>OX940792.1:23201557-24401557 GCA_954870985.1 Trifolium fragiferum
AACATTATAAGAATTTATTTTATAAAAAATTATAACAAACGGCCCTATAGTTAAATGGTTAATCACTTGAAAAAATCCTTAACACATATTGAAGGTTTGGGATTAGCCAGAAGTGCATGATACTATCATGATGACCTTGTAATCCAGCTTATTAGCTCATGTAATAGAAATAGAAAAAAGTGATTATCTTATAAATCCATCCTTTATATCGTTGTTTCTCACTCATTCCACTTTAGTTCCAACAACAACATAACAATCCAATTCAACTCTCACTAAATCACTCACACTACATTCCTATTTCATTTCTCTCTTCAATTAACCGTTTTTTCCCCAATCTTCATCTCACCGTTTCATTTCCGTCATGGTTACCGTTAAATCCAAACAAAACAACCGTAAAAGTAACGGAACTTATAATGACGGCGAAGGTTCTGTCGTCGACGATTCCTCACCGCCGTATCAAACAAGAAAAGACGATTCTGGTATCGGTGGCGATGAAGATGTTGTGCGAGAGGGTTCAGATGATAGTAATTTGTATTAGCGTGTTGAGCAAGAAATCAAAGAACGTGATTCTAATGATGTTTTGATTGATTCTCTTGATGAGCTTCGGATTTCACAGGAAGCACTTCAACTAGGTTTCTACTTTTTGCTTCTCACAACTTTGGCTTTTAACAATTTTGTATGATAATATGAATCTGTTATGTTATACTATATGCAGCTAGAAAATTGGATAATTAAATGATATTTTTTGTAGCTTAGTTTAGGCAAATTGTAATTAGGGTTTTAAAAATCGGCCACATTGTGATTCTTGATATTGTGAAGAATTGCTGTCAATTGCTGTCGATTTGACCTCAAATGTGGTCGAGTTGCGTTTCAGCAACATAAAGAACTGTTATGTTGCAGTTTCGGCACATAAAAAACCATTACGTCGCATCCCAGATTGCTATTGCGAATCTTTTTATAATCCCTTATTGTAATGATATACACAATTTAAGTTATTACTTTTTAGAGCATGATATAGCTAGCAATAGGAAATAATGATGAAAGATTGGTTATTGTGTTTTAAGTTAATATCTAGATGTATAACTCTGTTTCAATGAACAATGGTGTGACAAATTATTGGGATGCTCCTTAGTGAGAGGTTCATCATTTGATCTTTTGTTAAAAATTAGGTCATTGGAGAGAGGTCGTGTCCTTTGTTGCTCTGTCGGCTTGGAATAGGATTGCTT
Organism: Trifolium fragiferum; assembly: GCA_954870985.1. Taxonomy (NCBI): domain Eukaryota; kingdom Viridiplantae; phylum Streptophyta; class Magnoliopsida; order Fabales; family Fabaceae; genus Trifolium; species Trifolium fragiferum. Next base: position 23,202,784 of record OX940792.1, read on the forward strand.
CTGTTAGAAGGAAACTAGTGGATTTCATATAAAAATAATGTTATTTTCTACTTAGGGTTAAATATGTTATTGGTTACCACAAATATACCATTTTTTTTTGAGTTTTTGCAAATATACCGTTTTTCGTTTTTGTCCTTATTGTTTTATTTAATCATTGATTTATATGCTTATGAAAATATAGGTAAGAAAACAGTTTTCGGCTCTTGTAACAGTTTTCGAAATGGAAGTATCAAGTGCGGTGTGGTCGGTCGTTATATTATGTGAACTATATGTAACCAATATATGTCTCTTGCAGAAATCGACAAGTTCTGGTTGATTGGGAATGGGTCTTTCTTACCCGATGGCGATGACTCAGCCAGCGATAGAAGTGAAGCAAGTGCTGTTGATCTACGATTCCATGATTCATGCTCATGTAACCATTCTGGCAAACAAATTTTGTCAAGTTCCGTGGAACATCAGGTAGTGAGCCAGAAAGAAAAGATAAAAAATTTAGAAAACAAAATAGACGAATTGCGGGGTGTGATTGCCCTTAAGAATTCCAGGATTGCTGAACTTGAAACAGCCTTTACTGGTGGTGAGTTTACTAAGGAAGAATCTACTTGTAACATAGGTTTCTTAGATGAAAAAGTTAAAGAGTTGAAGTCTGAGCTTGAGAACTTTTTTCGGCAAAAGATTGAAACCGAGATCAAATACCTAACCATAAAAAAAATGATGCAGAACTTGAAGGTTGCATCAGCTTTAGCAGAAAAACAAAAAGCAATGTCTGGCAGTGAAGTTCAAATTCCAAAGCTCGAAAAGGAAGGTAATGACGATCTGATAATGAAGAACATAACAGATGATGAATCGGTCCATCAGGTAATGAGGATGCGACGACGATTAAAAATGCTGGCATTTGGCATTTTAATAATCTTCTTGTGTTTAATCTTGGTCCTTCTGGTTAATGTGTGGGAATTAATGCCCAATTCTGAAGAAGTTGTTGTTGTTCCCACATAAATCTACAAAATTGTGCTCCCTTTGTACATTCTCAATTCTCAGATGTTTCTTTGTTTGTGGTGGATGTAAAATTTCATTGTCATCGCACAATGACCTTTCTTTTTTCTTTGTTGGGAGAGAGCGTCCATGTCCTATACTGTTTTGTACCATTTTTTTTGCACTGTTATAACTCTCATTCATTGTAGTTTCTATATTTTGGTACAAAGTACAAACATCATTCATTGTAGTTTTGACTCAATAAAAACAGGTATATTGGGAATTTTTTAAATGACTGGCTTTTTGTTTTGATAGTTATTAGTATTAGATAATCTAATACGTATCGAAACGTATCGGATACGGTTCGGAAGCCATTTTTGGCGTATTGGTGCTTGAGAGATTAGATTAGATGAGATGTGTTAATTATTTTGCTCCTTAGATGAGATGTGTTATTATATTTGACATGTTCATCAAACACCGCTACTAACTAGTGGCAAACTGGCAATCACACAACATTGATTAGTCCTGAGCTAACATGTTTGGAATACATTGTATTGAATCTTAGATTAAAAAATCACCAACGCTGCTGTGAAAAAATTCCTTTTGAGCATTAAGTCATTAATAAAGTTTTCATATTTTGACATGTAATACACTAATACTGTATATGGAAATAGAATTTCTAAATGAAGTTTTCACAGTGTCTGAAGCCTATAAACATCAAACAGAAATTTAAGTTTCAATTGTTATGCTTCCGATCATCCGTTAAAAAAAAAACTTGTCGCACTGTTACTCTTCATATGTTGTAACCTCATGACCAAAATAAAATAACATTCGGTTGTAACAAAAAAATACTTATAAATTAGTTCAATCTCTAATTTTATCGAATAATATAAATTCAACCAGGTAACTACTAAAAATTAGTAGTTTATAAGCTATCTATTATAAGTTAATATATATATTTAGTGTATGTTTAGATCAGCTTATTTTTAAGTTTATGTAAATAAATAATTTTTTATGTATTATAGTATTATAAGTATCTCAAGTTAGTTTATGATAAAATAGATAATAAAAATACAAATTTTGTTAGTGAGAACTTTTAACATAAAATTTTATTTATTTGCATAACCTAAAAAATAAATTAATCCCAAACAGACCCTTATTCTTTAGTTTTTACTAACAGGAGATTGTTTATCCAAAAAAGGCTAACTACTAACTAATACCTAATAATACCTAAAAAATAAATACAATATTTTCCTAACTTTAGGTCAATCGATAAATATATTGCATTTTATAGACGGTTCGAAATTTAACCACTTTACTTTTTCATTTTAAGTTGAAATCTTTAGCGCTATACCAATCGTTAGTTGGTTCAGTGGTGATTGGCGCTGAACTTGGTAGGGAGGATCACGGTTCGATCCCCCGCAACTGCGATCGGGAGGGGGCTGGAACCACTTGATGCCAGAACTGACCCCCGAACCAGATTCAACTGGTGGTGAAAACCGAAAAAAAAAAAAAAAAAGAAATCTTTAGCGCTATTGATAAAAAAAACTGAATTTTTTTTGTACACATTTATTTAAATTTAAATATGTACCAATTCATTTTTTTTCTCTTCAATTTTTTTAATTATTTTCTACCGCAGGTAAAATAAACAATACAATTAACTAAATACAATATTCTTTTTTCATCTCGTCATCGAAAGAGTTTTCTAACTAAATTTCCAACATTACATTCATCTTTACATCGTTTCCAGTTCAATCCTTTCTCTCTCACGATCCGACGTGCTCTTCGTCGTTTCTATTTGCGAGAAACCAAAACCCTAGATCTCTCAATCGCGATATCAGACACACACAGCTCAATCTTCATATTCATCGGTAAAATCCCTAATTCTTATCCTTTTATTTTCACGGAAATTTCACATGCTGATTCAAATTTCTATTTGCTTGTTAGGATTATATTTTTCTGGTTAGGATCGTTTTTGATTTGTCATAGATGAATGAATGATTGATTGATCAATAGATTTTATGTTAATTTGCAAAATTAGCTATAGAGCTAATGGATTTGTTGTGTGTAAAGGGAGGATTTAGAAAACGGTATGTATGTTGTTGTAGTATTTGAGGATTACATTCGAATTCGGAGGCCAAGAAGGTCGAAAAGTCGTGGGAGTTATTGGTTGTTGGTTTATGGTAGATAACTCCATCTGTTTGTGTGCATATATTACAGGGGAGAAAGTTTTTGAGACAAATTTTGCTTCAGAATTCTGAATCTAGAGCTACCGGGGGGCTATTGCTGGGCAAAGAAATGGATCCTGGTCGCTATGGACTGCATCAAGGCTGGGATAATAACAGCGTAATTGTGGTTTCCTCCTTAGTAAATAAAATTCACCTATGTGATGTGGGAATGATCATTATTCAAAGAAACTATTAGGGCTCAATTCATCCTTAGAGAATTATGAAAGAAAGCTAGCTGTGGGGGCAGTGAGGATAAGGACTCCATTTGCCTAAACTCCTCTCATCATTCAATATTTGTTGCTGACATAACTTATTGTCTTGAATCCACAGGCTCTTGAGGGTTATGGTGCGGTCCACGAGCCAAATTTTCGGTGAGTGTGCAACTGCTGCTTTTGCTTACTTATCATCATCCCTATGGTAATAAATAACCCATGGGTAAAAATATGCGTCCTTTGGTATTTATATTTACTTTTCTAATTAGAGACGTTTTGTACTTAGATGGTAGGGTGGTACGGATCTCTTGACTCATGTATGATTGGACAATTAAGATACAATTTTGTTTTCTGCATGATGTTTGTTTTAGAATTATGAGGGCAAGATATTCATTTTGATGCACACTGCAGTTTTTTCTTTCCTCCCGCTTTACCCATTTTTTGGCAGGGTCGGCGGCTCTTATGATGAAAGAAGGTTCATAGATGAAAGATATCCAAGGGATGCTGTATACCAGAGAAATAATTTCCACCGTGATGTTTTGGAAAGGGAAGCCTATTTGCCACCTGGACCTGCTGTTGGCCAATGGAGTCAATCCAAACGGAGGGGTTATGATGAAGATCATCCACTTGAAAGGGAATCTAGACGTTTTCAAAGGCCTTATCATGAACCATACAATCAAATGGATGGTTTCAGGGATCGGGAGATTGACATGTACCCGGAGTATGATAAGTTTCGGGATGGGTATACAAACATTGAAAACTACAGTGATCGAGGATATGACAAATCTGCAAGGTTCGCAGGGCATGACCGCGACGATTATGCATATGATGATTATGGCCACAAGTCCCGTGTTTCGCATCATCGGAGGGAGGATAGCCATGACAGGGATTATGATCATGGTCGCAATAGTTATGATTCTGATTATGAAAAAGATAGCAGAAAAGATAGTAGTTGGAGGCGACGTGAATCACGCGATCGAGAACGAGACAAGAGATGTCTTAGTCGGGAAAAGGATCCAAGTCCGCATAGGAAACATGAGCGTTCACGATCACGTTCACGATCCCATTCTCGATCCCGGTCCCACTCCCGTTCCCATTCTCACTCTCGTTCCCGTTCCCAATCTCGTGGATATGATGATCATCCAAAATCTAGGTCTCCTCGAGGTCGAAGCCATAGTCGAAGTTATCGGGAAGACAGCTATACTGATAATCGATATGATAGAAGTGAAAGACGCAGGGACCGTGATGATAAACATCAGCGTGAGCATTATTCTGTGGTATGTGTTGAATGGTTCTATTACTTTTTAGGTGATTATCTTACCACAGCTAGATAATTTGACGTGAAAGTTATTTTCCCAGGCCCCTTCTGCAACTGTTGTTGTGAAAGGTCTTTCACAGAAGACGACTGAAGAAGATCTATACCAAATCCTTGTATGTGCTACCAAATTTCTTTTGTTACGCATCTAATTACTCCTTTATATTTCTAAGCATCTCAATTACTCCTTCATATTTAGATAGTGTCTTCTAACGTGGTCATCTATTTATGTTTAGGCGGAATGGGGTCCCCTTCGTCATGTTCGTGTTATAAAGGAGAGAAGTTCCGGCATCTCTCGTGGATTTGCATTTATTGATTTTCCTTCTGTGGTATTAATCCTTTTAATTTTCCAATATTGTACATTTTGGTTTCAAGAATGTTATACTAAGATTGATATTATGGATTGATATTATGGATTAGGGAGCGGCACGAGGAATGATGGACAAACTAGGAGATGATGGTCTTGTTGTGGATGGAAGAAAGCTTTTCTTTGAATATAGGTAAATTTTCTTTTTTACGGCTTTGTTAACTAAATATTTTTAGGTTAGTTGTATTCCGATGCTTTTAAGACCTGTTCTGTCAAGTGTATATATTACAATTCTGTGCTATATTTTGTTGCAGTAGTAAGCCAACTGGAGGTGCAGGTCCAGATGGACCTTTGAAACCTGGTCATAGTCATAAGGGTATTACAATACCATCTGATTGGATGTGCACTATATGCAGCTACATCAATTTTGCACGACGGACTTCCTGCTATCAGGTTCATATTCTTTCTTGCATCAATTTTACATTTGGGTTGATATTGTTGAATCGGTCTTTCTTTATGCCTATTGCTTTGAATAATCATGTCTAAATTAGTTGGGTTGGGGGCAGTATGCCATTTTTCAATTGACTTGTAAGTGTATCCATGTACATGTGTATAGATATGAATTGGTTCCATTTTTGTTTTTCTCATTGGTGCAGTGTAATGAACCACGCACTGATGATGCTCCTGCAGCAGATATTTCATTATCAAATTCAACATCCTTAGGAAAGAAAGGTCTGGAGGCAGGTTGGTATAACTGCTTTATCTGACAGATTGTTTGTTTATGTTCTGCAATTAATAAATTTGCATGTAATCAGGTCCAACTCATGTATTGGTTGTTCGTGGATTGGATGAAAATGCTGATGAGGAAATGCTCCGCTATGAGTTTTCTAAACATGCTCCAATCAAGGTTTAATTAAATATTTGTGCAAAGTGCAAACTAATTATCCTTTTGCTTGGAGTGGGGGTTGTTCTTGTTTGTATTGGCAGTTATGTGCTTAGAAATGTTGGTATTTTCAATTACAGGATCTACGTCTTGTGAGAGACAAGTTTACTCATGTTTCAAGGGGATTTGCATTTGTACATTTTTATTCGGTAGGTACTTCTTATGCCTAATGTTCGAGCAATTGCTAATGCATACATTTGTTCTCCGTTCAGTTTTTTCTTTTGATGTTCATAACATGTGCATTTTTCCTACTTTATGTCATTGTTTAGTTAAAGCAAGGGCATGTTTTAAACCATTTGGTAATATCTTGTTTCTAATATTAACTAGTGTATTTGTAATTTATTAATTGTAAAAGTGTTTGAAGGGCGAATACATACTTTCAGTTTGGGTGGATATTATTGATTTATTCGATGGAAAATTTGACATGACCTGTATTTGAAGGAATTCTTGCAATTTTTCTGTTTAGATAATACGTTGAAATTGATATTTGTTTATACCTACTAATTGCTACTCCCTCCATCCCTAATTATAGGAACCTTTTACAATAGAAGCTTGTTCCTAAATACAAGGCTCTATACAAATTTGTAGATGCAATTATTACTTTTTCCAAATATATCCCTCATTAATACCACCAACTTACCTTGGAATATGAAAAAGCAACATGGAATATAGTAAATATGTAGGGCAAATTAGTAATAGCTCCACAGAAGTCAAACAAAATTATTACTCCCAACAGCTCTTCTTAATATTTGTGTTTTTTGGGTAGTGGTTCCTATATTTAGGGACGGAGGGAGTAATAGCTATCTTTTCGTGCTTGCTGTTGCCAGTTGAACTTCTTCGGGAGTGATGCCTGTTTCACTTTTGTAAAAGGTTTTTTCATCAGTTTTAACATGGCAATGTACTTATGTTTAGGTAGAAGATGCTACCAAAGCTCTTGACTTAACAAATGGAACTGCCCTTGAGAAGAATGGTCAGATTCTAAGAGTAGCATATGCAAAAAGCATACTGGGCCCTGGATCAGGAGCTTCAGGAACTTCACAGTCAAGCAGTCTTGCAGCTGCAGCTATTGAGGCTGCTACATTTGCCCAACAGGTGTTTTATTCTTTTTGCTATTGTTGAAGTTGTGGGATTTTTAATAAAAAGATAGAGAAATAATAAAAGCTTGAATATTATTGATAGTAATATAAAATTTAATCCTAAGAAATACTCCAAGTTACTCTAAAATAATATAAAAAATATTTTATAATATTTAACACACTTGATAAAACTGTTTCATATTTCATGTTATGTTAAAGACATTATGGTTTGTTGATGACTTGCAGTTGAATACTATCAATATAAAATCATTTCATGCAAGTTAGCCATGTTGTCACATGTGTTCTCTGTAGATAAGTAATTTTGTGCTAACTTCATTACATGGTTGATGAACAAAATTAAGTTATAAATTATAGTAACTAGAGGCAATCTGGTGGAAAATAGCTGGGACTCTACCTGGACATTTTACCAGAGGAAGCCATTGTAAAGACTTAGAAGAAATAGGTGCTTCATAATAAATGTGTTAGGAAAGGCTTAAAATTAGGTTGAAAAATTAAAGGTTATTTCAATTTCTTAAAGCAGGAAATTAAGCAAGGCATTGTTGTAGGCCAATTCTCTTTTAAGTTAATTTTTTTTGTGTTTCTAAAATCTATATTGTTTTGATCAAATGAGTTTGTTATTTGTATACAAAAGCTTTAATGTTATACGTTCTTACTATTCTATTTGAGGGAGGATAAAAGAGATATGTGAAACAATATTCCCGCTAGAGTTGTTTCTGATCTCGTTATACATGCCACATTATTATGTATTTCTTAAGGAGGTGATGTACTTAATTATAGTTCTGATATATCGTTAAGTTGGCATACATGTGATAGATGTCTTGTGCTTTTCTTCAATCTTCAGTATGATTCTGTCGGATGGGCTCCCAAGGAATACAATCCAGATGACAAACAATCTAATGCTCCAGAGCAGACTAGTAGTGATGTTGGTGCACCACAATCTGGCTTTGTTTGGGATGAAGCATCTGGTTATTACTATGATGCTACTTCTGGGTTTTATTATGATGGGAATACTGGTATGTTTCTTGGTTCAGTTGATCCAAAAAGCTTATATTTGAGGAACTTGTTAAAGTTTCCAAATCTTAGGATCTCTATCTACTATCATGTACTTTGAAAGTAATTACATGTACTTTTAGATTCACAAGACTTCTGTTTCTTTATTTGGACTTTTTGAAAGTAAGTTTGTAGAGTACCCACTACCCATAACATGCATGTTGATTCTTCACTTATAGTAATTGGTCTAGGAGTGCCAGTAATTTTCACGCTGTTTGTTTTTCTGCATTCACGCCTTCTCCTTTTTATTTTGTCATGTATTTGGGTTTTGTTAGAAAGCAGGAGGCTGCAGAATTTTGCAGAACTCTGTATGTGCAGTATGTGTGTGAACACACTCACATTATACATGCTAGTACTATTCTCCATAAAATATTGCAAATTTTAGGGTGCATGTCTTGATTGAGCCTTTTTGTTTTTCATGCATACTTGGAACACTGTTATACTTGTGAAAATGTTATTTTATTCTCTCTTTCCCTTACTATTTTTTTATTTTCTGGATTTTTTGTGACATTTAGGTCTTTACTATGATGGTAATAATGGCATTTGGTATTCATATGACCACCATACTCAGCAGTACATCCCATGCACCGATCAAAATCAGAATAAATCATCTAATGAGTCTGAATCTTCTAAGGCATCTGATGGGTTGAGCACTAAAAAGGTAGTGATTTCTGCACCAGCGACTATTGTTACTTCGGACGAGAAGCCAGCTTCACTGGCAGATGCTGTCCAGGCTGCTGCAGCCGCTGCTTTAGCTGCAGAGAAGAAAGAGAAAGAAAAATCAAAGGAGATAAAACTTGCTTCAAAAAGCAGTATTCTGGCAAACAAGAAAAAAATGAACAATGTGCTAACAATGTGGAAACAGAGGAGTCATGAGGGACAGGCTACTCGAGTGGCACTGGAGGACAATCAGTCATCTGGTTCTGCTGACGATAGGCCATATTCTTCTGCACATTCTGCAAAGAATAAGTTAAAAAATGACACGTCATCCAGGGAAGTTAATGCGTCTAATCTGGGAAGTCACACAACTGCACAGGCTGCCTCTATTGACTCTCAGGCACAACCACGGCCTGTCAGCAATAGCCTTGGGGGCACTCTGATGGGGGTTATAAGGGGGTCAGGAAGAGGGGTTGTTAAATCAGATGCTTCTTATTCTGGCTCTACGTCTGCCACACCATCTACGTCAGCTTCATCTTCAGCAAATGTTGAGGCACAATCATTTGCTACTCCCTTCAAAACAGACATCTCTTCCCTGGGTTCATATACACCATCTGTGTCTGCTGGAAGCGGAAGAAGAAGATTTTCAGAAATGCCTCTTTCTGCTTCAACTCATAAGGAACAGTCTCAACCAACCTACAGGGATCGGGCAGCTGAGAGAAGAAGTTTGTATGGCTCGTCATCTTCAGTTGGCAGTGATTTGGCTGACCTTGAAATTGGGGATTCAAGTAAGATTGCTTAATTTGTATAGGGTTTCATTGCTTGAGTTCAAGTATTTTGAAAAATTGCTGAGGTGTATAGGAAATATCTGCTTCCCTGTTATTAATTATTAGTAGTAATATTTAAAAAATTGTCTGTTGTGTGATGAAAGGCTTGGAGGATAGAGAAAGCTTTAGTTTTGCATTAGGTGTTCAGTAAGATTTAGTTTTTGTTGGAAATTGAAGAAATCTTCGTGGTAGGGAAGTCAAACAATTTTCTGTGTGTAGTTTATGTTATATCTCACTGTCTTTTCCTGTAGTTGTAGGTTTATGTACTTTTAAAAAGTTTAACATTAGTTATTTTTTCTGCTGAAACCCAAATTTTTCATGTTGATGAAAGCTCTAAATATCCAAATAGTTTGCATAGGTTTGCTGGTAAGTTTTTATCTCAGATATGTAGATTGACTTTTGAGAAAATGTTTTTTCTACCAATTGTGTCCTTGAAGCTCGAGATTTTGCATCAAGGAGGGGTGATACAATGCCATTCCCTCCCGGAGTTGGTGGAGGACGCACGGTTGGAGATGTCAACCTCGATACTTTTGAGGTGATTACAGCAGACAAAGCGATTGATGAAAAGAATGTTGGTAATCGGATGCTTCGCAACATGGGCTGGCAGGAAGGCTTGGTATCAATTCCTTCCCTCTGTATTATATGAATTTCTATATTTATTATTATGATTAGTTATTGTTATTGGAGGTGTTTGGTGGAGAGTTAGATATAGTCCTTTGTTTAAACTTGCAATCGTCTTCAGCTTTTAAAATTTTCTATTTTGGGGAATGTGCTAGAGTAGTGATTTAATCCTAGAACTAGAATTTCCTTTTTCTTCAAATAAGCATCCCAAGAATTTGGATGGGATAACCTCGGACATTTGGTGTTCTCTCAATGTATCTTCTCAATGATACTAACATTTCTACATTATTCTTGTTTCTTGTATTATGGATAAATTGATGCACAGGGACTAGGAAAAGATGGCAGTGGAATGATAGAGCCTGTTCAGACACAAGCCATGGAAAATAGAGCAGGGCTCGGAAGTCAGCAGAAAAAGTTGGACCCTAGCCTCGAGGTGCAGGCCAACGATAGCTACAAGATGCTTATTCATAAAAAAGCACTTGCCAGGTTTCGCGAAATGTAACACTCAATTGAGGTTTGATCCCATATTCTAGGATTTTAGCTTTTGAAAATATAGTTTTTAGGTGTGTCTCCTGATTTTTGTAACTGTAAACACTGCTTGCCATCACGGCTTGAATTTCGAATTTCATTTTTGAAATTTGAAATTAGTTAAGATTTTAATTTATGCTCGAATTTCTCATGATCTCGCCTTTCGTTGAACTCTGAAGATATATTGGATATCCATTTAATCCATGGGTTGATATAACTGTTCTTGTAGATATTCCTTACAATATGTTCACCCTTTCACATATTTATCTCTTCAATGCTTTTGGATTTAACTGAATTTATTTTATTTATGAATGCTAAATTTTGCACTTATTTATTTTTAAAGCTTTTTCATTGGAGTTTTTCAATTTTTTTGAATGCATTTTTTTTGGGTTAAATATGTTTTTAGTCCTTACATTTTACCCTATAGACAAGAATAGTCCCTACATTTTATTTATGATGTAAAAAAACCCTATAATTTTTTCTGTTATCAATTTTAGTCTCCATCGTTAATTTTGTAACGCAATGCTGACGTGGCAAGTGTGAGCCCCATTTAAAAAAAAAAAATAAAACTAGAAAAAAAAAAAAGCAAAAATAAATATTTGTTCTCTCTTCTTATCGTTGTCCCTCTTCTTCATCAACACAGCAACACAACAAAAATGCAGAAACCCAAAAATGCATTAAAACAATTCTTATTCATCACCAATTTTTAACCCTCAATGATAACAACCCAACAATTTCAACTTTCAACAACACCATAAATAAAATGTAGGGACTATTTTTAACTATAGGGTAAAATGTAGGACTAAAAATATTTTTTTTTCTAAATTTTAGAAAATTGAAATTTGAGTTTTCAGAACATATTTATTTTCGATTTTATCGTACATTTAAAAAGTTTGAGTTTTTCATACAGTTTTTCAGTGTATTTTTTGTTTGGAGAAAGTGAGAAAGTCGTTCTAGAAAACTTATGTATAATTATTGAGAATAAATATATGTATAATTATAAGCTATTTTCACTATTATATACTCCCTCCATTCCTTTTTACTTGTCTTTTTAGAATAGTAACACCAAATTAATGAAGTGTATATTTGCACTTTATCTTCCTATTATACCCTCGTTTTAATCCACCAATAAATTTTTATTTTTTTTCACACTTTCTCTTTCCAATAAATTTAATATATTATGTTCCAAAAAAAATAATTTAGTTTTCCAAATATATAGCATTAATTTGTTTTATTGAAAAAGATAAGAGCAATTGATAAATGGTATAATTAACAAATCATATCCGTAAAATACCAAAAAAGACAATTAAATAGAAACGTTAAATCTAACCCTAAAAGACAAGTAAAAAGGAACAGAGGGAGTATTTTTTTTTTTGAGAATATTTAAATGTTAACCAAACAATTTTTTTTTTTAAATATTAGTAAGAAAAACTTCATCCTTGTATTCTCAAAACGTTACTCCCTGGAATAAATTAGTAAACTTGAAACAAAAAGCTGATAAATAGTTGGATGTAAAAAAGGTTAAATATAAGATGTTTGGAAAACTGTGGAGAGGAGATTAGGTGTAGAGTAAACAGTTGATTTTTTTTTTTTTTAAAGATAGACAAAATGATAAATTATTAAAAACTCAAAGTGTAGGAACCAGATTGACAAAATTCTTTCTTTGGCATGATGTGAATGTGTTGGGTCTCTTCACATAAAAACATTGTAATTCAGTTTTTGTTAGTGTTAAATTAACAGATTCCTCCTGGCACTGTCCAAAACTAAATAGAAGACCATCTTATCAAACTTTATCTGAATTCTGAAAATGTTGCATTTACTATGAAAAATGAGGTAAAACATTTTGAAGGGGTAAAAAACACTACACTGTATGTACAATAAAACAAACAGGACTGTCTCATCCCCTTGTCTCTCTATGAGTATTGACAGCATCTCATAATAATTGAACTGTGTAATCTTCAGTCTCATCCTTTTAGGGGGTCCAATACATGAGTTTGCATTTAACATTAACAACTACTCTTCCTCAACAGAACACTCTTCTTTGCTGCAAGATAGTTGTTATCAAGTCAGCACTAAAATTTTAAAATATATAGTATTTATTCATAGTATTCTTGCATACAAACAAATTTAACTACTTTCATCATAACGTCGTTCCTCAAATTCCCCGAAATTAATAAGTTTTCATTAAGAGTACCTTTCGGAAGACGTTTTTCATGAGATGAAGAAGATTAAATGAAAGCTAGTTTTCATAAAGTTTAAATGCACTTAACATATGGATATAATATTTCTCAATAAGAAACTTACTTTATGTTTTGATGTCTTCAAATTCTCTAGTAACTGAGTAATCTCAACTTGTTTCATCACTGTATCATGTAGCACCTGCAACAAATTATAAAACAATTAAATATCATATCATCAGAATAGAACAAACAGCAAGTGTATATGACTGAAGAAAGTATAGAGAATAACCCTCTTAGTATTTTCAAGGTCGAACTCGACAGATTTAATCCTATCCAAAGAGCTCATAAGCATTTTCTCCTTCTCCATAGGTATATCTGCTGGTCTATGGCTAAGTTCCGTAAATGCTTTTTCTAGTCTTTGAAGACGTTGCTGTATACATGGAAGAATATGATCCTCTTCGGATTGTGTTTCGACATCTTCTGTAAGGTTACTGGTGTTATGTTCCACCGCAATATTGTTACTTGTTCTCCAAAATTCTAATCTTAAACTGCGGAAGCATATATCTAGTCTTTGAAAAAGATATATCAACATGCTTGACGCATTTAAGAAATTTGTTCTCTCCACTTTTTCCTTAACAAAGCCGAACCAATTTCTGACTGAATTGCCTGTAAGAAAAACATGAGAATTTGTTCAACCGGAAAGTTAATGAAAATACTGGTATACTTGCTAGTGATACCAATCACACCCAACAGGAACTATAGATATGATAAATTTCAACATTCACATTCAAATGTTACAAAACATGACATATGTAAAACTTGTGTTCCACATCAAAGTTTATGAAAAAATGGTTTCTATGTAGCATATGTAAAAGGGACGCAAGCTGTTACATACAATAGTGTCACACTAGGGGCCAATAGTATGTTATGTCTGTTTTCATTCATGTGAATCATGGTTCAAACGAATGTGTAAAATGTGTAAAAAAACATTTTGAAGATGTTTACATAAGGGTCAAGAATCATAATTGACAAATATTTTTGGGAATGTTATTTCCTAGGAATATTTTGTAAAAACATTCATACTAAACATGACAAAGTGACAGTCAAGGATTCCAAATTAAGATTCATGGAAAACTTCAAAAATTATCCCTCTTAAAATACACACTATATATAAGACTACCTTTGGAATTTTCTCTACAAGTAAATGAAGTAGTGTTCCCCATATCGCCATTTTGCAATGATGGTTCCTGAGCAAATTGAAATTGATTACTTTTGAGCATTTTTTCTGTAGAAGTATTATCATTACAACTGTGATGGCTATCTGATACCCTGACCTGCAGAGAAAACAAACAAGCCTTTTAAATGGTTGAATTTAAGGGTCAAAACAGAAACATAACCTGAAAGATGTGTATGTTATAACAAGGCTTCTAAAATGAATCTGGTTCAAAGGTTTCAAAACTCACTTCTTCAAGAGAAGAAGCTAAACTAGGAAGAGTAAGTTTCCTTTGTCTAATCGGCGAGCAAGAATCATTAATCCCTGACCAAGATTCTGCTGTTGGCATATCGCTGCTTCGTTCCTGCGATATGAGAAAATGACGTCAAAAGCATGTAATTGTATATTGGCAAAATTACGCCTGCAATGCTTTAAGTTTGATCCTTTTCTCCGAATTGCTAATATAAGTTTTTTTAGCCGACATTAGTCCTTTTAAGTCTCAAAATGAGTAAATTATATATCTAAGTCAACCATTTGGAAAATCCATCTATATAATATAATCAATTGTAAAATCCAAACCATCTATTATTAAGAAGAGTCAATCTTACCTTTTGTAGGTGTGTTTGAAAATGGTCAATTTTCTGCTGTTCATTGGAAACTTTGAGGATTTGTCTCACAAATGTTTCCTCCACATTATGAACAAACTAAAACCAGAATACCTAAGTTAGTGTCACAATACTCTAGTTCAACATAGTAATTAATTCTAAGCTGTGGATTTTCCAAAAGATAGTAGAACAAACATTACCTTCATTATATTAGGATCATTCCATGGACCTTTGCTAGACCTAAGACATCCGCCTTCTCCTGGACATTTACAAGAGCCACCCAAAAAATCCGGTAACTGACTGTATAAGATGCATTCACAAATCATTAAGCAAATAACCATCTGAATAGAAATATAATGCAATATGACGATTGACGAAGGCATAGATGCATACCTAGAGTCAATGATATCATGTAATTTAGATAAAGCCTTTGGTTCAAGAACCTGAAATTTCATGAAAGTAATGTGTTATTAGTAGGACTACATGTAATTTTTTTGCCTATATCTTATTACAGCGGGAGTATGAAATGCTGCCAGCCAAAAGTTATATTATATATTCCTCACCTGTATCTTTGCAATAGTTTTCGCATCAAGGAACTTCTGAGCAGCAGGCCAAAGCATCTTCCTAAAGCCGGGACCAGCATTGACGATATACATTCGATGTAATGTCTGCAAATATTTGTTGACGAGGTTTGTCAATATAGCAAGAGGACTAAATTACAAAGTTACTTTGGGAAAAGGGACAAAGTAAAAACCTCAGGATAGTAACTGTTATCAATTTTTGTGATAGCAGCTAACAGATTCGCAGCAGTAGGCGAGAAATTCTTCATTCCCTATATTACACATTATCAAGTACCGATTAAAATTTCAGCAAGGAAAAAAAATACTAAAAACAGTTGAGATTCCGAAACTGATAAAAACAGACTATACAAGGATTAATACAATCCTTAAAGCATGATGAATAAATAATCAACAATCACATATCAGTACACAAACTATAAGCCGAAAATTCCACATACCAAGCCATGTACATCTAATATTGTTGTGGTTGAAGATATCCATCTCTTCGATGCAATAGAACACGCTGGAAATTTCTCATGCAGAGCCCTCTCGAATTCCTGGACATGGTATTTTAAATATCGATCCATTGTGGTTATGCGCATTAAGCGGCTAGGATAAGCTTTCCCAAGCCTTTCGATGTAAACTGGGTGACCTTCCTTATCGACTCCATGGTAACCTTGGGGGTAATACTGCAATACTTCTTCTAGCTCTTCAAAGTCAAAATCCTTCAAATATAACCACGACATTAGACACATTCAATTAACTTTTTTTTGAAGAACACAAACAAACCAGATACGTTAATTATGCAATGAACCTAAAAAGATGAATTTTGCTTATATTTTATCACTGAGGGAGTACTTACATTTCAATTTCAATTTTCATTGCTAGTCCAAACTTAGAAAAAAATCAATCTAGATAACTTGTAACACACCATTATTTAAAAAGTTTGTTGACTTTTGAAAGAAAAAAATAACAAAGTGTATATAGCCAACTATACTCAAAATTTAAATTATAAAATAAAATAAAAACATAAACATTTCTCTATCTTACCATCTTTTACAACTGGTAGGTGCTACAGTGCAGTACACTGATTGATTATAGAACATTTATTAGTTCGTTAATTCACTGAATAATTGTACAACATTTATGAGGTCGTTAAATCTGATCTCACACTAAATGTCTGAAATTCAACTACTAATCAATAAATAACTAACCAGTCCGTACAAAAAACAAAAATAGAAAGAAAAACCTCTTGATAATTTTTTCTAGTCACTTTTTATAAAATAAAAATTTAAAGTGCATGAATTATTTTTTATGAAAATACCCCTGTTTTTTTTGGGTACAAATATCCCTAATTATTTTACTTCTCATGAAAGATAAACTTTAAAAACAAAGGTTAACAAATTTAAGACTACTACATAGGAGTACTTTATTAAGTGTAACAATTTTTTTTTAACAAAATTATTTATATTTGAGACCGGAGAATGTAAGTCTTATAAATGCCATTTAAGATAATATACTTCTTAAAATAATTTTTTTTAATAATTTCTGATAAACAATACTGGCTCAAGCGACAAACAACTCAAGCAAGCGCTTTAGGCCTCAAAAGTTTTGGGTCAAAAAATGACCTAAAAAATTTCAATTTAGTTATAAATATATAATATAATAAAATATTTATATACTGTATATATTTGTCTAACTTAATTGGTAAATATATGAGGCCTCATATCCTACATAACCAATGTTTAATCTTTAACATTTGCATAAGCATAAGCATAATTTAATTTAAGTCTTGTATTTTTTTAAGCATTCACTAAATTTTTTGCTTTAAGACTTTAAGCTTCTATATAATTGATAAATTGAATTTTAATGACTAAAATGCCCTTTGAAAAAATTACTATTGAAGATTTTTAGTTAGATTGAAATTGAAATATGATTGAAAAAAAGTAGAAGCCTTACCTGAAGAATGGTATCAGTTCCATATTGTTTTCTCCAAATAACCATTTCTTCCCACATCTGAATAGTCTTTTCAATGTTAAAATCTCTAGCTTTCAAAAACCTAAAAAAAAAAAAAAAAAAAAAAAACACTTATTTAGTAAATAAAGAAACAAAAAAGTAAATAATTAAAATGAAAAAAGCAAATAATATATACCTTAACAATGTATGATAATGATCATGATTAGGAGGCATATGAATTAATCTATGACGCAATTGAAAAACAGCTGATTCTTCTTGTTCATCTCTAACATCTTCAATTGGAAACCTATAATCAATTTTCCTATTTCCTCTAGTTTTCTTAAGTGAATGAGTGAATCTACATGAAGCATTTATTGCTTTTTTCTTTAATCTTCTAATTCTTGATCTTCTTATTCTCTCTTCTTCTGAGTTCTCCATATCAACAACTTCTTCAATACCACCAGACATAATATTAATTTGATTTGAGCTGAAAATAATAAGTTGTTGAATTGAACTAAAATGTCGGCAAGCAATGAATGAATGAATCTTATAAAGAGAATAACAATGTTGGTGTTGTGTGGATGGATCTCAGTACTGTAGTGAAGAGTGAAGAGAAGGGAAAACGAGTGTTCTGACTTGTGAGAGAGAATAAGGTTTGTTTGGTTTTTGTTTATTTATAATAAGTATGAACATCCACGATGGAACATTTCAACTTTGAGTACTTAAATGAATTCCACATGAACACAACACTAATTTAGAAATAGTATTTAATAGGTATTCAAATGGATGATACTCCAATAGTAATATCTAATAAGTACCATAAATACCTAATAGTTAGTACACCATTGAAGATGCTCTAAGAAATGAAGAAGCACGTGGCATAGGATGGTGGTGCTGGAGACAAACATTGTGGTTTTATGTATAGGCACGTGATATCTGTCTTACTCCTACAAGTACGGTCAACAAGTAATATTGTATCATGTACAAATGCTGACCCTCTCATGTCGACTCAACCATGGTCGTTGCAACTAGTAGTAACTAATTTTCCTCTATTTACCCAAGGATTCAGATTACCCACAGTAAAAAACTAACATAGCTTTCGCACGGTTTAAAATTTGAATTATTAATTTAAGATTGAACGATTTAAATTAATATAACTTTAAAATTATTGTAAATGATCCCAGTCGCACGATTTAAATTAGACGGTTTTGATCTGTTACAATATCATATTGTAATAGTAGGAAATCCACGTCTATTTACCCCATCTTGTTAGTTTTCTTTTCTTTCTCTGAGTGTGAGATTTTTAGGAAAATAGATTATGGTAACTCGGAATTTGATCGGGCAATAAGTAAAATTTAATTAAAAATTATTCTCTTAGTTAGGAATCTAACTTGGATTTTTTGAAATGTTACTTTCTAAAGAAAAATCATTATCAATTGAGCTCAATTGTGGTTACTTTGTTAGTTTAGAATTTTTTACCAGTAGTTATATGCTTTATTTGATAAAAAGTTGTAGATAAGTATAAGTTATTAGTTTATAGCGGATGAATTTATTATAAATAAATAATAATAAATAAACTATTGATTGAATTTGTAATCTTTAGTAAATATTTCAACGGTTAAACAAACATCTAAATAAATGATATAAAAACACATGCACACAAATAAAATGAGAAGAAAGATAAGATATAACCTTTAAGGTAAAAGTTACTAACTTATCAAAAAAAAAAAAAAGGTAAAAGTTACTAGAAATAGCTTATAGAAACTATAAAATTAGCAAAAAGTAAGTTACAAGTTCATGAGAAAAATGACACTTATGAAATATATATTCATTATGTTTCTTTTTAAGTGTTGTTTTAGCATAAAACTATATATCTAATTAAGATAGTGAGTTGTTATATTCTTTTGTCAATTTTATCCATATTTAATCTAAATTTACTTTATCTTTCCAAACAAATTTAGTATATACACTCTCCATCTCTCCATTAAATTTATGGAAAATGTAAAGTGGAGTTATTAAATAAAGGTATAATTAACAAATTGTACCTTAAACTATTAAAACGACACTTAAATAAAAACAAAAATGTTCTTCTAAACAACACTTGGGAGAGTATTTTTTTTTAGTCATATAATTTTATATTAAATTGTATGACTAAAAAATGCATAGGCAGCTCATTTGAAGAGGTTCAAATAAATTTAGCAGATACATTCTTTATCTCTTCATTAAATTTTATGGAAAATATGAAATGGAGTTATTATTAAGTAAAAGTATAATTAACAAATTGTATCTTAATATATTAAAATGACACTTAAATAGAAACAAAAATATTCTTCTAAAATAATGCTTTATAGGGAACGAAGATTTGGCATCTAGACTCCTCTCTAACATCTCTATGCCAATACCACCGGATCAAGATTTTTTATTGTTTCAACAGCACACAATTTTAAACTATTCTAAATCTCGATTGTCGATTTTAAATCAAACGGCCCAGATCATATATATATATTAATAAAATTAACTATAAATAATTACAAATATCAATTTCAAATTAAACGATTTCAAATAATAACTATTTCATGTAGTTAGTGCATTTAATCCAACCCCAATATCACCTACCAACATCATATTTTCATCCTTTAAACATTTTACTAGTTTCTATCGAGGGCAAGTCTAGGGTGGGTAAGTGGTGTAGGTCTCCCATGGTGGGAGACCAATTTTCACCCTTAGATTACAAGGGTTTATAATATACCATAATAACATTTATACACCATATTATATTCTCTTTCACTTCCTCTTCTTGTTTTTCAACAAAACATCTCAATTTTTTTTTTAAAAAAAATATATTTTATAAATAATTTCTATTAATTATATATACATATTCGTACAAATATTAATATAAATATTAGTTTAAAGTTTATTATATATTTTTAATTTATATTACAAAGGTCTACAATAAACCATAATAAAATTTATACACCATATTCTATTCTCTTTCACTTCCTCTTCTTGTTTTTGCAACAACATATCCCTTTTATTTAAAAAAATAAATAAATATATTTTATAAATAATTTCTATTAATTATATATACATAGTCGTACAAAAATTAATATAGATATTAGTTTAAAGTTTATTATTGATAATTGTAAACCTCTCAATACACATATTAGTTTAGTTATTAGTATCAATATTAGTTCATAGTCTATTATCGATGATTTTAAATCTTTCGTTATGCGTAGAATATTATTTTTTTGTTATATATTTAATATTATAATAATCAACTTTGACTTTGTCAAAAAATAATTGAATTTGTAATATTGAGTAAAATTAGCAATTGAACTAGCATATAAATATAAAATGGGTAAAATTAGATTAGCTTATCAAAATAAATGATAAGCTAGTATAATTTTGGGTTATATATATATATATATATATATATATATATATATATATATATATATATATATATATATATATATATATTGCGGACCAATTAAACTAGCATATAATTTTGAGTTTCATATTTATATATGGAGATTTTATTTTGCCACCCTACTCATTTTCTAGCGCGCTTAACGAATTTATAAAAATACATCTGTCTGCTACTTAGGCAGTGGATACACCCTAAAAATTCTCTATCAACATTATTTTAGCAGACGACATTTTTCAAAAAATTTCTCAATTTTACAACATCCGCTACTTAAGTAGCGGAAGGCTAAAAATAGAAACACGTAGGCCACGCAAGAAGTCGGTAGGACGACAAAAGAATATCTCTTTTTTTATGTTTCTGCAACAACACAGGTTGAACTGTACACATGGATTGACATTGCGAACCAACCCAAATTTTTTAAAATAAATATTTTTATGAATAATTTACGTTCGTTTTGTTTACATATATTAGTACAAATGTTAATGTAAATATTAGTTTAGAGTTTATTATTGATGAATGTAAGTCTCTTAGTACACATTAGGTTAAGTATTATTGCAAATATTAGTTCTTAGTCTATTACCTATGTTTGTTTTTTAAGCATATTATCTATGATTTTAAGTCTTTTGTTATAGGTAAAATATTATTTTAAGTTATATAATTTAATTTTATAATAATTAACATTGATTTTATTTGTCAAAAAATAGTGGATAACTAATTGAATTAGTAATATTGGGTAAAATTTGTAATTGAACTAGCATATGAATATGAAATCCAAATTTATATGCTAGTTCAATTGGTCCAAAATATATATAGAACCCAAAATTATAATAGCTTAGAATTTATTTTGATAATTTAATCCATGTTTTACCCATATTATCTTACTTGAAAAAACTAAATATCAAATTTTATATTTATATTCTAGTTCAATTGCTTATTTTACCCATTCAATTAGTTATCCATTATTTTTTGACAAACAAAGTCAAAGTTGATTATTATAATATTAAACTATATAACAAAAAATAATATTTTACATATAACGAAAGATTTTAAATCATCGATAATAAACTATGAACTAATATTGATACTAACAATTAAATTAATATGTGTACTTTCATTCAAAAAAAAATAATTAATATGTGTAGTTCATCAATAATAAACTTTAAACTAATATTTATATTAATATTTATATGAATATGTATATATAATTAATAGAAATTATTTATAAAATATTTTTTTTCTTAAAAAAAATTGGGATGTTTTGTTGAAAAAAAAATAGGAAGTAAAAGAGAATAGAATATGGTGTATAAATGTTATTATGGTCTATTGTAAACTCTTGTGATCTAAGAGTGAAATTAGTCTCCCACCATAAGAGATCTATACCACTTACCCATCCTAGACTTGGCCTTCTATGGAGGTACCAAGAGCCGGTTAGAAACATTAGTTCAAATAGAATGATCCATCGTTTAATGTGAAACGTAGTAGAATGATCGTTAATTTCAATGTAGAACATGATAAGACAATTATGAAACGGGAATTTGACCTTTGTAAATTGTTGGATGTGATATGAAGAGCATCATTAATTTTAGGCAGGAAAGGATCATATGTAATGTCACTTTTATCACTTTGTGCCAGAGAATGTGAAAGTGAAACTAGGTCCACAGGAAACCGTCAAATTTTTTAAAAGAAAAATCATTATTCTGGTAGATCAGTAAAATAATTAGGATCTTGCTAAACGATGCCTCCGGGGCACTCTTTAAGAATTTCATTTAAGGAAATAATTTTGTAAAAAATTAGACATTTCAATTTCCAATACGTTGACTTCACACATTTTCATAATTTTTTTAATAAAACCTTACTATTTAAAGGCTTAAAGAATGCCACATTTTAATATGATCTGGATTAATATACGCGATCAAAGAAATTACATTTGACAAAAAGTGAAATAAATATTTGAAAAAATAATTAAATGATGTAATATTTTTTGTGAGTACGATCAAATGTAATTTCTTTGGCTATGTGACCATTTAAAAATATTTCATTTAACTGTACAAAATTAATCAGTAAGATAATGATCGTCTTTATTTATCTCAATTATATACAAGGGAAAAGTGACTTAAGACTATGATACCATCAACTAACTCAATTCTTCAAATTTGATTTATAAAGTAATGTATCTATATATAAACTCATATATATTATCTCTCTTGATCAAATTCAACACTATTGAGTTTCGTGCATAAATATAAATGGTGTAGATTCAATAACAAAAATTTGATAGCTAGTGGTGTAACGGATCTTGAACCATACTCTCATATGATTTTACAATTTTATGTTGAGTTTAACTCAATTCTATAAAATTGATTTGTAATATGATCACCTCTACTTAAAAATTAATGTACAAACCATCTGTTATGTAATTTGTGACTCTTTAAAACATGTATATTTACTTGTGTTTTTTACCCAATTTAGTTTTATTTTTGGTCTGGATAAAACTGATTCTAATATATAAGTGATTATGAGATTTTTCAATGTTGTAAAGTAGAATCACATTTTGTACAGAAGGAAAAAATGACTTTTGTCCTGATTTGGTATTTACATATCTACAAGAGCTGAAAATGAAAAGTTCAGCAATTGGTAATTTGATAGTCCCCACGAGCACGATCGATAGCGCCATGTCAATGCCTCAAGAATGAAGAATGTTAACATCAAACTGACGCCACTACATTACAAAACTATTTTACATTAATTATATATTACATTAATCTATATTAATTATATGCCAACAACCAAAACATATTTCAATCTCATACAAAAATTAAATAATCATTTTATCCCGACAAAAATCTTTCTATCATTTTTCTATTACATTATAATATTATATGATACAATATTGTCACAACTTGAGTGTTCAATTAATTTTAAATTTGAGTACTTATGATATCACATGTTAATAAATCTATATTATAAACAAAGTAAAGGGTGTTGACAAAAAAGTGACACGTGTCACTTTTATGAAAATATTTATGACATGAATTTTATTTAATATTTTATAACGTTACATTTTTAATTAAATACGAAAATGCAAAAAATTTATATTTTTATTTATTATATTCAATTTTAATTAATAATTGAAGACGTTACAATTTTTAATAATAATGAAAATTAAAAACATTTATATTAATACAAAATATAATTAATACATTAACCGTTTCTATATATTTTCTAATTATCATATATATATATATATATATATATATATATATATATATATATATATATATATATATATATATATATATATATATATATATATATATATTCCGTTACGTATAATTTTTAATTATTATAATTAACCGTTTTTATATATATATTTTAATTATCATAAATATATTTCCGTTACGTATAATTTTTAATTATTATAATAAATATTTTTTATATTTATTTGAACGTTACATATTCAACATTGTAACCGATATTTTGTTATAAATTTGCTCTTAATTTTTATATTTCTAAACCTAACTATAAATATTGTTTGTTTTTCTCCAAAACCTTCTCACAAATTCATTTGCTATTTTCCACAACCAACTCACAAATTCATTTGTTAAGTTACTAAACAATGGCGAATAAAATTAACCTGATATCCGAAATCAACCAGACTAATGAGAGTTTGAATATTATAGTTCGTGTAATTCGGATGTGGTTGATGCGCGATGTATCCGGCAACAATGCACCATTTTCTTTGGATATGATATTAATGGATTCAACTGTAAGAACTCTTTTGTTGTTACCATTCAAGAGCTTAGGAGTATTAATCAGTTTCGTTTCAAATTTCATATAATGTTATACATGTTAGCATAATTTTAATATTCAATATGTATATAACATAATATTTACATGTTATTTGATACATAGAGTACCTCTTTTATTGTTTTGAGAAAAATAGACGAGTTTATTCATGACGATAATTGGTGGTATATTGTATGCTCATGCAACGAAAAAATATATAGTGATTCAAATAAGCACTTTTGTCAAAAGTGCAACCGTCATGTTCTTCACTTCACGCCTAGGTATTTATTTATGCTTTTATAGTTTCTTAACATACAACACGTCAAAATCTATATCTATATCTATATCGGTATTCTGAATAGCATGCATAGAAACAAACTTGGTTTACCAAGTTTTAGGTTTTCTACTTTTTGAGAGGATCTTGGCTTGATCCCCCCTCTTGGCTTTGTATCTGTTGTTTTGTTTGATAAAAAAAAAAGATGATTGATAAGAGCTTGACACATGTCCATTTTAATAAAATATTTATTAGATGAATTTTTATTTAATATTTTTATAACGTTACATTTTTAATTAAATACAAGTAATATTTAATTACTATTATATTAAACATTTTTACTAAAATATGCGTAAATGAAATTTAAAATATGCGTTTTTTTTTCTCACTAAAATAAAAGATATTCATTCATTCAAATCGGTGGAGTACATTAGATTCAAATACAAATTCAGTACCGCTAAAAATAAAAATGATGAATCTGCGAACAAGCTCGCAACATCCAAGTTAATAGCATAAAACGGCTTACTTATGCCTACAAATAATGTGATAAAATCAAAGTAACCGGAATACCTATGCCTATGGATCTGCATGTTTGACGAACTTAATCAATGTGTGAATCAGTAGTTGACCGAAGTTGATCTTCCGATTCAATCAAACGAACACCACAACAAGACGAGACAACAAACAAACACCGCAACAAGACGGGACAACAAACAAACACCGCAAACAAGACGACATATCAAACAATGCCGCACTGAGACGACGAAATCACACAAAAGAAAGATCTAATATATGTGATAATAACTTATTTAGATTAAAAACAAGAAGAAAAAAAAGGAGCAGAGGGGTGACTTTAGGCCAAAAATGACGTAAAATCACCCATTACCGTTAGAAGAAGATGAAAGCTCAAAACTAAATATTAGGGCCGGCTGTAGATGGTGTCGAGACAAGGTATAATTGCAACTGATCTTGAAAAACTAAAAAGTTATCAAAATATATATTAGTTTTCAATGAACCTAAAATATTGATTGTTTCTTATAAAAAGCATCGGAGGAGTATGTTATAAATGACTTGACTCTATCAAAATACTTAAATACTTTTCGACGAATGTAGTATTTTAATTATTGTGAATTAATATTTTAGTAGAGGTAAATATTAACATGCAATCTTATACCATTTTCAAAAAATAAAATCTTATACACGGGGATGAACATTTTATAAGTAGCTAGAAAAATGAATTTTTAACATAAATAATACATGGGGATGAACTTTTTACAAATAAAGAAATAATATTTAATATATATCTTAATTATACACAGGGATTGACATTTAATATTAAAAACTAATACGGACTTTCATATCATATATCCATGTAACATAGTATATAACTATACATCATATTTCTATCAAAAACAAAAAACTGAACATCTTATTTTAAAATATTTATATTTTACTCAACAAAAAAAAAATATTTACATTTTTATGGGTAAAAACTAACCCATAAAATATTTATTTTGCAATATAAAAAAACTAAAATATTCATTTTCAGTTCTTTTAAATTGTTCTCTATACTTTTAGTTCTTTTAAAAATATAAACTTATATTTTAAACTCAATAACTTGATTATTTAATCTTCAGTTTAAATGATTAATTTTTTAATTTAAAGTTATAGATAAATTTATGAAGATTAGATATTAAAATGGTTAATTATTAAACTAATGAGATGTTATTAAAAATTTCATTTCGAAAATGAAACGTGATCTTTTATATTAAAAAAAACGCCGACTAAAATTAGAAATTGATATAGTTATTTAAAAGACCAAAATTTAAAGAAAGATTTTATAAAGAATAAACCTGAAAAATTGAGTATTTAAAAGGACAAAAAATATATTTAACCTTAATGATAATAATTGTGACGATACCTCAGAATATGATATGTTTTCTTAAAAGATCTAATTTTTGTTGGTAATAATAACGTTTTTAGTTTTTTTTTTTTTGACAAAAGCATGTTAATTATTTTAAAAATAATAAATTAAATTTTAAATATGAAGTGGCCATAAACACATATTATGTGTCGTCTCATTTAAAAAAGAGAAAAAAAGTATATGCACAGACAGCGTAAAATAATTTTACACTGTCAACAAATTACAATTATGTTTTCTGTCACGTAACTTCACTTAACCTCACTTTCTTTATATGACATTAGAAAGTGAAATCATTCTTAATTGTTGTCGGAGCAAAGTTAGTTTACACTGATAATGTATGTCATTTAAACTCTTTAATAATTATGTCAAGATATCAAAATTAAAGGTTAAATAAAGAAGATGATTAAATGTCTAAATTGTTTATAATAGATGGTAAAAATTGGAAAAAAAATTGTTGTACCAAAATTGCACATTTTATAAAATACGAAAATTAAAACTACTTTTAAACCAAAATATAAAATTAATACTTAAATAATTCGAAATATACGTTATGTCTGTGCTTGGCACGGGTACGAATACTAGTTAAGAATATTTTGCTTAGTGGAAATCAAATTTGTAATTGAATTAGTAAAAAATACTAGTAATATATAGTATATGGTTTTTTCATGTGATGACAAAACAATTGAGTGAAAGAAACGTAACGAAAATTTGGTTTGAGGCATATATGGTTAGATATGGAGGAGAAAATGTATAGAGAGGATGCAGAGGGATATGTTGGTAGAAAAGTCACTTTCTGCAAAATGGATTGAAAGGTCCATCCTTTGTCCATAGTTAATTTCATCTCCCAAAGCTCCATAATGTGGCAGTTAGTAGTCACTTTCATCTCTATGTAGGGTTCTGTAAGCTATATAGATATCATGTGCCAATTATGTGCCAAGGCTAAAAATCCTAAAAAGGGTTCACACACTCATCATATATGGATACTATGACTCTCTTTGGAAGGGTTAATGGATAGGCCTAAAAGGGTAACTTGTGGTATGGTGTAGTTTACTTTTGTGTCTTAAATTGTGTCGGTAGTAGTTGGATACATTCCACAAAAGGGATAGTTATTAACAAAATAAAGGTGAATGAATTAAATTCTTGCCGTTGGACAAAGATTAATTGTCCCACTTGATAATAATTGTTGAGGAATGTTAATTTGTGTTTTAAGAGTATAAGTAAAAAAAAAAGGTACAAGTAAAAAAGTTTTTAAAAAAATGAATTCAAAATATTTTTTTATTGAAAAGTTAAATTTTTTAGATATTTAATATATATATATATATTTTTAAGAAAGTACTTGTATATTTACTCTTATGTCGATGATATCATTCTTACCATCCCTTCTGACATTCTACGACAATCTATCATCTTATTTCTTAATTTCGAGTTTACTATATGATAGATTTGAGACACCTAAGCTACTTCTTGGATATCACAGTCACTCACCGCCCAAAGACTTATTTGTCTTCAAGAAAAAGAATTGGAAGAAATTTGCTCTGAATGGGTAAAACTGGTACTATAACAAATAGAACAAATTGCAGCGGTTGTATTTGCTAATTGTGGCGGTTAAAACCGCAGTTGTATTTTGCATCGATTTATATTTAGCGGCGGTTTGTAGGTGCTGCAGTTAGCATTACAACTGCCACAATTATTTTATAGTACCAGTTCCGTGTCAACCGCCGCAATAAGATTGCCGCCATTTTACAATTTTTTTGTAGTGTATAAGTTCCAATGGTGAAGTCATATGATTGAATGAGGTGGTCCTTGAATCTCAAACACAGAGGGAAAATGTACCTGCAAATATGTTAGCACTCCAACACACAAGTCAGTGTTTGAATGAGGGAAATGCTAATAATTGGATGAATAATGTGTACCTTGGGCGTTTGATGTGTATATAAGTCAATCCTTGCATGAGTAAATTTGATGAGATTAAATCTGATTCATTGCATATGTTAATCAGTTTCATCTTTAATATTATTTGAAACAAAATTTGTATCAATCTATGAGCACAAGGTATTGATTGTAGTATATTTTTAATTTTTCAAGGACATCTTGAAAGCATTAGAGAGACAATGACGTGGTTTGGAAAATGGTAGGAAATTGCTTAGGTTTATTAGTTTGTCTTGTTTTAATTTGTGTTATGAACATCATCTGACGGCTTAGGTTAATTAGTTCGGAAATGGTCTAGGAGCTTATTTTTTTTTTTTTTGAATTGCCAAAATTTATTAAGGGCATTAGAAGGCACAAGAAGGACCAACTAAGCCAACAAAGGTACAAATACAAGTTCACAAGGGCACCAAAGTTACAGGAAGGAGATAACAAATAAAACTAGCCTACCACCAAAACACCAACACAACACAATACAACAACAAAGAACTCAACGCCTCATACAATCGTCCGGGTCCTTAGTCCATTCATACAATAAACTAGGTACTTTAGCGGTGTTGCATAAGAACCATTGCCACGATAGTCTTTGGATAAGCTCCACCGTCGTCAATCTATCACCCAAAATGTTATTGAAGACCCGGTCATTCCTCACTTTCCACATCACCCAAATGAAAGCAAGCCAAATCTCATTGTGAATGTAGTAAACCAAGCTTTGATATTACTAGCAATGAAGGATGGAAGGATGGGAAACATGATTTGAGAGCTTGGCAACAAGATTGAAGATCATTCCACGTCTAAATCTCATCTCCAAATCTCATGCATCTCAATTATAGTCTTCAAGCTCCTTCCAAGTTGCAATTGTTCCTCTCGACAAGCACTGTAGTCAATCTTTTGTTGGACCGGTGAGAGAAAAAGCGAATATCTTGAGCTTTTCTGGTCCTTTATAATGTTGTTTGGTACCTCCTGTATCTGACAGGTCTCAAAAAATTTTGCTAGATGATCTCAGGGATCATTGTTGGTGCGCCCGTCAAACTGGTTCTCCCGCAATCCTGTAAGAACACTGCCTTTGATGTCAAAGTTGGCTGGGTTGGCTAGTTGAAACCCTAGTGAGATCTGATCATTATCAGTTCTCTTGCAGTAGTCTCTCATAGTAACTCTTCGTTCGTCTCCCATCGTTTCTACGTTGAGAGTCCCCTTCTTTTCGAGATTATTGTCTTTCTGTTTGGCTAACTTGTTAGCCTTAAGTTTCTTCCTTAGCATTCTCTCCTGTTCCAGATCGAATTCTTACTCAAGGGTACCTGCGTTCATTTACAATAAATGAATACCTTCAGTAGCACTTGAGGAAAAAAAATTATATTTTTGGTTTGTCTCTTGTATCTCTATCACAAGGATCACTTAAATATCAAGACTTGTCCTTGCCAGAACTTCCATAGATTAAGATCTACAGTCATCAACAATTTTTGATTTTTTTTTTTAGTATTTTTGAAATAAGACAAACTTAAATAAATCTAGTTGCTCTTGTAAACACAATTCCTGACAACAGCGCTAAAAACTTGACTACTGTTTGGCAAGTAAACCAGTCAGACATCGAATAATAATTCACACTCTAGGTGTCTAGAATGAGTTCGCATCCACAAGGATCGTGCCAAGTGCTACTAGCGTTATATAAATTCGTTGGTTTGCATTCGCTTTGGGTTCTGAAAAGATTTTGGTTTTAAAAGCAGCGATATGCTTAATGCAGAAAAGTAAAAGGTTGATTTAGAAAGATGAGGTTAGGATAGATAGATAAAATTCCTCCCCTATTCCCGCTTGATAATTGGCGCATAATATAACTATTCAACTTATTGTTCGGCAGATTAATTTATATCTTTTATGTTAGTATAATGATATTACCCTAATACATTATAAGTTACCATGGAACATATTAACTAGTGCACCCACGAGAGCCTAATCCGTGTTGTCACATACTCTAACTAAGAGATCAAGTTAACATACATGCAGTCATTACGTTCAATTAATCATATTACCACATGGACATAGTGTCAGATGTTTCCGTTTCTAGTAACCATCCCTATGGTTTATTGTTCAAGACTATCAGTCTTAATTCATGACTGAACTCTCATCCTGTCAGCGTTCCCCGATCAACAGCTAGAAGTCAGAATTACGTCATTAAAACATAAACAATAGAAAACACAGATACTGAATAATAAATATTATAGACTTATGGTGCCAATTACATGTTCTCAAGCATTCCTAGAGGAGTTCATTTTCTCCATTCAAACCTAAAGATATCTAGCTATTAATTTCATAATTAAATTACAAGAATAAAACTATGCATATCAATGGCGTAGATGCCTTGCTGAGGAAGTTACCTTACTTGTGGTGAGGAAAGTTCTTCCCGTAGATAGCTCTTTTGCCCTCCCTGCTCCTCCTCCTTGCTCCTAGGAGACTTGAATACTTTTCAGAAGATTGAATTGTATTTTTCTGAATGAATAATTATGAGGGAGGATAACTTTATTTATAGTTTTCCTAACGGGCCTCAGCGTGCCATCGTGGACATGATGGATCCCATCGTGCCATGATGGAGTGGATATTCTTCGAATTTAAAATAGATTTGCCGCGTTCTTCCTTGGGCGCTAAGTATTCCCATCGTGGCCACGATGGGAGCGCAATGTATTTCCACTTTTGCTCTCTTTTTGTCATTTTCTTGTCTTCTTGTCTTCTTCTTCAAGTAGCTTCACTTCTTCAGATTTTTGCTTGTAACTGGTCTTCAAAGTCTTCAACTAACGACCAATTAAATGCTAAAAATACTATATAAATTCCTGTCATCACATGACTGTGAAAAAAAATTTGAATAATATACATGAGTTGATTGAAAAGCAAGGACCAACACTTGCTGAAATATTTTATAGAGACTAAAAATAAAATGTAAAATATTTATAGAGACTAAAAATATATTTAACCATGTTAATTACACATGCAAATTTGCCAAAAAAAAAATAATCCAAATGTGCTACATCCGAAATACTTAGTCTGTCATAATCCAGCAAATAAAACCATCCAAATTAGTTTATTACAAAAAACATCCTAACTTTTTTGTGATGCTTTTGATCTCTTTGTTGGCCTGACATTGTTACTCTCTACTTTATGCAGTATCATCATCATATTCCTCTGCAACAATTGGTTGTTTAGCAACATTGGTTCTTCACCCGCATCAGTTTCATCAACAACTATTCTTGGTTCTTAGATATTTTTCATCATAGGTTACTGTTAATAATTAAGATCAAAACAAAACCTTTTGTTGATTAGTTTTTTATTAAGATATATATATATATATATATATATATATATATATATATATATATATATATATATATATATAATGCATGTACGTATATCTTAATCTTACCTCTTTCACAACCTTTTCAATATCTGTATATAATACAGCAATTAAGTCATCATAATTTTTATCATCTAATAGCGAGCTTTCTTCAAGAAAATGTGCAAAACAAAAAGAACATTATTTGTTACTGCAATAAATGTAAAAAAAAACAAGTAGTTTACAAATAACAAACCAATACAATTCAAACTAAAAATCTATGAAATTTTGATAAGTAAATATGGTATTGTAGTTTAAGGACAAACCCATTGCTGATGTACACATTTATGCGGTCTCTACAAAAATGATGAACACATTCCTTTATAGTTTTAATTTTTCGAATAATGCCTACACACACACACACACACACACACATATCATAAAATATTTCAATATACCATACCATGTGAACATTATTATTATGAAGGGAAATGTAAAATACTTAAGATGTTAGTGTATCTAACATATCTTGAAGCGTCAATTTAGAGACATATATTGAAAAATCTAGAAACGTTTAAATTTGAGAAAAATGTGGAATACATCTTGGGATTTGGATCACCTTCAACCACAAGACTACAACCGTGTAGTTTTATATGTGTGAGGAGAGAAAAATAAAAAATAAAAAGGTGATATCTCTCCTCACACACATAAAATTACGTAGTGTTGTGGTTGAATGTGATCCAAGTCAGTTAGATGCATTCCACATTTTTCTCTAATTAAAACATTTCTAAATTTTTCAATACATATCTCTAAATTAACACTTCAAGTTATATTAGATATACTAACATCTTAAGTATTTTTACATTTCCCTTCATGAGGAATTCTAATATAGGCACAAATATAAATGTATAGTGTTTAGGCACACTCACATGAGTGAAGAGAGAGAAAAAATTAAATAATTTAATTTCAAATATTTTTTGAAAAAGTAAATGATGTGATGTTTTATATATGTGTACCTAAACACTATTCATTTATGTTTGTGCCCATAAAAGACTTTCTCTCCCTTCATAATAATAATGTTCACATGGTATACTGAAATATTTTATGATATATATATATATATATATATATATATATATATATATATATATATATATATATATATATATATATATATGTATGTGTGTGTGTGTGTGTGTGTAGGCATTATTCAAAAAGAGTGCATTACATCAGCAATGGATTTGTCCTTAAACTTCCATATCATATTTAATTATCAAAATTTCATAGATTTTTAGTTTAAATTCTATTGGTTTGTTATTTGTAAATTGTTTCTTTTTTCATTTATTGTAGTAATAAACAATGTCCTCTTTGTTTTACCCATTTTCTTGACCAAAAATCACTATTAGATGATAAAAATTATGACACCTTAATTGCTGCATTATATCCGGATATAGAAAAGGTTAAGATTAAGATATACATACATACATTATTTCATAGATAAAAAGAAAATTATGTATTTATATATCTTAATGAAAAACTAATCAACAAGAGGTTTTGTTTTGGCCTTAATTGTTAACTAGTTAACTATGGTGTGTGTGTGTGTATTGTTCTTAACTGGGCCTGTAAGGCCCAATGTCCACCATTACCGAGCACGACCCAAACAAAACAGCCCAAAATTAGCGCTACAGTACAACGGGCACGAACCAGGAGCAGTGTAACGCACGACATCGGAATGATGAGCATTTACTGCTCATCATGGCTCTTGGCCGTTTTTCAACAGCCACTTGATGGACATTTAATGCCAATCAGGGGCCTTGATCTAGCTCTGGGGGCTATATATACTCCTCATTCTGCAGGAGTTAGGTACATAACTTCTTACCTCTAAAAACCATTTCTTACACATACTGGCTATATATATGAGGGATTGTGGAGTTATCTCTGAACAATGGCTCTGCTAGGGTTTCACTTCCTAGCATGAGTGTCGCTCCAAAGTCTGCACGATAGTCTATAGAGGTGCTGCTCGTATCCAACAAATCGTATGGTCCATACTCAATCAATTCTCTTCAATCTCGATCGGTGCACAACATCACACACCGATGCTTAACATCTTTCAAGTCTTGTGTGTTGACCGGTATTAATCAGTGTTGCATCAATTAAATTCGACGCCGCACAAATTGTTTCACCATGTACACAACAAGTGTTTCGTCCTTTATCATGGCGTCATGGCCATGTATGGTAGACCCGTTGATAACAAAACAAGCAGTCCCAAAAGAGAATACACGATTGTTTGGGGTTCTTCGTTTATCTAAATGGACGAATGATTTTAATTCTTTATTCCAAAGACAAACCAATGCTCATATATGGATTCGATTGATGGATCTGCCGCAAGAGTACTAGAGGCAGCATATTCTGTTCAAAATTGCGAGTGCAATTGGCATGCCTCTTGCTTTGGATGAGGCCACGAAGAATAGAACTTTTGGTCGTTACGCACGTATTCTAGTTGACTTGGATTTATCCAAAAGAATTTTTTATTAGATTGTGGTTGAACGGGAGGGGTACACGTTTAAGCTCTCGGTGGTTTACAAACGACTTCTAGAGTTTTGTCACCATTGTCATGTCATTCGTCATCATGTTTCGATTTGCAAATTGTTACACCCGCTGAAGGTAGAGCAGAAAATTGATATTAAGAAAAAAGGAGCGGCACGAGGTTAATAAGAAAATTGTTAAACATGAATATGTGGCTAAGGCTATTATGCAATCAGAGTTATTGTTAGAGTAGAAACACTCTGCAGTTACTCTAAAAGATGATAATTTAAAGGTTGTGGCTGAGGATAAACAACTTGTGATTGATGTACCAGAGGTGGACAATGAACATGCTATGACAAATGATATTGTTACACCAACTCCAAAAGAACATAATACCAATGATGATGCTATACTATACCAATTCTTCAAGCTAAGGGCTCCTTATCAAGCAAGTCAGTACGTCAACTGTCTGTGGAGAATAATAATAATGATTCACGACTGGAAATTGAAACTCTGGTGCTAAATATTGAGACCGAACCTCAAATTGAGGAAGCGATTTATAAAGGCAATTTTAGCATAGCTTTGAAGGATGTTAATGATTATATTGCCCAAGGAAACTTGCACAGTGAGGATCCAATCTTGCAATTGATAGAAAAACCGGTGGAAGTCAGTAGCAATGATGATGGACAAGATATTCTCATGGTCCCTCCAACAAAACTTGTAAGGGTTGTTAATGATGAGGAATTTGATTATGTGGTGCAAAAAGTCTTACAGGTAGAAAAGAAGCTATGAGCTGATATGGCAGAAAGAAAATAAGATAGCCAAGAAGAGCCATTCACGACATTTGTCTCTAAAACTCAAAAGAAAAGGATCAAACAATTAGCCAGAAGCGCAGGTCAGCCATACCATACCCGCTCTGAGGGTGCCCCTCCTAACATGTCTTTATGAAGATCCTTTTTTGGAATATTCGTGGATTTGGTAATCTAGACTCTCGAATAGCTCTCACATTGGTTATGTATCTAATCCTTCAGCAACATGTGGCGGGTAACTCGTGTAGAGAAAGGTTGCTAATTTTGGACATGCATGCTTACGTCCAAACGGAATGGTGGGAATCATTACCTTACTATGACATGATTTCTTGCGGGACTAGCTTGGGTTCCCCTATTACCGAAACTTTTATTTGACTCTTTTTTTAATTTGTTTCTTCGGGTAAGGCCTAGTCCCTCCTTATAATTATTTATTTTCCTTTTTTTTTTTTAACCTAATATGAGATATAGAATATGGAAAGGTAGGAATGTCAATATAGTTGAGATGCCTACCCCTACCTTAATATTTAGATGCTCTTAATTTAATATATATATAATGAAAGAGATAAAAACATTAAATGACAACACGAGGAGGACATGATGGTAGAGAACATTGAAAGATAAATATCATGCATGAAGTTAGACCTAAAACAAATATATTGCTCAACTTACAAAGTTATATCCCATTATTGCAACATTATTGATTATATTTTTTTTGTATAGATTATATATATATATATATATATATATATATATATATATATATATATATACATATTACCTTTGATTTTCTAATCAACTAATATTGAACCGGTATGTTCAACATTTTGACCTTTAAAATTGGTCAACTAATTGTTACGTTTTCCCATTAGAACAAAATTTTCAACAAATTATCCATATTAACAATAAATTAGGAAATGTAGCATCAATTTTAAATTACATACCGTCACATATAAGATCATTTATTTTTGACAAAATTACCTTCACATATCTGCAAATAAACACCAAGGAAAGAATTGACAAAGGTTAAAATGTAGTGTCCATTTAGATTCCAAATATATTTAAGTTTTTATTTTCTGCAGCAAAATCCTGTACACAATAGGATTAATTAAATTTGCATGCTTCTACATGGGAATTATGATATAACTTGTGCATCTAGAAATGAGTTTGAAATTTAATTATTATGTTACTAACACACACAAAATTATATTTGGTATGCTTAATATATAACTTATTGATTATGTTACTAACACACACAAAATTATATTTGGCATGCTTAATATATAACTTATTGATTCAAACAAATGGAGACATAAAAAACCCGACCCAACAACCTCATTTCTAACTAGCCTGTCAAGGATTTTTCCTCCACTTTTATTCTCTCAATTTCATGGTGTTCTAAATGGTTAAAAATATAACAAAATTATAATGCTTGGTGTAAAAACAAACAAAAATATTCTATTAAATAAAACATAAACAAATAGACTTAAATATAAAACAACAACCCACTAGACTGAGTTTGACAAAAATATACCCGTTATTCTAATTTTACAAATTTTGAAATGTTTATTTTCTACAACATCTCAATATGTTTATAACAAATTACCATTTTTTTTGTCAAGTTAACAAAATACCTATTTAATTTAATATAAAGTAATATTCTTATTTCAAATGGTTACAATACATAATATATATCAGTTACAAATCTAACAAAAAAAAAATAGACAATACATATAAATCAATAGTACTTATAAATTGCTTTGTTATTAAGCCACTCTTTAAATCATATCATCAAGATAAAACATATGAATTCAAATAAATAAAAAAAATTGGATTAAATTAACTCATCAAATTCAAAAAACATAAAAAATTAACTCAACAAAATGAAATCAACAAATTGAAAATAAAATATAATAAAATAAAACTAGGACGAAGTGTATTTCTATCATCTTACATGTATTTAACCAAAGAAATCATAGTAGTTGAAGATTTAAGTTGAACATTGCCAAAACAAATGATACCGCAAATCACAATAGATAAGACGAACAAATATGAGACAACATTAATAGTTCCCATTGATCATGTATGGAATGACGACCAATAAACTATGTTTTCTTAGCTTGTCTCGTGGATCTGGTGGATACAAAACAACACAAGATTAAATAGGAGAAATATGTAAATAATAAAAATAGATCCAATAAATGAAAAATAAGATCAATTGCCTGAAATTTTACATGTAAATAATATTTACTTGAGTAGAATGAAATTTCAATAGATGTGTCCCTCTCAAAATATCATAGTTTATATATGAATCCTTGATAAAGAGATAGATAATAGCAAAAGATCTATTTACCGCTATGTGCAATTGCAAGATATACAAAATCAGAAGAGAAGGAAAAATGAATATTGCAGATGCGCCATCGGCATATTTTCAAAGTGAACACGAGAACATATTTATAAGAGTTCGCTGGAATAGGGTTTTGTATTAGGTTAAACTTAAAACAAAATAAATTAAAATTTTCAATAAAGAAATCGCACGAAAATATATATTTTATGGATTGATAATTTATTTGTCAAAAAAAATAAAATGAAATTGATTGATCATTTATAGTAAATTTTTCTTCATTCTAAAAAACAAGTATAATATTAGGTTTTGTCTAAACTATCCCTTCATAATTTGGGGATATGTTTACATGATCAACCAATGAGAAGAAGTATGAATGTAAAATAAAAGTTGGTTATAAGTTAGCTGTGGGTACCACATGCAAATCTACTTATATGGCTCGTTCTCATTAATTAAAAGGTAAATATCTCAAATTATGAAGGGGTAGAGTGAGTCTCACCATAATATCACATTCATTAATTAAAAAATTGTAATTATAAACCTTAAACTCTAAATAATGAATTATCTGTATCAGGTACATGTATGATATCGGCACGTGTATGGTAAGTACTCTATTTTTTTTTTTCTTATTATTTTGTTGAGAGTGGAAAATTGTAGCTTTATATCATGATAAGCTAACCGATAGTTTATGGATGATGGTTGATAGTTTATATTTTATATATAGTTGTTAAGTTAATTGAATTGTTTGGTAAAATTAGTGGTTCAACTAGTTGATAAATATAAAACGACATTCTTAATAATAATAATAAAATTTACATTTAAGATAGTAATTTAAATTTATTAATATAATATGTCATTTATATATTATATGTACTGTATATCTTTCACGTCAAAATGTACATGTACACTAGCCAAACTATTTATACTTGAAAATTGACTTCATGCTCTAACAATGTGCGAAATTGCAAACGTAAAATAATATAAAAATACATTCTTAATTTATAATAAAATTCATATCAAATTAATATTTAAATACTTCAAATTAAACATAATAATTGTTAACAATGAGATACAAAATACAAAAGGATAAATGAGATCAGGGTTAATAAAATATCATTAGCATTACTTGTGAAAATAACTATTACAGTGTTCTGGATCGGCTAAAAGCCCAACAAAAATCAAGACCCATCTCAATAGGATAGAGATAAATCGTGTGGCCAATGACCACAGATTGATAACGAGTAGAGACGAAGAATCTCCAAGATTCCAAACGTGCCTCTTTAGTATTAAGGATAATCCTTCTCAGAAGGACAATACAGGTGTCAAACACATGGTTGATCCACCCACATCAGGGAGGCCCCATTGTTTCCTAAAACCCTAATATCCTCTTATATATAAGTATTCATACATCAATCTCTAGGATGAAATTCCTGCGCCTCCAATACTTAATACTTCTTATTCCTTTTGCAGGTATCTTTCCCCTCAAAGGAACCACAAAATGTCCGATCATCACCAACCACCTTCACCAAACAGCTTATCAACATGAGCTAAGACTATCATTTATGAACCACCAATTCAATGGCGCTGTCTGTGGCCTGATTTATTCAGAAAAATCATACCTTTATCCACTTCTCTTCCAAAAAGAAATAAACTTTCTTTAAAAAAAAAAAGGGGAGTAACCATCCCCCACCACCTCTACCTTTCAACAAACATGTCTAGACCTGGACCTCTCACCCGAAGCAGAGCCATCGCCATAACCGAGTGCGACGAGCCATCAACCTCCATGACGTCGAAATCATCCTAGAGCCTATCAACACTTAACACAACCACCAAATACCTCAGATGGCCAACCAAACATCCATACCAATTAATGACATATTCTTTTTTATATACACACCTCTCTAGGCCCAAATACCAACAATCAAACTCCTTCTCCAAACAGTCAAACACATAATACAGCTGAAACTAACGTTCTGAACCCACCAAGGCAACCCTCACAGGAACAACGAACAAACGGCATGCTCTCAACCATGCTAACCCTCTTACAATAGCAAGCAGCAAGACTCTCACACGTAGAGCAGAACCAACAAACAGCTCCACAAGTAGCAAATAACCATGTTCAAAACAGACTCCACAATATCCTCCAAAACGAGATTTCATCCCAACAACACCTAGCCGGCCAACACATCCCTAAAACAGAAGCCATCGTAAACACAAATGGCAACAACGCCAGTTTTAACAATGAAATCGACGTCATCGAGATTGAAGATATTGGGAATGCATATGGAAATGGGAACAACAGATACAACAAAAACAGGGGACGAAGGGGAAACTCACCAGGTGCAGGTTCCAACGACAATGGAAGCTCACAGGATGAACCCCTCGAAGAAAGAAGGAGGAGAGAAGATGACTGTCATCTTCGACGGATCCCATTCACAATCAGAATTTTGAGGTCCAGAATCCCACGGACTCTGGAAAAGCCTCCAAAGCTAGAAACCTACGATGACACGACCGACCCTGATGAGCACTTGAAACACCGGGGTACCGTCCTGGATTACTACCAGGCGCGAGGACCCACAAAATGCAAACTTTTCGTGCTCACCCTCAAAGGCGCTGCCATGACTTGGTTCAAAGGATTGAAAGATAACTCGATTAACTCATGGAGAGAGTTGCTTTGATCTTTTCCATCCCACTTCACAACAAGCAAGCGTCAGCCCAAAACGGTGGCCACCCTTAGCAACATTCTCCAAATGAAAGAAGAAACCCCAAGAGACTACATCGAGCGGTTCACAAGAGAGGCCATCACAGTAAAGGGAACTAACGACAATCTGAAATGCTATATTTTTTAAAAAGGCTTGAGAAGGGACATAAAGTTCAAAGAAAAGTTATGCCTCAAAGAGCTTAGGGACATGCAAGACCTGCTGTCTCACGCTAAAAAATACATTAATTATGAGGAAAAGATGTTAGGTGAAAAGGGAGAAAGAGCCAAAAATTTACCTAGGAGAGAAGAAAGAGCCTGAGAAGAAAAAGGACGAAGAGGATCGAAAGGAGGATATCAAGAATACACCCCTTTGAACGCGTCCAGAGAAAGACTACTCCGGGAATGTCTTAACATCGAATTCGTCGAGGCCAACATCTGTCCTCCAACAGAGATCCGAGAAAAATTCCGAACTGATAAGAGAAAGTTATGCCAATACCACAAAAGTGTGGGCCACGACATGGAAGATTTCGTCCAACTGAATGATGCAATCGAAGACTTGATCAAAATCGGGAAGTTGAGTAAATATACCAAAGACCATGCCTACAAAGGTTACGAGAAAAGGAAATATGATTCTTCAAAGAGGGGTCAAAAGAAAAGCCCATCTCCGAGGGGAAAATGATCGCCCAGAAGAGAACCGTCTCCACAGAAGAAAGTAGAGGCGATCAAAGACAAAGAAGAGGAAGACGTCGCAGAAGGAATAAGGGACCCCGAGAAAAGACCGTTCGTGGCATCCATAACGGGAGGCATCCCTAAAGTTCCATGCAATCCAAAGATGAATAAAAGATAGGAGAAAGAAAGCAAAGGTAAGGCCCACTCGACCTTCTCTATCACAGGAGGCCTGATGACAGGAATTTCTGCAGTATTTTAGGTAGTATTATTAGTATTAAAATGACCAAGACAGGCCCAAATATCAACAAAAACCTGAAGAATCGAGAAAAAGCTTCAAGACAAGGTAAAGAAACGCAAAAGACAAGAAAAAGCCCAAAAATGAAGAAAAACAGCTCATCGTGTCACGATGGATCCCAACGTGACACGATGAGAGCTGCTTGCTCGCCAAGACATAATCAATTATATTTTTGAAGAGAATCTCAGCATCGTATCACGATGGCTCACAGCACAATACGATGGCAATGCGTGGAGATCACGCAGATCAAACGCACAAGATCAATTATAATTTTGAATTGAATCTGCTCATCGTGGCACGATGGACTTAGCGTGCCACGATGGCTTGCTGAGGCCCATTACGAAAAGTATAAATAGAGCCTCCATAATTCATTATTTTTCATTCAGAAATAGAAGAACTTTCTATTCCTTTTGGAGAGAAGTTCAGAGGAGCTCTAAGGGCATAGTTTCTCCCCGTACGGGAAAACTAACTCAGCAAGGTATGATTCTTTAAGCTTTTTATAGTTAGATTCTGGTAATTTAATTATGTAGTCTTTTGTAATAATTTGTTAGGTTGTGGTGGAGAAGATGAACTCCCCGATGAATACTTGGGCCATGTAATTGAGTCAAAGTTATAATAAATCGTCTTTATAAATTATTATTTGTTATTTGTTTTCTTGCTTTAATATCGTTAGTCGGAATCTTGGCCTGATAAACGGCAACGTCTTAGAATAAATAATTAGGGTTTACTTTAATCGTAGCACATTAGGGTTCTCTCTATTATTTGTCCGGAACTAGTAATAAATAACACTAGGTTAAAGGAACGGCACAACAATCTTGAACTAGTTATGAATTAATAATTAGAGGAAGAATCAGGAACTAGTTGTAATAAACAATTGGAACTGAATAACCGTAAGTAAGATCTAGGGGTATTGGATGGTCGATGGTCATAATGCATGTTTGTAAATAACTCTACCTATTAATTTAGGGTATGTGACAAAGCAAGGTTAGGCTCTCGTAGGTACCTTAGTTGCAAAAGTAGTGGGACTTTGCCTACATAGGGTAGCAGTAAGGTGCTACTAAAACAAGGATAGAATCGACGCCCGATAATAGTACGAATGACTATGTTATACACCGATTATGCCGAGTATGAGGGAGGGAGTAAATTCAACCACCATACCTATCCTCTATGTTTCTGAATCAAAACATTTATTTTATTGCAACGCATATCACTCTTTTATAAATTAAAAACTTTTTTCCAAAAAATCAAAGCGAATGCAAAAACACACGAACTAGAATAGCACTAGCGAAGGTTTGACACGATCCTTGTGGATACGAACTCATTCTAGACACATAGGGTGTGAATTATTGCTCGACGACAAACTGGTCCACTTGCAAGAACCCAGTCAAGCTTTTGGCGCCGTTGCCGGGGATTGTGTTCACAAAACTTTGTTAGAATTATTCTAGTTTGTCAAAAAAATTTAGAAATACAAAAAAAATTAAAAATAAAAAATCTTGTTAATGATTGCGGATTTAGAACTGTGAAATTCTGGCTAAGGCAAAGTCAAGGTATTTAAGCGATCCTAGTGATCCACCTCACTTACCTGAGAATTTTCATGGTGACAAAGACACATGAAACAAAACCAAAAAAATTTATAAATACCTTTTCCAGTGCTACTGATGGTATTCATTTGTTGTGCTTGATAACATATATCCTGGAGTTTGAGTACTTCGACGAGCCATAGAAAGAGCTAAGGAAAAGACTGAGAGCTCTAAAGCTAGCAGAATCCAGTAATCTCGAGAAAGAAGGAGAGCCTACCACCAAAGCCATGGGAGACGAACAAAGAATCACTATGGGAGATTACTGCAAGAGGACTGACAATGATCAAATCTCACTGGGGTTCCAGCCGGCAAACCCAGCTAACTTTGATATCAAAGGTAATGTTCTTACAGGTTTGCGGGAGAACCAGTTCGACGGCCGCACCAACAATGATCCTTGGGATCATTTGTCAAAGTTTTCAGAGACTTGTCAGATACAGAAGGTGCCGGAAAATGTCACAGAGGACCAGAAGAAGCTGCGGTTGTTTGCTTTTTCTCTTACAGGTTCAGCAAAAGATTGGCTTCAATGTTTGCCAAGGGGATCAATCACCACATGGAAGGGGCTTGAAGACAAGTTCCTTGAGAGGTTCTTTACTCACACTTTATTCCAAAAGCGGAAATCTGAGATCTTGAGTTTCAAACAGCATGAATCTGAAACGCTGTGTGAAGCTTATGAACGCTTCAAATTGCTTATGAGGAGGTGTCCTAACCACAACATTAATGCTATGGAGCAGATGCAGATATTCACGGCAGATATGAAAATGCAACATCACATGATACTTGATGCCTCTGCTGGTGGGTCTATCAAAATTAAGAGCTATTCAGAGACCAACGATCTAGTTGAACAGATGTGCTAGAACGAATACAACATGAGTCATGACAGGAAGGAGAAGACACCTGGAATCATCAAGGTGGACAAAGAAGTTGCTTACAAAGTAGAGATTGAGCTGCTAAAGAGGCAACTTGCTGAGAAAGAGGTAAAAGAAGCTAGTGTGAAACGGGTAGAAGGAGTCTGTGACTTCTGCCTAGAAGATCACCCAAACGGGCAATGTTTGCCAAGAGGTGAAGAGCAGGTGAACTATATGGGAAACAACTACAACCCAGGTTGGAGTAAGCATCCCAGTTTGCGTTGGGACCAAACTGGAAACCAAGCTTAAGCAGCACCTCAACCAAGAAAGTCATCTCCTTTGGAGGAGTTACTCACAAAGTTTGCAAGCATGGGCAAGACAAATTTTGAAAGCATCCAGAACACAGTAGCCAACCAGGGGGTGACCATCAAAAGTCTTGAAACCAAAATTGGCCAGCTGTCGAAACTGGTAAGTACTCATGTTTCTAAAGACATTGCAGGTAACACGGTGGAC
Source organism: Trifolium fragiferum (assembly GCA_954870985.1). Lineage (NCBI taxonomy): Eukaryota > Viridiplantae > Streptophyta > Magnoliopsida > Fabales > Fabaceae > Trifolium > Trifolium fragiferum. The sequence continues at coordinate 23,246,987 of OX940792.1, forward strand.
AACCCAAAGGATGAGTGCAAAGCGTTGAAAGAGGCAGAGCCAGAACGCGAGCACGATGAAGAGAAGCTAATAGATTTTAGAGAGTTCGAGGAATGGTTCAGTATGCTAGGAATGACTGTCGAAGAAGCCTATGACGAGTTCTTAGGTAAGCTAGAAGAATACAAAGAAAGCCTAGCAAGGAGACCAAAGCTGCCACCTAAAAAGAAAGATCCTGGAAGCGTCACCATGGTCTGTCAGATTGGGGAAGAAGGAGTAAATGCATTATGTGATGTGGGATCAAGTGTGAATGTCATACCATTATCTTTGGCAGACAAATTCAAGCTCAAATTACCAACTGCAGGTACAGCTAAAGAACTCATATTAGCTAACTAATCAACCATTTGATTACAGTGGAAGATGTCCTGGTGAAAGTCCAAGACCTGGTTTTTCCAGTAGACTTTATGATCCTAGACAATGGAGAAGATGAAGAACATCCCATCATCTTGGGAAGACCATTCCTAGCTACTAGCAGGGCCATCATTGACATGGATCTTGCCGAGATGACACTAAGGAGTGGAGAACAGGTAATCACCATTCCAACTTCCAAGACGAACAGGGACGAATGCTGCAAGCTCGAATGAAAGAATGAAGAAGTTACACCATCGACTCCAGCTCAGGTGAATTTGAAGATAGAGATAGAGGAGCTGGGGGATGTAATGATGCAGCTACAGGTAGAAGCAAAGGCCGAGGAGGAACCCGAAGGGCTGACTGACAAAATGAAGAGGCTGACTATTGAGGTAGAAATCCAGGTACCATGGGTCAAAGCATAGGGAAGAAACCGAAAGGCGGCAAGAAGATCTAAGTTTGGGGTTAACACGCCACCTATGAAGAAGCCAGCTGCTACAGGAAGTAAGATACGGTTCCAAAAGGTAGAGGAGAACCGCTGGGTCAGCATACCACACGAAGAAAATAAGGAAAGTCCACCAAAAGGCAAAGGTAAATCTATCATCAAACCAGTTGCTTCAGATGATGATGGAAGAATTTGTTTTGTCACCTTTAAAGAAAAACTGGACCCAAAGAAGTACGAGAAGAGCACCAAGAAGGAAGGAGCTAAGGCGGAAGCTCCTAAAGAAGAGAGAGAGACATGCGAACCTATCCTCTGTAATGGAGGAAATGCATCAAGCTAATGAGACGCTAAACAAGCGCTGCTTGGGAGGCAACCCAGGGTTATTATCTAAGTATTTTTAATTTCAGTATTTTCAATTCAATATTTGCTTCAGTTTTTCAATTCAATAAAATGTACTCAGAATTCCAGCATGTCATATTCATCTGTTAACAGCCACTGTCTTACAAAAAAATTGAATAATTGTTGCTGTTTATTATCTTGTGCATGAGAAACTGTTATAGGTAAGATTGCAGCGAAGTAAGTTGTAAATGCTGATGATCTGGATTTTGCACCTTAACACAAACACCAAAGGTGAATGCCTCGATGAGCAGAAGTTCGGGGGACAATGAGACGAGTGATGAAGCGGTGTCTGCAGATAAGTGTTCACGCCTTCAGATATCTAAGCCAAGTGAGGATTTGAGCCAAATATTTCCAAAGATATTACCAATTTCTTTTGATCCATGAGAGTTCCGCACTCTTGTTTATTTTTCAGAACTTGCTCCAATTCTCTATAACTGGTTGATTTAGTAAATTATGCATTGAGGCAATTGTTTGTTATAACTCATAGCCTTTTTCAAGCCACCCTTATGAATTATTATCCTTTGCTAACCACTTTGAGCCGTAAAATATATATATATATATCCCTTTTCTTTCGGTGACAAAGCACGATACAAGCCTATAGACTAGAAAAACAATGAATTATCCTCTTTTGGAGTTAGGTAATAGTTCTCTAATCATAGCAACAATCAAAGTTTGGGGTTGCTCATGGAACTAGTAACAATTCAAGTTTGGGGTGGGTATACAGAGAACTATCACTACAAAAAAATGAAAAAAAAAAGTAGAAAAAAGAGACGGAAAAAATCCCTAAAAACAAATAGTCTCTACAAAAAATAATAATAAAAAGAAAAGAGATAGGAGAACATCAAAAATCCATAAACAAGTCTCTACAAAAATAGTGATAGAAAAAGAATCACAAACGTCTCTCCGGTTCTATTCTCTGAAATACCAAAAATCAAAAGGTACCCTATGGAATAAGGTTGCGTACACAAAAAGGAAACAAAGTTGTACTTAACTCCAAGTTTAGCCTACTTATCCCAAAAATGTCCTGCCTTGACCCTAGCCTCGTTATAACCCTTAAAGACATCCTAAAATGTATATTTATTAAATTTTGACAGGTTACTTAGAATTCTTGCAAGCCTATGGTAAAATGGCAGGTTGTGCGATGATTGAGAGTGACCCTTTCAATTCGAGTGAAAATGTGAGAGAGAGAAAAGGTTGAACATGGACTCTTGCGGACACTTGTCCGACTCGCTACTATCAACGTCTCCTGAACCAAGCAGGACTGGGCATTGCACGCTACGGTAAGAATCATCGGTATCATTGCTGAACAAGTAAGGGTGTAAAATCCTATCATCTTTATTTATTTCTTAACTCGCTAACGATCGTATCTGACAGTATGTTACTTGAGGACAAGCAACAGTTTAAGTTTGGGGTTGTGATGACAGGAATTTCTGCAGTATTTTAGGTAGTATTATTAGTATTAAAATGACCAAGACAGGCCCAAATATCAACAAAAACCTGAAGAATCGAGAAAAAGCTTCAAGACAAGGTAAAGAAACGCAAAAGACAAGAAAAGGCCAAAAATGAAGAAAAACAGCTCATCGTGCACGATGGATCCCAACGTGACACGATGAGAGCTGCTTGCTCGCCAAGACAGAATCAATTATATTTTTGAAGAGAATCTTAGCATCGTATCACGATGGCTCACAGCGCAATACGATGGCATTGCGTGGAGATCACGCAAATCAAACGCACATGATCAATTATAATTTTGAATTGAATCTGCTCATCGTGGCACGATGGACTTAGCGTGCCACGATGGCTTGCTGAGGCCCATTACGAAAAGTATAAATAGAGCCTCCATAATTCATTATTTTTCATTCAGAAATAGAAGAACTTTCTATTCCTTTTGGAGAGAAGTTCAGAGGAGCTCTAAGGGCATAGTTTTCTCCCCTTACGGGAAAACTAACTCAGCAAGGTATGATTCTTTAGGCTTTTTATAGTTAGATTCTGGTAATTTAATTATGTAGTCTTTTGTAATAATTTCTTAGGTTGTGGTGGAGAATATGAACTCCCCGATGAATACTTGGGTCATGTAATTGAGTCAAAGTTATAATAAATAGCTTTTATAAATTATTATTTGTTATTTGTTTTCTTGCTTTAATATCGCTAGTCGGAATCTTGGCCGGATAAACGGCAACATCTTAGAATAAATAATTAGGGTTTACTTTAATCGTAGCACATTAGGGTTCTCTCTATTATTTGTCCGGAACTAGTAATAAATAACACTAGATTAAAGGAACGACACAACAATCTTGAACTAGTTATGAATTAATAATTAGAGGAAGAATCAGGAACTAGTTGTAATAAACAATTGGAACTGAATAACCGTAACTAAGATCTAGGGGTATTGGATGGTCGATGGTCATAATGTATGTTTGTAAATAACTCTACCTAGTAATTTAAGGTATGTGACAAAGCGAGGTTAGACTCTCGTAGGTACCTTAGTTGCAAAAGTAGTGGGACTTTGCCTACATAGGGTAGCAGTAAGGTGCTACTAAAACAAGGATAGAATTGAAGCCCGATAATAGTACGAATGACTATGTTATACACCGATTATGCCAAGTATGAGGAAGGGAGTAAGTTCAACCACCATACCTATTCTCTATGTTTCTGAATCAAAACATTTATTTTATTGCAACGCATATCGCTCTTTTATAAATTAAAAACCTTTTTTCTAAAAATCAAAGCGAATGCAAAAACACACGAATTAGAATAGCACTAGCGAAGATTTGACATGATCCCTGTGGATATGAACTCATTCTAGACACCTAGAGTGTGAATTATTGCTCGACGACAAACTAGTCCACTTGCCAGAACCCAGTCAACAACGCTAAAGATAAAGTGATCACCATCGAGGCGGACATGACCGGAACAAAGAAATGCCACCAGAACACACAAAAAGTCATCGACAATGCCATAGGAGGACAAACCAACCAGGAGAAGCCAATTGAGACACTCCTTGTCAAAAGAGAGCATAAACCATGAAATCACATATAAGATTTATAAAGCTTTCATCCAAATTTGAATTATTATATGCCATGTTTGAAACTAATCATACTTCAAGGCACTATCCCGCCATTTCGCTAGTATGAATCGTTGAATTGTTTTTAGATTGGGTTTGTAATGATGAACTAGTATGAATCTATGGAATAAATGTTAGTTTGTGTTAATTCTCTTATGATTGATTCAATTCACTATTCCATTAATCTTGTTCTTAAGGCTTTTTGCGCATAGAAGTACGTTCATGTAATAATGTTAAATTCATATAGATTAATAGATTAGATGTTTGAATTAGACTTAGATTAATGAATGAATCTTGTAATTTGCCTAGAGATAGGAGATTAGGGATTGAGACTAAGGATTTAACAAACTTGTATGCCTATGTTAACTTGTATTTGGCCTAAGAAATTAAGGGATTTGAGTGTAAATAGTGAGTTATATGACCATGAGAGTGGGTGTAGCGGATGCATTAAATCGTCGTGGTAATTGAAAGAATCATGTGAAGGGAATTAACCTCTAATATCATAGTGAAGTATTAGTGAATCGGAGCGAAATCCAATTGTCTTTAATTGCATTTGAAACCAAAATTCTCTTTGTCATTTTATCAAACAGTTGTATGCAAAACCTCCCCCGTTGTTCTTATATTCTATCCTAAGTCTTAATTCAATTGCTTTACTTGAAATAATCCCAATCCTCGTGGGATCGATATTTTTACTACTTGCGGCATATATTTGTGCACTTGCACATATGAGGAAGGATGATCAAAAGAAATTGTGAGAAATGCAAATGTAAGATATCACGTGCAACTTTAGAATAATATTTTGAATGAAAAATAAAAGAAATTGTGAAGTTCCATGAAGAATTATAAAGCAATTACAAGTTGTATTTCAATAATCAAATGCAATTATATATAATATAGCATAGGGATTTAGGTGTTAACCAATAAATTAAGCCATTGTAGGGTACTTAGTTTAGTTTTTATTTTAATTTTTTGGGAGTTTATTTTGCTTTATACGGGTAACGGATTGCACGTGGCCCATGCGGATGCGGGATACTCCATATTTCAAATATACTTTTTCGAGTCGGGCAAAAAAGCCCTAAATAAATTGATCGATCTAATGTTTTAAGGCCCAAACTCTACATTTATTTGGCAGGCCAACGCATACATATTAGCGAAAGTTTCTCTTCCCACCCCCATGACTCTTTTTAACCCCCCAATATTCCAATTTTATCCCTGTACAAAAACTTCGGAACGCGTTTTCCGAAGTTTTTCTAGTTCAAATTCATCAAAATTTCGGAAAATACATTCCGAAGTTCGTATTCTAGGCAAAAAAAACTTCGGAAAACGCGTTCCGAAGTTTAAAACTAGGGGCAAAAATGGAAATCCGGGGGGAGGGGGGGGGGGGGGGGAAGAGTCACGGGGGGTGGGAAGAGAACCAATCCATATTAGCCTATTTTGACAACTTTAATGGCTCACATCCTCTTACGGGCATCATCCACAAGATGAGCATCCATGTTGAATTTTAGAAATCAATTGGTAGGAGGACTCCTACAATTGCTAGCATGCATCCTATATATTGTTGGAACAAAATTATGATTTTGTATCTCCTTAATTGATTTTGATGATAACAATGTATTTAAGGTTAAATTGGAATACTAATAATTTAATTCAGTGTGCAGGATTAAAAGTTAAAATTTGCGTACTAAAGAACCTTAGAATTTCTGAAGGAATTACTTCTGAGCTCACCAGATCTGAAGCAAGTGAAACTCTGAAGTTATTATCTGAACCTTAGAATTTCTGAAGGAATTACTTCTGAGCTCACCAGATCTGAAGCAAGTAATTCTGAGCCTGTGAAACTCTAAAGTTATTATCTGAACCTTAGAATTTCTGAAGGAATTACTTCTGAGCTCACCAGATCTGAAACAAGTAATTCTGAGCCTATCAAAATCTGAAGAACATCTGAGCTCACCAGATCTGAAACAAGTAATTCTGAGCCTATCAAAATCTGAAGAACATCTGAGCTCACCAGATCTGAAACAAGTAATTCTGAGCCTATCAAAATCTGAAGAACATCTGAGCTCACCAGATCTGAAACAAGTAATTCTGAGCCTATCAAAATCTGAAGGCTCGTCAGATATAAGTGTTAAGCTACATTTGAGAGTACAATTTTATTGAAGACTGTGCCTGACTAAGTCCAAACGCAGAAACCAAGAATGAAAAGGTTTGACCATGGAAAGGTCCTTTCAAGTCAGGCTTCAGAAACGATTATTTCCTTATTTGGCTTTCACCAAGGTTCAAATATCAAAAGCCAAAAGGAATCTCTCATTTTGTAGTAAACGTTAAGCTCCTAAGCTACTGCAAATCAGAACAGCTAATAAGCTCACTGATCTATACAAAGGAGCGTCTCAATTCTTCAAACGGCTATAATCTTCAACGTTCATTTTATCATCTATAAAAGGAAGAAGATTTGTGAAGAAATGGAATCAAGACTTAAGCTTCTGAACGTGCTGAAACTCTGTCAAATTCTGAAGCTATCAAACACTTAGAAACTTTGTGATAATTTTCTAAGTTAGTCTTGTAACTGCATTGTATTTTGTAAACACCTCTGATTGTATATCAAGTGTTAATCTCTTATCTTTATTAACATTAAGACCAGTTTGAAGTCTCTTGCTTTGTGCTTGAGCATTGGAAGTCTCTTGCTTTGTGCTTGAGCATTGGAAGTCTCTTGCTTTGTGCTTGAGCATTGGAAGTCTCTTGCTTTGTGCTTGAGCATTGGAAGTCTCTTGCTTTGTGCTTGAGCATTGGAAGTCTCTTGCTTTGTGCTTGAGCATTGGAAGTCTCTTGCTTTGTGCTTGAGCATTGGAAGTCTCTTGCTTTGTGCTTGAGCAGTTAGAAGTCTCTTGCTTTGTGCTTGAGCAGTTTGAAGTCTCTTGCTTAGTGCTTGAGCATTTGTAATCTGAGTGATTATAGTGAAATCTCTTGTGAAGGACAAGAGGACTGGACTACTCCTGTTAGTGGGAGGAACCAGTATAAAAATTCTGAGCATCTCTCTCTAACCCTATCCTCATATATTGTGTGTGTTATACCTTATCCGCTGCAATTTGTTTTAACTTAGAAAAAGTCTCACACAATTCAACCCCCCCCCCCTTCTTGTGTGTTTTTCAACCTTCAATTGGCATCAGAGCTCCGGTCTGTTGCTCTTCACTTAACAGTGAAACAGTAAAAGATCTAGGGGTACTTAGTTGAAAAACATGTCTGGTGTTACCTCTCCTTCTGCTTCCTCTGGACCTGATCACTCTGCTGTTCCACCTCCTCACAACTATGATAGGGAAAGGAACAGTGATAATCACAGAGACAAACCACCTTACTTCAACAGTGATCCTACTACTTTTCCTTTCTGGAAAACCAAGATGTATAGTTACATCATTGGGACCGATGATGAGTTATGGGATATCATTGAAGATGGTATACATTTTGAACACATGGATGATGAAGGTGTTGTAAGAAATACCTACAGAAAGTTCTTTGATGCTGAAAAGAAGAAACAGTATAAGAAGCATCATACTGTTAAGAATATGCTTATTGGTGCAATATCTCATGCTGAGTATTTAAAAATATCCAACAAGTCATGTGCCAAAACTATCTGGGACTCTCTATGTTCCACCTATGAAGGAAATAAGCAAGTCAAAGAAGCTAAGGCAAACTTATTAGTTCATCAATATGAGCTGTTCAGAATGAAGGAAGATGAAGATATTGAAACCATGTATTCAAGGTTTCAAACCCTTGTCTCTGGTCTTCAAGTTCTGAAGAAAAGCTACACTGCATCTGATCACGTGAAGAAAATTCTGAGGAGCTTACCTTCCAAATGGAGACCAAAAGTTACAGCTTTTCAGGAATCCAAGGATTTGGACAATGTGACTCTTGAAGATTTAATAAGCTCACTCAGAAGTCATGAGCTAGAACTTATGTCAGATGAACCTGTCAAGAAGATGAAGTCCTTGGCTCTAAGCTCTGTTCAGACTTCCTCAAAAGCTGCAAAGATCAAAGTGTCTGAACAAGAGGAAGAAACTTCTGATGATATGATGGATGAAAATTCTGAGAATGAAGAAATGGCACTAATGGTTAGAAGGTTTCAGAAATGGAACAAGAAATACAAAAGGTTTCCAAACAAAGGAAACAACTCAAGAAGTTCCTTTTCAAAGGACAAAAAGGAAGAACTGAACAACTGCTATAACTGCAAGAAATCTGGACACTTCATTGCGGACTGTCCAGAAATGTCATCCAAGGACAAAGGAAAGAATAAGAGCTTTGGGAAAGAAAAGTACAAAGAAAAGGTAAGGAAGAGTTTGTTAGCCACTTGGGAGACCATTGAGAATGACTCTGAAGGAGAAGATGATGAAGAAGGCAATCTGGCTTTAATGGCAAGAACTTCTGAAGGTAACAACTCTGATAGAGATTCTGAAGATGACTCAGATGATGAAAATGAGGTATACTCTAACATGACTAAATCTGAATTAATTGATTCTCTTAAGATTGCCGTGAAACATTACTCTCGTATAGTAAGTCAACACAAAATTCTGAAGAATGTTCATGAATCATTGAAAAAGGATGCCAAGATTCTTTATGATGAAAATGAATCGTTAAACATTCGTATTTGTCATGTTGAATCTAACTATGTCTTGGCAGACAAGCTCAACGATGATCATGAAGATGCTCTTCACGAATTTATTCGTTGTACCTTCAATAGGAGTAAAATGGCTTCCATGATTTATCATATGACTCGTAACTATGGTGAAGGCATTGGTTATTCTCGGTTTAAGAACTGGGATAAACCTCTGAAATCATATAGTGAGGATGATACTCCACCTGAATTATTCTCTACCTTTGTTAAAAGTGGTACACTTGATCTGAAGGCATCCAACTCTGAAGGAGGTTCTGAACCTGAACCCAAAGACTCAGAAGTTCCAAGTTCTTCTGAACCTAAAATTTCTGAGTCCAAAAGTTCTCAAGTTAAGGCTCAGAAGTCATCTGAACCTCTGAGAAATCAAGGTAAAGTTACTTCAGATCCTTGCTTGACCTTTGGAACTGTGATATACTCCAGATCAAAATCCAAGAATCAAATTAAGCCTAAACATTCTTGTCAAAGCTTAATTAATTCTAGATCTTGTGTTGATCATAGAAAACAAAGAAGGAATACTATTCAGAAGACTAACTCTAAAGGACCCATCAGAATATGGGTACCAAAATCTGAAATAATGTTTGCTTCAGATGCTCATGCAAGGAAAGGTAAAACAGCAGCCCTGGTACCTGGACAGTGGTTGCTCACGACATATGACGGGAGAAAAGCATATGTTCCAAACCCTAACTCTGAAAGAGGGAGGCTCTGTGGGATTTGGAGGAAAACAAAAAGGGAAGATCATTGGTACAGGTACAGTTGGTAATTCTTCTCTTTCCATTAAAGATGTTTGGTTAGTTGATGGACTTAAACACAATCTATTGAGCATTAGTCAATTTTGTGACAATGGGTGTGTTGTTACATTTAATAAGGAATCATGTACTGTATCAAAAGACTCTGACAAATCTGTAGTATTCAAGGGAATGAGAGTTGGCAATGTTTATAAAGTAAACTTTTCTGATTTGGTTGACCAAAAGATTATATGTCTTTTGTCTCTGAGTGATGAGAAATGGCTATGGCACAAGCGTCTTGGTCATGCTAACTGGAGGTTGATCTCTAAGCTTAGCAAACAAAAGCTTGTTAGTGGTTTGCCTGACATTGATTATCACTCAGATGCACTTTGTGGCTCATGTCAAAAAGGAAAATTTGCTAAGACTTCATTCAAGTCTAAAAACATTGTCTCTACTTCCAGACCCTTAGAATTGCTTCACATTGATCTGTTTGGTCCTGTTTCGACAGCCTCTATCAATGGTAAAAAATATGGATTGGTCATGGTTGATGATTTCAGTAGATGGACTTGGGTGAAATTCCTACGTTCTAAGAGTGAAGCACTTGTGGTGTTCAGTGACTTCTGCACACAAATACAAAGTGAAAAGGATCTTCGGATTCTGAAGGTTAGAAGCGACCATGGGGGAGAGTTCGAAAATGACTCTTTCGAATCTTTCTGCTCAGAGCATGGAGTAATCCATGAATTCTCTTCTCCTAGAACACCACAGCAGAATGGTGTTGTAGAAAGAAAGAATAGATCTTTGCAAGAAATGGCTCGTACCATGATGCTTGAGTCTAACCTAGCTAAGTTCTTGTGGGCAGAAGCCGTGAGTACTGCTTGCTATGTTCAGAATAGAATCTACATCAGACCTATTCTGAACAAAACTGCTTATGAACTGTTCAAAGGAAGAAAACCAAATATTTCTTATTTTCATCAGTTTGGATGTACTTGTTATATTCTAGACAACAAGGTCTATCGAAAGAAATTTGATGCTAGAGCTTATAAGGGTATCTTTATAGGCTACTCTGAACGCTCAAAAGCATACAGATTGTATAATTCTGAAACTCACACAGTTGAAGAATCTATACATGTTAGATTTGATGATAAAGAGCCTGACGATAAAATGTCAGAGCAAGCTGAGACTTTTGCAGAATTTCAAGTTTCCTCAAATTCTGAGTGTGAAGATCTCTCCATTGCTGTATATCCATCTGAGACTCAAAATGAAGATATCTCTGAAGGCCTTGAAACTGAAGACCCTTCAGAAACTGAACCCTCTCAGACACCTGCTCCACCTAAGAGTAAATTCAAGTATAGATCATCTCATCCTGAAGAGCTAATTGTTGGTAACAAGGATAGCCCAAGAAAGACCAGATTTGCTTTCAAAGAGGATGAATCCCTAGTTGGGTTAATTTCATTAATTGAACCCACAAACATAGAAGAAGCACTCTCAGATGATGGGTGGATTGTTGCAATGCAAGAAGAACTCAATCAATTTGAAAGAAATGATGTTTGGGATCTGGTACCAAAACCTAAACACAAGAACATTATTGGAACAAAATGGGTATTCAGAAACAAGTCAAATGAAAAGGGAGAAGTTGTCAGAAATAAAGCTAGACTGGTTGCACAAGGTTATAGTCAGCAAGAAGGCATAGATTTCACTGAAACCTTTGCACCAGTAGCAAGACTTGAGGCAATTAGACTTCTCTTGTCCTATGCAGTTAATCATGACATCACTCTATTTCAAATGGATGTTAAGAGTGCATTTCTGAATGGAGTAATTTATGAAGAAGTCTATGTTAAACAACCTCCTGGCTTTGAAGATATAAAGTGTCCTGATCATGTTTACAAATTGAAGAAATCTCTGTATGGTTTGAAACAAGCTCCAAGAGCTTGGTATGAAAGGTTAAGTATATTTCTTCTAGAAAATGGTTTTGAAAAAGGACATGTTGATAACACTCTCTTTAGAAAAACCTTAAAAACTGATATTTTGATTGTTCAGATTTATGTTGATGATATTATCTTTGGTTCAACTAATGCTTCTCTTTGCAAGAATTTCTCTAAGCTTATGCAGGATGAATTTGAAATGAGTATGATGGGAGAACTAACATTCTTCTTGGGAATTCAAATCAATCAAAGAAAAGAAGGAGTATATGTGCATCAAACCAAATACACAAAGGATTTACTGAAGAAATTTGGTCTTGAAGATTGTAAACCAATGTCAACTCCTATGCATCCCTCTAGCTGTCTTCTGAAGGAAGAATCTGAAGGCAAAGTAGATCAGAAATTATACAGAGGTATGATTGGTTCCCTCCTTTATCTCACTGCATCTAGACCAGATATCTTGTTCAGTGTATGCTTGTGTGCTAGATTTCAATCAGATCCTAGAGAGTCTCATCTATCTGCTGTTAAGAGAATCTTTAGATATCTGAAAGGAACCACTAATCTTGGATTACTTTATAAGAAATCCTTAGATTATCAGCTTATTGGATTCTGTGATGCTGACTATGCTGGTGATAAAATTGAAAGGAAGTCCACTAGTGGAAACTGTCAATTTCTAGGTGAAAACCTTATATCATGGGCTAGTAAGAGACAAGCAACTATTGCTCTATCTACAGCAGAAGCAGAGTACATCTCAGCTGCTAAGTGTTGCACGCAATTGCTCTGGATGAAACATCAGTTGGAGGACTATCAGATAAGGATAAGTAGTATACCACTTCTCTGTGATAATACTGCTGCTACCTGTTTGTCTAAGAATCCTATTTTGCATTCAAGAGCTAAACACATTGAGATCAAACATCACTTCATTAGAGACTATGTTCAGAAGGGAGTAATTAAGATTCAATTCATTGATACTGAGCATCAATGGGCTGATATCTTTACCAAACCTCTTGCTATTGATCGTTTCGATTTTATCAAGAAAAATCTGAACATGGTTTTTATTTCTGAATGATATCTCTGAATGCTGTTAACTCTGAATGAATAAACTGGTTCTGAAGGGCCTCAGAAGTTTGGACGGCTCAGAAACTATTATATAGGTTCTGAAGCACTCTCTCATCTGAAGCAATCAGAATTATTTATTATTAAATATGATTTCTTGTGACTCAGATACCTACTCTAAGTGTTAGTTGACCACTCAGTTTCTCTAACTGACAGCTGGCTTCTGAAAACACTACTTATCTGTGTAACTTCCCATCATGTCTAGTAACCGCTGGGTAATGAAGGAGAGCTAATGATGATTTTATTAAAAGTAACTGCCAAGCCCCCATTACGTCACTATCTTGTTTCCCCAATATTTTGAAACTTCCACTATAATCACTTAACTACACACTAGTCACTATCACTTCTCACGTTTTCAATATTTTGAAACTTCCACTATAACCATTTCTGACACTCCTAAATCCCCTCAGAAATCTCCTATTAAAGATTCTGAGTCTACCCCAATAGCAATGGACGTAGACCAATCTGAACCCTCAAATGTTCAAAATTCTGAAGTCCCTGCTGAATCCCAAACTGAACCCCTTCAGACTTCATCTCCTAAGCCAACCACTTCTGAACCAAACCCCTCATCCATTCAAACCACTCCACCTTTTCCTGGAACTGATTCAGATCTTGAAGAAACTCGTCTTCATTCTGAAACAATTCCCTGTTTCACCATGGTACTTAACAATTCCCTTTTACCGTTGAATGCATTTACTGCTGGTGGTTGTTTGCTGTGTGCATTTACTACCCTGTAACTTGTGCTTTGACTGACCCGTTTTTGATAATGACAAAGGGGGAGAAAATATTATTTCATTTCCTATGGCAGTGAAATTATTTCTGAAGCTCTAAAGATCACATTTTCTGAACTCTACTCTTGTTAAGTTATATTAAAGTCTTTTAAACTTTTAATGAGGGGGAGTAATAAATTTTGTCCAACATAAATTCATATAATATAAGATACGCTTGCAAACCATATCTTATATTTGTCAATCTGAAGAAATAGAGCTTGCAAACCTCTAATTCTGAAGGTAGAATATATGAAATTATATTTGACATTAAATATTACTCTTAGACTGTTTTATATTTATCATTGATAAACTTTTGAAGCTTATCAGACTCAGGGGGAGCTTGCAAACCTCAGAACCTGAAGTCAAGATGTTAAATAAAAACAACAACAATTGATTTTAAATACATATAGTTGTCATCATCAAAAAGGGGGAGATTGTTGGAACAAAATTATGATTTTGTATCTCCTTAATTGATTTTGATGATAACAATGTATTTAAGGTTAAATTGGAATACTAATAATTTAATTCAGTGTGCAGGATTAAAAGTTAAAATTTGCGTACTAAAGAACCTTAGAATTTCTGAAGGAATTACTTCTGAGCTCACCAGATCTGAAGCAAGTGAAACTCTGAAGTTATTATCTGAACCTTAGAATTTCTGAAGGAATTACTTCTGAGCTCACCAGATCTGAAGCAAGTAATTCTGAGCCTGTGAAACTCTGAAGTTATTATCTGAACCTTAGAATTTCTGAAGGAATTACTTCTGAGCTCACCAGATCTGAAACAAGTAATTCTGAGCCTATCAAAATCTGAAGAACATCTGAGCTCACCAGATCTGAAACAAGTAATTCTGAGCCTATCAAAATCTGAAGAACATCTGAGCTCACCAGATCTGAAACAAGTAATTCTGAGCCTATCAAAATCTGAAGAACATCTGAGCTCACCAGATCTGAAACAAGTAATTCTGAGCCTATCAAAATCTGAAGAACATCTGAGCTCACCAGATCTGAAACAAGTAATTCTGAGCCTATCAAAATCTGAAGGCTCGTCAGATATAAGTGTTAAGCTACATTTGAGAGTACAATTTTATTGAAGACTGTGCCTGACTAAGTCCAAACGCAGAAACCAAGAATGAAAAGGTTTGACCATGGAAAGGTCCTTTTCAAGTCAGGCTTCAGAAACGATTATTTCCTTATTTGGCTTTCACCAAGGTTCAAATATCAAAAGCCAAAAGGAATCTCTCATTTTGTAGTAAACGTTAAGCTCCTAAGCTACTGCAAATCAGAACAGCTAATAAGCTCACTGATCTATACAAAGGAGCGTCTCAATTCTTCAAACGGCTATAATCTTCAACGTTCATTTTATCATCTATAAAAGGAAGAAGATTTGTGAAGAAATGGAATCAAGACTTAAGCTTCTGAACGTGCTGAAACTCTGTCAAATTCTGAAGCTATCAAACACTTAGAAACTTTGTGATAATTTTCTAAGTTAGTCTTGTAACTGCATTGTATTTTGTAAACACCTCTGATTGTATATCAAGTGTTAATCTCTTATCTTTATTAACATTAAGACCAGTTTGCATTAAACTAATTCATTGATTTACATTAACAAATTTTAATTTTTAATATATTATATGTTATGATTTGCATTAAACTTTTATTAATATATTCACAATTATTTTTTACACCTGTTATTTGCATTGCATAAAAAACTAATTAAAAAATTGAATTGGATCGAAAAATTTTAGTCATCCAATACCAAACCAAAATGCATGTATCTTTAGTTTTGATCGGATAATATCTTTCCTCAAATTTTTTTTTTTTTTTTTTTTTTTTGCAATTAAATGTGATATTGATTTTGTTGGCCATACCCCCTCATATTGCGATGGGGCAAGTAAGTTGTATTTTACTAATGTATAAGCTTAGTGTATATCAAGATTTCTTAATTAGGTTTTAAGGAAATTTAATTCTTAGTTTGTATCTAAACTTAGGTTATGAATGAAGATTTGGAGATAGTGGATTATAACCAGTTCAGAATTATCTAAAAGGTTTTTTTAATTTGTTAGGGAAGCACATCTTTTACATTTTGTAAACACATCTTGCAAGTTGTCATTTTTTTTAATTATTTATAGCATCATAATATTTAAATATCTCATCCTAGTGAAGGCTTGAACCTTATATTAAAATACATTCATTTTTTCTCTGTAAGATAGTTTTTTAAAAAAATTAAATTTTTTAAATGCTAAAAAATTCAAACGGAATAATTAGATTCATAAGCTGATGTAGTTTTAATCTTATGCCCACTATATTTTTTTTGGTAGAACTTATGTCACTATTTTTCTTAAGAATTTCAAGTTCTTATTGATTGAATGATATTGCTATATAGTTGCAGGAGAATATGAGGTTACAAGCAAAAAAGTAAGTTAAAAGATTTTGTCACTCAATCATTTTTCATGTGAAGTAAAATAATCGAGTAACAAGACCTTTTTATTTATTTTTTTGCTTGTTACCTCAAATTCTCCTGCAACCGTATAATAGTATCATCAAATCAATGAGCTTAACTTATAATTCAAGAAAAAATAAAATAACATGGCATAAGATTGAGCGTACACCAATTTATTTATTTTTTTGTCAAGTAGCTTAGTGGTTAGAAATTTCACCCTTAAGGTGGATAAGTGAGATGACCGAGATTTGAATCTCAGTATCCTGCATATATAATGAAATGTCCTGCCAACTGAGTTAAGCTCGGGGACAAGCATACACCAATTTAACAATTGATTCATGCATTAAATTGACAAGTATAATTTATTGATCTAATTATTTCGTTTGAATTTTGTAGAATTTGATTATTTTATTTTATTTAAAAAAATTCTTCCATTACAACGAAAGGATTTCAATATCTTTCCATGTGCCACAGGTGTTATAGGTTATGCATGTTTGGATTTATTTATTTTTTTGAAAATGTCATTGGATTTTATTTTAACTCCATTTCATGGAAACTTTCCATGTACCAAAGGTGCTACGCGTTCCATAAGAAGGACCTTTGGAATAACACCTTCGGATGCAATATGAGATCTTTTGATCATCGACAAAGTAGAGCTTTCTGGAATAGTCTTCCTGATTGTTGGTAAAGTTGTAACATGTTTAATGTCTTTATCACAACAATCAAGATTAATAACTTCATCCTCGTGAAGGTACTTCACTTTCCCTGCTAGTGGAATTTTTCTATCAGTTTGTTGCCTTTTGGAAGCTTGAAAGTGATTAAAACGCAACAAACTGCTAGATAAGTTCCACTAACAGGGAAAGTGATGTACCTTCACGAGAATGAAGTCATTGATCTTGATAGTTGTGATGAAGGCATGTTACTACTTTGCAATGACTATGAAGGCTATTCCAAGAAGCTCTATGCGTCAAATGACCGGTAGGTCTCATTTTGCATCTAAATGTATTATTCCAAAGGCCCTTGTTCTTGAACCAAATCCTGGCATAGCACCTTTGGTACATGGAAAGTTTCCAAGAAATGGAGTTCAAAAAAACTAGTGACCGATCAACATGCATCACCTATAACACATGTGGCACATGGAAAAATTCTACGAAATGGAGTTCAGAAAAATCCAATGACTGATGAACAAGCTTCACCATCATAAGGTGAGAATTCTCTCCATCTTTGCAGCAATCATATACCTTCAAAATAGATAACTGTATAGCTTAGTTTGTCTGTGTTTTGAGATAATTTGTCAATGGAATTAAATTGTCCTTGCTCATAACAACTCAACAAGTTTGATAGTGTCGCTGTAATGATATAGTTCTACATAAATAAGTTTAAAAGATGTCTAATACCTTACTTCACTATTAGAAAAATTGTTTTTAGCAACCGATTTAGCTACTGAAATATTTCGGTTGCTATAGCAACCGATTTAGAGACTGATTTTTTAGGGTCAATGTAAAAAAATAATCAGTCACTATATCGTTGAATGTTGTCATTCAACTAAGTCTTTTAAACTGTGAAGTTTAAAGTTTCGTCACTTGGGATTAGTGATTAGAGGGAGTTGGGTATGTTCTCATATTCAGGGGGAGTTAGCCCTTGGGTAGAAGATTACTAGGATTAAGAAAAGGCCTACATGCCAAAAGGTGTTTGGTGTGGTTGTAAGACTAAGTATTGATTTGCAGTAGTAGTGTTCACTTCCTGGATTGTTATCCCTCAGAGTATGGCTGTTTAGCGCCGAACTGGGTTAACAAATAACAGGTCACTACAAGAAATATGATTTATGGCAACAACTTTTTTCGTTAAAAGTTGTTACAAGTCGCTGGCAAAACAACCAAAAGTACTTTTGCCGGCGACTTGTAACAAAAAAAGCCGTTACGAAAAATCATATTTCTTGTAGTGGGTGTTCTTTATTGCTTTTATTTACTTCAGTACTGCAATAAAACGTGATCCTCATAACCAGTTGTCGAACCAGTTGTCTAAGACATCTGGACTACTGACACATTGTCCTAGACATTGTGTACGACATCTGTCCTGCCAGAGAACATAATTTCAACTTCAAACAAATTATATTTGTTGTAAAAAATGAATAACAATTTATAATTGAACAATACATAATAAAAGTTCTAAATTCAGATTTTATAAACAATCATAAGTTTAAAAATCAATTTATAATAAAACCGGTTATGAACCAATTTATAACTTGTTTGGAACCACTTTTTACAATAAACCGGTTCTTTTATTCAAATGGTTTTGTTCTAAACCATAACCATAAAAAATGAATTGGTTTACGTATTTGGTTAACCTTGCACACCCCTAGTTCCGTACTTTTCAAATGGGAAAAGGAAGAACAACATTTATAAAATTAAACTTTCTGATTTAGAAAAACAAAATGTAAAGTGTCTTATGGTTGTGAATCAAGTGAACCAGGCATAGATGATTGGGTCATAATTGCATGAGAATAATCTCCAAGCTAAATCAACTCAATCTAGTTAGAGGACTACCAAATCTGACATATAACACAAAGGCTCTGTGTGAAGCATGTCAGAAGGGCAAATTTTCAAAAATATCTTTTAAAGCAAAGAATGTTGTTTCGACCTCTAGATCTTTGAAACTCTTACACATTGACTTATTTGGTCCTGCAAATACTGCATCTGTAAATGGAAAGAAGTATGGACTTGTCATTGTTGATTACTATAGTATATGGACATGGGTAAAATTCTCGAGAAACAAGGATGAGTCTTGATGACAGGAAATTTTATGATAATTTTAGTATGTATTTAGGTTTATTTCATGTAATTTTTAGTAGTTTTTAATAAGTTGCATGCTCAAACCATGCAAAAAAAACTCAAGATTTTCAAAGGGACTCAAGCTAAAAGCCAACTGGCCAAAACTAGACGAAAAAATGCAAAAAAAAAAAAAAAAACAAAAAATAAAGATTTCAGCAGAAGCCATCGTACCACGATGGAAGTGCATCGTACTACGATGCCTGGATTTATTTTTTGCGCCGTTTTCTCCACCTTGTATACCTTCCCCTTTTGCTAGTTTATGCGAGAGAAAGCTGCAATTGAATATGAGCTCGATCTTGAAATCGAGAGGACCGTGAGAGCAAGACTACGAGCTGCAAGAGCCGCTCCAGCATCAACCTTAGAAGTCAACGCAATTGTTTCTGAAAAGAGTATGGCTAAAGGAACAAATCCACCACAGCTTCCCAAGCGTACAATGGTGTTCTAAAAGGTCACACGCAACTTCATGAGGTATTTACGAGTCATTTAATATTTAGTTTAACTTTATGAAGAATTTTTCATAACTCATAAGAGTCAGATTGTCTTTTCACAACTCACATGAGGCTCTTAATTTTTCTATAAAAACCCTAATTAATTCATATAAAAAGAGAAAGGTATTTGTAATTTATTCAGTTGTTACATCTAAAGGCATGAAATATGTCTAAATTTGTCAAGCTTGTTTACATAATGATTATCTCTCTATTAATATTTCTTGTTTCAACGAATGTAGATGCAACTCGTAAGCCTTTTTTTTTTTTTTTTTTTTTATCATTTTCAAATTTCCATCTTTTTTTCCTACGAAATATATAATATTTCACTTTTTACATAACTTTATTCTCTTTTTTCATTATCGAGAATTTTAAATATTTCTTGAATATTCTGATTATCGAAAAGAATATTGTTGCAATACATTTCAACCGAGGTTTTTGAATCTCCTATGCAGTTGTGTTAAATATTTACTGTCAGATTAGATTTTGTTCCCACGTGATTCTTGATTTTGTGTCATAACCAAGATAGTACATGAATGCCTTGGTAGAATATTTCATGAATTGTCATCAAGTCATATAGCTATTTTGTTGGTACCCAATCATTTTAAGAAAATATTATTTTTCTAATTCCAAGAACCTTATAGTTTTACTTCTAATATACTTTTAGATTTATGACTTAATGTTATAATATTATGATTTTTATCACACCTAAATTTATAATCTCTATCATTTTAATATTTTTAACCAACCTTAAAGGATTTGTTTGCTTTTAATAGATATGAAAAACTAGAACTTTGCAGATGTTATTGTGAAGAATCTCATATTTGATGAAAAATTGTCTGAATATGGGATTATATGTGAGTGAAAATCTCACTTTCAAGTCAATTTTATAAGGTTAAGTTAGGCCCAACACAATTTTTAAGATTGTAATAGACTCTTCTATGAAATCCGTTGGGACTTCTGCTACCATGTTTCCATTATCGGGCCTCCACCATTTATATCCACACACTAAACCTAATAGTGCTACGTGTGCGGCGTATGTTATGAGTCCCATAATAATGAATACTGATCATTGGTATGTTTTTTATGTGACCTTTTTAGTGTGTTAAATGGACAAACACAACACAGTGATGTACCTAAGAGACATCTAGTAATATATTTTTTTGTTTTAGGAAGAGTTTTTTACAACTATATTAGAGCTACAAAATATTAAATTGATGTTAGGAAAGGAAGATATTCATAAATTATAAATTGATAAATCTATTTGTTATTTTCATAGGGCGAAAAAATATGACAAATTGTCAGGTTTATTTATCTTATGATTATCTTAATGTTCATATCTTTTGTTTCAACTAACGTAGGTCGTAAGACATATTTTATCTGTATTCTATACAATATATAATCTCATTTTAATTATATTCTCTTATATACACTTTTTCTTTGCAGATTTTCCAGGATGTCGAAGAGATTCAGATTGTCAAAACTACAAATGTCGATTACGTCTTTTACCGAGATGTATCATGAAGCGATGTAAATGTATATCCCAATTTATCTCGGATTAGATTTTGTACAAACATGATTCTATATTTAGGTCGGACTAAATAAAGTACATGAAGGATGTTGCGCTACTTGGATTAAAGACATGTGCAAGTATACACAATCTTATCTGTATAGCAAAGTAATAAGAAAAGTATGGTTCCCATAGGGATTGTGATAAGGGAGCTTTGTTCCAATAGTAGTTCAAGTAGTCTTATGCTTGTGAGTGATAAGGTTTGTTGCTTTGAAAACCAATGTTCAATAAGCATGTGCAAGTATACACAGTCTTATCTGTAGCAAAAGTAATAAGAAAAAGTATCGTTCCCACAAGAATTGTGATAAGGAAATATTGTTCCAAGACTAGCTCAGTCAGTTTTAGGCTTAAGAGTGATAAAGTAACAAAATAACATTTAGGGTTTGCAAATGAAAATAAATAAAAGAAATATGATTAAAAAGGTTTGGTAAACAGTTGTGAAATCATGTTGGAAATATGATTCATTTAAATTGGGTTTAACAAGTGTGAGTGATAAGTGCAGGCAAGACTCGTGTAAGCAACTCTTGCCTTGAGGTGTGTAACACCCAAACCCATAATTATATAAATTATCCTTTTATAAAATATTATTGGAAAATACGCAATTGAAACAAGATTCAATTCACAAAAGGTTTGGTTCGAGTATTACATACTTCATTAAAAATAATTACTAACAACTTAATTAGTAAAATATCGTTATACAAAATATTTCTAACTCGATACGTCCTTAAATAAATAAAAATAAGTGATAAAGACTCTATATACATTTAGAAAACCGTATCCCCGTGTCATTATCAGAGCGGAGCTATACCGACAACTCGATCACACACATAACTTGAGAACCTGAACCCCAAAGGTTCAACACATACACAAAACAGAGGGTTAAATAATATAACCATAAAAGAAACTAAGTGCAATGGCACACTTACACTTAGGACATAATATGCTCATGTCTTACATCTCAATCCATAAACATACATTATTCTCATGTTATTCATATCTCATTATCATAAAAGTACAACACATCATAATAATAATAAATACTTAATCATTAGACAAGTATACACAACATCATCAATTATCAGTCATTCATTACACACCTCATAATACACTTAATCACTCAAATTAAGGATCACCAATCAATGCCAATTACCAAGTATCATATTTAATCACATATACGTTGTAGTAGAAGATGAGGTTACAAGCAAAAAAGTAAGTTAAAAGATTTTGTCACTCAATCATTTTTCATGTGAAGTAAAATAATCGAGTGACAAGACCTTTTTATTTATTTTTTTGCTTGTTACCTCAAATTCTCCTGCAACCATATAATAATATCATCAAATCAATGAGCTTAACTTATAATTCAAGAAAAAATAAAATAAAATGGCATAAGATTGAGCATACACCAATTTTTTTTTTTTTTTGTCAAGTAGCTTAGTGGTTAGAAATTTCACCCTTAAGATGGATAAGTGAGATGACTGAGGTTCGAATCTCAGTCCCCTGCATATATAATGAATTGTCCTACCAACTGAATTAAGCTCGGGGACAAGCATACACCAATTTAACAATTGATTCATGCATTAAATTGACAAGTATAAGTTATTGATCTAATTATTTCGTTTGAATTTTGTAGAATTTGATTATTTTATTTTATTTAAAAAAATTCTTCCATTACAACGAAAGGATTTCAATATCTTTCCATGTGCCACAGGTGTTATAGGTTATGCATGTTTGGATTTTATTTTTTTTGAAAATGTCATTGGATTTTATTTTAACTCCATTTCATGGAAAGTGAAACTTTCCATGTACCAAAGGTGCTACGCGTTCCATAAGAAGGACCTTTGGAATAACACCTTCGGATGCAAAATGAGACCTTCTGATCATCGACAAAGTAGAGCTTTTTGGAATTGTCTTCCTGGTTGTTGGTAAAGTTGTAACATGTTTAATGTCTTTATCACAACAATCAAGATTAATAAATTTATCCTCGTGAAGGTATTTCACTTTCCCTGTTACTGGAATTTTTCTAGCAGTTTGTTGCCTTTTGGAAGCTTGAAAGTGATCAAAACGCAACAAACTGCTAGATAAGTTCCACCAATAGGGAAAGTGTTGTACCTTCACGAGGATGAAGTCATTGATCTTGATAGTTGTGATGAAGGCATGTTACTACTTTGCAATGACTATGAAGGCTATTCCAAGAAGCTCTATGCGTCAAATGACCGGTAGGTCTCATTTTGCATCTAAATGTATTATTCCAAAGGCCCTTGTTCTTGAACCAAATCCTGGCATAGCACCTTTGGTACATGGAAAGTTTCCAAGAAATGGAGTTCAAAAAAACTAGTGACCGATCAACATGCATCACCTATAACACATGTGGCACATGGAAAAATTCTACGAAATGGAGTTCAGAAAAATCCAATGACTGAAGAACAAGCTTCACCATCATAAGGTGAGAATTCTCTCCATCTTTGCAGCAATCATATACCTTCAAAATAGATAACTGTATAGCTTAGTTTGTCTGTGTTTTGAGATAATTTGTCAATGGAATTAAATTGTCCTTGCTCATAACAACTCAACAAGTTTGATAGTGTCGCTGTAATGATATAGTTCTACATAAATAGGTTTAAAAGATGTCTAAAACCTTACTTCACTATTAGAAAAACTAGTCTTTTACCACCAATCGTTAGTTGGTTCAGTGGTGATTGGCGCTGAACTTGGTAGGGAGGACCACGGTTCGATCCCCCGCAACTGCGATCGGGAGGGGGCTGGAACCACTTGATGCCAGAACTGACCCCCGAACCAGATTCAACTGGTGGTGAAAACCAAAAAAAAAAAAAAAATTTGTCTTTTACCCGTGCGTTGCACAGATTTGGTTGTGCGATAAATATATAATTTAAATTTAAAATTAAAACACAGTTATTAGTAAAGGTTTGAATTGTAGAAGTTATAATACAACCAACACAATTATCAAAGGTTTATTGTTAAATGCATAGCAGTTTGGGTATTGGCTACCGATGATGATTTCTTATGCAAATTAATATGGTATTTTCGTGTAAAACAAAAGCATTGAGCAAATATTATTATACTCCCTCAGTTCCAAAATATATGTCGCTTTGGAGAAAAAATTTGTTCCAAAATATATGTCGTTTTACAATTTCCATGAAGCATTTAATGCTATTTTTCCTATTATACCCTTAACTTTTTATTTCTCTCTCTTCTTTCATTTATCTTTCCCATACAATTAATGAAGGACAATTTTATAAACTTACTCATAATTTCTCTTTTCTATACAACAATGATTACATTTCTTAATTTGTGTAATATGGTCAAAACGACTTATATTTTGGAACGGAGGGAGTACTAATTTACTTTTTATTCCACACAAAAAAAAAAAGCAATGGGAAAACAAAATCATATGAATTGGCTCTTTAATTGCTTAGGATAAATACAATACAATTAATTGGCTCCTGTCTTTGGTTCATATTAGAGCGACTTTAATGAATTGATTTCATATTTTAAAGTGATTACTTTTATCAAAAACAAAATACACTGCCAATGCTATTGATGTTGTAAGCAAAAATTCAATATATCAAAAAGAATATTAGTAGTCTGATTGATTTCATATATCCAATGAATTGCTTTTATGATAAAAAAAAAAAAGACCAATTTAATGTGTAGGTGAAAATTAAGAATACTAAAACAGTTTTTTTTGTTTTTATATTGATATATGTGGAATTATTTTTTTTAAATAAGAGTACCTTTTTAAAAAAACGGCCAATGAATTGCTCACATCATATCATTTAAAATTAAAAAGTAGAGTACCTTTTTTATATAAGAAAAAACAAAGTCTTTTTTTTTTCGGTCACAACAAAAGATACATATTTTTAAAAAAACTGGTATACTTTATTTTATATTATTATTGTGCGAGAATATTGTCTTTTTAAATCAAATTAGTAGGATGTTTAAAAAAAATATAAAATATTGCGGAGATTAAAAAGAACATCCCCCAATAACTGGACATGTATTTTTTTGGACTGCAAGTTATCAATGTTTAAGCAAAACAAATATATGTATTGATAGAAAAAAAAAAAAAAAAAAAATCTCATCATGCCTAATACATGGAGTTTTTTTAATATTCGAGTAGACCATGTAACTAAATTAAATTTGGCATATATTTCTCACATACTCTATTTTCGGCCAAATTAATGCAGAAAGAGAAAATCTCATTATGTGATTAACCTTCCTTTTTAATAAACCAAAATGTAAACTCCAACAAATTAGCAATGTAGGAGTATTGTTATTGCTTTAAATGCATAGTTGGTTCCAATAATAAATATATTAAAGCGCAGGTATATATACAAAGAATATATAATAAATAGATTTGCTCTTTCAATGCAATTTACTTGATGAAAAACGGCCAGACCTACAATATTGCAAAAAATTAAGCAAGCAAACATAGGATTAATATAACTCTGTTTTAAATTGATGCTATGTTTCCCCTATGCTACTGGGCGGACACATTTTGATATGTTACCCTATTATTTATATGTTTGCCTTATTCAAAAAGAACCAAACTATCCAACCATGATGTATTAAAAAAAAAAAAAAACTAATCAACCATACACCCAGTAATAATTTCCATATATAATTTAGTCATATAGTAAAAAAAAAATCATTTTTGTACCAAAAAAATAAATCATCTTTATTCACGAAAATAAAATAGCAATTAATACTATATGTTTAAAGAAAACATAATAATCTATATTCATGGAAAAAATAAAACATAGCAATTAATACTATATGTATAAAATAAAAAGTAATCACATATATCTTATTTCTAAAATAAACAAATGATCTGCATAGATTATAAGGAATAAACGTTTTTCAAAAAAGAAAAAAAAGATTATAAGGAATAAAAATATATGTCATTTTTTTAACATTAAGAGGATTAATATTTTCTTATAAAATGTCTATATTATTATTGGTCAATTCAATAATATACGTACAGATGGATCAAATTGCATCTACATAAACTTGCATATTTATCGTTTGATGTGATTTTTTCTATGAACGTAACCACCAACAATAAGGGGAAAACAAAAGAAAGAGGTTTAAAGAAATAGTAATTAGATACAATAGAATGACGGTGAAGAAGGTTAAAACTAACAATTTATTTAATAAAAAACCAATTTCATCTTCTTCATCTCATACCTCACCACTGCTGCTTTTTCCTCTCGCAATCGCCGCCGCTATTACTGTCGTCCTTCACCGTCCATCTTCCTATAACAGAAAGTCAGAAACAAAGAAAACGCAACAAATAAAGAAGAAGAAGAAAAAAAAGGAATGCAACAAATAAAATAAAGCAATCAAAATATTGAAATTTATTGAGATAAAGGCACCAACATTGCAGCAATACTTCACCGTCATTCATAGAATCATAAACTACAAATATAACAAATCAAATCAAATAACCACATCTCATGAAACAAAAGCAACAATTCAAAATAAGTCGACACAAATGGCGACCTTAAATCAAACACCTTATATGCACAAAAATTAAATCCATACCAACATCACAAATAGCAACAGAACAAAATTAACATAAAATAAAATGGAGAAAAGAGATACAAAATACAAAGGAGGTAATCAAGTTTGATAATGCAAAAATGTTATTAAGTGTCATTTATATACCTATTAAGAAGACAATTGATAAAAAGTTCATAAAATCAACGCATGGAAGGCTGAGAAAACAACTCACTCTAAATCAATATTTGAAGATGAATGAAGCAATTTCAGACCAAGCAGGAGAAGGTGTTGCGACAATGGTTTTACCGACAACAAAAGCTTCAAAGTCGAAGCAGATGGGAGAAGGAAAAAAAATTGTTGGTGTCTGGTGAGAGAGAGAAATGAAGAAAAAGAAAGAAAAAAAATGTGATGTATTTTGTGTGAGAGAGAAGCAAGTGACAATGATAAATGAGAATAATAATAGCTTTTTCTATATTCTAGGCATTCATAGGGAATAAAAAATTGATTTTGAAGATGAGAATAATAATAGTTAGAGAGGTCATTAAGAGTGAGATTAGGAGGGAAAAAAATTAGGGTTAAGTGGTTGCTAACCTTACTTTTATTATAATTAAGATAAGATTAAGATTAAGAGTAAGATAAGATTAAGATTAAGATAAGATTTTTTTAGCAACCGATTTAGCTATTGAAATATTTTGGTCGCTATAGCAACCAATTTAGAGACTGATTTTTGAGGGTTAATGTAAAAAAATAATCAGTCACTATATCGTTGAATGTTGTCATTCAACTAAGTCTTTTAAACTGTGAAGTTTAAAGTTTCGTCACTTGGGATTAGTGATTAAAGGGAGTTGGGTATGTTCTCATATTCAGGGGGAGTTAGCCCTTGGGTAGAAGATTACTAGGATTAAGAAAATGCCTACATGCCAAAAGGTGTTTGGTGTGGTTGTAAGACTAAGTATTGATTTGCAGTAGTAGTGTTCACTTCTTGGATTGGTATCCCTCAGAGTATCGCTGTTTAGCGCCGAACTGGGTTAACAAATAACAGGTGTTCTTTATTGCTTTTATTTACTTCAGTACTGCAATAAAACGTGATCCTCATAACCAGTTGTCGAACCAGTTGTCTAAGACATCTGGACTACAGACACATTGTCCTAGACATTGTGTACGACATCTGTCCTGCCAGAGAACATAATTTCAACTTCAAACAAATTATATTTGTTGTAAAAAATAAATAACAATTTATAATTGAACAATACATAATAAAAGTTCTAAATTCAGATTTTATAAACAATCATAAGTTTAAAAACCAATTTATAATAAAACTGGTTATGAACCAATTTATAACTTGTTTGGAACCACTTTTTACAATAAACCGGTTCTTTTATTCAAATGGTTGTGTTCTAAAGCATAACCATAAAAAATGAATTGGTTTACGTATTTGGTTAACCATGCACACCCCTAGTTCCATAATTTTCAAATGGGAAAAGGAAGAACAACATTTATAAAATTAAACTTTCTAATTTAGAAAAACAAAATGTAAAGTGTCTTATGGTTGTGAATCAAGTGAACCAGGCATAGATGATTGGGTCATAATTGCATGAGAATAATCTCCAAGCTAAATCAACTCAATCTAGTTAGAGGACTACCAAATCTGACATATAACACAAAGGCTCTGTGTGAAGCATGTCAGAAGGGCAAATTTTCAAAAATATCTTTTAAAGCAAAGAATGTTGTTTCGACCTCTAGATCTTTGAAACTCTTATACATTGACTTATTTGGTCCTGCAAATACTGCATCTGTAAATGGAAAGAAGTATGGACTTGTCATTGTTGATTACTATAGTATATGGACATGGGTAAAATTCTCGAGAAACAAGGATGAGTCTTGATGACAGGAAATTTTATGATAATTTTAGTATGTATTTAGGTTTATTTCATGTAATTTTTAGCAGTTTTTAATAAGTTGCATGCCCAAACCATGCAAAAAAACTCAAGATTTTCAAAGGGACTCAAGCTAAAAGCCAACTGGTCAAAACTGGACGAAAAAATGCAAAAAGAAAAAACAAAAAATAAAGATTTCAGCAGAAGCCATCGTACCACAATGGAAGTGCATCGTACTACGATGCCTGGATTTATTTTTTGCGCCGTTTTCTCCTCCTTGTATACATTCCCCTTTTACTAGTTTATGCGAGAGAAAGCTACAGTTGAATATGAACTCGATCTTGAAATCGAGAGGACCGTGAGAGCAAGACTACGAGCTGCAAGAGCCGCTCCAGCATCAACCTTAGGAGTCAACGCAATTCTTTCTGAAAAGAGTATGGCTGAAGGAACAAATCCACCACAGCCTCCCAAGCGTACAATGGTGTTCTAAAAGGTCGCACACAACTTCATGAGGTATTTACGAGTCACTTAATATTTAGTTTAACTTTATGAAGAATTTTTCATAACTCATAAGAGTCAGATTGTCTTTTCACAACTCACATGAGGCTCTTAATTTTTCTAAAAAACCCTAATTAATTCATATAAAAGAGAGAAAGGTATTTGTAATTTATTCAGTTGTTACATCTAAAGGCATGAAATATGTCTAAATTTGTCAAGCTTGTTTACATAATGATTATCTCTCTATTAATATTTCTTGTTTCAACGAATGTAGATGCAACTCATAAGCCATTTTTTTTTTATCATTTTCAAATTTCCTTCTTTTTTTCCTACGAAATATATAATATTTCACTTTTTACATAACTTTATTCTCTTTTTTCATTATAGAGAATTTTAAATATTTCTTGAATATTCTAATTATCGAAAAGAATATTGTTGCAATACATTTCAACCAAGATTTTTGAATCTCCTATGCAGTTGTGTTAAATATTTACTGTCAGAGTAGATTTTGTACCCACGTGATTCTTGATTTTGTGTCATAACCAAGATAGTACATGAATGCCTTGCTAGAATATTTCATGAATTGTCATCAAGTCATATAGCTATTTTGTTGGTACCCAATCATTTTAAGAAAATATTATTTTTCTAATTCCAAGAACCTTATAGTTTTACTTCTAATATACTTTTAGATTGATGACTTAATGTTTTAATATTATGATTTTTATCACACCTAAATTTATAATCTCTATCATTTTAATATTTTTAACCAACCTTAAAGGATTTGTTTGCTTTTAATAGATATGAAAAACTAGAACTTTGCAGATGTTATTGTGAAGAATCTCATATTTGATGAAAAATTGTCTGAATATGGGATTATATGTGAGTGAAAATCTCACTTTCAAGTCAATTTTATAAGGTTAAGTTAGGCCCAACACAATTTTTAAGATTGTAATAGACTCTTGTATGAAATCCGTTGGGACTTCTGCTACCATGTTTCCGTTATCGGGCCTCCACCATTTATATCCACACACTAAACCTAACAGTGCTACGTGTGCGGCGTATGTTATGAGTCCCATAATAATGAATACTGATCATTGGTATGTTTTTTATGTGACCTTTTTAGTGTGTTAAATGGACAAACACAACACATCGATGTACTTAAGAGACATTTAGTAATATATTTTTTTGTTTTAGGAAGAGTTTTTTACAACTATATTAGAGCTACAAAATATTAAATTGATGTTAGTTAAGGAAGATAATCATAAATTATAAATTGATAAATCTATTTGTTATTTTCATAGGGCGAAAAAATATGACAAATTGTCCGGTTTATTTATCTTATGATTATCTTAATGTTCATATCTTTTGTTTCAACTAACGTAGATCGTAAGACATATTTTATCTGTATTCTATACAATATATCATCTCATTTTAATTATATTCTCTTATATACTCTTTTTCTTTGCAGATTTTCCAGGATGTCGAAGAGATTCAGATTGTGAAAACTACAAATGTCGATTACGTCTTTTACCGAGATGTATCATGACGCGATGTAAATGTATATCCCAATTTATTTCGGATTAGATTTTGTACAAACATGATTCTATATTTAGGTCAGACTAAATAAAGTACATGAAGGATGTTGCGCTACTTAGATTAAAGACATGTGCAATTATACACAAACTTATATGTACAACAAAGTAATAAGAAAAGTATGGTTCCCATAGGGATTGTGATAAGGGAGCTTTGTTCCAATAGTAGTTCAAGTAGTCTTATGCTTGTGACTGATAAGGTTGTTGCTTTGAAAAACAATGTTCAATAAGCATGTGCAAGTATACACAGTCTTATCTGTAGCAAAAGTAATAAGAAAAAGTATTGTTCCCACAGGGATTGTGATAAGGAAATATTGTTCCAAGACTAGCTCAGTTAGGTTTAGGCTTAAGAGTGATAAAGTAACAAAATAACATTTAGGGTTTGCAAATGAAAATAAATAAAAGAAATATGATTAAAAAGGTTTGGTAAACAGTTGTGAAATCATGTTGGAAATATGATTCATTTAAATCGGGTTTAACAAGTGTGAGTGATAAGTGCAGGCAAGACTCGTGTAAGCAACTCTTGCCTTGAGGTGTGTAACACCCAAACCCATAATTATATAAATTATCCTTTTATAAAATATTTTTGGAAAATACGCAATTGAAACAAGATTCAATTCACAAAAGGTTTGGTTCGAGTATTACATACTTCATTAAAAATAATTACTAACAACTTAATTAGTAAAATACCGTTATACAAAATATTTCTAACTCGATACATCTTAAATAAATAAAAATAAGTGATAAAGACTCTATATACATTTAGAGAACCTTATCCCCGTGTCATGATCAGAGCGGATCTACACCGACGACTCGATTACACACATAACCTGAAAACCTGAACCCCAAAGGTTCATCACATACACAAAACAGAGAGTTAGATAATATAACCATAAAAGAAACTAAGTGCAAGGGCACACTTACACTTAGGACATAATATCCTCATGTCTAACATCTCAATCCATAAACATACTATTCTCATGTTATTCATATCTCATTATCATAAAAGTACAACACATCATAATAATAATAATACATACTTAATCAATAGACAAGTATACACAACATCATTAATTATCAATCATCCATCACACACCTCATAATACACTTAATCACTCAAATTAAGGATAATCAATCAATGCCAATTACCAAGTATCACATTTAATCACATATACGTTGCAGGAGAAGATGAGGTTACAAGCAAAAAAGTAAGTTAAAAGATTTTGTCACTCAATCATTTTTCATGTGAAGTAAAATAATCGAGTGACAAGACCTTTTTATTTATTTTTTTGCTTGTTACCTCAAATTCTCCTGCAACCATATAATAATATCATCAAATCAATGAGCTTAACTTATAATTCAAGAAAAAATAAAATAAAATGGCATAAGATTGAGCATACATTACTAGAAAAATCTTAAATGCTGATAGACAAAATCTGTTTCTAAAACGCAAATATTCCATCACTAAGCAGATTAAAGACGGATTTGATCCCGTCGGTAATTTCCTCGTCTCTAAACTGTTAGAGACGGACAAAATCTGTCTCTAAAATGAAAATATCTGTCTCTAAAATAAAAATATCTGTCTCTAACTGCTTTTTCTGTCTCTAATTCCATCTCTATTAGAGACGAAATATATTCTGTCTCTAAATTCCGTCGGTATTTCAACTTTTTCTAGTAGTGATACACCAATTTTTATTTTTATTTTGTCAAATAGCTTAGTGGTTAGAAATTTCACCCTTAAGATGGATAAGTGAGATGACCGAAGTTCGAATCTCAGTCCCCTACATATATAATGAATTGTCCTACCAACTGAATTAAGCTCGGGGACAAGCATACACCAATTTAACAATTGATTCATGCATTAAATTGACAAGTATAATTTATTGATCTAATTATTTCGTTTGAATTTTGTAGAATTTGATTATTTTATTTTATTTAAAAAAATTCTTCCATTACAACGAAAGGATTTCAATATCTTTCCATGTGCCACAGGTGTTATAGGTTATGCATGTTTGGATTTTATTTTTTTTGAAAATGTCATTGGATTTTATTTTAACTCCATTTCATGGAAACTTTCCATGTACCAAAGGTGCTACGCGTTCCATAAGAATGACCATTGGAATAACACCTTCGGATGCAAAATGAGACATTCTGATCATCGACAAAGTAGAGCTTTCTGGAATAGTCTTTCTGGTTGTTGGTAAAGTTGTAACATGTTTAATGTCTTTATCACAACAATCAAGATTAATAACTTTATCCTCGTGAAGGTATTTCACTTTCCCAGTTACTGGAATTTTTCTAGTAGTTTGTTGCCTTTTGGAAGCTTGAAAGTGATCAAAACGCAACAAACTGCTAGATAAGTTCCACCAATAGGGAAAGTGTTGTACCTTCACAAGGATGAAGTCATTGATCTTGATAGTTGTGATGAAGGCATGTTACTACTTTGCAATGACTATGAAGGCTATTCCAAGAAGCTCTATGCGTCAAATGACCGGTAGGTCTCATTCTGCATCTAAATGTATTATTCCAAAGGCCCTTGTTCTTGAACCAAATCCTGGCATAGCACCTTTGGTACATGGAAAGTTTCCAAGAAATGGAGTTCAAAAAAACTAGTGACCGATCAACATGCATCACCTATAACACATGTGGCACATGGAAAAATTCTACGAAATGGAGTTCAGAAAAATCCAATGACTGATGAACAAGCTGTTAGAAGTAATTTATATTTAAGGGTATTTTAGTATTTTCTATGTTAAGTCTTTTCACTTTTAGGGCCTATGTGGCAAACTTTACTCTTTGTATAAATAGCTACTCTTTTATCAATGCAATTAATTCTCCCTTTCATATTTTTGTGGCTGCTGTCTTTATTCTCTCCTTTGTACTGTTTCATTGGTTCATCACCTTGTACACCAACAAATTGGTATCAGAGCTCGGTTCGAATCCACGGGAAACACGAGTGAAACGTGAGTTGTGTGTTTGATTTTTGGTTCTTGATTTGTGTTGAATCTTGAACAAAAATCTGAACAAAATCACTTTTTCTGATTTTGTGGGATTGGGAAACACGAGTGTTAGTGAGATTTGAGTGTACTGTACAAGGTTTAAGATGAACGGAAACGGTGGCATGAGTACCAAGCTTCCAGTGTTTGATGGCAAAAACTGGAATCGTTGGATGAAACAAATGCTTGTATTGTTCGGTGCTCAAGGTGTGCTTGAGCTTGTCACTGAAGGATACGTTCCTGTTGCAGCAGATGCAACAGAGGAGCAGAAAGAGGCGCAGAAAGCTACAAAAAAGAAGGATCAGAAGGCGTTGTTCTACATTCATCAGTGTGTGAATGAGAGTGTGTTTGAGAAGATTGCTGATTCAGTGACGGCGAAGGAGGCTTGGGATCTTCTGACAAGGTGTTACGGTGGTGACGCGTCAGTAAAGAAGGTAAAGCTTCAAACCCTCAGAAAACAGTATGAGAATCTCAACATGAAGAACAATGAGAAGGTTTGTGAGTACATCTCCAGACTCATTCTGATTACTAATGAGATGAAAGCTTGTGGAGAAACTCTTTCAGAACAAGTAATCATTGAGAAGATATTGAGATCTCTTACCCCTCAGTTTGATTACATTGTTGTATCTATTGAACATTCCAAAGATTTGGAAACCATGAGAATAGAAGAGTTACAGAGCAGTCTAGAAGCACAAGAGTTGCGTCTAACTGAGAGAAACTCTGAAAGAGAAGTAGAGCAGCATGCTCTGAAAGCAGCTTCTGAGAAGAAGGTTCAGAAGAAGCCTTGGTCAGAAGCCAAGAATAGATCTGAAGGAGCTCAGAATCCAAAAACCTCAACTTCTGGAAAGCAGAAGTATGCTCAGAAGGGAAAAGACAAGACAAAAGTACGGTGTTACTCTTGTCAGAAGTTTGGCCATTTTGCATCTGAGTGCAAGTCAAACAAAGAAAGAAGGTCAGAAGAAGCAAATATAGCCAGAAGTTCTGATGATTCTGATAGTGAATTTGTTTTACTAATGGCTTCTGAATCTGAGGATGTGAATTCAGAGTGGTGGTATATGGATACAGGGTGTTCAAACCATCTTACTGGAAACAAGAAGTGGTTGGTTGATTTTGACTCTAGAAAGAGTACAAAGATCAGATGTGCTGATGATAAATACCTCAACGCTAAAGGTATGGGAAATGTCAAAATCATTCTGAACAATGGGAAAGCAGCATTGATTCAGAACGTGTGGTATGTACCAGGCATGAAAAGCAATCTGATGAGTGTGGGTCAATTGATTGAGAAAGGTTTTTCAGTTACTATTGAAGACAATCTTCTGAAGCTGTATGATGGTAATCAGAAGTTGATTATGGAGTCAGAACAGGGAAGGAACAGAACATTCAAGGTGAATGTTAGAACTGCAGACTCTGAATGCCTTAGTGCAACAAGTGTTGAGAAGGATAGTGAGCTGTGGCACAGAAGATTTGGTCATCTGAATTTCAGAAGCTTGGGGCATCTGAAGTCAAAGAATCTGGTACATGGAATTCCTATAATCAAGAAGCCTGAAAAATCATGCGAGGTGTGCATGAAAGGGAAGCAACCAAGACTGCCGTTTGCATCAGAAGTAGCTCCAAGAGCAAAACATGCCTTGGGAGTAGTACATTCTGATGTGTGTGGACCATTTCCAGTACCTTCACTTGGAGGAAACAAGTATTTTGTATCTTTTGTTGATGAATTCACAAGGATGACATGGGTAACACTCATCAAGTTCAAGCATGAAGTGTTTGCTGCGTTTCAGAAGTTCAAGGTGAAGGCTGAGAAACAGAGTGGTCAGAAGCTGAAGATTCTCAGAACTGATGGTGGTGGTGAGTTTAATTCTAATGAGTTTAAAACTTTCTGTGAGGAGAATGGAATTGAGCATGAGGTTACAGCTCCTTATACTCCTCAACACAATGGTCTTGCTGAGAGAAGAAATCGTACTTTGCTTGATATGGTGAGAAGCATGCTGAAAGAGAAGAAGCTTCCTCATCACTTATGGGGAGAAGCTGTTGCCACTGCAACATATGTGCTCAACAGATGTCCAACGAAGAAGCTGAAGGAAATAGTTCCTATTCAGAAGTGGACTGGAGAGAAGCAAAGTGTTAGTCATCTGAAGGTGTTTGGATCTGTATGCTATAAACATGTTCCAGAAGCCAGAAGACAGAAGCTGGATGATAGAAGCAAAGTAATGTTACTGGTGGGGTACCACAGTACAGGTGCGTACAAGCTTTATTGTCCAGAGACTAATAAAATTGAATTCAGCAGAGACGTCATTGTGAAGGAATCTGAAATTTGGGATTGGAACAAGTCTCAATCAAATTCTGATGTGAGAATCTCTGAGGATGGCTCTGAAGGTGAGTCAGAATCTGAAGGCTCTGAAGATGATTCAGAAGATGGAGATGACTCTGATGGTGACTCTGAGTCTGATGGTGATTCTGAATCTGACTCTGAAGGCAATTCTGAAGATCAGAATTCTGAAGCCAACTCTGAAGCTCAGAATTCTGAAGGCAATTCTGAAGCTCAGAATTCTGAAGGCAATTCTGAAGATCAGAATTCTGAAGCCAACTCTGAAGCTCAGAATTCTGAAGCCAACTCTGAAGCTCAGAATTCTGAAGCCAACTCTGAAGCTCAGAATTCTGAAGCCAACTCTGAAGCTCAGAATTCTGAAGCTAATTCTGAAGGTCAAAATTCTGAAGAAAGAATTTCTGAAGGTGTTCAGAGGCTACAGAGAATCAGAAGCATCCCAAGAAGATTTGCAGGATTTGAAATGTTGCAAGACACTGAAGTAGACTCTGAGGGAGAAATTATTCAGTGTGCAATGTTAGTAGATTCTGAACCTGTGAGCACAGAAGATGCTCTTAAGCAACAAGTCTGGTTGCAGGCCATGAAAGAAGAACTTGATGCTATAAAGAGGAACAAGACTTGGAAGCTATCAGAACTTCCAAAAGGCAAGAAAGCCATCAGCGTCAGATGGGTTTTCAAGCAGAAACTAAAGCCAGATGGATCAATTGGCAAACACAAAGCGAGGTTAGTAGCAAGAGGATTTCTGCAGAAACCTGGACTAGATTATTCTGAAGTGTTTGCACCTGTAGCAAGACACGAAACAATTAGACTGGTAATTGCAATAGCTGCTAACAGGAATTGGCCTCTGATGCATTTAGATGTGAAATCTGCATTTCTGAACGGTCCATTACAAGAAGAGGTATATGTGTCACAACCTCCTGGTTTTGAGAAAAAGAATCAGGAAGGGATGGTGTATAGATTGCATAAAGCCCTCTATGGATTGAAACAAGCGCCCAGAGCCTGGAATATGAGGATTGATTCATTTTTCAAGAAACAAGGGTTTCAGAAATGTGAGTTGGAGTATGGTGTTTATGTTCAGCACACTTCAGAAGGCAATATGATTCTGGTATGTTTGTATGTTGATGATATATTGCTGACAGGAAGTTCTGAACAAGAGATAGCTAAGTTCAAGAAGGTTCTGATGAATGAGTTTGAGATGACAGACCTTGGAAAAATGAGTTACTTTCTAGGGATGGAATTTCTATATTCTGAGAAAGGAATCATTTTGCATCAGTTGAAGTATGAACTTGAGCTTCTGAAGAGATTTAAGCTGGAGAATTGCAAAGTTGCTATCACACCCTCAGATACGAATCAAAAGTTGGATTCTGATTCTGATGGAGAGGATGTGGATGCTACAACCTTAAAACAGTTGGTTGGTTCTCTGAGGTATTTGTGTAATACCAGACCTGATATTTGTTTTGCAGTTGGAATGGTTAGCAGATTTATGAGTAAACCAAAATGGTCCCATTACCAAGCTGCTGTCAGGATTCTGAGGTATATCAAGGGGACTCTGAAGCATGGAGTGCTATTTCCCTCTGAAGGAAGGACTGAATCAGAACTTCTGAGTTATTCAGATTCGGATTGGTGTGGAGACAGAGTTGATAGAAGAAGCACTTCTGGATATTTATTTAAATTTCTGGGAGGTCCTATTTCGTGGTGTTCCAAGAAGCAACCTGTTGTTGCTCTATCAACCTGTGAAGCTGAATATATTGCAGGCGCTGTGACTGCATGCCAAGCTGTGTGGCTTCTGAACTTACTGCAGGATCTGAAGATCAAGGTAAACAAGCCTCTGAAGCTGATGATTGATAACAAGTCTGCAATCAATCTTGCCAAGAATCCAGTGCTGCATGGAAGAAGCAAGCATATTGAGACCAAGTATCACTTTCTGAGGAATCAGGTTCAGAATGGAGTGCTTGAAGTTGTGCACTGTAGCACTCAGAAGCAGCTGGCAGATGTGTTGACAAAGGCTATCAAAACTGATCAATTTCTTCGTTTGAGGGATGGAATTGGTGTTGTCAGTTTTGTCTAAATATAAATTAAGGGATGGTGTTAGAAGTAATTTATATTTAAGGGTATTTTAGTATTTTCTATGTTAAGTCTTTTCACTTTTAGGGCCTATGTGGCAAACTTTACTCTTTGTATAAATAGCTACTCTTTTATCAATGCAATTAATTCTCCCTTTCATATTTTTGTGGCTGCTGTCTTTATTCTCTCCTTTGTACTGTTTCATTGGTTCATCACCTTGTACACCAACACAAGCTTCACCATCATAAGGTGAGAATTCTCTCCATCTTTGCAGCAATCATATACCTTCAAAATAGATAACTGTATAGCTGAGTTTGTCTGTGTTTTGAGATAATTTGTCAATGGAATTAAATTGTCCTTGCTCATAACAACTCGACAAGTTTGATAGTGTCGCTGTTATGATATAGTTCTACATAAATAGGTTTAAAAGATGTCTAAAACCTTACTTGCTCGTTTTCCATAACATTTGTGTTTGAGATTGTTCATATTGCAGGACAAATAGAGGAAAATAGACTTGTATCCGAGTTAGAAGTCAAGTTACTCAGGTAAGTTAAGTTACGTTACTCAGGTGCTTATTATAGTTTCTTAAATGGTCGTACTAAACAGTGTCCCCGGAACATTTATTAAGCATGCCAAAAAAAGAAATAAAAAATAAAAATAATAGTGATAAAACAACTTTTTATACATTCAAGACATTGAATACACACATTCCAAGGTAAAATTTATATATAAACATGTTTAACTAGTGCCCCGGAATCATTGTTTAAATGGGTAGGATATAAGTTAAGTTACTCGGGTGCTTATTATAGTTTCTCTAATTGTTAAAAGTTTCTCATGGTTCATTAGACTTCTGAAAATTTTAAAGCAAGTTTTAATTTGTTAATAATGGAATTAAGTTTCTCAACAATTGCTAATCCATATCCGTTAATGTTACCAATTCTCAACATATCTGAGATATGTTACCAATTCGTTGGCAAGTGATAATAATGGGTGACAAGAAGAAGATAGAACAATGAAAACCAAGAAGTACTACTATTACGAAGGAACTTCAATTGTTTAAATTGTATTTGAGCTCGATCAATTTAAAAATGGTTGTGTTACAATTGATCAATGTAAACATTCATTGTAAATTTTATATTTTATTGTGTTGGTTTTACAAATAGACATGCAAATATAATCTTTGATACCGTGATGTTTTATTTCAACATACTTAGCTTTTGAATGCATGAAAATCCTTTGACAATCCGATAGCAACAGTATTACCACAATAAAGTGAAATACTATTTATCCTTATTTGATAATTTTCCAGTCGCTTTTTCATTCATAGTAGTTGTGTATTACACTTAGCAGCTGAGATTTATTCTGCTTCTGTTGTAGATAAAACAACAATTGTTTGTCTCTTACTAGCGCAAGAGATTAGATTTTCAGCAATAAATTGACAATTTTCATAGTGAATTTTCTTTCAACCTCATCACCAGCATAGTCAGCATCACAAAATCCAACCAGCTTATAATTCAAGGATTTCTTATAAAGTAATCCTAGATTAGTAGTGCCCTTTAGATATCTAAAGATTCTCCTAACAAAAGTTAAGTGAGATTCTTTATGATCTGATTGGAATCTAGCACACAAGCAGACATTGAATAAAGTATCTAGTCTAGAGGTTGTTAGGTAAATGAGAGAACCAATCATACCTCTATACAGCTTTTGATCCACTTTGCTTTCAGAGCATTCTTTGCTTAAGCTGCAAGTGGAATGCATGGGTGTAGTAATTGGTTTACAGTCCTCTAGATTAAACTTCTTCGGAAGTTCTTTTGTATATTTAGACTGGTGCACATAGACTCCATCCTTTCCTTAATTGATTTGGATTCCAAGAAAGAATCTCGGCTCACCCATCATGCTCATTTCAAATTCATCCTTCCATCTAATTGTAACCTTGTTCATTGAGTTTGTTTCTAAATACTTATTTTGTTCCAATAATGTTCTTATGATAAGGCATGGATATCAAATCTCATACATCATTTTGGTTCCTCTAAATGTGCAGAATGTTCTTTTAGGTTTTAGAACTGTCTTGAGCTTCTACGGAGTCTGTCATTTTCATAGTTGTAGAATTCAGAATTCAGTTGCTAGTTCATCCCGGCTCACTCATAATGCTCATTTCAAATTCATCCTTCCATCTAATTGTAACCTTGTTCATTGAGTTTGTTTCTAAATACTTATTTTGTTCCAATAATATTCTTATGATAAGGCATGAATATCAAATCTAATACATCATTTCGGTTCCTCTAAATGTGCAGAATGTTCTTCTAGGTTTTAGAACTATCTTGAGCTTCTACGGAATCTATCATTTTCATAGTTGTAGAATTCAGAATTCAGTTGCTAGTTCATCCCGTAACTGTCATCATTCTTAGATTGAGCATAATGTTCTGGGACATATGCTTTTCTTCCTTTATGATTGACAAGATGCCATTTCTGAGCCTTCATGACTTTCATTGTGGCTTTGTTAATCTTTTATATCTGGTTATGAAGTTTGTTAAATTATTCCGATCAAATTGCATTACATCTAAGTAATTAAATTAATTATTCATATGATTCTATTCTAGTGTACTAGAAACATTCTTTTTAACATTCATTCATTCTATTATTCACTTCCTTATTAGGTAAAATCAATGTGGATCTCATACTTAGCATTTTTACACTCGAGTAGTAGAAAAACTCTTACCCTAAAAGAGTGTGTTATTGTGTTTAGGGGTGTGCATGGTTTAAAGCCAAACCTTTTCTTACAATAAAACTGGTTATTATTTTCTAAACCAATTATAATCCAGTTCAGTTCCGATTCAAAATCGGTTTTGAAATGAGAATCAATTTGAAATTCATGAATCACTTTTAGAACCAGTTTCCATGTTTATTGGTTTCAAAATACTGTGAAATCCTCTCATCATCTTCAATATGTTGCACCATAAAATACAGATCAGTTACCCCATCAATTAAAAATCCAAATATACAAAAAACAGATAGTGCACTATG
The DNA here is from genome assembly GCA_954870985.1 of Trifolium fragiferum. Classification (NCBI taxonomy): domain Eukaryota; kingdom Viridiplantae; phylum Streptophyta; class Magnoliopsida; order Fabales; family Fabaceae; genus Trifolium; species Trifolium fragiferum. The sequence goes on from OX940792.1 coordinate 23,287,685, forward strand.
TAGGAATCACTTGGATATTCATCAAGAAATAATTTAATGTAAACTAAAACAACCAAGTTGTGTTCATAAACTTAATATGATACGAAACTGCCATTCCCAAAATGCACATTTCAAGTTGGCAGAAAGGAGGGTAGAGTTTTCACATTTGTTTTATAATTCAAGAGTATTTATTTACTACCATTACTAAAAGAGAAAATGTAAACTATCTTGTTGCCATCCCTTTAACCCATGGCATATTTCTGGGTCCATGACCGAGCAGTAGCCTCATACTTGCCTTTGTCAGTCTTGTACATATGAGCAATTTCAGGGACCAGAGGATCATCTGGGTTGGGATCTGTTAGCAGAGAACAAATGGACAGTAGCACCTGCAAAATTTTAATATTTTAGTACACACGATGATTTTCGTAAGAAATGTATATAACCGTATATAACCGTAAAAGGCATGTAATATAGACAGATAGAATATTAAGATCACCTTGGATATTGTGAGGGCAGGGCTCCACTGCTCTTTGAGGATGTCGAGGCAAATGCTACCATTGCTGTTGATATTAGGATGGAAAACCTTTGTTCGGAATGAAACCTGAACATATTGATAATGAATGTCATACAAACACTCCCACAAAGTGGAACTATTAAGGGTGCTAATTACAGTTCATCAAAAATCTAATCAATATGTGAAAAAAGATTGAAGCAATTATCTCTATAATGAACAATTAGCACTCACATCTCCCATAATTAGGGTGGAGGGGAGATTGGAAATTTCTTATCACAAAAATTGCAGGATCAAGTTATGACAATGATGACTTCCAATATTACCAACAAAAGAGGAGCAAAACAAGACAACCGAATCACCAAATAATCAGATGAGTAACTCAGATATATAAATCTATAATTTTGTCATGATCGAGGACTTGCCTAAGATTGGTATAAACCGTGAGATCATAACAAGGATCATAAGATCCTACCAAAATAATTACCTAGGATAAGAATGGGTTGCAAAATCTAAACCTAAAATATACCCTATTCATACAAAATAAAAATAGCATGGAAAACAATGAAATGGATCTAAATAGTCCAATACCATTCTCTCAAGACAGAAACAACCTAGTAACCCTAGTTTTCTTTTCTACCTCTGCCGTCTATCTCCAACAACAGTAGAGGTCACAAAATCACAATAGAGACTGAGCAGCACAGCAGCACAAAAATCGTTAGAGGAAAAACAGAACAGCAGCAGGGTCAGAATGGGAGAAGACGAATGGAACGAGAAAGCTAAAGAGATATGTGTGTACCTAAAACGGCCTGCAAATGGTTTTTCTGAACGATGGTGTGGGATTGAAACCTCACCATTTTTGAGATTTTTTGCAATTTCACTTCGACCTCAGCAGAATAAGTTTCTGCATGCAGTCTGGACCACAAGGATTGTGTACAATGGCGGATCATAGCTAGATTTTTTTTAATGGAGCTCCGTTAAATATCATTCAATTAACCAACATAACTAAGGTATTGATAATGATGTAGCGGTATTTGTAACCAAAAAAATTGTGACCATAGAGATTTCATTCTGGTTTTTTACTCTTATGTGTGAGTTTTTTGCAAAAAAGGAAGATGAATGCTATAATGACACATCAAAATCGAACATAATACACAGTGGGTTCATAACATCATGCTAACCGATGGACTACTGGTTGGTATTCATACGGAATTGACAGTGTGTGTGTGTGTGTGAATAAAGAAAAAAGAAATGGGGGAGCCGCAGCTCCTACGTGTCATAAAGAAGAGCCGCCATTGCTCGTGTAAAATTGTAAATGGACTAATGTTGTGATTTAAAACGTGATTTTAAAAACGTTAATAATACCACAAGTTCGCAGACTACCCAATCCATTGCAATTAAGATGTAATGGACTACATATTTAAAACTTAATTGCTTATCAATTTCAATACACCATTTTTCCTTGCAAAAAGATTTGTGTGGTTACTAGATTTTAATCCATCAATATATTGATTATAATTGTTATATGCTGGCTAAAGTAAAATTTATAATACTACCATAAGGCAAAAATTTCCATAGCTAACATAAACGAAGTAAAGAAAATTATTGCATGAAGAGTGTACATACTGCAACCGAGATATATAGTTCAAAATGTGTCTGTCATATGTTTGCATAAAGCAGAATTTGGGTTTACCTTGGGTGGTTTGAAAGGATAATCCGGAGGGAAGTGAATTGTCACAAGAAACACACCTCCCGCAAATGGGCTATCAGATGGGCCCATAATTGTGGCTTGCCAATGGAACATATCGTCAGCGACAGGGCCTGAGCATAAAAATTAATGACAATAATCATCCAACTGACTGAACAGTCCAAGTGTTATTAAGACAAGTATTAATCAAACAAGAATGGTTAAAGGTCCGATCCCTACTAACGTGTTATTACTTATAAGCAATTGACTGCAAAATTTAATGTGTAACACATTTATTTCAATTTTCTCTGATTTACTTCTAATTCTAGCAGCAGAAGGGATTAGCCCAGGAACCCATACATTTTACAGTTCACTCTCTCTTGGTCCTATAAATATCAATCATTTCATGTGGGAACTAGAAACAGACAAATATTCCAAAGCATTAAAACAATCGGTTCACGAAAAACTTTGAAATCCAGATACTACAAAAATATAAAAGTATTGATGTTCAGCATTTATTTGATACAGGTATGCATGAGATACATTCCGATAGAGTATTCAGAAAGTATCGAATTTTTACCCATAAAAGATTCAACACGACATTGATAGCGGAACTCTTTCTTTACCATTTAAAAAAATGTTCTGTGTCCCTAAACTTTACTTATGCAATAAAAAGAGTACAAAATTGAGTGTAAAAATCACATTCGGATTGAATAAAAGATACAAATTCTAATTTAGCTTCAGAGGCAATTCTAATCAAAAACCTCAAACATACCAAAATCAATTTTAAGTTTTCATAATCACTTTTGCCTCTCCCAAAAGTGAATTCAAACTACCACTTAAACAAAAAAAACATACCTACATAAGCAACATCATATATATGCATACAAATACAATACATATACAAATACAACACACACATGCATATAGTAATCAAATAAAAGATAAAACTTTTTAAATTTTAATTTAATATCAAAATAATTTTTTAAAATAAAATCCAGTATCCAGCATCAACATTAAACCATCATTACTTCATTAATTAATATAAAACTCTATCATTTTTATTGCTTATCTTGTACAATCTATAGCCTCAAATAAATCAGAAACACAAAAATCTCAATAAAATTAAATATATTTTTCAAATCACTATAAAAAATATATAAATTAAAAGAAAGAAAAATACCAGCACTGCAAGAAGCAGGAGGATCCTTCTGCAAGTCCTTCAATTCCTTGTTAATCCGCTTTGAAGCCATAACGATAACACTGTTGACATTATTAATAATAATTTAGAATCATATAAAAATATGAATATCATAAACACATGATTATTATTATTATTATAGAGAAGAAAAAGAGTGAGAGTTGAAGGAGAGAGTTAGAGACCTTAGTTAGGGTTTGGGGGTTTGGTGATTGAAACGCAGAATTTGGAAAAGAGAAAAGAAGGGTTATGGTGCGTTTGGAAGAGCGTTAAATTCAATATATATATATATAGTGGTGAGAGAGAGTAGGGGTGGACAGAAAACCCGCGACCCGACCTAACCCGAAAAAACCGATAAATAAAACCGAAAAATGGGCGGTTTGGATTGGGCCACGGGTTTGCCGGTTTGGAAATTCGGTTTGAACAGAGTTGACGTGGGCGGGTCCGGGTGGAGAGAATTGGACCGACGGAATCCGAAACCCGCCCGCATAGTAAAAAAAATAAAAATTAGTCTACTACACTAATAATGTCGACGTTAGTGGAATGCATATATGTCATTTTTTTCTTTTTAAAAATGCACAAATATCTAGTAATTATACTGATATTATTCTTTTTCAAATAGAAGTAATCAATGCATTTCAATTTACAATACAATTTTTTACTATCACAATAAAATAGTACCTCTGCATATTCGAGAAACACAAACTCTCTCCTTTTTTTTTTTACGGTAACTCTCCTTTTTTGAGAATAAAAAAATTGCTTTTAATCTTTGTATTTCATCTAGTATTGTAATGAGACAACCAAGCACAATGAAAGTTATGAAACTGATTAAGTAGATGAATCATTTCTTCCTCTCCCGCTTTTCTCTTCTTCGTCATTATAATATTTTTTGTTTTTGTAAATATCAATTTTTTCTTCATGTTTTGTTATTCTTTATTTTATGTTTTATTTTTCTTTTGTTGGTTTGGTGATAATATATATCAGATATGCAAATGATGATATTGATATTTTAATTTTCGTGTTATGAATCTAAGTTTATTTTTTTGATCTTGCTCTATTTATTTATAATTTTTTTTATTGAAACCGAAATAATCCGCCCACGAACCCGCAAACCGCACAACCCTAACCCGTCCAAACCGAAGGACGAAAATGGACAAAGACGGGTCTCTACATATCACCCGCGGTTTGAGATGGATGAACATTTTGAACCCGAACCCGCCCATACCCGCCCGATGTCCACCCCTAAGAGAGAGTAGAGCTGAAAGTACGTGCTTTATGGGGACTTTACTCTGTCTTTGCCACGCACTGCATTACATGGCACATAACCATACGCAATCTTTTTTAAGATTTCTATGCAATTTTTATTTTAGGCGAAAACTTGGCTGCCCATCTCATTAAATTGGGCTGATAGTCCATCTTAAGTGTCTTAAATATATTGATCGAGAAAAGTGTCATTTATAATATCATTAAAATATTGTTAGTTGTTAATTGTGGTAATATAACTTACAATATTTATAAATTCACCCCATATGTAATTAATAATCGGAGGTTCCCAATGTGCTTTCCCAATCATTATAGTTATAGTCGGTAGTTCCAATGACAACCAGCAACTCTATTGTTAGTTATAGGTTTTTTCAAAAAAATATATTTTGATTATTTTAATAAACTTGTTTACAAAAACTGATGGTTTTTATTTTAAACGGTCCAACAACAAGTAATGGTTGGAGCATAGTTAGTTTGTACTATATGAATTTATTTTTTGTTGTTATTTCTTAAAAAAAAATATTCCAAATTCTTTAAAAAAGAAAACATTTCCAAAATAACTAATATAATCACTTTTATTTTTATAAAAAAAATTAAATAAGAATTTTATCATTACAATTACAAGTATAGTAAACTTTAATTATTATTTTTTTGATTGTCATAATATTGGTATAAGTTTCCGTCGTTGTCTTGAATATAATTTTATTTTTGGTTAATTAAGAATCTAATGACATCAAATAGAATATATTACACCTAAATAATTAAAGAGTGATGAGTCAATTTGGTCCCTTACAAATTTCTGACAAAACAATTCAATATCAAACAAAAATAAAACTCAAATTAGTCTATGACATTTTTATTCTAAGGACAAATTAGTCCCTCTCTTATAACAAATCATGAACTAATTTGTCGCTAGTATGAAATCATATCGCAATATTCATTTCTCCTCCTCATCTTGTATTTTAGTTGTTAAATATAGATACGAAATTTTTTATTGAAATTTGTAATATGCAAAAGACTCTTAGCGTTTGTACTGCATCTACTGAGACTCTTTCCGTCGATTTTAGTGCAGTAGTCCTCCAATCTTCGTCAAATATATATGACTTAAGTTTAAGGGTGTTCACGGGTAAGGGTGACCATTTAAGCTAAAGGATTTTTATATCGGATTGCAATAAAACTGACAATATTGTATAAGATAGAAAATGTTGGACTTTAACAAACCAACACGGCAATAAATTAAGCGTAGATGTTGCGTTAGATGTGTGGTAAGACAAGACATGAGTGAGAGAAATATTTAAAAAATGTCGTCCGCTATTTAAGTATTTCATATAATTTAAAGTGTTTAAATTTTAAATAATAAAATTTTCCTTAAAAAAAACATTTAAAATAATAAAATTTTCCTTAAAAAAAACATTTAAAATAATAAATTTAGTATAAATTTTAAAATTTTCATGAAATAAAATGGAACATAACTGTTTTTTTTAGAGTTGACACATGGCATAAAAAATTTAGTTTAAAATTTAGTCTAATGTATTTGGTGTCAAAATTAAGAGACTGCGATTTTTATCGATTTGAAGATTTTCGGTCCGAATCCGACCGAACCCGACCCCTACCACTTTATATATATAGTATTGATTTAAAACAAAATTTTAAATATTTTACTAGAAACTAGCATAATATTCATGTATACGCACATATCGCGGCATCGCCGCGATATTTTTTATTATAAGGTGAGAATTGTATAATATGAAATTAGTCATGTCATAAAGTTATTCATCATTGCAAAGATTGTTGTCTGGTGTACGATAGTTGTATAGCTAGTAAGATAAGAATACTTGTAATAATATGATCGAAAACTATTTTTCTATCATTTTAAAATAGATAGAGTAGTAATATGGATTCCTACTGACTAGCAGTCATTTTAGACATCGTTGATAAATATATATATATATATATATATATATATATATATATATATATATATATATATATATATATATATATATATATATTTTTATTGTGTGTTTGTTTGAATTATAAATATTACTAAGTATTAAAGTTGACAAATTTGATTAAAAATATTTTTGTTTATAGTTAAAAAATTGATATATTAGTTACTTAAATTTTTCTTCAGGAACAACTTATTTTTCGGGTATGATAGTTATATAAATTTTTCATAAGTAAAAATTTGTTCCCGGGAGCATAGTAGTTATTTAAATTTTTTATTAGTAGCACCCTTTTTTTTGTGTATAAAAGTTAATTTAATTTTTTATCAACAAAATTTTATCCTATGTATAATAATTTATTTTTAATTTTACTTATTTTTATTCTATTATTGTAAAGTGCTTGTCTTAATTTTCTTAAAGGATTATATACAATATTAATTATCTATATGTATAAAATCAATTATATAAATATAAATGTATAAAATCAAATATATAAATTTAAGCTTATTTTAATTACACTTGAATTTTTTCCCTTCACTTTTTTTTTTTTTTTGAATCAATTTTTTTCCCCTTCACTTCCTTTTACCCTCTTCTCCTTCATAAGCTAATTCAAATAAGCTCTTATTTTATCCGATTAATTTAATTGCATGCAACATCCAAATTTTTTTTTAATAATAGTGAGTTAGAGAAGATACGAAAAAAAAATAGAGAAACTCTAATTGAATGCCACATAAGCAAAATATCGTATGAGAGAGCTCTGTGTAAATATCGTAATGTATATAATATAATAATAGAGATAGAGATGTATATAATAGAGATCAAGATTTCTATCACCACAAAAAAAAAAAAAGAGTTTCCAAAAAAAAAATTTATAATATTAGAAATTCTACAAAAATAAATAAATAATATTAGAGTTTCTACAAAAAATATAATATTAAAGTTTCTAAGATAAAAAATATTCGAGAAGCTTTAATAAAAAAAATACCAAAAAAGATAAAACAAAACGCTCTAATTTAGTTGTATATATCCAACAAGTTTTTTTTCAAAAAAAAAAATCAACAAAAATAATAGAGAAGCATTGATTGAATGTCACCTAATTTTTTTTCTAAAAAACTCTATTTGAATGCCACTTAAGCAGTTTTTTTTTTAAAATGCACGAGAAAACTCTCTGAAAATCTAACCAAATATATAATAGAGATAGATATATTGCTATGTTAAAATTTGTTTTCACAAATATAAATACATAAACTCACAACGGGTTTGGTGTAAATATTTTATAAAAATATCATATTAAAATTAGTATTTTGGAGTACTCACTAGTTTGAATTATTTAATTTCTCAATTAAGGTTAAATTTCAAATTTTTATTTTTGGTATAGTTCAAGTTAATTTCTCTTTTTTACGTATTGTTTACCGTATATATTTTAAATAACTCAGATAAACTTATAATCTTCACCAGCAGCCCAGCGGTAGTAACCTTTTAATTATTCAACTTGTATGTCATGAGTTCAAACCATTTTATTTTTTTATTTTTTTTAAACGTTCAGTAATATATAAAACAACTAAATAATAAAGCATATGTGAATACCATAGTGTAATGGTAACCTTACTTTTTTTTAAAGGGTCATGTTAAACAGTGCCCTCGGGGCACTTGTTAAACATGCTAAAAATAGAAAGAAAAGATAAAATTATTATTAATTAAACAACTTTTTACATTCTCGATGCATTGAATGCACAAGTTCCGAGACAGAATTACCATATTTATATGCTTAACTAGTGCCCCGGAGCACTGTTTAGCATTTTCCTTTTTTAAAACTATTCTTTGTGAGTTCAATTCTTGGTTAAATCAATTATCTGTTGAAATTTTATTAATTTCTATTGCAAGACTTTGTTTTATTTTTTTTCAACAAAATAGTTAATTTGAACTAACAATCAATTATAAATTTAAATTTTAAATTGATGAGATTGAACCGTTTGAAATATGGTTATTATGTCAAGGATATTTAAACTAATCGAGATTGAAAAATTAATCTAAAGACATTGAAATTCATAAGTGATTGTTTGTCTAATTTAATAAAATTGAGCAGTCGAATTGAAAAAATTAAAATTGTAAGAATCAACCATAAAGGATATTGTTAATGTCAAAAAAAGAACAACATAAAGGATATTGCAACAATAATAAAATTACACATAAGTTGTAAATAAAACACAACTATAATAATGAATTCAATTGTGAAAAAAACAAATATGCACCATAAGTTATAAAATAATAGTCAACCTTATAAGTCTCGTAGAAATAATCAAAATAATACCAATAATTAATATGTTAATGGAATATATCATATTAATAAAACATTAAATAAATATTAAAATATATATATGCGGTTTGTTTCGGTTTTGATCGGTTTTAAAAAATCAATCCAAAATCCGATCTAACGGTTTTCACAAAAGAACGTCTAAACACATCCAAAATTATTCAGTTTTTTGAGGTTTTTAATTTTATTGAATAAATTTACAGTTATTTTTTGGATTGAATTGGATTTAAACACCCATAAATATATAGACAATAGCAAATCCAAATCCCTTTTACACTCACCATATGTATAGTATCACCACTACATTCTATTCATTATGCTAAACCTATCAATATAGTAAAAAAATTGTAAAATATTACTTATTTCATTATGATAAACAAAGCGAATGAAAACTAAATAAAATAATTTTTTTTAATTACAAAATGAATCTTTTTCAACTACTATACTACCTAAACAACAACAGTAGATGAAATTAAGGGATGAAGGATTGTACGAAATAATAATAATAATAATAATTATAATGAAATTGAGAAATCAAGAAATAGAACATAAAATAGAAAACTAAGTAGATTTTATTAGAAAAAAAAAAAAGTGATAAGATAAAAAAAATTGAAAAGGCAAAAAAGCTATATATTGAAACAAACCCTTAACACAAGGCATGTTGGGAGATTAAGGATCCGTTTGGATTAATTTAATTTTGAGTTTATGCAAAATAATTTATGTAAATAAATATATTTTTATGTATTATTATAAGTTTGTTAAGATATTTTATAATAAAATAACTTATAAAAATATAATTTTTATTAGTAGAAACTTATAAATTAACATAAAACCTTACTTATTCGCATAAGCTGTTTTGCATAAACTAAAAAATAAGTTAATCCAAACTGACTCAAAGTGTACAAAGTTAAATATTTGATTATTTTTAAAGGGTCATGTTAACTTGTGCCCTAAAGGCACATGATAAGGTATCTTTATATGGAAACTTTGCATTTAATAAGCTAAGAAATTTAATGCATCAAAAGTAAAAACACACAAAATTTCAAAACATAATTTCTATATTTATCTTATTATCATGTGCCTTAAGGGCACAAGTTAACATTCTCCATTTTTAAATAATATAAATACATTGATTTAAAATTTTCTTTTAATTAACCTTTTTTTATAGAGTTTAATTAACTTGTTTTACATAGTTTTAATAATTTTAAATGAATTATTGCAACTTGCTTGCAACAATAATAATGAGAGGATCCCGCTAAAAAAAATAAACAATAAACAATAATAATGGGAGGTAAAAGTGCAGGGGACTAATGCTAAAGCTTATGCAAAAATAACGTATGGAGTATGTAAAAATAATGTTAGGGAGAATAAGTGCTTTGGAAATATAAAAATTTTTGTCAATAAAAAAATGGAGCATTAATGTAAAAGGGATTAAAGTACAATTACTTAAAATACATTACTAATATTAAGAATTGCATGTTTTTTTAAGTGGGATGAAGTTTAACCATTATAGTTTTGACAAGTAAGATCGGCTGCTCTACCCAATTCATTGCAATGGGTAGTTAAGAATTTGCCTTTATTTTAATATATATAACATAACCACATATTTTAAATTGTTTTAAAAATAACGGTAAATAATTAGTTAATGACTTAAAATTTTTTTGTTAATAAAGTTGTAAAAATAGTGTCTTGTGATTCTAAGTTTATTTGTCAAGGACATTACATTCTAAAAAAGTAAGAGAGAGTATATTAAATGTAGTTTTATTTTTATTTTTTTGAATGAAAATGCAGTTTGTATTTAATTTTATGAACACATGTAACAATTTTTTTGTCCAATACTATTGAAATACTCATCTTCGGATTGGGGGCCAAAACCCTTCCGATTCAATAATTATTGGTTAAAAGATAAAGAGTTCAAAGGAGTGGTAGCACGTACGTGGTGTCAAGGATCATATAATGGGTGGATGGCTAAGGTGTTTAGAGAAAAATTGAAGGCGGTCAAGGAAGCGTTGAAGAGGTGGAATAATGAAACATATGGCGAGAGTGAATCAAAAATTACCTCTCTTGTGATGAGAATTCATGACTTGGAAGTGTTGGGGGAATCGTCGGAGTTGTCGGCCGAGGATAGGTTGGAGTGGAAGTCTAATTGTGAGCAACTTTGGGCTCTCTTGAAATGCAAGGATCGCCTAGAATACCAAAGATCTAAAGCTAGATGGCTTAAGGAGGGGGATGTAAACTCTAGTTATTTTCATGCTTGTGTTAAAGGGAGGAAGAGATTGAATACCATTGTGGCGCTCAAAAAGGGGGAAGGTTGGTTAGAGAACCCGACTTGCATCAAAGAGGAAGTATGTAATTATTTTGTGAATCACTTTGCGGAGGAAGAGTGGGCTAGGCCGACTTTGGATGGGATTGAATTTCCTAATGTAACGGTGGAGGAAAATGCACATTTAGTGAGAAGCTTTGAAGAAAGTGAAGTGAAGAATGCAATTGCCTCAACAAAAAACAACAAAAGCCCCGGCCCCGACGGTTTTAATTTTGAGTTCTTTAGAGATTGTTGGGAGATTGTGAAGGGGGATTTGGTGGAAACCTTCCATGAATTCTACACACATGCAAAATTGCCTAGAGGAATGCTCTCCTACTTCATCACTCTTATCCCCAAGGTATGTAATCCTCACTCAATCTCCGAATTTCGCCCAATTTCTCTTTTAGGGAGCTTGTATAAAATAGTGGCCAAGGTGTTAGCTACTAGGCTTGGCTCGGTTATGGAAAAACTTGTCTCCAAAAATCAATCGGCCTTCCTAAAAGGTCGCTTGCTTGTTGATGGGGTTCTAGCTATTAATGAGGTGGTGGACTTGGCTAAAAGAACAAAAGGAAAGTGTATGATTTTCAAGGTGGATTTTGAGAAGGCATATGACTCGGTCAATTGGAAATTCTTGTTGTATATGATGAGGAGGTTTGGCTTTGCGGAGAGGTGGATTGCGTGGATAGAAGCTTGTGTGTGTTCCGGTAATCTCTCCGTGCTTGTGAATGGGAGCCCAACGTATGAGGTTAATATTGCTAGAGGCTTGAAACAAGGCGATCCGTTGGCACCGTTCTTATTTCTTTTAGTGGCGGAAGGGCTTGGGCTTGTTATGTCTAGAGCGGTCTCAATTGGCTTCTTTAAACCATTTGTCATTAGGAAGTCAACGGTAGCGGTATCTCACTTACAATATGCCGATGATACATTACTTGTTGGAGAGGCTAGTGTGGAAAATTTATGGTGTATCAAAGCGGTCCTTAGATGGTTTGAGTTAATGTCGGGACTCAAAGTGAATTTTGGTAAGAGCATGCTTTTGGGGGTTGGATTGGATGAGCCTTTTATGAAGGTGGCTTCAAAATTCTTGAATTGTAAACGTGGGAAACTACCGTTCATTTATCTTGGGCTACCGGTAGGTGCAAATCCTAGGAAAGAAGCAACATGGAATCCGGTGGTTAAAGTGTTAAAGAAACGGTTACATTCTTGGAAGAATAGATTTGTGAGTCTTGGGGGGAGGGTGACATTAATCAACTCGGTTATTGCGGCAATTCCTCTTTACTACCTCTCCTTTATGAAGTTGCCAACAAAAGTGTGGAAGAAAATTGTGTCGATTCAAAGAAATTTCTTATGGGGTGGGACAAGTAATAGTAAAAAGATTGCTTGGGTCAAATGGGTTGATGTGTGCCGGCCAAAGGAGGAGGGTGGGTTAGGAGTAAAGAACATTAGATTGATGAATATCTCGCTTTTAACAAAATGGCGATGGAGGCTTCTAACTTCACAAGATTCACTTTGGAGTTTGGTTCTTAAGGCTAAATATGGTAGGAGTATTTGTTTTTCACCGGATCTTTCTAATTGGAAAATGGCCAATTCGGCGTCGCTTTGGTGGAGAGATTTATGTGGTTTGGGGCGGTTGAGAGCTAATGAAGAGGGGGATTGGTGTAGTGAAATTATGCTAAAGAAATTGGGAAGCGGTGGGAGTACTAGATTTTGGCTTGATAAATGGGTGGGTGATTCCCCTCTTTGTGAGCTTTTTCCTAGACTTTTTTCGGTGTCCTTACAAACCGAAAATTGTGTGAGTCAAATGGGAGAGTGGAGAAATGAGGTGTGGTATTGGCACTTAAGGTGGCGTAGGCAACTTTTTGTGTGGGAAAGTGACTTGCTCTCACAATTGTTGGAATTGATTGAACCCACAAATCTATCTTTTGCTAATGATTCATGGGTTTGCTCTATTGGGGTGGATGGGGAGTATTCGGTGAAGGATTGTTATCGCTTCCTTTCAAAAAATTTCCTTCCGGGTGTGGATTTGAATGCCGACATTACTAGAGTTTTGAAGACGGTGTGGGATAGCCTTGCCCCTCCAAAGATTCTTATTTTTTCTTGGCAACTCTTGCTTCAAAAGTTGCCCACTAGAGTAAACTTGTCTTACCGTGGTGTTTTTGAATCGCAACCCCTTTGTGTTTGGTGCCGTACGGAGTTAGAGACGGAGGCACATGTATTCACGACATGTGATGTGGCGGTAGGAGTGTGGGTAGCGGTCCACTCTTGGCTTGGCTTGTCAACGGCGGTTCCGGGAAGTGTTTTACTCTCTTTTGAAGCTTTTGGCTTCCCTTTCAAGTGTAAAAAGCGCAAAAAGGGCCTTAATTTGATTTGGCAAACCGTCACTTGGAGCTTATGGAAAGCTAGGAACTCGTGTATCTTTGAAGGGAAGATTTTGAAGATCTATGAAATTGTGGAAGCAATTAAACATCGGTCTCTTGATTGGTTTAGAGCTAAGAAATATCCGGGGGTGTGTATCTCATATGAATGGGAAAAATTCCCTCTTGATTGCCTCCTTAGGTAGTTACTCTTGTGATTTGTGTATTGGTAGAGTTAGTTGATTGGGCGGGATTTGTAGCCTTTGGCACTTTTGGGTGTGGTTATTTGTTTTGTTCCGAGTTGAGTACCACAAGTACTTCCTCCAATCGTGGGTCTAGTACCACTTGTACTCGTTCTCACCTTTTGATTTATATATATATATAATATCTTTCGCCGTTCAAAAAAACATGTAACAATTTTTCTTGAACAAGATAATATTAGTGTTTTATTATTATAATTTGGGACAATAAAAATTAGTTTTTCTCTTATAATTCGGGATAGAGGTAGTATACTTTAAAAAAATGGTTAGTAACATATATTTTTGTAGTAAAATCGATTAATTATATGGGTCCGTCCAAATTTAAATTATTTTCGAACTTTTTTGAAAATAGTTTATACAAATAAATAATTGTTTATGTTAATACATATGTTTTCACTGACTAATAGAAGATCCTGAGAAAAATAGCTAGCCAGATCCAACAAAATAAAAAAAACTACGCTCTTGGGGGGATGACACATCCCAACCACACCAAGAAGAACAAAACGGTCACATTATCGTGGAAATGGAGTCAGTAACGAATGTGGAGACTGGAGACGGACGCCCTCTACACAATTTTAGTTGAGACAATAGCAGTCAGACATCTCTTTCACGACAAAGGGGGGAAGGAAAATCAACACACCACCACCACAGAAAGAAGAAGAGTCGTCAATACTCAATAATGGGCTCCCCATTTACATAGAAAATCCTAAAATGCAGCATCCCAAGATCCATGTAGAAGCCACCAATGCTAGAGATGTACGACCGAATAGTTGGCCCCAATGAACACATGGAACACATTGACACCTTCCTCGATTACCACCAAGCATGGGGAGCTATCAAACACAAAATCTTCATCCTCACTCTCAAGGGATCAATAATGACATGGTTCAAGGGATTGTCAATTGGCTCCATCAACTACTAGGAAAATTTGTGCAAGGAATTCACTTCACATTTCACTGCACGGAGGCATCAAACTAAGACCGGTCTCCCTTAGCGTCGTCTAAGGGAAGGATGAAACCCCATAAAGAGTACATAGAGCGCTTCATGAAGGCAATGGTGGAGGTTAAGGGAGTCAATCATAAGTTAAAGTGTTTCATCTCCGTTAAGGGATTAACATAGACACTATGTTTAAGGAATAAGTTGTTGACTTGTGCTCAATCAGACATTAACTACGAAGAAAAACTTATGGAGGACAAATTGGAGAAAGGTAAAGGACCCGGGAAGAAGGAAGATATCGGCAAAAGAGAAAAGAAAGGACCATGGTCGAAATAAACAAAATATACCCCTTCAAACACATCCAGAGAAAGAATCCTGAAAGTGTGCGCCAACACATAATTTGTAGAGCTACAGGTCAAATTCCCAAGGAAATTAGAGAAATTGCAATGACAAGCATAACAAAATATTGCAGGTTCCATAAAAGCTACGGTCACGACATTGATGACTGCATTCTACTAAAGGATGCAATTGAATAGCTGATATAGGTGAGAAAAATTCCAAAGAAGGAAAATTAGCTTCCAACTGGGGAGACACATTAGCCAAGGAGCATACATCCTACAAACACTCTTGGGTAAACAAATTCCTTGTATGTGGAATGCCGCCAAACTCAAAAATAATATGGTAAATAGGCTTATACCCCTGTAATGTAGACGTGTTTTGTTTTCCCTCCTGTAATTTTTTTTTTTTTGTGACTCGCCTCTTGTAATGTTGAATTTTTTGGACTCGCCCCTTGGATGCACTTTTTAAATCGGTTATTTTGCTCGAACCGATTTAAAAAATGCTATTTTTTAAATCGGTTAATCTGTTCAACCAATTTAAAAAGTGCAAATTTCTTGCATCCAAGGGAGAAAACCAAAAAAAATTTACTTTGCAAGGGGCAAGCCACAAAAAAAAATTACAGGGGAAAAACAAAATTTGCCTATATTACAGGGGGTAAAGACCTATTTACCCAAAATAATATTTATTTTGAGGATCAAGATGAATTATATTTTGAGTATCAAGATGAGACAATAATATTTATTTTCAAATAATTCATTTCAACTTCAGGTTCATGTTTCAGTTGTCAGCTGCTCATTCCATCCCCCTAATATTGGGAAATCTAATTCATCAATTGATAATCATCCTACTGTGTTGTAAACAAGTTGGCTCAGTACAATTTGTAATAGATGAAGATTCATATACAATATATTTTTCCAATATTCTTTCAAGATCTATCTAAGTGCATTATATTGGAGCAACTGTGATATACACAACACTTCAAATGCTTATATGAAAAATATTAGGTTATAAACTTAAATTTAACTGAATTGCAAATTAAAGGGAGAATTTTCATATAATAACTTATTGGCTCGAAGCAAAAACGCAATATAAATGATCTCATGCATGTTCCCAAAATAGAATTTTGAAGTTATGACTTCATAAGTATCAATCACATATTTAACTTTAGAGGTCTAAAGAATGGATCTTCATATCCATATTGTTTAATGAACATATGCTGCAAGATATTCAAATCATATTTTTGTCGACATATGATATTTACCAACTTCGCAAACTTCTGGTTGTGAGTTGTCTGAACATTTAGTTGATGCGTCAATTAAAGTTATAAAATATCTAAATGGTAATTGGTGAATTGATTTACAAATATCACCTTATATGCACTCTCAAATTGTGAGAGACTCAAATTTTTTTTCAACTTCCTTTGGGTACACATATTATTGGATTGAAGAAACTTCTGGTTCTTCAATACATATCCAATATTATCGGATTGAAGAAACTTATGGTTCTTCAATACATATAAAAAAAAGGTTAATAGTCTTTTACTCCCTGCAAAGTATGTGAGTTTTGCGTTACCCCCCAATACTTATTTTTTTTATATTACCCTCCTGCAATGTGTTTTTATTTTTTTTCGCAGTTCATTTTACCCCATGGAGGGGGTAAAACAAAACAACATTACAGGAGGTGCAATGAACTGCGAAAAAAATAAAAACACATTGCAGGGGGGTAATATAAAAAAAAAATTATATGGGGGTAACGCAAAAAAATATAATTATTATTTTCGCATCACAATAGAATAATTATTATCTTGCCAAACACAAATTTAATATGATTTGTAAACTTCCGGTTTACAATCTAGAGGAAAAAGCGAATAATTTTCCACTACACTTCTTTCATCCAAAATATATAATACATAGATATATGTTCAACATCTCTTTTATTTCTTGTTTCAATATTATATCCATTTGGACGAATATAGGTATAACTTCTAAATTCCTTTGAGACTTGAATGAATAAAATATATTCTCAAAATAGACTTTGTTATATTAGCTCTTCTGGAGCTTTCAAACATAATTTTAAAACAATTCTTGCAGAGAATATTTATAAATCAATTATATTAAAACTCTATGTATATCATAGTACTTCATGAAGGGAAAACAAAAACTAAGCAATTCTCACTTAAACCAAAATAGCTTGATGCAATTAATATGAGCAAATAATATGGAAACCAACTTTCTCCTTTTATGCAATAATAAATCACAAGAAAATAAATAAAACAACTAATTAACCTCCAAAAATGTGACATTCATATCCTTGCAAATGGAGTTAATAAGCTTTGATAACTTGATAATATCATAAAATCTTTTATAATGTCATCTCAAATAGTTCATAAGCCAACAACAAACCGTTATATCAAAATAAAACACTCTAGAAGTTTCATAAAAGATATTTCTAAGAATTATATAGTGAAAGAAGTTCTTCAAGAACTATATAAAAATTAAAATATAGTTTAATATGCAATTCTCTAAGGATGTATGCTGTTGAATTATTCTGGAATTCTAGTAAAATTGAATTTCCAAGTGCAATTGGTCAAATATATAGCAGCTATAGCATAACATATTTTGAACAAAATGTTACTGTTGCACTTCAGCAACATGCAATTTGTTACAAAGTGTTAGACTCTAATTTCCGCAATCCACAATTAACAACACTACTGGTGCATTACAAGTAGGTCCCTGCTCTTGGAATAGAATACCACTAAAAGAGAGTCAATGTTCTAGTAATCACATATATAACATTGAATCTAACATTAAAATAATCATTGATTAAATTGTTCAATTCTTCTTATCCACATTGAGAGGCTCCCCATCATGGAAAGAAGAAAAAAAAAATTGTTCAATTCTTCCTTTCACATATTGTTGCCAAAATTAAAACCATTGGATCGGTGATCAGTCCACAAATCGTAGGGACAGAAAATGCATGTTTGGCTGAAAAGGATGAAGATAATTTGTTTTGTATGTAAGAGACATTGAACATCGAACAAATAAATAATAAGAATAAAGATTCAGGTATATATCTTCCCATAATTACTTGCTTTCAAGTATAAGTATATATCAATTTTTATCATGTTAAATTAATTATATTTCATCAAATAAAATTTACTTTATTAGACCTAACAAAATTTGATATAAAGTGATTATGTTAAATTTTAAAAATAATATTGGAACATTATTTGGGAAAGTCCGCTTCTGAGTCGTTGTCTAATGATATTGTTTTGGGCCCGAACATTTCCCTTTTGAAGCCAAAATCTTTAAAAATATTTGGGAAAGTCCGGCTCCTTCGAAGGTTGTAGTATTCTCGTGTCAACTTCTCCATGATCGTGTCCCTACTAAAGTTAACCTTATCTTGAGAGGTGTCCTCCCCCATATCGGTGGCTCTAATTGTGTTTGGTGTGGTGATCTTCGTGAGTCCTCTACGCATTTATTCTTGCATTGTAAGACGGCGCTCGTGGTGTGATATGAAATTTTCAAATGGATTGGTGTGGTTATTATTGTTCCTCCAAACCTCTTTTATCTCTTTGACTGTCTATGCGATTCGGCAAAGAGCAAAAAAGAAAAAAATGGCTTTCGGTTGGTTTGGCACGCGGTGATTTGGACTATTTGGAAGGCGCGGAATAATCATATTTTTAATAATGTGGTTAAGGAGCCTTGTGAGTTGGTTGATGAAGTCAAAGTTCTCTCATGGAGATGGAGCACGAAGAGATTGAAAATTACTCCTTGCCTATTTTATGAGTGGTCCTGGGATCCTGGTAATTGTTTTGTTCGATAACTCTGTCTTCTCAGTTTGAAAATATTGGAACAGTATGTACAAACTTTTGTTTTCTTGCGTATATAGTTTGTTTTATTGCAACATATATATTGATCAAAATATAGGAACAGTACCGGTAGAGAATTGATCATATCTATGTTAACTTTTCTATTTTAATCATTAACTTAAAATCTGTTTAAAGCTTCACATAAAAGGACTTGCATATCATACAAATAAGCCTTTATATAATAATTTCATCAAAATGCTTGACAATATGCTATTAAACGTTTCACATGATTAGTAATAAGAACTTGATAGCAACTTAATGACAGAATTATATAGTAAATACTACTCACTAATTCAATTCTCTATATATCAATTAGTCAGAGATCTATACTATCAATTAGCTAGTCAAAGAATATCATCTTCAAAAGAAAGTTCAGCATGTATTCAATTAAACATAAAGTTTATCTGATTGTATACATTCTAACATGTTTTCATTATTCTTATTATCTTCAGGTAAACCATTTAAGTTTTAATAGCTAGCTCTAGAGCAAATCACCATTTACAACCTAAAACTTGAATTAACAAACACTCCACACAAATAAACTATACACATGATCGGTGAAATATTCACCATCTAAAAGTGGTCAATAATATTGACATTGTCGATTTTAGAATCAATAAATTATGTCACAAACAACTATACTATATTACAAGTAACATCAAGAACAAGCATAAATCAATATTACCTTAAGTTGTGTTGTTTTGAGCTTCGTACTGATAACGTATTATAAATAAATTAAAAGTGCTAGAGAATAGAGATAGAGAAGATTAGAACTTTGTATTACTCTATTCATATGTGTATTTTTACAATACAATAAGAGTCCTATTTATAGGTCACAAATAAACAATCAAAGATAATGAATATCCACTCACTAATGTGAGTTATAGGAATAGACATCCACTAAGACTTATACTAATTATTCATAACACTTTTTACGTTCATTGAACTAATGTATTTGACTTATAATATAGACAAATACATTAGTGGTTCAATATGAACCTAAAAAATAATGTGTTTCTTATATTAACTACCAGAGGGAGTATAATGTAGGAAAATTCATCCATTTTACACTCAGCTAAAGAAATCATAGATAGACAAATAAAAGTTTGATTTATGAAAGGACATGCTAAAAATCTTGAAGCACGGAATGTGTCACAAAGTTTAGCAAAACAAAGGAATCCAAGTGTAGAATACACAAAAAAATAAAAACATAACACAACCCCACAAATTAGTCTTTTTACATACACCATAGAGCCAAAAACTCTAGCACAAAAAAAAAAAACGATACAATTCTCTATCCAACAGCATAACCTGAGCATAGGATAACACACATGATTCCAACATCCAACCTACAATTAGAAGTACTCAAGTATTGCTCTGCAGGTTAAGAGACATTGATACAAAATAATTAAAATATGCACATAAACTTTGTTGAGATTTCATTTCAAGAATAACTTGCCTGGTCAATTTTAATTGGATGGTTCTGAAACCCCACGACCGAAGATTTTTTTGTGTGGAATACAAATAATTTTAACTATCTTCAACCGACGATAATGTTCTGCCCTTTCTCTTTCTATATCTTCCTTTGTCATCCCAGGAGGAGGGAGGCAAATGAAGCGAGCTTTCCCTTTCTGCTTTCTATATTTTTCTTTTCCCTTTCTGCTTTCTACATTTTCCATAAACAGCCCATGAGAAAGCTCTCCCTTTGTGCTTTCTACATTTTCCTTAAACAACGACTTTGGCTTCTTCTCTCCCTTCTTAGGAACTTGCTTCCAAGCAAAACCTGTTTATTTATACATGAAACAACAACAACAAACTAAATAGAAGACATATAAAATAGCTAAAAAGACTTGCTGCAACAGAAACTAGGATCAGTTGAGTTTGTTAGAACCAAAATCCAATCCTGCAACACTGCTACACTTACAAGATTCACAGACTTACTTCACAAGCAAGCTAGAACACATCAATTTCTGAGATTTTGATGTATTGGAATGAACACACACAGTCACACACTATGAATTTGTGAAGAAAACTAATCAGAGAGAAGAAGAGAAAGCGAGCAATTTTATTAAAACACCTAGGGTTTTAAATAATGGTCCGCAGCCGCGAAAACAGCTGTGACAAAACAGTTTTTGTAGATGCCGATACCGTTACCGTTTTTTATATTAAAAGAACAAATTGTGATTAATTCACACCGCGATGACCGCAATCGGTGTCGTAACACCTGTACCAAACATAATCGCGAAAATCCTTACGTAACCGAGACGCGACCGTTTTTTAAAACCTTCCTTAGGCTAAACTAAACAATTCACAATTACAACTATTTATACTAGTGCATCTCACACTTTGAGTAAGCACAACTAACTCTTTCTCTAGCTCTAACCGTCATCAAAACAGAAAAACAAACTTAACTAACATCCTAACTAACCCCAATTAAGTTGGTTAGGCGGTTAATTACTTAGAGAACAAGCAACTGTAAGTGGTTAAAATTGAATTACACATAACAGAGTTACCCTTAAATGGTTTTGGCTCCTTCCCATAAGGAAGCTCTCTCCATTGGAGAGGCTCGGTTACTGGCTTGATGGCAAGTTTCTTTAAAATACAAAAAGCGGAGCACAACTAATTACAAGCGAAAAACAGACAGAAAGACAAATTTAATTTAATGATGAGTAATAAAAAAAATGAGGAACAATATATGTATATAAGAAACAGTAAGGTTTTAAACCCTAATCCAGCAATTCCATCACAAAACATTCAATTTCCCAAAATCTCTTTTATAAAATGAAAATAATAATACCTTGAAATAATAATAATAATAATAATAATACCCTTTGGAGAAGATTCAAATATCTCGAAGCAACAAGCAGAATTATGAATAGAATGAAAATAATAATACCTTGAGAGCAAAGGAATAATATCGCGCTTTGTGAGTGAATGAGTAAGAGATATATAGAGAGAGAGGAGATGAACGGCGGTGGAGATGTTCGACGGTGAAGAAAAACTATTGTTCTCTTTTTTATTAAAAAAAAAAAAACTATTGTTCTCTTGTAAAACTTACTAAATATGTTTTTTTACTGTATAAAATTGTTTAATTAAATCTATTGTCTCGTGATATTTTTTAAATAAATTATAATTAATATGTTCTAATTAATCAAATTTTTATTAGTGATAAGGTCAAAAACAAGTTTTTTTTAGTAGTAGTTTGTTTTAATATATTGGAAGTAGATTGATTTTGAGAGATGTTTTAGTTCAAATTACACAAAACACTAGTATGAACACCCGTGCCAAGCACGGGCTAGAAGTTCAATATATATATATATAAATATTTTAGAAATGTTTTAGAAAGAAATATTTTAGAAATGAAAAATTGGAGCTCGAACCAGCATCACACATAAGTTATCTTTCATTTATAAATATATAATAATTTTAGACTTTAATGTCCAAATATATGTATATTATTATTGTCTTACTAATTATTTTATTTTGCTGTTAAAATCTGATGAAAGTTTTATTTTTTCCTTTTTTGTTAATTAAAAATTAATTTAAAGTATCAAGAGATCGATTTCTTCAAATTGCAAAGGATAATTTCTTACGAACTGAAGAACCTATTCAAGAATGTGTAAAAAGTAAACCAATTGATATCATAATCTTAGGTCTAACATCTTAATTATTTTTTGCAAAAAGTCCAATCAAAATATTCAAATTAGAAATCTGATCTAACGAAAGAGGATAATCTCATATGGTGTGAAAAGTTGAACAAAGTTAGTGTAAAAATTAAAGCAATTGAGACCACAATCTTAGGTCTTGCATCTTAATTATTTTTAAAAAAAATTAATCAAAATTTCAAGAGAGATATAATCTAGCATAAGAGAGTAATTTTTTACGGTGCGAAAGACTAAATAAATCCCCTGTAAAATGTAAAACTATTTGGATTATAACCTTAAGGCAGATGTCATAATTATTTTTGTAAAATGTTCAATTAAAAGAATTTAATTTATATACAATGTCGTTGTAAAGTTATTTTATACATTCGTCCAATAATATACCAATACATCATGTATTGTGTTTAGTGACACATGACGTGTCATATTCATTAAATGATGTGGCAACACATCATTAGATGTATGTGTAAAAAAAGTTTACACCGACAGTTCACAACAATTAAACTCCAATTAAAATATCCAAATAAATTTGATCTAACAAAATAGGATAATACCTGACGACATTAAGAACTAAAACAAATCTGTGTAAAAAGTAAAGCAATTGAGATCATAACCCTAGGTCTCACAACTTAATTATTTTTGTAATAAATTCAATTAAAATATCCAGAGAAATTTGGTCTAACAGAAAACCATAATCTCTTACGTTGTTAAAAGCTATATCAAACCCGTGTAAAAAAATAAAGTAATTGAAACCATAATCATAGACATTGCATCTTAATTATTTTTCTAAAAAGTTCAATTAAAATTTCAAGAGGGATTTAATCTAAATCAAACCTGTGTAAAAAGTAAAGTAATTTGGACTATAATCTTTTGTTTCACGTTTTTATTATTTTTGTACAATGTTCAATTAAAATCTAAAGAGATCTTATCTAACGGAAGATGGTAATCACTTACGGTTTGAAGAACTAAATAAACCTCGTGTAAGGAGTAAAGCAATTGCGGTCATAATATTATGTCTTGCATCTTAATTATTTTTGTAAATCAATTAAAATTTCTAGAGAATTTTGTTCTAACGGAAGAGAGTAATCTTTTACGGTGTGAAAAACTAAATCAAATCAGTATAAAAAGTAAAGTAATTGAGAACACAATCTTATACCACACATCTTAATTAATTTTTGTAAAACATTCAATGAAAATATATATATATATATATATATTTTTACAATGTTGCCAATGAAAATCGAACCTAGGACCTCATGGATACTACCCAAACCCCTCACCACTACAATGAAAATATTCAAAGAGACACAATCTAATGTAAATTTTTTTTTATTTTTTATTTTTTGCAATGTTGCCAATGAAAATCGAACCTAGGACATCATGGATACTACCCAAACCCCTCACCACTACAATGAAAATATTCAAAGAGATACAATCTAATGTAAAAAGATAATCTTTTACAGCGTGACAAACTAAAGTAATTTAGAACACAATCTTAGACCTCGTATCTTAATTATTATTATTATTATTTTAAAATGTTCAATTAAAATATCTAAAGAGATATGATCTAATGAAATAGGGTAATCTCCCATGGTATGAAGAACTAAATCAAGCCCGTATAAAAAGTAAAGCAATTGAGATTATAACATTAGGTCTCACATCTTAATTAAAAAAATTTGTAAAATAATCAATTAAGGTATTTGGAAAAAAATTTCTAACAGATAATGGTAATCTCTTACGGTATGAAGAACTAAATCAAGTGTAAAAAGTAAAGTAATTCAGATCATAGTCTTATGTCTCACGTCTTAATTATTTTTGTAAAAAGTTCGATTAAATTTTAGAGAAATTTGGTCTAACAGAAAAGCATAATTTTCTTCATTGTGAATAACTAAATCAAGCCCATGTAAAAAGTAAGAAAATTTGAACCATAACATTAAGCCTTACGTCTTAATTATTTTTGTAAAATGTTCAATTAAAATATCCAGGGGACTGAATATAACAGAAGAAGGTAATCTCTTACAACATAAAAAAACTAAATCAAGCCCATGTAAAAAGTAAATTAATTGAGAATATAATTTTGGGTCTCACATATTAAATTTTTTACTAAAATAAAATTCAATTAAAATATAAAAAAAAATTTGTTCTTACCGAAGATGGTAATCTCTTACGTTGTGAAAACCTAAATAAAGTTCATGTAAAAAGTAAAACAAATTTCAAGTGGGATTTTATCTAATAGAAGAGAGTATAATTTTTTACGTTGTGAAGAACTAAATTAAGTCTATGTTAAAAGTAAAGAAATTTGGACCATTACCTTAGACCTCACATTTTAATTTTATTTTTAAAATGTTCAAATAAATATTTAAAGAGATTGAATATATAACAGAAGAAAGTAATTTTTTACGGTATGAAAAATTATATCAAACTCGTGTAAAAAGTAAAACAATTGAGATCGTAATCTTAGGTCTGACATAATTATTTTTGTAAAATGTTCATTTAAATATCCAATTAAAGAAATCAAATATAACAGAAGAAAATAATTTCTTATAGTGTGTAAAATTAAATCAAACCTGTGTAAAAAGTAAAGCAATTGAGATCGTAATCCTAGGTCTCAATTCTTAATTATTTTTGTACAATATTTATTTAAATATCCAAATATTTTAAAAAGTAAAATCAAACCCATGTAAAAAGTAAAGCCGAATATAATAGAAGAGAGTAATTTCTTACGGTGTGAAAAATTAAATAAAACATATGCAAAAAGTAAAGCAATTTAGATCATAACATCATGTCTCGCATCTTAATTATTTTTGTAAAATGTTCATTTAAAATATTTAAAGAGATATGATTAAACAAAAGAGGGTAATCTAATCTGTACAAAAATTAAAACAATTGATATTATAACTTTAGGTATTACAATTAATTATTTATGTAAACAATCAATTATGATATTGAGAGAAATTTGTTCTAATTAAAGATGGTAATCTTTTACATTGTGAATAATCAAATCAAGTCCGTATAAAAATATGTCATATCCAAACCCATTGAAAAAAATAAAAATAAAAACAAATATAAAATATAATATATTTTAGATTTTACAAATTATAGATCATAAGAATATTAGGGTGGAGTTACTTATCCGTATAAAATTCATGAGAATCTTAATGTCGATTTTTTTTTTTTTTTTTTTGGTACATATGTCTATTTTGTTTTTTAATTATTATTATTATTAGTGTTTGTTTGGCAATACATTAAATGGTAAAAAAAAATATTCAAGGCAATCCTATTTTTTTGTTTTACAATAGATTATTGTTATGTTACTTATCCTATAGAATTGATGGTAATCCTATTATTTAATTTTTTTTGTTTCATTATAGATTTAACATTATAGATTTAATAAACAATAAAAAAATCAAGGCAAAAAAATCATAAAATTAATATTTTGTTGTTAGTGGGAATTGAACCGTGTTGCTTTAGGTCGTAAAGAGAAAACACATAGGCGCCACGTCATTAAAATAATGCCACTTGTACGTTTACTTCTTGAGAAGCAACGTGAGGATGCCAAGTATACTTTTTACTTTGACTAAGGTAAATAATAATACATATAGATTCCTCCAACAATCTCACCAAAACCCTTGAGACTTTTAAAAACATCCTAAATTGGATGCCTTTCGGGAGAAGTCGAGTGACATTGCGCAACTGAAATTGGACGCCTCCAGAATGACTTGTATTCAGAAATATCCTAAATTGAACGCCTTTCGGAGAAGTTGAGTGACTTTGCGCAACTGAAATTGGACGCCTCCAGAATGACGTGTATTCAGAAACATCCTAAATTGGACGTCTTTCGGGAGGAGTCGAATCACATTGTGCAACTGAAAATGGACGTCTCCAGAATAACATGTATCCAGAAACATATCCTATATAGGATGTCTTTCGGAGAAGCCGAGTGACATTGCACAACTGAAATTGGACGTCTCCACAATGGCATGTATCCAGAAGCATCCTAAATTGGACGCCTTTCGGGAGAAGTCGAGTGACATTGCGCAATTGAAATTGGACACCTCAAGATTGGATGCCTTTCGGGAGAAGTCGAGTGACATTGCGCAACTGAAATTGGACGTCTCCAGCATGGAATGTATCCAGAAACATATCCTAAATTGGACGGAGAAGTCAAGTGACATTGCGCAACAGAAATTGGACGTCTCCAGAATGGCATGTATCCAGAAACATCCTAAATTGGACGCCTTTCAGGAGAAGTCGAGTGACATTGCGCAATTGAAATTGGACACCTCCAGAATTTCATGTATTCAAAAACATTCTAAATTAAATGCCTTTCGGGAAAAGTCGAGTGATATTGCGCAACTGAAATCCTGAAATCAATTAACAACAATCTGAATTTACCATAATTAGTCCGAGAAAAAATAATTTCTATGCATCAAATCATATCAACAATATATTAAAAAATGATTAGTCTTAGTGTGTGATCTTAGAATTCAGATATTATGGAAAGTGGGTGGTTAAGGGAAGAAGCCACACTCCATTCACGAGATAAATATATGGTATGTTTTTTCTGGCAGCAGCTGCTTCATATATCTAGGGTTATTCTCAAACAAGATTTGAAACTTGTAGAGTATATATTTTTTTTTATGTAGCCATATTAAACTTAACAGTTACAAATTGATGGAAAATAAATCATAATAAATTAAATAAATCATTAAAAAGTGTACAATCTTACCAATGTGAGACTTTTTTTTTTGACGGTAGGAAACTCATGACATTTCATTATTAATAATCGAATCGATACAAAGGGGTACATCAATGAATATGTGGAAACTAGCTAAAGACGAGGCCACATTTGCTAACACATGAGCGACCCCATTGGCTTGTCTCCTAACAAACTCAACCCGAGAGTTTCTAAAATGAGAGTTATGAATAAATTGACAGTCTTTAATGACACATCCTAATCCAGAGATATCTCTTGCGTTGCTATGAAACTTTGCAACAACATTCTTAGAGTCAAGTTCAAAGTCTACATTCTCCAATTGCAGCTCTTGGACCCACTTCAATGCGTGTAGCAAACCTAATGCTTCACCTGTGTCTACATCAAGGATTGGGGAAAACCATTCGGTTTTGGCAAGAACAAAACTCCCTTGATCGTCTCGGATACAAATTCCAATTCCTGTTCTGTTATGCCTTATGGAGAAAGAAGCATCAACATTACATTTATATCTGCCGAGAGGTGGTTTAGACCATACCGAATCAGCATGTTGTTGTGGCGGAACTGTTCGCTTTTGTTGTTGTTCCTGTGCGACATTCCACTCCATGATTAAGTTTCTTGCTCGGTCACACACCACATGTGTTGGTTCACTATGATTTTTCCATATTTTATTATTTCGTTGCTGCCAAATACTCCATAACAGCGCTGCAAAGAGAGAACGTTCAGCTAATCCAAGGGCCTGCAACACAGAAAAAATCATACTAGCAAAATCGGCAGTGTTATTAATATGTTGTTGTAACATGTTCCACCAGCCCTCCTTCTGCCAAATACGTTTACCGTTGTTGCACAAAAAGAAGACATGGAAATTATCTTCAATGCCATCATCACATAGCACACAATTATTTGGACAGTTAACACCTTTAGTGTTAAGGCGGACTCTAGTTGGTACACAGTTGCGGCACAACCTCCAAAGAAAATTCCTTAATTTCGGTGGAGATTTTATAGTCCAAATTAAATTCCAAT
Source organism: Trifolium fragiferum (assembly GCA_954870985.1). Taxonomy (NCBI): domain Eukaryota; kingdom Viridiplantae; phylum Streptophyta; class Magnoliopsida; order Fabales; family Fabaceae; genus Trifolium; species Trifolium fragiferum. The sequence continues at coordinate 23,316,035 of OX940792.1, forward strand.
GTCCCGGAACTTGTAGATGAGAAGTATCAATAGCATCCACAACGCAATAACGATAAGCACTTTTAACAGAATAGATTCCATTCTTCTCATACCTCCAAATAATTTGATCATTCTGAACCGACTGAAGAAGAGGAGTTGTCAGAATTTTTGCTGCAGTATTACCATCCACCAGGTCATGAATTAGAGGGGCATTCCACCTCTTTTCATTACCTAACAATATATCAGAGATAGTCATATTGGCTAGGTCCTCATGCTAATCTGGTGGTGTTGGAATGATGGAACCATCTGAAGTCCACCTATAATTCCACATAGGAATGTCATGACCAGACCCAATCACCCATTGGTAGCCATTTCTCACTACGAACTTTGCACTCCAAATGCTACGCCAAACGTAACTTGGGTTGTGACCAATGCTTGAATTAAGAAAATCACTTCGAGGAAAGTATTTAGCTTTGAGAATTCTAGTGATTAAACTATCTGGATTGGTTAATAAATTCCAGGCTTGCTTACCAAGCATTGCATAATTAAAAGCTGTGATGCTCTTAAAGCCCAAGCCACCCGCACTTTTGTGCATCGCTAAGCGTTCCCATGATAACCAATGAATACCTTTATACTGCTCCTGATTGTGACCCCACCAGAATGAGTTCATCATCTTCTCAATTTCATCACTAAGAGAGTGTGGAATTAGGAAAATGCTCATAACGTAGGATGGGATAGATTGCAAAACTGACTTAATCATAACCTCCCTACCTGCTTGAGAAAGACAGCGGCTACTCCAAGAATTAATTTTTTTCCAAATTCTATCCTTAAGGAACTTGAATGTGGCCTTTCTACTTCGACCTACCATAGAAGGTAGTCCAAGGTATTTTCCTGTCCCCAATACTTGTTGCACTCCTAATGAAATAGCTATTGAATCCTTGATAGGAGATGAGACATTTCTGCTGAAGTAAACCTCAGATTTCTGTAGATTTATTGACTGGCCTGAAGCAATTTCATAAGTAGAGAGAATGTTCTTCATAACCAATGCCTCATTTTCGTCTGCTCTAAAAAAGAGAAAACAATCATCCGCAAATAACAAGTGAGAAACAATTGGTGCATTTCTGCAAATTTTGGCCCCATGAATATCACCTCTACCTTCAGCCCTCCTGATAAGAGCCGATAGCCCTTCAGCACACATGATAAATAAATAGGGTGACAGTGGATCACCTTGACGAAATCCTCTTCCAGGTACAATAGGACCCACCATGTTACCATTGAAAATGATTGAATAGTCCACAGTTTCAACACAAAGCATAATCCATGAGATCCATTTTTGGGAGAATCCCATAGTGCTTTGAACATCCCTTAAGTAATCCCAATCAAGTCTATCATATATGCCTTACTAATATCCAACTTAAGTGCTACTTCACCTTTCTTTCCTTTGGTCTTAGTCTTCATGTAATGAACAATCTCGATAGCGGCCATAGCATTGTCTAAGATTGATCTACCTGGAACAAACGCCGATTGATATTCCGATATGCATTTATCAAGAACATACTTCAGCCTGTTAGCAAGTACTTTTGCCACCACCTTATAGAGAACATTACATAATGCTATAGGTCTCCAATCTTTCATGGAAATTTGGTTGTCACCTTTCGGAATTAAAGCAATGTTGGTCGAGTTCAAAGTAGACGGAAAACAACCTGACTCTAACCAAGAGAAGCCTGCTGTGTATATTTCATGACCACACATATCCCAAAAGTGTTGATAAAATCCTGGATTAAATCCATCTGGACCTGGACATTTATCAGCTTGCATAGAAAAAATAGCATCCTTAAATTCATCAAAAGTGAAAGGCGCTGTCAGCTTGTTATTATCATCACTAGTCACCGAGGGAGTTATTGCATTTAACACCATATCACGGGAGCTGTTCTGTTTCTGGTAGAGAGTGGAAAAATAATCTTTAGCAATTGCCATCATTCCCTCTTGGGAGCAACATTCGATGCCATTACCGTCATTCAATCGATTAATTTTGTTCACTTTCCTCCTTGCAGTAGTAGCAGCGTGAAAGAACTTGGTATTTAAATCACCATTCTTATACCAGAAAGTTTTGGCACGTTGCTTCCAAAAAATATCATCTTGTATAAGGAGAGAAGATAATCTCCTCTTCAAGGCATTATAATAGTTAATATTGGAATCATCAACATGGTTTCGAATCTGCTCCAGCTTTTTATGATACTTATCAATGTCCCTGCGCAGGTTCTGAAACTGTTTCTTACTCCAACCAATCATATCTGATGCACACATATCAAGTTTATTAACAATACTTTGTGCTGAAGACAGCTGCCAGCAATGCCGTACAAATTTATCAAACTCCGGCTCAACCAACCAAGCATTTTCGAACTTGAAATGTTTATTTGAATTAGGGGTAGGACTTGAAGGATCACAAGTTAACCAAAGAGGATAGTGATCAGAAGAAGTTGCAGTGAGACACTCTAATCTTGCATTTGGAAAAATATGACACCAAGCTTCTGTTGAAAGGGCTCGGTCCAACTTCTCCTCCACCGCTCTATCTGTGCCCAAGCTCTTAAACCATGTAAATTGATAACCTTCCATGTTCAAGTCAAACAAACCTGCATCTGACACAGCTTCTCTAAACCCATTAATCAACCAATTAGCTCTATCAACTCTCCCCTTCTTCTCATCCGAAGACAATATGTCATTGAAGTCTCCGATGATACACCAAGGTAATTGGGAATTCTGAGAGAGTTGTCGAAGAAAATTCCAAGAATCTCGTCTACGACCTCCTACCGGATAACCATAAAACCCTGTGAGTCGCCAATTACCTCTAATTTGATCAACAATTTCAATATCAACATGATTCAAAGAATAACATGTCACAATACAATTTACTTGATTCCTCCAAAAAACACCTACACCTCCTCCCCTCCCTTCACGATCAGCAGCAAAACATGAATCAAAACCCAAGACATAACATAAATCATTTATTTTATTCGAATTAACCAAAGTCTCGTACAAAATCATAATATCCGGTTTGTACTTCCGGATGAGGAATTTTAAATTAAGAACTGCACTCGGGTTCCCCAATCCCCGGCAGTTCCAGCTTATTATACTCATTTTTTTGGGCAGGCCTGATTCTCAGGTCCTGCCATTACAAAGTTTACATCAAACAGAGGGTTACAGTTCATTTTCATGCCATTTTCAGCAGTCTTACTAGTTCCAGCATCCACACCAGCTTCAGTAGTTATCTTTGGGTCAATCTTCATAGCTTCAATAGTTGTCTCAGCAGTTGCTTCAACCATACCTTCCAGCACTTGCATGTCTTCAGCCAAACGAGTTCTTTTTTTCGGAACAGCACCTTCAATTCTTCCTTCTGCAGAGCCCTGCTGAACAATAGCAAGACTTTCCTGTGAATTAGTGTCTTGGTACCTTGGTATACGTGTGCTTCTAGTATCTGTGCCCAACAACATCTGTCTCGATCTAACCGTGGGAGGAGAAGGGGGCAGAGTTTGAGTTTTTGTAGTGATGAGCTGATTGTCTCTAATAGTCTGAACAAATACAGTGCGAACAACATTGTTAACAGTTACCACACCATTGATACCTTCATCAGCAATTTCAGTATCCTCCTCATGATTGACTTCATTGTTGGAAGCTTGTGCCAACTCTTTGCCATTCCGAAGCCACCTGTTACCTTTACCTCCCCCATTCCTTCTAGTATCAGCCCTGAGAGTAGGTCCCCATTCAGCTACAGCCTCTACTGCACCTTCTTCATAGTTTTTACCACAAAAAGTTTCAGTGTGACCAATAATACCGCACCTAAAGCAAATGATCCCCAATTTTTCATATTTAAATTGGAGCTCCACCCAATCACCACCTTCCTTTCGGATCTTCCAACATTTTTTCAGAGATTGAGTGACATCAATGGCAACCTTGATCCTCATATATGCTCGCCAAGGACCCCAGTTGTTGCTATCATCATAATCAACAAATTCTCCAATGTGATTAGCAATGCTTTTGCCAATCTTTTCCTTCATAAATCCGAAAGGTAAATTAAACACCTGGACCCATATCTCTAGCTTATCCAGTCCAACAGTTTTTGGTGAGTCTCCTGGAACCAGTTCTTTCAATACCAACATATGATTATCAAATGACCAAGGTCCATTTTTCAGCACCCTCTGCACATCTAAGTGATGGAAAAACTGGAACAAAAACCTATCAGCTTCAAGAGGGAGAACATTAACCTGTTTGACAGGGCGCCAGATTGAGGCTAACATGTCCTTCATAACATGGGTTCGAAGAGACCTATCACTCAAAAAACGACCTACAAGACAGTTGTGCAGATTATCACCAATGTGAGACTTAATTTATTTGTTTTTCCAAAATAATATGTTACACATGTTAACATATATATATATATATATATATATATATATATATATATATATGAGTCAGGATCCGTTGACACCAATTAGTTTGACACAAAATGTTACACCTCTCTCAATAACGTTTTAACCGATATAAATTTTATAAAATCCACCGTTGGATTGAAAGTTTATATCATCTAGATCATTTGTGTAAACTGTCAGACAAATTCAAAATCATTTGATATGTTATTGAGACGTATAAAGATTAACGGCATTTAAAAAAAAAACGCTCAAACCGTTAATTTTGATGTATCTCAATAACATATAAAAATGATTTTAGATTTTTCTGAAAATTCACACAAATGATCTATATGATATAAACTTTCAATCCAACGGTGGATTTTATAAAATTTATATCGGTTAAAACGTTATTGAGAGAGATGTAACATTTGGTGTCAAACTAATTGGTGTCAACGAATCCTGACTATATATATATATATATATATATATATATATATATATATATATATATATATATATATATATATATATATATGAATGAAGTACAAGAGAAAGTTCAGAATATTAAGAGGTACCAGTAGTACACTCTATCAGAGTCCAATAATCTAAAAAGTTAGGTAAAAAAACAAAATAAATCTACAACAAAATAAGAAGAAACACCACCAAACTATAACCCCTCAAAGGTATCACCATGAGAAGAAAAATATTCTCAGGAAGAGAGGCAGGAATCAACCACATATAAAACAAAACAACAATAATTCCATAATTTCGTCAAAATAAAAACAATAATTCCATAATTGAATCTTGTATATTTGTCATGATCGACTTCATATTTTTGCATGTTGTTTATGATATTTGTCATGACTTCATTTCTCACCGAACGTAGATAACAAAATAATTATGATAATATTGAACTTTTTTTTTTTTTTGACGGAATGATAATATTGAACTTAATTAAATGAATTTTGCTAAAAAGTGGACAATGGAATTGAATTGTAGGTACGTACGGTTAAGGTGGCAAATTCTGCTTTTTAGTACTTAAAGAAAATTATTATAAATAAAAAAGTACTTAAAAAAATGAATGGACATTAATTAATGCCAGCCATGCAATGCAATGCAAGTGAACTGAGCTATTAGGCGGGTGAATCAATGGCTATGTCAAACTGAATCTCCCGGCCGGCAACATACACAGACCAACTCTTGACCTTTCATGTCCCTAGCTAATTGTACACTTTTTTAAAATTAAAAAAAAAAAAAGAAAAAAAAAGCTTAATTACATGGTTCAGGTTCATGTTTTGGTAAAAAAAAGTTTATACAATAATGATATTAAAAAATAACTAAGTTTCTGCGCAAGACGAACAAAGACCAATAAATAAATAATATAAAAATGGTGTTGTATATAAACGGAACATCAAAAATAAACATCAAAATAAAACTTTTAAATTTCAGAAAAGACATGGACCTGACTCAGAACATTATCATTAAATAATAACTCCAAATCTCCAAGCAAAAGCGACTGTCCATCAAAATCCAATAACCAACTCCCTGATACGCACTAACTCATTTTTTGTTACATATGCTCCACCTAATTAATCAAGTCAAAAAATATAATTAATTAGTTTATTGGATAATTAAGTCAGCTCACATGTAGAGTATATATTGATAGGTGAAAATTCAAAGACTAAGATGTTTATTTATTTGTAAAATATATAAAAAGAATGCTAGCTAAATCAAGAAATGGAATGATTCAAGGGGTTCTCACAAACAACAGATTATAATTTCCATTTTTTTAAGTGAATTGCTAGAAGTGTTTTAGCATAGGAATTGAACTCTATGAGATAGAATTTGCCACCTGAGGTTAGAGGTGGGCTAAAAATCAAAAAACCAAATCAAACCAAACCATTTAAAACTGAACCATTTAAAAAAAAAAATAAACCAAACTGTTTATGTGATAACAGTTCAGTTCACCAGTTTTTTTTAATAAAAAACTGTGTTAACTATTAACTGAACCAAAACTATTAATTAAATCCTAAAAATTGACCTAAAACACAAAAAAAGCTAAAAAACCTAAAATTGGGAAAAAAAAACCTAAAATCAACTATAAATCCTAAAGTCGGTCGAAAAAACAAAAAATCGACCGAAAAACCTAAAATCGCCAAAAAACCCAAAAATCGACAATAAACCTTAAAATCGGGCTGAGGCAAGGGCACTAGTTAAGAAATTAAATAAGAAAAAAAAAGTCAAAAAATTTGTGTAATTTACTTTTTAAAATATATCTTAAAAAATATAATCTTTCCAATAAATAATATAAAAAGAAGTAAAAGAAACAAATGAGATAAACATATAAAGTTATTATATTATTATACTTATATATATTACATACATATGCATATGTAATGCAATAAAATAATAATACACACTACATCTGTATAGAATGAGAACATATGTATAGTGGTATAATACGAAGAAGGTTGAAAAGAAAGTGGGGGTACCTGCCTGCAGGACCTCCAACGTAGCTCGTCCCTGAAAAATTGAGTGTCTATCAAACATTTCTGTAAATTATTTTTTTTATTGTATGCATACATTCTTTTAGAGATTAATCCTGTGAAATTCAAATCAACAGCAAATTTTACTTGATTTTTTTTTTTTGTTGATAATTTACCTAATAGTTTTGTGTGGATTATGCAGAATTGAAGATTTAATAAAAACTAAATAAATAATAAAGTTAGAAAATCATCATTTTATAGGCATTAAAAGTATATTTGAATAAAAAAAGTTAAATAAGTTTTTTATCCTTATAAATATCTTGAAGTTTGTATTTTAATTCCTCAAATATTTTCTGTCACAATTTTTTGTCTTGACTTTTCATCAAACTTTTGAGTACTTTGACATTTTTGAATGATTTTTTATATTCATATTTATAATACTATAACAACCTCTCCCACAAAAATTTAGAATTTTTTAAGGTAAGGGTGAATAACTTATGAATTTTTAAGTGCAAAAAACTAAACATTTCTTATTTAATTCATCTCTTGTTAAAAAATTAAAACTTTTGCTAAGAGAGATTCTCATAATGTACTAAATATGACCACGGAGAAAAAATTTAAAATTTTGAATTATATACACGAGTTGACTAAAAAACACAAAAAATCATTACAAGAAATACTTGAGGACCAAAACTTGTTGATATACAGGGACTAAAAATGAAATTTGAGAGATTTATAGGGATCAAAAACATATTTAACCTAAAAAAAATAAGGTTTTTCTAAACCACCCTCTCATAATTTAAAAGTATTTACTCATCAACCAATAAGAACAAGCCGCATAAATAGATTTGCATTTGAAAACCACAAGTTAAATAAAAATTTATTACAAGTTAGTTATAGACCACATGTAAATTTACTTATATGGTTTGCTCTCATTAGTTAATAGATAAATATTGTTAATGTTGTGTTTGAGTATTAGCTCGCGAGGCGAGCCTTACCTCGCTATGGCGAGCTGTTAGAATTAGTTGGGACAGTTACAACTGTCTTCAGTTACAGTTTGGATTTAGTTCTTAGTTTGTTAATGTCATTTGTATAGTCTATAAATAAGGCCCTTGAGTGGTTATGTAATACACATTAGATGAATGCAAAGCTTTGATTTCCAACAATTGGTATCATTGAGCCTCTCGTGGCTGCATTCATCTTCATCCAGGGGTAAGGGAAACACGAACTAGTGAGTGATTCTTCAGTCTCTTGGGAGCAATTCTTTATGGGGAGGGAAACACGAGTGTTGTGAGATCTTGTATTAAGAATTGTGCTCTGTTCTTGATAGTCTAAGTGAGCTTCTTGAAGTGTTCTTGCATTATGGCAGAGAGCAATTTTGGTCAACCATCAATTCCCAAATTTGATGGGCACTATGATCACTAGGTTATGTTGATGGAGAATCTACTACGTTCTAAGGAGTATTGGTCAATAGTTGAGCAAAGAATTCATGTGTTACCAGCTGCAGCTAATGCAGAACAGAGAAGACTTGTTGAAGAAGGTAAGTTAAAAGATTTAAAGGCAAAAAATTATTTGTTTCAATCCATTGATAGAAGTATAATTGAAACAATTCTTGATAAAAGTTCATCAAGATTAATATGGGAGTCTATGGCAAAGATGTACCAAGGATCTACCAAGGTGAAAATGGCTCAACTACAAGCATTGAGGGGGGAATTTGAAGTCTTGCGTATGAAGGAAGAGAATCAGTCAATGACAAGGAAGTTCAACTATGTTGTTTGTGCCATTGAGGAATCAAATAATGTGGAAATCTTGTCTATTGAAGAACTTCAAGGCTCACTGATGGTACATGAGCAAAAGATGAAACTTGTGAAGGAAGAAGATCAAGTCCTGAAGGTATCTAGTGGAAATAAAAGTGCAGGAAGGGGAAGAGGTCGTGGAGACAGAGTTGGGCAAGGAAGATGTAAAAGAATGAATAAAGAAAGCATTGAATGTTATAAATGTCACAAATTTGGACACTTTCAATATGAATGCCCAAATCTTGAAGATGCAACAAATTATGCTGACTATGATGACAGTGAAGAAGTTCTACTGATGGCATATGATACACCTGCACAAAATCATCCCAAGAACAAGATATGGTACCTAGATTCAGGCTGTAGTAACCACATGTGTGGTGTGAAGGAGTGGTTTCATGAGCTTGATACAAAATTCAGAGAAACAGTAAGGTTGGGAGATAATTCTCAGATGAATGTCATGGGTAAAGGCAATGTGAAGTTGCAGCTAAATGGCATAACTCAAGTGATCACTGCAGTGTAATACATACTAGAATTGAAGAACAATCTGTTGGGTATAGGTCAACTCCAACAGAAGAACTTAATTATTGTATTCAAAAGGAACTAGTGTAGGGTTTATCATCTAGACAAAGGATTAATCATGTCATCACAAATGGCCTCTAATAAGTTGTATCCTATCGTTGCTGAAGCTAAGATTGCCTGTCTTCAAATAGAATGTGAAGATACTACATATCTATGGCACTGTAGATATGGTTATCTAAACTACAAAGGTTTGAAAACTCTCCAATTGAAGAACATGGTAAGAGGACTACCAAAGATGGAAGACTTAAAACATGTGTATAAAGATTGCTTGGTTGGGAAGCAACATAGAGAAAGCATTCCTAAAAACACTAACTGGAAATCATCAAAGATATTAGAGTTGATTCACTCTGATATTTGTGGGCCAATAACACCTGCTTCTAATGGAAACAGAAGGTACATACTTACCTTTATTGATGATTTCAGTAGAAAGACATGGGCATATATGTTAGTAGAGAAGTCTAGTGCATTAGAATACTTCAAGAAATTTAGGAGCATGGTTGAGAAAGAGTCAAATCAAGTCATATGTTTCCTAAGAACTGATAGGGGTGGTGAATTTAATTCAATTGATTTCAGAAAGTATTGTGAAGACAATGGGATCAAAAGGCAACTCACTGCAGCATACACTTCTCAACAGAATGGGATAGCAGAAAGAAAGAATAGAACCATAGTGGATATGGTTAGGAGCATGTTGTCTTGCAGAAATGTTCCTAAGGAGTTTTGGCCAGAAGCTGTGAATTGGGCTATATACATTCTGAATAGGAGTCCTACTGCTGCACTAGATGATATCACACCCGAGGAAGCATGGAGTTCACTAAAGCCTTCAGTGAAACACTTCAGAGTATTTGGATGTGTTGCATACACACATGTACCTGATGTTTAGAGAAAAAAGTTGGATGACAAGAGTATGAAATGCATATTCTTAGGAGTTAGTGAAGAATCTAAGGCTTATAGGTTGTACAACCATGTAAGTAAAAAGATCATAATCAGCAGGGATGTAATCTTTGCTGAGTCAGAGAAATTGAGATGGAAATCAGTGAGTACCTCTGAAGATGTTGACACAGAAGGTAGTGAAGATATGGATGGAGCAGATGATGAAAATGAAACACCAGATAAGGATCAAACTCCACCTGAAACACAGGTTGAAGGAAACATAGGTGCCTCTTCCAGCTCAAACTTGAATCAAGGGAGGGTTAGGAAAGCTCCTGGCTGGCATGCAGACTTTGATACCTCAATGACAGAAGATGAAGAAGACTCTATGAACTTAGTAATGTTTGGTCCTTGTGTAAATGAAGACCCTGTTAGTTTTGAAGAAGCATCAAAACATCAGATTTGGAGAGAAGCTATGAATAAGGAGATTGAGGCTATTGAAAGAAATCAGACTTGGGAACTCACTGAACTTCCCAAGGGTGTCAAAGTCATTGGTGTGAAATGGATTTATAAGACTAAAGTAAATGAAAAAGGAGAAGTTGAAAAATATAAGGCAAGACTGTTGGCTAAGGATATGCACAGAAGTATGGCACTAACTATAAGGAGGTATTTGCTCCTGTTGCTAGATGGGACACTATCAGGAGTTTACTTGCCATAGATGCTTTGAATCAGTGGAATATGTATCAAATTGATGTTAAGAGTGCCTTCTTACATGGTGAATTGATTGAAACTGTCTATGTTGAGCAACCCCTAGGCTATGTGAAAAAGGGAAAATAAGGAAATGTTTACATGCTTCATAAGGCTCTATATGGCTTGAAACAAGCACCAAGAGCCTGGTACAGTAAGATAGAGCAATACTTTATCAAGGAAGGGTGCATAAAGTGTCCACATGAAGCTACACTGTTTGTGGAAAGAGATAATCAAAATAACTGGTTGATCATTAGTTTATATGTTGATGACTTGATCTTCACTGAGATTGATAGCAACATGTTCAAAGTCTTCAAAGCCTCTATGATGAATACTTTTGATATGACTGATCTGGGAAGAATGAGATACTTCTTTGGTATTGAAGTAACTCAGAATGAACAAGGTATTTTCATATGCCAAGAGAAGTATGCTAAAGAAGTACTGGAAAAGTTTAACATGGATAAAAGCAACTCTATATGCAGCCCTATGGTTACAGGAACCAAGCTTTCAAAGCATCATAAAAGTGATGATGTTGATCCTACTCAGTTCAAACAAATAGTTGGAAGCTTGATGTATTTGACTGCCACCAGGCCAGACTTGATGTTTGCAGTAAATTTGATAGCAAGATTCATGGAGCACCCTGTAGAGAATCATCTAATGGCTGCTAAGAGGATTATGAGATACATCAGGGGCACACTTGATCTAGGAATTTTGAATAAAAAGGGAAGGCAAGGGCAATTAATTGCATATTCAGATAGTGACTATGGTGGAGACATGGATGACAGAAAAAGCACATCAGGCTATGTGTTTATGTTGGGTTCTGGTGCAATTTCTTGGTCATCTAGGAAACAACCTATAGTGACACTATCTACCACAGAGGCTGAGTTCATTGCTGCTGCTCATTGTGTGTGTCGGGGCATTTGGTTACAAAGAATCATTGAAAGCATGGGCCTAACACAAGACTAGTGCCTAAAAGTTTACTGTGACAACAGTTCAACTATCAAGTTGAGCAAAAATCATGTGCTACATGGAAGACGCAAGCACATTGATATCAGATTTCACTTCTTGAGAAATCTAAGCTGTGATGGAATGATTGAGTTAGTACATTGTGCTTCACAAGACCAAATTGCTGACATAATGACAAAGGCTCTTAAGGTAGATGTGTTTGAAGGGCTTAGGGAAAGACTTGGTGTATGCAGAAGTTCCAGTTTGAAGTGATTGAAGGGCTGTGCTGAACTTCCATAAAACTTAGTTGTATGCAACTAGGTTTAAGGGAGGGATTGTTAATGTTGTGTTTGAGTATTAGCTCGTGAGGCGAGCCTTACCTCGCTATGGCGAGCTGTTAGAATTAGTTGGGACAGTTACAACTGTCTTCAGTTACAGTTTGGATTTAGTTCTTGGTTTGTTAGTGTCATTTGTACAGTCTATAAATAAGGCCCTTGAGTGGTCATGTAATACACATTAGATGAATGCAAAGCTTTGATTTCCAACAAATAATTCTAAATTATAAAAGAATGAAATAGGCCTCACCAAAAAATAATTCAATAAACAAAATTGTCAAAACCGTGGCGACATGAAAATTCAACAACTTCTCAGCCTGGTAGTAACTAACAAATTCTCTTTTATAAATAATTAGTTAATAAATTGACAAAAAGACAAAGAAAACACAAATATAAGAAAACAAATTAAGTTTACAAGAATCTTTGATGTGTACAATACCACAATATAACAAAGTTTATATATATATTTTTTGGTCACAACAAAGTTTATACTTATTTGTAACCTTGAAAGTTTCGTTAACCCAGCTGTTTTTTGCACGTTTTGTAGCCATAAGCCAGCACTAACATTGTCACCAAACACTATTCATTTTTTCTTACCAATATATATTAATCTCTTGTTACCTTTTCTTTTAACAAATTAAACCACTTTAAGATGGATCAAGCTAGTACAATTGAAGCTGAACCTTCAATAGTGTTACATAGTAAATCAAAAAAAGTGGTAAAATCAAGAGAGAGTAGTTTTAATAGTGAGTATGAAGGGGCAATAGGAGAGAAACCATCAAGATATGAAGTTTGGGGATGGTATTTGTATGAGTTTTGTTCTTACTTTGTTCAAACAGTTCTTATACCTGTGCTATTTCCTCTTATTATTAGTCAGTTACAGATTTTACCTAAGGATCCTGTTCAGGATTGGCAGAATGATCATCATGGCATGCTTTGTTCAGACAAGGAAATTCATCTGTAAGTATACTTACATTTTAATGTGAGAAGAGAAATAAGAGTAAATCACCAATTCGGCACCTGAAATTGTAGGTATCGGACATTTATCGCTTAAAAACTGTGAATATGTAAAATAGACCGTAATTTTAAATTACGATGAGAAATTTGGTTCTATTGTTAATTGAAGTATTTACTTTTCTATTAAATTAGTCCTTAAATTATATTACTTACTATCAAATTAATCCATATATTATATTATTTATTGTCAAACTATTCCTTATAAATTAATAGAAGATCAAATTGTTTGATGTTATTGAAAATCAAGGTTGATTAAATGTTTGATCCGTACTGCTTATAAAATAAAAAATAAAATGTTTGATCCGTACCATTTCAAAGGGTGAATTAGTGATCAAATTTTATGGTATACGCCTACTACATATTTTTTTTAACCGAATGTAATTAGAATCTTTTAGCCCCAATAAACCCTTAAAGTATCTTACGATTTAGGTTCTTTGAGTCCACTATAAAATTAGTTATCCAGTCGAGAATTGAATATCTGATTATTTTGTACTATCTTTCAAATGGACACAACTCTAAGAATATAACATTTAATCAAATATAAAATGTTGAATTACAATATAAATTAGAGGCAAAAATATTCCAATAAAATAAAATTTGTCTCTAATTTTTTAATTAAGTGTTAGAATAGCCAAAATTGACTACCAAATTCATTTTTTATATCTTTGATTTTTGTTTTCATAATTTGAAATTTTTTTAGTAGTGATTATTAATTTTTGTTGGGTTTAGTATAAGTGGTTTAGTCTCACATCAACTATGAATAAAAAGAATGTTTGATATATAAAAGAGGTAACGACCCATGAACTTAATGCCTAAAGGTTTTAGGCAGAGATGTGACATTTCTCTCTCTTGTGATTATGGAGCATTGACTCGTTTCTCATGAAGCTCCCCAACAAGTGCTATCAAAGCCATGATTCGGCTTGGTGGGGACGCGAGAGTGAATCCTGTTATTGGATTAACAATAAGATGTTGGAACTCACACATCGATTATAAATAGATAGGAATGTGACATCTCAATCTCTTGTAGTCCCGAAGCATTTGAGCTTGTGGCCTAGACTCCACCATCAATTTTGTCGCATGTTTGCCTCTCATTCATGCGTAATTATTCTATATTTAGTAATGAAATTAATGCAAACCATTAAATTTGATTACAGGTACAGCACTCTCACAAAGCGCACAATATCAGTAAGTGGTTCAAACTTCTCATCATTGGAATGGACATCAATAGCATGGGCTACAGGTCTAACCATAGCAATTCCAATCCTCAGCTTCATCTCATTCCACCTCAACACCCAATTCCAAACACTCATCACAGCAGTATCAACAGGCATTGGAGTTTTCTTCTGTCTCCCAGCAGGATTCTTCAAAACAACCATAATTTTCATCCCTTACATTGCTTTCATAGTCTTAGCAACCACAGTTGCATCTTCATCTCACACTCATCATCTTGCTCTCATGGTTTCTTCCTTCAAGAAAACCAAAACACAAAAAGCTTCAAGTTTTTACTCACTTTTAGCTACTTCTTTTGGTTGTTTAGGTTCAGCTATAATCTCTACTTTCATTTATCATATGCTTCGAGAACCCGATGATCGGAATCTTTATACCCTTTGGATTGTTTCAATCTTCAGTGGATTAATATGGGGTATTGGTCTTTTACATGTTGTTACAGCCACAAACAGAACCTCTGTTTCCTCTGTTTCATTGATGAACAGAACAATGTTTTACCCTTGTCATATATTCAAACATCCAAAAGCAATTGCAGGGCTTTTTGGGGTTTTCCTCTCATCATTTACAACAATGTGTATTTTCATTGGTGCTATTCTTTTCATAGTTGGTAATCTTTGTATTAAACCAAAACACTTA
The DNA here is from genome assembly GCA_954870985.1 of Trifolium fragiferum. Taxonomy (NCBI): domain Eukaryota; kingdom Viridiplantae; phylum Streptophyta; class Magnoliopsida; order Fabales; family Fabaceae; genus Trifolium; species Trifolium fragiferum. The sequence goes on from OX940792.1 coordinate 23,331,055, forward strand.
CTTTATTTTTGGTTAACTTATTTTCTTTTTCCTTTACTTTCATTACCACTTTTTCACCCTTTACAACAACTACTTAACGCGAATCCCGCGAAAATGAAAATCATTGGTTTTCTTTTGTCAATGTTATCTTCTGGTTTTGGATTTTACTTTTGGAAAAGTCATTGGAAATTGGGTCATATATTGATATTTGGAGGGATTCAAAGCATTGGAAGTGGAATTTTGCATGCATTTGGAAGAGTTTTGGTTTTGGAATATGCTCCAATTGGTAAAGAAGGTGTTTTCTGTGTTTGGTATGGTTGGATTAGAGCTGCTGGATTGTGTTTGGGTTTCACTGTTGCTTCTGTTGTTCCTGGACAAATTAAAACTTCTTTTGGTTTTGCTTTTGTTGCTGCACTTGTTGGAATTGTTGTTCTTCTTTTTGGTAATGTTGATGGTAATAGTGAGAGTAGTTCCCATGAGAATGATAATCTTGGATTAGATTCTAAAGAATCTGTTAGTGTTTAATTGATATTGATACTTCATGTAAGAATAAATTGTTCTTAATTACTACATTGTTACAATCTTATAATATTTTATATTCTTTGCAATAGTTTCACACCAGTAAACAATTGATTGTGGAACAAATACTCATAGTCATATATTAAGGAATTAATTCATTGAACAAACACAAAAAATCAATTTCCAATTAAGTACATGGAAAAATATGATCAAGTAACAGCTAAAATTAGATAAACAATAAAATCAAATTCCAAGTCTCAAATCTCATAATCTATTATTGTATTTGAATAACTAAGCAAAACATATAATGTAGTAATTTGTTTAAAATCCATATCCTGGTTGGGGACCAAAGGCATCCAAAGCTGCACATTCTTGTTCAATTTCAGATAAAAAGAAAACATCTTTCCCTTCAAACACATCGCATTGCTTCCAAGGAGCTGCCAAATCATTAAAATCTGCCCCTTCCACAAATTCACCAAGTTGGCCGGTTGATGAAACCGAAGGCAAACTAATATTATCAAGTGGCATCAAAGGATCAGAGACATATTGCATTTGAGGATTAATGCTATGCATAACATCAAGTTGACTTGTTGAATTTGAGTAGAAACCATTCTTTTGAGGCATAGGATCAGTAAAATCTATAAGGTCACTGAAATCTATCATCCCACTAATATTATCAAGTGGCTTCAAAGGAGTAGAGACATCAAGTTGGCTTGAATTTGAAGAGTAAACATTCTTTTGAGGCATTAAATCATCCCACTTTATATGATCAGTGAAATCCATCATCTCACTAATATCAACAAGGGGATTCATAGGATCATCAGGTTCACTTAATTCTATAGCAGCAACATTCTCCGGAACCACACTTTGTATCTGAGAAGTGTTTTGCAAGAAACTAGTTTGATCACTTTGTTGCATATTTTTCAACATGTCGATTCTTTGATTACAATCTTGAATCTTGAGATCGACAATATCCATGAAACCTTTCAGTTGATCCCTTCCCAAGCTATTGAAACTTCGATTCCAAGTTGGATATTTATTCATCACGATCTGTTTGCGCACTCTCGAAATCTCAGCTTCCGCCATATTCTTCTTATTTGCAAAGTAATCCTTCACATTAAATTCCTTTGGAGGCGTCTCAATCTTTTGTTGCTCATATTTCATAAGCATGGATTGTAGAGTATTGGAGTCTTGTGGCCAAGTCATCGGTTTACCATCACCATCACCATCGTACACAATTAAGCAAACTTCAACTCCAAAGTTTTTAGAAAATTCTTCGACTTTCTTTGTTAATCCTTTACTTCTCTGATTGAAAGCTGATTTTCGAACTCTCTCATTTTGAATGTGTTTCATCTTCATGGTCACTTTTCCACACACACGACCCATTTCTACAAATTCAAAAAGAAAAATTATCAATTACAAAACCATCTTAGTGCAAAATAAAAATAAACCTATCTTAAACTTTAGTTCTTTAGCCGCACATTATACACTGAATAACTAGTTGAGAAATTTTAACAATAATAGTAATGATGATGCCCTTGTTGCTGAAATATTTGAAAATTCATTCTTTTCTTTTCATTACAATGCATAGTAGCCTACTGTCTACATACAAGTTAAGCAATAAGAGAACCCTAATAAATCTTTATAAACAACAATAATAATTCCTGAAAAGAAATAAATAATACCATAATCTTAATAAAATATCTAGAAAATATAGTATACTAATTACGACAACCCTTGTCAATTGTACCTAATTAAGGCCAATTTAACATTATTTACATTAATTAACATCTAAAAGAAACAGAGGAGAGTGTGCTTAAATTTTAATTAACGACAAAGAGTTAATCAAATGATTCAAACAAAACAAACTAAAGAACATAAAACAATATAACTTGTATCAAAAGACAATGCTAGAGTTAGCAAGAAAAAGGGATTTATCCAATAAAAAGTTCATAAAAAAACAAACAAAGAAAATAGCATTATAAAAAAGTTTTTACCTTTCACAGTGGTTGATCAGATACTGAAGAAAAAAAAGAAGGTATAATGTAATGTTTGAGTTAATGTGAGATGAATTTATAATACATGAGATTTGCAAATTTTCTTACCGTTTGGAAATAAATGCTGATTGATTATCAAATCTTGTACTAAAAGATATTCTCTCTCTCTTTTTTTTGTGTAGATTTACTTATTTTATTTTGACTGAAAAAGATTTACTTCTTTTTTTTTTTACTGAAAAAGATTTACTTCTTTTCATAATATTTATTTGTGTCACAAAATATTGAAAAAATCATGAAACATATATTACTGAAAATCTTTAGATTTTATTTTAACGATTAATCATTAAGTGGGGGCAATTTAGCTTGGAACTAAAGACAACCATAAAAGTGTTAAGAGATATTCATACAGCAGTTTTTCTTACACTTGTTAAGGGGTATACCATTATTTATTATCTTGCTGTTATTAAGGTTGGGCATAAAAATCAAATCAAATTTGTTCAAGTGAGCCAAACCAAATCATTTAAATCTGAACTATTTTTTAAAAAAATCAAACCAAACTGTTTAAGAGATAACAGTTAAGTTCATCAGTTTTCTTTAATAAAAAATGTGTTAATTGAACTGAAACTATTAATTAAATTTTAAAAATTGATCGAAAATACAAAAAAAGCCAAAAAAAAACCCTAAAAATGACAAAAAAAACTCTAAAATCAATTAAAAATCCTAAAATTGGCCGGAAAAAATAAAAAACTCGACCGAAAAATCTAAAATCGGCAAAAAGCCTAAAATCGACAATAAACCCCAAAATCGGCTAAAAATCCTAAAAAATTGATAGAAAAATCTAAAATCGGTCAAAAACCCAAAAATCGGTCGGAAATCCAAAAAATGGTCGAAAAACCTAGAATCGGCCAAAAAACCTAAAATCAACCAAAAACCATCAAATTGGCCGAAAATCCAAAAAAACGACCAAAAAACTTAAAATCAGGCAAAAACCCTAAAATCGGCCGAAAAACTTAAAATCGGCAAAAAACCCTAAAATCAACTATAACCCCTTAAATCGGCCGACAAAACAAAAAATTGGCCGAAAAACCTAAAATCAGTCAATTTTTGTGGTTTTCTGCCGATTTCAAATTTTCCGACCTTTTTTTTTTGTTTTTCGGCCGATTTTTGGGGTTTTCTGCTTATTTTAAGGTTTTTGGCCGATTTTAGATTTTTTTTACCGATTTTAGATTTTTCTACCAAATTTTAGGGTTTATAGTCGATTTTAAATTTTTCGGCTGATTTTAGATTTTTTGATCAATTAGTAATTTTTAAAAGTTTAGATTTTGATTCGCTTCAGTTTTATAATGAACTTGTTAAGTTTGTAAAAAATAAAAATTGTAAAATAAAATATAAAAAAAAAATCAGTTACGGTTAACTGGTTAACTGAACCGTTTGGTTCAGTTTATGTTTCTAATAACGGTTCAATTTTGGTTTTCTTAACTATAAAAGCAGTTCGGTTCAATTTTTATGCGGTTTTGGTTTTAAACCAAACCATCCCCATCCCTAGCTATTATATTGTGTCATATTGGTGTACACATTGCGTTAGACATCGTGTTCCACCTCTGTATCCTGAAAAGCAAAATTTTCATTTATAAATTAAATAATTAATGAAATTTTAAATAAAAATAATTGACACTATGATATAATATTTTCTATAATAAAGAACTAGTATGTTAGCCCGTGAAATTCACGGGATTATTTTCTTTTTTAATATTACGATGAATTGAAGATAATTCTTGCATGATACATGTTTTAGAATGTTACATGGTAGAGCGTGATAAAGAGTATTTATTTGCATTTCGTTCTACACTATTATGAAATTCTTTCTCCCTTTTTCATCCCTAAGACTATATAGGAACCCTATAAATATAAAATAATTATAAATTCTATTATATTTCAAATAAATATATGTCAATCTATTTTGACTGTTGATTCTATTTTCAAATGAAAATATGTTCTAGTTTTTCATGTCCTTGGAGATTTTTTGGGAGCATGGTTTTTCATAAAATTAAAATATACCATGTGTAACAGTCCGAGTTTCTTCTCTTATATAGTGCGCAACCCGACAATGTACCTCATGATCTTCTCTACTCCCCTTTCTATAGAGTTTTCGACTTACGTGAGAATCGAACCATGTTCCTTGGGATTCAAATACATGTTCCATCAATTCCCCCGTGTACTCACATTGATAAATTAACATCCTTAAAAAGGTTGAACGAAAGTTTATGGAAGGTTTAAAATTGAAATTAGAAAAAAGATTCCAATATATTTTTGGTTTCCCGTGTATTTCATCAGTTTGAAGTAATTCTAATGAAAGTGCGTTGAACATAAAATGAGGATAACTCCCACAGTCAGAATACAAATATTAATTAGTCAGGATTTCTATATTGTTCCAATTTGGGGACATCCGATAAAAGTGCGGTGAAAAGTGCACTATGTTTCCTATTCTACACCACTAAAAGACTCTCTCTCTCTCTCTCTCTCTCTCTCTCTCTCTCTCTCTCTCTCTCTCTCTCTCTCTCTCTCTCTCTCTCTCTCTCTCTCTCTCTCTCTCTCTCTCTCTCTCTCTATTCTCAATTTTTCTTAATAGTGAGATGGGAAGTGCGTCTCGTTTCCCATTCTACGCCACCGAGAGATTCTCTCAAACTTTTTTAACAGTGCGATGTGAAGTGCATCTCGTTTCCCATTTTGTACTACTGAGAGATTATCTTTCTATTTATATCTCTCCTCCGTCTCCGTTTCAAGTATCTATAGGCTCCATCAACAACAAAAACAGTTGTTGATTCTATACTATTTTTTAATGAATATCAAACTATTTTAATCTCACTCCTATTCTCAAACTTTTTTTGTCAAAAGAAACAATCTCCACACATCAGCGTCAAATGGGAAAATGTAAGAATTTCTACTCACATAGATAAATTAACATCTCTAAAAAAGTTCGAATGAATGTTTATGGAAATTTAAATATTTGAATTGTAAAAAATTTAAAATTATCATAGATTATATAAACAATTAAAGTTATAATTTAGACAATGACATTATAATTAATATTTCTTTATAATCCAAAAAATTATAAATCTTGATTGTTTATTAAGAAGTTACTTCATTTTCGGTAAGGTGCGATCTAAATATATAAGGATATGAAATATGATTTTAATTTTACTTCATCAATTTATACTAAAATTCTCGAGCTCAGCTCTCACTACCATCTATAGACACTTTTCATCATGAGGATCACTTTTTATCGTGCTAGATAAAATTTTGAATGAGTGATCTCCATAAAAAAATATGATATATGATTTTAATTTATTTTAAAATAAATTAATGTAGAAATAAAACATGTAATTGAATGATTGGATAATAGCTAGATACATGTCCGAACAAATTTTAGACGAAGTTTTCACATAGTTTTTATTTAGAAAATATTTAATATTTAATATTTAATCGCGAATTAAATACGTTTGTCTTCATTAAAAATATAATATTTAAATTATAAAAAATATATAATATTAGAAATTATACAAAAAAAAAATAATAATAATATTAGAGTTTCTACTATAAAAAATATTAGAGAAATTCTAATTGAATGAAAAAAAACAAATACAAAAAAAAAAGATACAAAAAAAATATAGGAGCTCTAAATTTAGTTGTATATATCCAAAAAATAGAAAATCTCTAATTTAGTTGTATATATCCAACAATTTGTTTTTAATAATGAGTTTTTTTAAAACCAAAAAAAAAATACAAAAATAATAAGAAGCTCTAATTCAATGCCACCAAACCAATTTTTTAAAAAAACTGTATGATATGGGACGGAGGGAGTAAAACTTTTTGATATGAAAAATATTTGTGATTTAGAACAATATCTTTTTTAATAGAGTGCTTACGTTAAGGTTTTAGAAATTGCACTACTTTTATTGTAAAATTTGTTTTGATAAACGTTTATCGTAGATTTATTCAACTGAATCCCATCAAACTATATATGTTCTTTTAAAATACAGTGTAAATTAAAATATTTTTCCCATCATTCTCTAATCTTATTGTTTCAATTTAGTAGTAATCCACATGTAAATTTCAAATAAAAAAAAAAGTAGGCAACTTTGCATATCACAACACTCCCACTGTTTTATATATTAGAAATTAAGTGTCAAAAATCGTTCCTCGGTATTGTAGAACTTTTTGATATGAAAAATATTTGTAATTTGTGATTTAGAACAATTCTTTTTTTAAGAGAGCGCTTAGTTAAGATTTTAGAAGTTGCACTACCTTTATAATACATTTTTTTATAAACGTTTATTTTAGATTTATTCAACTGAATCACATCAATTTTTTTTTTGAGTAACACATCAAACTATTGTTGTTTTTTTTTTTACAAAAACTATTGTTGTTTAAAATACTGTAAATTAAAATATTTTTCCTATCGTTCTCTCATCTTCTTGTTTCAACATGTTTCGTAATAATTCACGTGTAAATTTCAAATAACAAAAAAAAAAATACAAAGAAATAAACTTTGCATGTCACAACACTCCCACCGTTTTTTTGTTAGAAATTAAGTGTCAAAATTAGTCCCTTGGTAATTGGTATTGTTGAACTTTTTGATATGAAAATTTTTTTGCATATCACAACATTCCCAAAAAAATATGTCACCAAAAAAATATTATTAATTCTGTCAGTTATCCAGTGTATCAAACTAAAGGACAAAATTGAAAAAAATTGTCAATTAAAAAATGCATGAAATAAAACATTAAAAGTAAAACAATGAAAAATTTATTGTATCACGATCATATAATATGAACGGTCTAGTCTTGATATATTTGGTTGTAGGAAAAACAACTGCATCGGGGCAAGCTCTCCTAAATGACACACCATCAATTTTATTTGAGCATAAGTCTACAACATCTAAAGCGGTGCGATCTTTGACCTTCTCCCTTGTTGTTTTTCTGACCACTCCTATATTCTTCCATCAAATTTTGTGATAAAATCATGTGAATTGCACTGATAAAAAATTAGAACATATAAAATATGCATTGCACTGATAAAAAATTATAAAATATAACGTATGAATTGCCCTTATATAAAATTAGTACTTTAAGGTCATGTAGTGGGTATGTACCTTAAATTTCCGTAATTTTTTCCAATATTCAGTCAGACTATGATCGTCAGTAATTGTTTTGACCTTATAAGATGGTTGGTTGCACAATATTCATCCTATTTAGAGTTAGACCTTTCAACTCATAAACCTTTCCCTCTTCAAGATTATACTTAAATAGATAGATCAACAGATACGGCATAGTTGATTGGATTTTGTCACCCTGCAAAATAATATCATTTAAATAGTTATTATGCATTTACAGATTTTTTTTATCAAAAATTAAACAGTTTAGTGAATGAATTAATATTGATCATACAAGTTGAGTAATATTGATCATACAATTTGAGTAACTATTGTAATATTAAACTGGTTGATAAATGAATTAAACACATACTCCCTCCGTTCCTTTTTACTTGTCTTTTAGGGCAAGATTTAGCGTTTCTATTTAATTGTCCTTTTGATATTTTACGGGTATGATTTGTCAATTATACCATTTGTCAATTGCTCTTATCTTTTTCAATAAAACAAATTAATGCTATATATTAGGAAAACTAAATTATTTTTTTTTTGAAACATAACATATTAAATTATTTTTTTTAACATAATATATTAAATTTATTGGAAAGAGAAAGTGCGTGAAAAAAAAAAGAATTTATTGGTGGATTAAAACGAGGGTATAATAGGAATATAATATATATATATATATATATGTATCCGATTAATTTAATAGTATATATCCAACAACTTTTTTTTGTTAATAATGAGTTTTTTTTTTTAAACTAAAAAAGATACAAACAATAATAGAGAAGCTCTAATTTAATGCCACCTAAGAAATTTTTTAAAAAACTCTAATTGGATTTGGATGCCACCTAAGTTATTTTTCTTAAGAATGCACGAAAAAGCTCCGTGGAAATATCGCTATGTATATAACTAGTATGTTAGCCCGTGCTGTGCACGAGATTATTCTCTTTTTTAATATTATTTGAACAATTTCGTTAAAAATAGTAAGATAAAATTTATATAGATTTTGCATGATATATATTTAATAATGTTATAGGATAAAGCGAGATGAAGAATATTATTTCGTTTTCCGTTATATACTATTAAGAGATAGATTTTTTCTTTCATCTTCATCTCCAGGATTATACAGTGGCCCTTTAAATATAAAATAAGGGTAAATAGGTCTTTACCCCCCTGTAATATAGGCAAGTTTTGTTTTTCCCCCCTATAATTTTTTTTGTTGTGATTTGCCCCTTGCAAAGTAAATTTTTTTGATTTTCCCCCTTGGGTGCAAGGAATTTGAACTTTTTAAATCGGTTGAACAGATTAACCGATTTAAAAAACATCACTTTTTAAATCGGTTTGAACAAAATAACCGATTTAAAAAGTGCATCCAAGGGGCGAGTCCAAAAAATTCAACATTACAGAGGGCGAGTCACAAAAAAAATTTACAGGGGGAAAAACAAAACACGCCTACATTACAGGGGGGTATAAACCTAGGTGCATTTTTAATTAATCTTCATTCTCAAATGAAAATTTAATTAATCTAGGTGCATTTTTAATAGTGGGATCGAAAGTGTTACGCGTTTCTCATTCTACACCCGTGAGAGATTCTATATCTCTCTGTCTCTCTCTCTCTGTCTCTCTCTCTCTCTCTCTCTCTCTCTCTCTCTCTCTCTCACTATTTCTACATTTCTCCCACAAGATCATTTTTATTTTTAATAATATTGATTTGCTTGTGTTCTTCATTTTCTTTTGAAGGTTGTCTATGTCATTTTTCATTTTATATTATTTTGAATGTTGCCTATATTTTTCTTTCAATTATTTATGAAATTGATTTTATTTAATTTACTTGAGTATGAAAATGCGATATATGTTTAAGGATGTTACAGGGACATAGTAGGATGAGAAGTACTCCTTCATTTCCCGTTCAACAACACTATGATATTCTTTCTCCCTCCCTCTCTCTCATGTCTCTATAGGGACTCCATTAACAAAAAATAATTGTAAATTTTATAATATTTTTCAAATGAATATTAACATACTTTGACCGTGTTTCTATACTCAAACTATTTTTTGTCATTGTACCACAAATAATCAATTTTCATGTGTAAGCGTCAAATGGAAAATCTATGTATGAATCTTCACTCACATTGATAAATTAGCATCCAGAAAAAGATTTGAACGAATGTTTATGGAAAACTTAAAATCGAAATTATAAATAAAAAACCCATTGATTATAAAAAATTAAAATTATATTAATTTACTTTAGGTTTAAATTCCCATAGATTTTTTCAGTTGGATGTAATATAGTGAAAGTGCGATGTACACATAATATGAAAAAACTCCCGTAGTCGGAGAAGATTATTAAAAAAATACAAAATAAAATAGAAAAACTCTAATTGAATGCAACATAAGCAAAAACTCTAATAACTCTAATTAAATGCCATGTAAGCAATTTTTCTTGAGAATGCACGAGAAAGCTCCGTGGGAATCTCGCTATGTATATAATAGAGATACAATGTATATAATATAATATATAATATAATAGAGAAGAGATATCCAACAATTTTTTTTATAATAATCCGTTAGAGAAGATAAAAAAAATAGAAGCTTTAATTGAATGCCAATTAAGCAATTTAACTCTTATTTTTTTACACTCAATTTAGCTCTAATTATACCAAACAATTTTATTTCAATCAGTTAGCTTTTCAACTATCAGCTATAAGTTAGCTTTTCAGCTATCAGCTAGCTTATAGCTTAATTTTACCAAATAGTAGTCTCCGACAAAAGGATTAGGTTACACCCCATTTTTTTAAAAAAGTATGAATTTAGTCTTTGTGAAAAAAATTGAATTTATTATAGTGATAAAAAAACCAAATCTTAAATCTAAGAGGTCCTGGATTCAAGTTCTCTATTGCTCTCCTCTTCAAAAAAAAAGTTCTCTATTGCTCTTGGAAAAAAAAAACAAATATAAATATTTATACATTATAAAACAAGTAACAAATTATAAAAAAATGTTAAATATTTTTTTGTCCCTATAAAATTACCAAATTTTTGTTTTGATCTCTATAAAAAAAATGTGGCATGATTTTGTCCCTATAAAATTATTATGTATGTAATTTTAGTTTCTGCTGTTAACCAATATATATTTTTAAATGATTCTTTTGAAGACATGTTAAAAACATTTATAAAAAGTTCATTGAAAAATATGTGCTCAAAATTTAATTTCTAAGTCGAAATTTTCATTAGTTTTATCTTTATTGTTTGAAATTTTAAAAAATTTATATTTAATTCTTCTCATGTTACATTTTTTTACAGTATTATAAACATGCTTGAAAAAATTATTCAAAAATTTAAAATTTTAATAATAATTAAACAATTTTAAAATTTATTAAAAATAATTGAGACTAAAAGTACATGCATAAAAAAATTATTGGAACCAACATATGTAATTTAATATAAACATAATAATGTTTGATACTATGGAATTTTCCAACCTACCCCTATTTCTTTACTTGACACATATTTTTATTTTCCTTTTTAAAAAACAAAATTGTTTATTTTTCTTTTTAAATAATTTTTGATAATATTAACCAAAAAAAATAGTTATCATATACCAAACAATAATCATTACAATGACAAATAATTTTATAACTGGATTAATATTGTACTATACAATATTCGTCCTATAATAAAAAAAATATCGCGTAATCTTGTTTAAAAGAAAAAATCTAACTAAAAAAGGATATAGCACTAACCTAGTGAAAAGTAACCAAAAAAAACCTAGTGAACAAACCCAAGGAAAAGTCCAAAAAAGCCTTGCCTCTTAACTCGTGGTAATAAAAGTGTAAATGAGTCAGTCATCACTTCGCTGAAAGTTCTTTGTGTTCTGATGAAATTAGATTAGATTCGCAGTGAAAACTAAATTCGACCACATACACAGTACATACGTCCTCACTATTACACTAAGGTGCAGTCAGTATATTAAAACCGTCCGATCAAAATCAGACGCCTCATCTTTAAACACAATTTTAATTCTTTTAAATATAAAAATCCTAACATTTAAATAAAAATCGTTGGATCTCAATCGAACTGTATTGATCTTAATTACCATACTACATTTCACCTCACTAAAAAAGTTACATTTCCCAACACATTGATTACTCCCTCCGTTCCAATTTATTTGAGCCATTTAGAATGTATGCATTATTCATATATCTTGTTTTGACCATATTTTTCTCTCAATAAATAAATATAAATATTAGCATATAACATGTTGTTGGATTTATCTTGATGAGTATTTTCAAAATATCAAATTTTTATAATTTTTACTATTATATAATTAAAAATATTAATAGTTAAAGTTGTGCATTGACATGTGTATTGAAGTCAACTGACTCAAATAAATTGGGACGGACGAGCGGTTAAACTCACACATTGAAACGGTCAACACAAGAAAAGCAAAACCCTGCTTCTTAGTTCTTACACCTCAGAGATTTTTAGATCCAAAAACATATACAAAACCAAAACCTCATCTCTCTCTCACTCTTTCAAAATTCAACCTAATTTTATCCAATTTCAAGATTCTCCGTCAAAATGACGGAGGAATCGACGCCGAAGGCAAACCATGCAATTGAGTTCCGGCGATCTCCTCGGCTGAAATCGGATTCCGGTGATGCGAATAACGGCAATGTAGGTTCTTCTGGTAAATTAGAGAGGAAAAAAGGTAGGCTTAGCGTTGCGGAGTTGAGGTTGTTGTCGGAGGGGAAGAATCGACGACGGTCGCCGAGATTTTCAGTTGCATCTGAGTTTGAGGGAAGAGACTCTTCTTCTCGTGCTGTTAAGGTGTGTGTTGTTACTCGAAATTCTCTCTCTGTTTTTTTTTTACTTTCTTTCTTCTTTAATTTTGTTCGATAATAATCTCCATTGTGAAAATAAGTAGTTATTCAATTAAATTAAATCAGATTTCACTGTGAAATGTTATTACAAGTTTTTTTTTTTTTAATTAACAGGCTTATTAATGTTTTTTTACCAGTCTGGTTTCGTTTTTTATAAATGTTTTTTATTTTTTAATAAATGTTACTAATTACTATTAACTACTATTAAGCATTTATATTTATATAATTTAGAATTAGAATTTAATTAATTAGTTTTTTATGCGATTGAATTTAATTCAAGACATTGTAAAATTTAATTATATTTCACTAAGTAGATATTTGTGCTAATATTTTAAAAAATAATAAAACATTGTCATTTGTCACATCATTATGATGTGATTCAATCTCTGGATAAAATTTTATTACTTCACATTATTAGTGCTAGTTTTTTAAACTATCTAATCAATTTATTAATGAATATTTACTTGTCAATAAAAATATTAATGGACAACTAATATTAAAAATATATAAATATCCTCAAATAAAGTATAAATATTGTGATCAAATATCAAGCTCATTCCTATTACTATGAATTTTATCTTATTTATTTTCCTGATGAGATTTTCATTCCAAAATTATATTAAATAATTTAAAAAGTTTATTTTATGCCAGAATCATATCAATATTTTTTTACTCTTGTTAAGCTTGGGGCTTCTCTGGAAATGCTTGGAGCACTTGTTAAGAAGTCTAAAAAGGAAATTTTATCTTGGGATTAGTGCATTCAACACCTTTAAACTTTAAAGATCCTCTTTTTCTACATAAAACTTACAGTATCATTTATTTCCTTTTTTACACATTTGATGTGATGCTTTTGGAAGAGTTTTTTTTTTTTTTTTTGACTTAAATGCTTTTGGAAGAGTTTATTTACATCTTATCTGGGTTTAACTATGAAACAATCTGTTTTTAACCAACTCCAATAAGCTTTCAGGATAGCTTATGACAAGTTTATTACTTATAAAAACACAATTTTCTTTGATTATAGAAAATAACTCACATTCATTTAAAAAAAAACCTATGCATAAGCGTTTAGCTAACCATATTTTTCTTTGACTATAGAAATAACCTACTAATATTATTATTTTTAAAATATATTTTTGTGTATCTTGTTTTATTTGTATTATATGTAATAACACACTGGCACAATGTACTGCATTATTGATAGAAAATTCTGTTTACTGATTTTTGAGTCATGCAGCTGCGAAGAACTAGGTCTTCGAACGGGAATGAGAACTCACCATTAGGTCACCAAAAGCACAAAAAAGCAAAAGTTATTTCTACTACGATTGAATTGTCTAATTCACCGGTGGAACAACATTCTCCTGAAGTTGATGATATAAACTGCTCAGCACTGTCTCTGGAGGAAATCGCATCTCCAACCTGGGATGAAAATGGCCAAACAAATTCTGATTATTTTTCCATGTCTATGTTAAAAAGCAAGCCACCAAAAAAGAAATTTAAATCATCTGCTTCTTTTACGAATGGAAGTATGTGCAAGAAAAACGTTCCTTCATTCATTGGTGATCCAGTACCTGATGATGAAGCTCGCGAAAGATGGGGATGGCGTTATGAATTGAAGGTTGTTGACCTGATTCTTTTAGTATGCTTTTCATGCTGTTATAACCACAATATGCTGTACCCAAAATGAAAAGAAAATCTTATATTCCATTTTCTTCTTATCTGATTTCTCTGTTGAAGCTTGCAGGATAAACAATGTAACGATAAAGTGTTCAAAATAAAGTAAGTCCAAACTTATTCATAAATTCAAATTTTGCGATTTTAACGATTTTAATGCTTTTTCTTTTTGACATTGCTGGTATCATAGTGAGGATGAAGAAGACGAGACTATTATAAATGTTAAATGCCATTATGCCCAAGCTAGTGTTGGCAACTGCATTTTCAGTCTTGGTGACTGTGCATTTATAAAAGTAAGTGCATGTTCAGAAAACACAGTTTTTCTATATGTTTGTTTGTCACCTATCCAAAACTTGTTGTAGGTGAACTGTGTACATTAATTTAGCAGTGCAACTAGAATAACCTTAATTACTAAAATTTTTAAGTTTGCATTGGAGCGGGACAAATGTGGGTGGTCTAATAACAACATCCTTCATGCCTAGTACTAGACATTTAGAAAGTGGACAACTACGGATATGAGTTTTATGAACCCGGTAGGATCTTACCCTTTGGGTTAAGATCCCGCGATTTACGATCTTGACTCCCCTTTCCGATTCTATGTAGGATCTCAATATTAATTTCCTTGGCTACAGGGCAATTTTGCTACTATTCCACAGTTATTTGTGGCTGCTAAATCTGCTAGAGAAAAACACATTGCACCTGCATCTAGCATTACACCAGACCCTGATTCCAATATCGCCTGCATCTCATAATTTTTAAGTTTGCATTGGAGCGGGACAAATGTGGGTGGTCTAATAACAACATCCTTCATGCCTAGTACTAGACATTTAGAAAGTGGACAACTACGGATATGAGTTTTATGAACCCGGTAGGATCTTACCCTTTGGGTTAAGATCCCGCGATTTACGATCTTGACTCCCCTTTCCGATTCTATGTAGGATCTCAATATTAATTTCCTTGGCTACAGGGCAATTTTGCTACTATTCCACAGTTATTTGTGGCTGCTAAATCTGCTAGAGAAAAACACATTGCACCTGCATCTAGCATTACACCAGACCCTGATTCCAATATCGCCTGCATCTCAATATTTATTTATGTTTTAAAATGGTGTGGACTAACTAGAGACTCTCGTATCTAGTATTAAACATGGAGAAGTGATTTAACTAACTGGTAGATGAAAGGGTCTATTACTTATTTGAATCTTTTGGAAGGTTCTGGATTCAAAATTTCACGGCGTGATCAGTTCAAAACAAAGTAAATAGATACCAGGGGATTGCTATGCATTTTCTATTTTTTTTCTCATTTAATTCATCAAAGCATGCTGCTACTTGTTCATGTTTATCAATCAACTTTATTATTAAGGGTGTATGCAGTGTCCTTAAAACTTGCTTGTGAGTATGACTAGTCATATTAGTCTTTCTACTGTATTAGAAATAAGTATGAGCCTAACTCATCCTTAACACACCCGGTCACGTCGAGTCCAACAACAGGTGGCCCAAATAGCATGTAGTCCAATGGATCTTAGAGAAGCTCTAATACCATATTAGAAATAAGTATGGGCCTAACTAATCCTTACAAAACCGGCTTGTAAGGTGAGGATTGCCACTTGCTTATAAACACTTGTCCAGGCCATCTCATATCCGATGTGGGACTTTTTAACAATAACTATTTGTACTCTTTCTATTTAAACCAGCCTAGAGCTGAGGAATAAAGTAATATAGCATTCACCCTATTTTTTCTACATACTGTCCTATGAAAAGTTGGCTGAGTAATATATGGATGTAAGTGACATCTGTGTACCTCAAAATCTCTTGTGATTCTCTGAACACAATAAGAGCTAGTTATACTTATTCTATGTAATTCTTACAGGGTGAAGGAGCGCAAAAACATATTGGCAAGATCGTTGAATTTTTCCAAACAACTGATAACAAAGATTATTTCCGGGTCCAATGGTTTTACAGAATTCAAGATACAGTAAGCGCTGAGCATATCATGATATTTATCTAGTTATTTTGAAATGTATGTCATTGTAACTATTTCTTCGAATTTATTCTCAGGTTGTCAAAGATGAAGGTGATTATCATGACAAGAGGCGTTTATTCTATTCATCAATTATGAATGATAACTTAATAGATTCTATAATAGAGAAAGCCAATGTTAGATATATTAAACCTAAGGTATGACAAACCTCAGTTAAGATCTTTCTTTTATATTTGCTCACAATTTCATCTGATGAAGCACTGCTGCTCTGTCAATTTTGAGGTTTATATTTCTGGGAACCGGATCCTCTCCTTCAATTTCTGTCTCCTTCTCTCTCCTTCTCCAAATCTTGGCTGTTGGATGAATCTTATGGTAAAAAAAAAAACTCAACCCCTTTTTTCTTCCTTCATTTTCTCTCTCCCTCTTCACTGCAATCACCACCGTCACGTTGTTCACCACCGGTTCTCATCACCAAGAATCACTGACTTGTTTACCACCACCAGCGTTTTTCTTTCCGATTTGCTGCAACGACGACTTTTCCGTAGAGCTTCACCTTCACGTTCTCTCTGATTTTTCTCACTATTCTCTCTCACATGCCTGTCTCTCACTGGGAATGGGAAAGTGAAGCTCGGTGGTGGTGGTGGTGGTGATGGCAGTGTGAAGTCGTGGTGGTGATGATGTGTGACGTTTGGTGGCGGTGTGAATTCGTGCGGGTGATCGAGGATGCGTGCAGCTCGGTGGCGATGATGGAGGTGTGATGCCGTGGTGGTGAGGACGCGTGAAGCTCGATAGTGGAGAGGGAGGTCTGTTACTATGGTGGTGAGGACAATGACGGTGGTTTTGTGGTGGTAACAATTTTACAACCTTAAGAATTGCAGAAGATAGGGGAATGGAAAAGTTTTGATTGTAGCACTTTTGTGGAGGAAGAAGATGGAAGGTGTAAAAATCCTATGCAAATAAAAATTGGGTGAAACAATAATGTCCTTGCCTCTCATCCATTGGATTGAAATTTAAAGGTGAAGATTTGGAGAAGGAGAGAGAAGGAGACATTGGATGAAGGAGAGGATCCGGATCCATATTTCTGTCTTTATATGTAACAATTGCTGGTTCTTTTTCTGTGTGTGACTTTTTACAGGTTGGTCTGAAGTTGACTTCTATTTTACCATCTGACTTCTATTATGATATGGAATATTGTGTTGATTACTCTACATTCCGCAAAATGCCAACAGGTATGTCACCGGGTAGCCTAAGATGCTTTTTTGGTCTTCTTTTCTATACCAATATTTTCTTGCTTAATCTGTCACTAGATAGAGGAAAGGAAATGGGATGCTAAAGTGCCAAAGAAGTGGTTTTAGAATTAGGAAACAATTATGTACATGTGCTTCTTGCAGATGTTATGATTGTTTGATGAACACAAAATTTTATTTTTTGTAATGATCTCCAGTTTCAGCTAAAAATTCATCTATTCCCTTATCATATTATATGCTTTTAAATTTCACCAGTTCAAATATGTCCTGTTTTGTTCAGATTTATATCTAAAAAATGTCTATATTTCCTTAGATAATGATGTTAAGATTAACAAGTTATCACAACCTGCTGTGCTTGAGAGTCCTTCAACAGAGGCATCTACTATTACCAAGAGTCTACCTATTCATGAGACAGAACTAACATTGCTAGATCTCTATTCTGGCTGTGGTGGCATGTCAACTGGACTTTGCTTAGGCGCCAAACTATCATCAGTTAATCTTGTCGCGGTATGATACATGAAATCCATATTTTACTGGAATTATTTGTATCTACAAATTACATTGACTATCATCTGTGATACATTGATCTTCTATTGTTTGCTTTTTTTATCAGCAATGGGCTGTTGATAGTGATAGGTCTGCAAGTAAAAGCTTGAAACTAAACCATCCAGAGACACATGTAACTGCTGACTATATTCTCCTACAAATTTATTTGATGATAAATTTTCTGAATCCATATAATATTTATTTATTTCTATTGTGTAGGTGAGAAATGAATCTGCAGATGACTTTCTGCAACTATTGAAGGAGTGGGAGAAGCTATGCAAGCGGTATAATGTTGGTGACACAGAAAAAAAAAATCCGTTACGGTCAAGGAACTCAGGAGAAAAAAAGCAAGTGAATTCTCATGATATTTCTGATTCTGATGATGATTTTGAAGTATCTAGGCTAGTTGATATATGCTATGGTGATCCCGATAAAACAGGGAAACGTAGTCTATATTTGAAGGTAATGAATATAAATTTCAATCAACTTTTGGCTGTTTTTTTCCAAATAAAACCTTGCCTTTGTCATCTTGAAATAGTATTGAAGTTATAGTGACTTGTTTTTAGATAAGGGTGATATTCAATCATGTCACCCTGAAGTGACTGGTATTTGCCATTGTTTCAAGTTCAGATATATTCGTTGATTATACAATTATCTAATTAGAGGTTGACAACTGTTGGTCATAAAAAGGCTTGCAAATTTGAAAAGGCATTGTTTACTGCCTTCATCAGTAAAAAAGAAACGAAAGAAAAATCAAGTGAGATTTCAAAGAAGATGGTGTTATAAATTCATTTTGAAGACTAAATAAAATAAGCATGAGATTACTTTTGACCACATTAAAAAATGACGCGACTATCCTTCGATTGTGTAATTAAATGAGAAAAGCTGTTTCTGAATTGTTTGGTGAGCACTAGCATTAAAGACCTTTCCACTATTAAATCTAGTCATTGCAGTAATTTTTACAGGAAGTGGTATTTTTTTGCATTATATTTTTATCAAAATAACTTGCATCTTATTTATGAATTTATGAATAAACTATGTTTTAACACATGATTTTTTACTCTTGTTTTTCTGTTAATAACAGTGACGGAGTAGAAAGTTTTGGTGTCTCTAAAATCATACTTTCTTTTTCCAAACTCAAATCCTTTTAGTTTTATAAATTTTAAGATAACATTGTCATAAGGGACCAAGGGCCCGTTTGGATTGGCTTATTTTTTAGCTTATGCAAAATAAATAAATTTTTATTCTTCAAAAAAAAAAAAAAAACTTTTATGTATTATTATAAAACTTTCATGAAAAACTTTTTTGTTAATAAAAATGCAATTTTTGTTAATAAAAAATTATGAATTAACATAAAGTTTATTTATTTGCATAAGCTAAAAAAAAAAGCTAATCCAAAGGGCCCCAAGTATGCATCATTCATAGAATTTATTAATGTTCAATAAACTTTAATGGTGAAACATTATTAGTTTACTGTCTAACCTTCTATTCATATGTTGCCCTATTGAATCTCTGAGAATGTTCATGTTCGTGAATTTTTTTCTTAGGTGCACTGGAAGGGTTATGATGAAAGTGAAGATACATGGGAACCAATTGAAAACTTACGGTAAATAGCTTTGATTCTTTTCAATGATTGATAATATTAACTATTTTTAGGGCATCCATACTTATTTATTTGTATCTGTAGCAATTGTAAGCAAAGCATACAGGATTTTGTGAGAGAGGGGATGCAATCAAAACTCTTGCCTCTTCCTGTAAGTAGTCTTATTGATAGTGTAAATTTGATAAAATCTCGAGGAAGTTTTGCATTTTAAATAGAATTGTCACCTGATATTATTCCAGGGTGAAGTTGATGTTGTTTGCGGAGGTCCTCCTTGTCAAGGAATTAGTGGATATAATCGCTTTAGAAACACGGAATCACCATTGGATGATGAAAGAAATCATCAGATAGTAGTTTTCATGGACATAGTGAAATATTTGAAGCCTAAGTATGTTTTAATGGAGAATGTGGTTGACATATTGAGATTTGATAAGGGTTCACTTGGAAGATATGCTTTAAGCCGTTTGGTACACATGAATTACCAAGCAAGATTGGGAATTGTTGCAGCTGGGTGTTATGGTCTTCCACAATTTCGATTGCGTGTTTTCATGTGGGGGGCTCATCCTGATGAGGTCTGTTTTATAATTTGGTATTAAGTAAATCTGATGAATGTGCAATAAAAAACTAACACGTGTCTCTCTTTCAAAAATATTTTTGAAAGTTTATGCCTATGTTAATTGACCCAACTTTAAGGGATCACAAATGTCTCTTTCCATCAGTGCATTCAACAGCATGCATTAACTACTGTCATTTCTAACATTCACTATTGTACCTCAAGAATAATAACCAAAGTATTTTTCCAGTAGCTGGGGTAAGCTACATGAATCAAATGATGCAATTGTGTTCTATCTATAGATGTTATCCATTTTAGGCATGATTCTACTGTCGTCATCAATAGATGCCATTTGTTTTTCAGTTTAATACATAAATTTCTGATGTATGATCCGACTCTACCAAGACAATATTCTTATAACTTTATCACTTCTCTTACACATGTTTTATAGTCTAATAATCAGTACCACACTGCGTGCAAATATTCCAAGTTTGCGTCAATTACTTTTGTAGACTTCCAAGTCTCAGGGAACTAGCTTTTTTACCAAACTCGTTCCCAAAAGTATGGGAACCCTTGTTTTTCACTAATCTTAGGCATTGATGCAGCTGCTCTTGCAAAGATGATGCTGTATTTGAGATATGCAACTTTGTGCAGCATATTACTTATGGGTGACAACCTAGCATTGACAAAATCACATCGTCTATCTATTTCATAAAGATTTGAGAATGTTTTACGCTGGCTAATGACAATCTGATACAATTCCTTATCTTTGTCTGGGCTTAGGACCGGCTACATAAAATAGCAGAGCACAACATAGGTAGAGTTCTAATATACATTGTGGTGAGAGAGACAGAATAGATCTATCGTTTTCTTACTACATGTGTTTATATAGAAATATCTTGGGCGCATAACTGTTTATAGAAATTAGAAGATCATGAAGATGAATTTGACTATGCTTCAACAGACATAAAATTGTCCCCTAGGCAATTCTTCTGGAAATATACAATTGATCCCGCAAACTGACCATATGTGTGAACTGCAGCCCAAACATTAAATTTTGATGCATTCTTTTCAACTGAAAATCTTTCTTTCGTTGAATAGATTCCAATAATTTTCTACCAGGGGTCATTCATTAGCATATCAATTTTACTCATTCATCTAGTTCCTTGTATTCATCACATCAAATTGTATGAAGTAAATTTATTTAGTTTCATGAGTCTAAAGAATGTTTTTAACTTTTCTATCGCTTGTTATTTTCTTACAGGTTCTACCCCAATTTCCATTGCCAACACATGATGTTATTGTTAGATACTGGCCTCCGTCTGAGTTTGAGGTATTAATCCATACGTTTTTTTTTGTAAAATAATTCTATCTGGAGTTCTTTCTATCTTAAAACTAGCTATTGGCTTTTGTTTGCAGCGCAATACTGTTGCTTATGACGAGGACCAAAAACGAGAAGTAGAGAAAGCTATTGTTATTAAAGATGCCATCTCTGATCTTCCTCCTGTAACAACCTGCTTTTGCTTGATTTTTTATGTTTGGACAATGCTTCTCTTAATTGAACATGTTTCTATAGTGAACTGCTAAAGTTATATTCACCCTTCATTTTTTCAAAAAACAATGTGATTTTGATAAAATTCTGGGGTGAATACACTCTTACATTTTACACGATCTTCCATTCAGAGAAGCCTTTTCCGTTATGTGTACTAGTTTTAACATGATTTTTACATAATTCAATATTGTAGGTCACAAATTTTGAAACTCGAGACGAGATGTCATACCAAAATCCTCCAGAAACAGAATTTCAAAGATATATACGGTCAACTAAGTATGGTAATAGTGCCTTCCCTTGAGTGCACAATATGTATTTATATTTACTTCACAGTATAAATAAATCACAGTTTGCTTATCTACGTTGTCATGGAGTTGTTATGTCTCCCTCTATCTCTTATATTCATATACTCCCTCCGGTCCCTATTATAAGCAAAAAACCACTTTTTAGGTTCATTAGAAAATTGATGTATCTGGCCTATATTATAAATACATCAGTTTTTCAATGAACCCAAAAAGTGATTATTTGCCTATCATAGTGACCGGACCGGAAGGAGTATATGGGTAAATGAAACCCCCTACCAGCTGGTTTTCTGGCATCTGTGCTTAGGACGTGTCCTATATACTAGTTTCATATTAGATATAACATTTCTCTATCATAGTTGGCCCTGCATTCTTTTGTAATGTCAATTAAAATAAATGCAGCTATTTTTTCTAGATTAAATTTATTAAGCCTAGTTGAATTTATCTTAATGGTCGGTGTTCCTTCTTTTACATCATAGTCCACTTAGTTAACATAACTATCTCCAATGGTGGGTACCTATTTTTTAAGAATCGGTATCTAATAGGTACCCCCATTGGAGCAAAACACAAGCTAGTACCTAGTACTGGTGCTACAATAAACAATGATACCTATTTTATTTTTGTGGGACCCGTTTTTAATGATGTATAGTTATTGGTGAAATGTGTCATTAGTGGGACCCGTTTAAAACTTTTTAAGAGGTGTTGAGTTAGAGGGATTGAGTACTTATTAGGTACTGAAATTTCTGGCACGCTGTATAAGATGTGGGATACAATGCTATAGCTTCTTAACCCTGAAACGTAATGCTGTATACAATGCTATAGCATCCTACTGCGTAAATCTCAAGATAAATAAAACAAATATCTGAAAGCAAGTAAAAGAACACGGGATATTTGTTAACCCAGTTCGGCGCTTAAACAAGCCCTAATCTGGGGGATACCAATCCAGGAAGATGTCCAATAAGCAATAGCCCTAGACTGATGACAACAACCCGCAAGTTATGCCCTTTCCATCTAGCAACTCCCCTATTGTCTATAACCTAGGGTCCTAGCCTAGATCTGAGATATACCTGATCTCACTTCCTTACAACCTTACAAACAGCAAGGATTTCAAAACACAAATATGGAGTCACACTCCTAGAAACTAAACCACTCATACCTAAAGGCTTAGAGTGATGTACAAGAAACAACCATACTCCATTTTTAAAAGCTTTGGAGAAACTACAGAGTTACAATTCAAAAAAACACAGTCCTACAAAAGCATCAAGATGATACTAGAGAGGCTCACAAATAAAGCACAAGGTTTACAAAGACACGAAACCCTAAAAGTCTACATTTTGATATATTGGTTTCGGTGAAGAAACTAGGTTTAGCTCCTTCCTTTAAATACTCCAGCAAAGGTCCTTGATCAGAGTTAATCATGAGCTTGATTTGTTTGACTCAAGCCATTTGACCACATTAATTACAATAGATTCTTTCCATAAATATACTCCAAGGAGATTCTTCATAAAAGTAAGCTTGACCAGGATCTGAAGTATTAAATGATGATCCTCATAATAAGCCTGATTAAAAACGTGATTAAATGTGTCAGATATGATTCATGATAGAGAAACACGATTTCCTTAAATAGAACACGCACCCGCACATAACCAAAAGCCGGATACGATGTTATGGCATCTTATCCCACATCCTGCAGCAAAGTTTATTTCACCAAAAATGCAGCCAATACAAAAGACTCAACAGGTACTATCATTAAAATATTATAAATGAGTGATGTGTACACTACTTGTCTGCAGTTATCCTTTTTTATTGGTTATTTACTATAGCAATAAATATTTGGATCAAACTTTCGCTCATCTTGTGACCTTTTTATTCATTTTTGAGTAGAGATGACTGGAATCACATTAAATGGAAAAACAGAGAAAAGACATTTATTATATGATCATAGGCCCCTCTTCATGTTTGAAGATGACTACCTACGCATTTGTCAAATTCCCAAACGGAAGGTTGTATTTTCGATAAAGTTCATTGATTTTACTTGTCATTCCTTGAACAGCCCATAATTTAATATTACTGCAGGGAGCGAATTTCCGTGATCTTCCTGGTCTACTTGTAGGAGCTGACAATGTGGTTAGGCCGCATCCAACAGAGAAAATTCCATTGCTACCATCTGGAAAGCCATTGGTAAGTCTTTGTATTGCTTTTTCATTGGAAAATAAGATAATAAATAAATATTATTAGAATTTGGGCTAGAACTAATTTAACATCCCAAAACCAAACTGTGTAAGGAGTATGGACTGCCCTAGCCTTATAAGACTACTTTGTGCATATATCTAATTGATGTGGGATCTCAAGTAGTGTTGTCAGTTGTCACATAGTAGCTGTGGTGGATTGTGGTGCTGGATTTTTTTCCTACTACTATGACCAATTTGTGAAGGATGGCGGCATTATGACTTTTATGGCAGAAATTGTGGCTTAAAATAGCGGATTTTTGGCCCTTCGTCATTTAGAATTGATAACACTTATCTCAATACACCACTGACGGTGGACTAACAAGGGTGGAATAATAGAGATATTGACACAATAACATAGTGTTGTTGTAATAATAATAATAAGGCAAATGCTAAAGAGTGCACCGGGTGTACTCTTTAAGCCCTACAAAAGTAAGTTTGTATAGAATTTTTATAAAAATATATAAAGTCAACGCATTGGAAATTGTGCTGTTTAACTTTTTGATTAAAAAATTTCTTTAAATAGTATGTTTAAATAGTGCACCGGGTGCACTTGTTAGCAAAACCCTAATAATAATAATAATGTATAAAAAAGATGTTAGATTAGTTCTATATGCAGTTGAAGTTAAAAGATTTTGAATGGGAGGTTATCTATTTAGATTCATGCTTAGAGAGGCACAAAGTTAATTTAATCTTTACCTACTTTACTATTTGGTCTCAGGTCCCAGATTACTGCTTCAGTTTTGAGCAAGGGAGGTCCAAGAGGTATTTTTTTCAGTTCAATAGTCTAACTGGAGATTTTTCTTGCTTTACATTCGATTACTTTATTTGATCTATATTTACACATATATGTAGGCCATTTGGACGGTTATGGTGGGATGAGACGGTTCCTACTGCACTAACCGCCCCAACTTGTCATAACCAGGTATAATCGCAGTCTTTAATTTTTTGCAGAAATCACATGAAGTTGATTCCTTATAGATTCAAACTCTTGTAGGTATTACTACATCCAGAGCAGGACCGAATCCTCACTGTACGAGAATTTGCTAGGCTGCAAGGATTTCATGATTATTATAGATTTTGTGGATCTGTGAAAGACAGGTATAAAACCATTATTTAATGAATATAAAATAGGTCTAAATATGTTTTGTTTCCTAGTATCATACCAAATTTTGATTGTAGACCCTTTAAAATTTTGGTTTTGGTCTTTTCCCTCGTTTCCTATAAATGATTCATTTTCTTCCACCATAGTCACATAACTGCATTGGAAATCTGTTTGATACATTATCACCTAATGTAATTATGATAAAGACAGGATCAAATATATAATCAAAATGTCCTATTTAAAAATTGTAATAATATAGTGAGGTACTGAGTATAGGTGTGATCCTAAGTCAAAATGGTGTTGACTGTTCTATTCCTTATTTCTTTTTCATGTGATGTTATTTCCAGGTACCGTCAAATTGGAAATGCAGTTGCTGTTCCTGTTTCGCGAGCTTTAGGATATGCCCTAGGAATTGCACATAGAAAGCTTGCTAATAATGAGCCACATATGACCCTCCCACCTAAGTTCTCTCTTTCCAATTATGTTCAATTATCAAGTAATCATGTCGGGAACAACACCACTGTTTTTGAGCCAAAAAATGTCTGTGACACCGCCGTTTTTGAGTCAGAAAATGGCGGCGATACTAATCATGTCGGCAACAACACCACCGTTATTGAGCCAAAAAATGTCTTTGACACTACCATTTTTGAGTCAAAAAATGTTGATGACACCACCATTTTTGAGTCAGAAAATGGCGGCGATCATGTCGGCAACAACAGCACCGTTTTTGAGCCAAAAGATGTCTCTGACACCGCCGTTTTTGAGTCAGCCGTTTTTGAGTCAGAAAATGGCGGCGATACCAATCATGTCGGCAACAACAACACTGTTTTTGAGCCAAAAAATGTCTTTGACACTACCCTTTTTGAGTCAAAAAATGTTGTTGACACCACCATTTTTGAGTCAGAAAATGGCGGCGATACCAATCATGTCGGCAACAACACCACCGTTGTTGAGCCAAAAAATGTCTTTGACACCACTTGTTTTGAGTCAAAAAATGTTGATGACACCCCCATTTTTGAGTTAGAAAAGGGCGGCGATACCAATCATGTTGGCAACAACACCACCGTTTTTGAGCCAAAAAATGTCTTTGACACCACCGCTTTTGAGTCAAAAAATGTTGATGACACCACCATTTTTGAGTCAGAAAATGGCGGCGATACCAATCATGTCGGCAACAACACCACCGTTGTTGAGCCAAAATATGTTGATGCCACCGCCGTTTTTGAGTTAGAAAATGTTGATGACACCATTTTTGAGTTAGAAAAGGGCGGCGATAGCAATCATGTCTGCAACAACACCACTGTTTTTGAGCCAAAAAATGTCTTTGACACCACCGCTTTTGAGTCAAAAAATGTTGATGACACCGCCATTTTTGAGTCAGAAAATGGCGGCGATACCAATCATGTCGGCAACAACACTGTTTTTGAGCCAAAATATGTTGATGCCACTGCCGTTTTTGAGTCAGAAAATGGCGGCGACACCAACTAGCATAGCATCCATCCTATTATTTTCCATGATTTCATGATAAGCGGAGTTGACATTTGACTTTCTTGCTGAGCAGCAATTTTTTTAATCTCGTAGGCATGCCTCAGCTAGTCACCATTTAATTTAAATGTGCAATCTCATTTATTTGTACAACTCATGTGCTGCTATGTAACTTATTTCAGATTAAGATGTAATATTATATCTAATAAGTACTTTTTTTACAATATATCTAATAAGTACTTGAATTTCTGTTGTAAGTAAAATTATTTCAAGCTTGTAAACATTTACTCCTATGTAATATAAGAAAAAAAGTTTTCCATCTGATTGAGGTGGATGGAAATCTGTTTACTCCGGGAGATAAAATGGCATTCGGTGCTTTGATTTGGGATTTAGCTCTTTTAGAATGAGTGATTCATTTTACAGGGTAAAGTAAGTAATCACAAGAAAATTGCTCTTTGGGCCCTCTATATTCTCCCAGACATACCCATGATTTTGGTTCCAGTTAGCTTTGGATTGTAAATTCCGAAATTGTAAATACCCATGATTTTGCTCTTTGGACTCAATGAATTTCTTTTTAGGCACACCTTGTGCTTATTAAATTTTTAATATATTATTTGGCTTCTTCAAACTAACAATATGATAGTAATTTTAGTCCCTTCATAATAATAGTATTTGTTTTAAAAACTTTTTAAAAAAATGGACATAAGAATGAATAAATGTTTTTTACGGAAAAGTTCCTGAATTTTATAGGACTGAAAATTTATTTAAAAATAAAGTTATATGACTTTATGCAGAAACAAAATTACTGTGAATAAATTCAAAATTCGGTATAGTTATAGGTTGAAACAAACAAAAATTGCTTAAAAAAAATTCAGAAATCAACTTAACATCCTACAAGCAGCTTTAAAATGGTGTATTAAAAAATTGAGTTATTTATACACAAATTTAACCTGAAATTTTAATATTAAATTAAATTGAATTTAAATATGTAGTCAATTACATTGTAGTAAATGATTAATAAGTATAACAAGTTCTGAGTTTGATAATACGTACGAGTTCTGAGTTTGATTCTCATTTGATAATACTCATGAGTTTCGAGTTTGATTAATAAGCACAAGTTCTGAGTTTGACTCTCCATTTGTAAAAGAAAAAAAAAAAAAAAGAATAATAGTTGTGAGTTCTGAGTTTATGATGATGAAATGGAAGTTTCTACTTCTAGGATAATAGTTGTAATCTCTTTTGGGTTTTTAAGCCCCTTTCAATCCCAAAAAAAAAAAAAAAGGAAAAAAAAAAGAATTGATAATATTTTTTGTCAAAAAAATATGATATTCAATTAAATATTTTTTCCTTTTTTTATACCAAAAAATAATTATCATTTTTTCACTTTTTATTGGTTTGATATAAAAAAAATCTCAATATAAAGCATAAACCCTGGAACATAACCAGGGTTTAACCATTTCCAATTTCAAAAAATAAAAAATAAAATAATTTCCCTCTAACAATTTTACTGCGATTCTCTTCTTCCTTTCCGTTCCAGCAAAAAAATGGTGATGAACAGATACACGACTCTAACAAATTCCGTCAAAACCCTTTTCCGATTTCATCAATCACTTCTTCAACTCCGTTCTATCACAACCCTACATTCATTCGTTTCCCGCGAACCAATTGCTCCTAATTTTCATAACTTCTATTATGGAAGCTTCAAGCACATGTCCTCTGCCTCAACGCGCGTTGGCGATGAAGCTTCTGTTGATAATCGCGTTCCAGCTACTATTATAACCGGTTTTCTTGGCTCTGGAAAGGTGCTGCATTTTTTCGTCATTATGAGTTCGTTTTATCATACCATCATAGTGTGTAGCATGCAGACTTATTTGAGCTTATTGTCTGTTTGTATCCACTTATTTGAGCTTATTTACTTGCTTAAGAATTTGCGAGACTGTTTGGTAGAAGAACTTATGGAAATAGATAGTTTTTATTATGTCCATAAGTTGTTTTCATCTAATTTTTACAAGTTCATCAGGATGATTTATATGAAAATAGTTTGTCTTTATTTATATGATAAATGCTTAATTAAACTGTTTAGGGCCCGTTTGGATTGACTTATTTTTGAGCTTATGTGAAATAGCTTATGCAAATAAATAAGTTGTTATGTATTATAATAAGCTTTTCAAGATAGTTTATGGAAAAACAGCTTATAAAGACACAAATTTTGTTAGTGAAAACTTATGAATTTGCTTAAAAGTTTATTTATTTGCATAAGCTATTTTCATAAGCTAAAAAATATGCCAAATCCAAACAGGCCCTTATTCGAGATATGACCTTAATATTTTGTGACTCATTAATCATTAGGACAAATGGTGATGTGTTTGTTTGTCTTAATGTAAGGCACATGCTACTCTAGTCTCCAATATAAGCACCAAAACATCCATTATTGATAATCTTTATTAATATATAAGAAAATGAAAATGTTAATTAACTTCTCATCTTTTATTTATATGTAACAAATTCCAATGAAGAACAATTTAGGAAATCAATTTTTTTCCCGATGATAATAAGAATATCAAATGAAATTAACTGACATTACTAATAATCGTAAATTTAGTTATTTTTGCTTATATTCAAGACCAGAAACAGAGAAAATTCTATAAGCTCCAGATTTATAAAATGTTGTACCTTTTGTTGGATATTTTTAGTTAATTCTTTTACAAGTGGTATCAGAGTACACTTTAGCATGACTCATAGTTTAGTTTATAACTGAGCTTTCTGTATTGCAGACTACTCTTCTGAATCATATTCTCACGGCCCAACATGGCAAGCGGATAGCTGTGATTGAAAATGAGGTATCAACTTTGTTCTACCTTACACATTACACAATAACCTTGGATTAGTTTTATTTTCTATATGACATCGAGTAATTCCTCGTGATTAGATGATGACACCTTGTTAAGTTTTATTGATAACATTTTATTTCAGTAACTCTACTAAATTTTGAATTGGGGTTGGGAATAATATGCTGATACACTTTGGTAGCAAAATATCTTTGACAAGATTTAGCTTCTGAAATCACAGCATCAGTAGCTTTTTCCTGTGATATTGACTCAAATCAAGCTAGATATTATTATGTGTATATGACTTGTGGGTAAATCAAGCTGGAGGTGATGTGTTTATTGGAAAATTACTTAACGAGTTATTTATTTGGAGCATTTGTAATATAAGGGAAGAATTTGAGTGTGTGCAGTGCTTTTACGGATTTTTTTTCTTATAATTCGGGTTTACAGTAATCATGAAATTGTCTTGTTGTTGTGAATAATGCAGTTTGGTGAGGTTGATATTGATGGATCATTGGTTGCTAGTCATTCTTCTGTGAGTGGTGAAAACATTGTCATGATCAACAATGGCTGCCTATGCTGCACTGTGCGAGGAGATCTAGTTAAAATGCTGTTGGAGTTGATTAGGAAAAAAAGAGACAAATTTGATCACATTGTTATCGAAACCACAGGTTTGTAAATTGTTCTTGTTCTAATATTTTGTGCATTGTGTAATGGGGATTGAGGTGTTAGAGAGTGTATATTTACTTGCAAGTTGAAACCAATGGACCGAATTGTGAAGTTACTAATATACGACTTTCAATGAAAAGGATTTTTAAAAATATAGGTAATTTAACAAAAAGGATTATGTAAATAAAGAAGGGTTTGAAAAACACTTAGTCCATTGCCCTTATCTAATTAAATACATCAATTTTATTTCAGATCATGTGGTGCTTAAAAATCTTTTAGGGAGTCCCTTCATGGTTCTGCAACTTTTTATGGGCTAAATGATTGATTGTATAGTTGATATTTGTCTGTTCCAATGTTAGGTACATGAAATAGTTGAATGAAACATTATTTTAATTTCTAAATTTTTAACCATTTTACAGGTCTTGCTAAACCAGCCCCTGTTATTGAAACTTTTTTCACTGATGAACTAGTTTCTGAGTATGTGAAGCTTGATGGAGTTGTGACTTTAGTTGATTGCAAGCATGCCATGCAACATTTGAATGAGGTGAAACCAAGATTTGTGGTCAATGAGGCAGTTGAACAAGTTGCATATGCTGACCGAATTATTTTGAACAAGGCAAGCTTCTGGCCTTACATTCTGTGATATTTCTATGTTCACTTTAACTCTGTTTCTGTTCCAACAATGAATAATAATATATGTATTAGTATATGTGTTCTAGATTTTGATTATTATTACTTGCTTTTGCAGATAGATTTGGTTACTGAATCTGAGTTAAATATATTGACCAAGAAAATACAGGTATATTACTTACGGTTACGGATACACAGAGATTATTTTACTTTATCTAAGTAGGAAGATAATATAATTTTATGCTGAAAAAAAGATGAAATGTTCATATATCAAACTGGGTTCATGAGTTTCTGGTCAAATTTCACATTGAGTCCACCATGACCTAAATGACTCCAATGTTGATTTTTTGTATCTGAGTAGTGTAATTTAGAATCAGAATATAGTTTACCAGTGAAGTGCAGTTTGCAAAAATTCACCTGCATGGAGAAAGTCATAGATGCCAATATGCCATCGTGACTTGCAAAAAGGATGTTGCACCTCCCAAGTATTACACATTAAGCCCCTAAGGAAACAAACATATATGTAAATACAACAAATTTCAAGGAAACAAACAAGTTAAGCCCCTAAGGTTTAAAGTAACTACGCATTAAAACTTAAATTATCTAATAGATGTTCTCATCAATAACAATCTATCATGAACATTTTATTTCTTCTTATTCACTTCCACACGACTACTAAATTTGTAATTCTCTTCCTCTTCCTCAACATCTTCAGCATCAATATATTCATCAACGCTTTCCACTACCACTGTCTTCGTCTTTTCCCTAGATGTAAATGCATCTTCCTTCTTCAATGTTGTTTGCCTTCCAACAGCTTCAATAATCAATTTGAAGCTTTTTCTGTGGCAAAGGCAGAGGCTGGGATGATGCTGGCTGGCGACGGTGTAGGGTGTGATTGGTAGCAGAGAAAGAGAGTAATTTGAAGAGAAAGCAGAGAATGTGAATATAAGAGAGAAAGGTAGGGTTCTGGTTTGCAGTGAAGAGAAGAGGGAAAAATAGGGTTTTTTCACTGCTCAAACCCAAATACTGTAGAGTTCCTACAGCAGTGCCTCAAGCGGAAGTCAAAATGCAAAAACGAGACGTAACGATCGCCACAATGGCTGTGCCTCTATTCTGATCCACACCACAATCTTGCAGCAATCTAGAACTATTGACAACATAGATATATGGAATGATTGCCTTTCAAATTTCAATTGGTCAACGATCGGGGAATAATAGTTGGAGTGGGTCGGATTATGTACTCCTTAACCTTGTTTTCATGATGATTAATATTAGTTCTCTCCCGTTGGTTTTCTAATACGGGTATAATAGTTCAGTAGTTTTGGTTTTAATTATAATTCTTGCTATGGGGGAAAAGGTCTTAAACAACTAATAAATGTTAATCTGGTATAGATGATATAGCTTTTTCATGTTTTATTATGATTTGGTAAATGTATATGTATGCGTGTATTGGGGAGCAGTAGAGTTAAATTTGAATTATTTTTTACGATATGCATCAGATTATTGTCTAAAGTTCATGTTTATGTTGTTTACTATATCAACTTTTATCGAGTTGTATGTGAATTTACCTACTTTCCCTAGAAAACATGCTTATGGAATTATTTTTTCATTTATGGAATTGTTGCCAGCACATCAATGGAATGGCACAAATTAAGCAAGCTAAATTTGGATCTGTCGACATAGACTTCGTTCTGGGTGTGGGAGGATATGATCTTCAGAGGTAAGAGACTTAGAGGTATATTTACCTTTTTTAGCTCTTATTAAGGTACTATACACCTATTCCTATCATGCCACCTTTTTCCTGCCTAAATAATATGGCTACAAGTATGAAGATCATAATGCATTGTTACCCTTCTGTCTGTATTTGCTGCAAATTTATCTTCATTTTAATCAAATTGTCTTGATATTGCAGAATTGAATCCGAGGTAGATGGAGAATGTCCCTCTACAGTGAGCCATCCAGATGATTGTGGACATGGTACTCCTTTAAAACCGTGTTATCACTTTCTTTCTTAGTTACTTTTTTACTCACCTGTTTTGTTAAGAGTTCACGGCAGTATGAGGTCAATGTTGTTCAAATGGAAAGATGGTTTTGATGGATCGTGTGGATTTGATTTATCATGGCAATAAATTTTACCATTGTATTATGGTAGATCCTTCTCTTCTTAAAAGGCTAAAGTAGAAACAGTAAAGAATGAACTGGATGTCTTCCATAGAGAAGTCTAGTCTTGTATAGTGCACTGCCATTTAATAGTCATGCCCACAGTTTTTCATGCTGGTCATAACGTTGTCTACTACATCATAGGAAAAATATATCAAAGTTAGTCTTTGGTGTAGGTAGAAGTAATCTTTCAATCTAAATAAAACAATGATAGCATTATACAAGCATTTGTATATTATTGAAAATGAGATCTAGACAAGATAAGAGCAGAGGTTATAATGCAAAGTTAGTTGTCCTTGTGGTAATTAATTACAAATTATTGCTTTCTCACTCAGGTTCTATTTGTAGTCAAGTCTTTTGTTTAATTATATTGAGTTTTGTCTGATCTTTTTCCTGCAATTGAAACCCTCTAGTCTTTTGCCATGTCCTTCCTTTTCCATTGTTTGATTGATCTTAGTCTAAAATTTTGAAATAATAACAAAGTCTGTGTGACTTGACTGGATCGATACACTATGTTTCCCGAGTATATTTTTTATCATAATATTTTCTTGTGATTATGCGTTAGTTCACCATTCTGAATGTATCTACAGGACACAAAGGGCATCATCATCATGATCACGTGCATGATTCTGCTGTCTCTAGTGTCAGCATTGTTGCGGAGGGAACTCTTGATCGTGATGAGGTAATTGTAATAATTTGTTTCTCTGTTTTTCATTACCTAATCATTCTTGTTATTATTTATTTATTGAGTAACTACCCCTTCGTCCTCAATCAGTCATGATGACCAAGTTAACATGAATTTCATATCAATAATGGATTTCTAAATGCTTTTGTTGATAGTAACAATTGCTCAGTATAACATTATAGGGTTGTTTGTGGAATAAGTGTTTTGAAATTCTTCCTATACTTCTCTGCCACTGATTTTGCATAATCATGCATATAATATGTTGCAATGCAAAAGTGGGCTATGCCTTGTGTCACAGAAACCAGGGCTTGAAGAATGCGCGGTTTAGTTTTTCATGGTGTGTAATACATCTAGTATAGGAACTTTTTTCAGAATGTTATTTATAGACGTTTTCCTCTTATTTTTATTGTACAGTTTGTTTTCTATTTCCAACCTGGTAAAGTCATCTTGTTTGACATAATGACTATGTAATTGAAAGTATAATAACTGTGATTGACTGAACAAAAAAAATAGGCAGGCTTCCAATCTCATTTCACCATGATGTCACAAATACCTATTCTGTGAGAAATGGTTGGATGTATACATAAAACATTTTACATTGTTTGTACATAGTCATTAAGCTTATATGTTAATCACTGATTTTTTTTTTTTTAGTAGCACTAATCATGTTTCTCTTGTACTTTCACATTAAATGACGGTTAAGGTTGAAGATTGGCTTGAGAGATTGGTTGAAGAAAAGGGAGAAGACCTATACAGAATGAAAGGTGTCTTGTCAGTTGATGGTTCTGAACAACGATACGTGTTTCAGGTTCTCTTCTACAACAATATCATTCTATTTGCATTTTTAAACCTTTTGAACTCAAATTTGTTCTTGTGCTCTGATAGAGTTTGGTAGAGATTGATAGATTTGTATATGATATGAACTGTAACTGATAGATACTTTTATTATTCAGTAGCCTTGATAGATCAAGAGCAGTTACAAATGGGATTACCAAAAGACAGCAACAGTAACACTAGTAATAACTGCTAATTATCTCCCTTGAATACCTCTAGGACTTAGAGAGCCTAGAATCTCCCAACCCACACCCAAAATAACAATAACCAATGACAGTAAAATGCCACTCTTATTCTATTTAAATACCACTAACCCCCTAAACTGGGCCTAATTGCTTGGGCCTTTGAACTTCTGCCTTACATACACCTTTTTAATAGGAGGTTTACTAACAATACTGCCCCCCCAAAGTTTCACCTTGTCCTCAAGGTGAAAGAGTGGAAACTGAGTATTAATCACATCATAAGACTCCCAAGTTGCCTCAAAGTCCGGTAAATCCTTCCAATTGATGAGAACTTCTACTTGGCCATCAGCAGTAGTGCGCACATCTTTGAGAAAATCTGGTTCTACTTTCAGCTCCAAGTCTTCTGAAAGCATAGGTGGTAATGGTTGAGGATTAGCAGTTGGAGATATAGCTTTCTTCAACAACGATACATGGAAAACAGGATGAATTCTAGCTTCCGGAGGGAGATCCAATTGATAAGCAACCTGTCCAATAACCTTGGTAATTTTATAAGGGCCATAGAAACGAGGACTCAACTTCTCATTAATTCGCTTAGCCAAAGATTTGAGTCGATATGGTTGAAATTTGAGATAAACCCAATCACCGACAACATAGGAAACATCACGCCTGTGTTTATTTGCTTGAGTGCGCATCTGATCTTGAGCTTTCAGCAAATTAGATCGAAGATCATGAAGAATGGTGTCTCTTTCCTCAGTTAACCTATTAACCTCATCCACAAATGACGGAATTGTTGTACCTTTAACCAAATGAGGAGGATCCCGACCATACAAAGCTTTGAAAGGAGTAGTTCTTGTGGAGCTGTTGTAATTTGAGTTGAACCAGAATTCCGCCCACCCTAACCATTTAGCCCATAGTCTAGGTTTGGCACCTGTTAGGCATCTGAGGTAAGTTTCTAAACATCGATTAGTCACCTCTGTTTGACCATCCGTTTGAGGATGATAAGCTGTACTGAACTTGAGTTTGGTTCCTGCTAATTTGAATAATTCAGTCCAAAAATGACTTAGGAAGAGTTTGTCACGGTCAGAAACAATGGTGGCAGGGAATCCATGTAAACGCACAATTTCTTGAACAAAGACTTCAGCCACTGATTTGGCCGTGAAGGGATGGCTGAGAGCTATGAAATGTGCATACTTTGTAAATCTATCCACCACGACGAATATGGTGTCTTTACCGTGACTCCGTGGTAAGCCCTCAATAAAATCCATGGAAATGTCCTTCCAAACTTGAGTAGGAATGGGAAGAGGTTGCAACAGACCTGCAGGAGACAAAGTTTGATATTTATTTTGCTGGCAGATTTCACAAGAGGCCACAAATTGTTGAATATCTTTTTTCATGCCCTCCCAATACACCAATGCGAAAAATTATATGAGAATGCTGTAATGTTTTATTCATCAGCTCAAGGCTGGCTTTATAATAAAAGTACAACTAGCTATCTCCTTGATTTATGGAGGAAATAGTTACAAGGAGAAATAAAAGGAAATAATGATATTTTTAGAATCTCATAGAAATAACAAATTAGGAAACTAAATATATTCCAACACCCCCCCTCAAGTTGGTGCATAGATATCTGTCATGCCCAACTTGCTTATCAAATGCTCAAAGGTGGGTCTTGCCAAACTTTTGGTTAAGATATCTGCTGTTTGCTGACTTGAAGTTACAAAAGGTAGACATATGATTCCAGTATCTAACTTCTCTTTTATGAAATGTCGATCAATCTCAATATGCTTGGTTCTGTCATGTTGAACGGGGTTATGAGCTATGCTAATAGCAGCTTTACTGTCAGAGTATAATTTCAAAGGAAGCTCAATTTTCATCTTAAGTTCTTCTAAGACTCTATGGATCCATAATCCTTCACAGATACCTTGAGCCATAGCTCTAAACTCAGCTTCTGCACTACTTCTTGCTACAACCCCTTGTTTCTTGCTCCTCCATGTCACAAGATTACCCCAAACATAGGCACAATATCCAGAGGTTGATCTTCTGTCAGTAATTGAACCTGCCCAATCAGCATCGGTGAAGATAGACACATTTCTTTCATTAGTCTTCCTGAAAAATAATCCCTTTCCGGGATTTGCCTTTAGGTATCTCAGTATCCTATAGACTGCCTCAAGATGTTCCTCAAAAGGAGAATGCATAAACTGGCTTACTACACTAACCGAGAAAGCAATGTCAGGTCTCGTGTGTGACAGATAAATCAATTTCCCAACCAATCTCTGGTATCTTCCAGTATCAACAGGAACACTACCTTTTTCCCAAAGTTTTGCATTAGGATCCATGGGGATATCTGCCAGTCGACATCCACTCATTCCCGTTTCTTTCAATAAATCTAGGATATATTTCTGCTGGGAAACAACAATACCATCCTTTGATCGAGCCACCTCCATACCAAGAAAGTATCTCATGGATCCCAAGTCCTTGATTTCAAAGTCAACTGCTAATTTCTCTTTTACTCTTCCCATTTCATCTGTATCATTTCCAGTAAGAACAATATCATCGACATAAACAATCACGACAGCTATTTTTCCATCTTGGGAGAACTTTGTGAACAAGGTGTGGTCAGCCTGGCCTTGAATGTACCCTTGTTTCTTCATGGACTGAGTGAATTTTTCAAACCAAGCTCTAGGAGACTGCTTTAATCCATACAAAGACTTATTTAGTTTGCATACATTTGATCCAAACCTGTCTTCAAATCCAGGAGGAATGTCCATATATACTTCTTCTTCTAAATCGCCATTGAGGAATGCATTTTTAACATCCAACTGATGTAGGGGCCAATCCAGGTTAGCTGCAAGAGATAAGAGAATTCTGACGGTATTCAATTTAGCAACTGGAGCAAATGTATCTGAGTAGTCTATACCATAGGTCTGAGTAAAGCCCTTAGCCACCAATCGAGCCTTATACCTTTCAATTGACCCATCTGAATTATACTTCACAGTAAACACCCATTTGCATCCAACCGTCTTCTTCCCATCCGGTAGTGTCATAACACTCCAAATTTTGTTCTTTTCAAGGGCTTTCATCTCCTCAAGCACAGCTTACCTCCACTTTGGAACTTCTAGAGCAACTTGTACATTTTTTGGAATTTCTACACTAGACAATTTTGAGGTGAAAGCAGAAAATGATGAAGACAAATTTGAATATGATATGAAATTGGACAAGGGGTGTTTAGTGCAAGATCTAAGAGGTTTTCTAACAGCAATAGGATCATCTATATCAGGATACAAGACACGACTCTCAGAAACAGAGATAGACTTACTTTTTCTGTTTTTAGGAGGCCGATCATTCCCCGGTTCAGATTCATGACACTGTTGAGATGTGGACTCATCACTTTCTTTGTGATTCTTTCTCACAAAAACCTTCCCTTTCCAAATGTTGTTTCCTGCTTCAAACCTATTCTCTTTAGATGACTCACCACTTTGTGGCATTTCAATTAGATCATCATTACCATTACTTTCAAAATTCTCATGGTTTTCGTCATGAGGAAATGTAGGCTCAGATTCACCAAATTCCTTACTCATATCAGGAGTAGGATCGGATAAAGAATCATGGCCATTTTCTGTTGGTGCAAAATTATAAGTCTTAGAACTCTGTGATTCAGGCAAAGATAAATTATTAAAAAAACTCATGTCCTCAGTTTGAAACGAGTCTTCCTTTAAATTCCCCACCTGAAGATGAGTGTCATCAAAAAAATATTTGTTTTCAAAGAATGTAACATCCATAGTGACATACATTTTCTTGTTTTTTGGATCAAAACATTTGTATCCCTTTTGGGTTGGAGAGTATCCAACAAAAACACATTTTATAGCACGTGGTTCAAGTTTTCCAACATTTTTATGTTCATGAACAAAAGCTGTGCAACCAAAAATTTTTAATGTCAAATCAGTTGAAACACGAGTACTAGGAAAACATTCTTTGAAAGTATCAATTGGAGTTTGAAAGTTGAGAACCTTAGAAGGCATTCTGTTAATTAAATATGCAGCAGTTAAAACCGCTTCACCCCACAAATAGTTTGGTACTTTACTTGAGAAAAGTAAAGCTCTAGCTACCTCCAATAAATGTCTATTTTTCCTTTCTGCAACTCCATTTTGTTGAGGAGTATTAGGACATGAACTTTGATGTATAATTCCATTTTGAAGAAAAAATTCACCCAAATTAGTGTTAAAATATTCTTTGCCATTATCACTTCTAAAAACTTGAATATTAGTTTGATATTGGTTTTGCACCATTGTACAAAAATCTTTTACAGCCTGACAAACATCATATTTCCCCTTTAACAAGTACACCCAACATACCCTTGAATGATCATCGATAAAGGTGATAAACCATTTTTTAAGAGAAAGTGTACTTGTACGGTTAGGGCCCCAAACATCACTGTGAATAACAGAAAAAGGTTTTGATGGTTTGTAAGGCTGTATTGCAAAGTGGGAACGATGATGTTTTGCAAATTCACATGCTTCACATTTAAACAAAGAAATATCCTTATTACGAAATAACTTTGGAAACAAGTGTTTTAAATAGGGAAAACTAGGATGACCTAATCGTAAATGCCATAACATGATATTGTCATCATTATTATTTAAAACAGAAAAAGACTCAAAGCAGGAACTTATTGTTTCAGAAGGTAGTTGTGATGCATATCCAATGTCAAAGTAGTAGAGTCCTCCACTCTCCTCAGCGCTGCCAATCATCTTCCCCGAGTTCAAATCCTGAAAGACACAATGAGAACGGAAAAAATTAGTTTGACAATTTATATCTTGGGCTAATTTACTAACAGACATTAGACTACAAGACAAGTTGGGAACATGAAGGACATTTTTAAGAGTTAACATTGGAGACAACACAACTGACCCTTTGCCGGCAATGGCTGAAAAAGAGCCATCTGCGACTTTTATTTTTTGATTACCTGCACATGGACTATATGAAGAGAACAAAGTGGATTCACCTGTCATGTGATCGGAGGCACCGGAATCTACTATCCAAGTATGATTAGGACTGACACTAAGAAACACAGAGTTACCTTTTGTTGGTATAGAGCAAGAAGGAGTTTGAGACTCGAGGAGTTTGAATAGTTTCTCTAGTTGTTCCGTAGTGAGTGGACTCTGAGTTGAAGTAGATTGTTGTCCTTGATCAGAATTACTTGCTTGGAATGCACGACCACCTTTCTTCTTCTTCCAGTTAGGAGTCCAATTAGGAGGTTTGCCTTTGAGTTTCCAACAATCTTCACGGGTATGCCATTCGCGCTTGCAGTAATCACACCAAGGAATTTCGTCTGATTTTTTTCCTTTGTGGGGGTTTCTAGTTGCCAAAGCCGAGCCTTCTAATTCAGAGCTTCGGTGTGTCTTTCCCATCATAATTCCTTGTCGTGACTCCTCCCTTTTTATTTCTGCAAAAGTTTCACGAAGAGTTGGCAATGGTACCTTTCCCAAAACTCGACCTCTTACCTCATCAAGATCTTTATTTAGCCCAGCAAGAAACATGAACACACGATCATTTTCTTGTCTCTTTAGAAACAGAACACTATCTTCTGCACATTTCCAATTGTCATCATAACAGAGATCCAACTCTTGCCACAAGGTCAACAACTCATTGTAATAAGCAGTTACATTCCTGTCACCTTGTTTAGCATGCCATAACTTTGACTTTAAACCAAAGATTTGAGAGGCGTTTTGGATATCAGAGTATGTTTCCTTGACAGCTTCCCACACATCTTTTGCGGAAGGTAAAAACATGTAAGGTTTGCCTAATCCAGTTTCCATAGTGCTTACTAACCAAGCAATGATCAAGGAGTTTTCAGACTTCCACTGTTTGTAAAGTGGGTCTCCTTCTGCCAGTTCAGCAACTGCTCCCGTCAAAAAACCAAGTTTCCCTTTGCCGTCCAACACCAAGCGAACAGTTTGGGCCCATTCATTATAGTTATTCCCATTCATCTTAGGAATATCAATCTTGAGGGAAGATTTGGAACCCTCGTTGAAATCGTTGTCGCCATAAACACCTTTGTTTTTGTTTCCGTTGTTGTTTCCGCCATTACCGCCACTGTTTGCGGCGAAATCTGATTTCTCAAAAACGGGGCTGGTGACATCTGGTTTCTCAAAAACGGGGCCACCACCGCGGCCAGCACCTGCCTGTTGACCATCATTATTGTTGGAGGATCCGGTGTAGGCCTGGCCGATGGAAGGCCACTTGTTGTAATCGGCCATGAGAGACGAAACGGGTATGGGAACAGAATTAATTTTTTTTTTTTTTTTTTTTTTCCAGTAGCACTCTAACCCTAACCTAGGGCTCGTGATACCATGCGAAAAATTATATGAGAATGCTGTAATGTTTTATTCATCAGCTCAAGGCTGGCTTTATAATAAAAGTACAACTAGCTATCTCCTTGATTTATGGAGGAAATAGTTACAAGGAGAAATAAAAGGAAATAATGATATTTTTAGAATCTCATAGAAATAACAAATTAGGAAACTAAATATATTCCAACAATCAAAGCTCCCAATTTTTTGTATGTTCGAAAGAATCCGGAATGGCCACCAATTGGGGAGGAATGGTATTCTTGTAAAAGAGTTGGAATCTTGGAAGAGTTACGAGGCAATACCAACTTCCCTTTGTAAAATAACTTCTTATTCTTAAAAGAGTAATTGGAATGACTGGCACCATCTGCAATCAAATCATGAATAATGGCCTTTAATTTCTCGTCATTCATCACCTCAGCCTCCCACTCTTCATAATCAGCAAAATGAACCATAGAAATAGCTGCATAAGTCATGCGACGTGAGAGAGCATCTGCAGCTCGGTTTTCATGGCCAGGCTTATAAATGATCTCAAAATCAAATCCCATTAATTTAGAAGTCCACTTGAACTGATCTGCACCCAAAACACGTTGATCTTGCAGAAATTTCAAACTTTTTTGGTCGGTGTGGATGATAAAATGGTTGCCCATCAAGTAATGTCTCCACTTTTGAACTGCAAACACAATAGCCATCAATTCTCGTTCATAGACCGACTTTCTTTGGGCTCTATCTGACAATGGTTGGCTTAAAAAAGCCACTGGTCTGCCCTGTTGCATTAGTACTGCACCCAAACCTGTGTTAGAAGCGTCAGTTTCAATAACAAAAGGTACTGAAAAATTTGGAACGGATAAAACTGGTAATTCAGCCATGGCCTTCTTTAAGGTGTCAAATGAAAGTTGTGCCTCTTCGTTCCAAAGAAAGTTGTCTTTCTTTAGCAAGTGAGTGAGGGGTTTGGCTATGCTTCCATAATCACGAACAAATCTGCGATAATAGCCGGTCAAACCAAGAAAACCCCTTAACGATTTCAAATCCTTTGGCCTTGGCCAAGTAAGCATAGCATCCACTTTCTTTTGGTCAGCAGCAACGCCTTGAGCTGAAATTATATGACCAAGGTATTCTAATTGATGTTGGCCAAATGTGCATTTTTTATAGTTGGCTACTAACTGATGCTCTTTAAGCAAATTCAAAACAGCCCCAAGGTGGTGTTTGTGTTGCTCTGCATCTTTGCTATACACCAATATATCATCGAAGAATACCAAAGCAAATTTACGTAAATAACGACGCAATACCTCATTCATCAAAGCTTGGAAGGTGGAAGGTGCATTAGTGAGACCAAAAGGCATTACAATAAATTCATAGTGTCCCTCATGAGTGCGGAAAGCAGTTTTTGGAATGTCTTCCTCCTTCATCCGAATTTGGTGGTAACCTGATTTCAAGTCCAATTTAGAAAATATGGTTGCTCCTCCCAATTCATCCAATAACTCGTCAATAATTGGACTCGGAAACTTATTAGGAACAGTGATCTTGTTCAAAGCTCTATAATCAACACAAAATCTCCAACCCCCATCTTTTTTCTTAACAAGTATAATAGGACTTGAAAATGGACTGACACTAGGCCGAATAATTCCAGACTTAAGCATATCAGTCACTAACCTTTCAATTTCATTCTTTTGGTAATGGGGATACCTGTAAGGGCGTAAGTTTGGGATTGCAGCGCCCTCTTGTAAAACAATGGCATGGTCATGCGTTCTTGATGGTGGCAGCCCTTGAATTTCTTGAAAAACAATCTTAAAATCCTCCAAAACTGTTGTTAACCAAGTGGGAACAGTGTTGTGTTGGTCAGATACGTCAGTAACTACCTCAACTTGCAATAAATAGCCGTCTCCTGAAGCTTGCAATGCTTTGTACATGGTTTTTAGAGAGGCTGGCGCTCTTGACAAAGTGGGATCGCCTTGCAAAACATGAAAACCGGATGAAGTTGGAACTTTGAGAATTAATTCTCCAAAGTTGGCACGGACCTCACCAAGTTGAGCCAACCATTCCATGCCCAGTACAATATCCACATTACCCAACTCAAATACATAAAAATCTTGTTGAACATGCAGTCCTTGGAGAGTGATTGACAATTGTGAGCACACCCTTACACAAGGAATCTTTCTTCCATCACCCACCTCAACTGTGAAAGAAGAATTTGGTGTAAACTGTAAGTTCAAATTCTGCACCAAAACTGAGGAAATAAAGTTGTGAGAAGCCCCACAGTCCACTAACACCAGCACCTTATGATTCAACAAATCTCCCCATAATTTGATTGTTTTCTTGGAAGTAAAACCAGACATGCTAAACATAGATAATTGAAGAGAATTAAGATCA
This sequence comes from Trifolium fragiferum, assembly GCA_954870985.1. Taxonomy (NCBI): domain Eukaryota; kingdom Viridiplantae; phylum Streptophyta; class Magnoliopsida; order Fabales; family Fabaceae; genus Trifolium; species Trifolium fragiferum. The sequence goes on from OX940792.1 coordinate 23,374,556, forward strand.
CTATCAGATTCAAGTATCTGGTCAATAGTTTCAGCCTCGTCCTCATTCCCTTCCAAAATGAGCACATTAAATTGCTTGTTTGCACACCGATGACCCGGAGAAAATTTTGCATCACAACGATAGCACAAACCCTTAGCAAATTTCTCTTGTAACTCTGCATCAGTCAATTTCTTAAATACTCTACCACGAAAAGGTGTGGATTGGGATGTTGCATTAGCATCACTGGTGGCGGCAGAAGTGATGGCTGGTCTAGCAGACGGACTCTTATTTGCATCCACTGTTACTGTGCGATTAGAAGGGAAGTTCTGCATGAAATTTCCTGCTTTTGGGGCGTGTGAGTTGCTTGGGTTCAATAGCATATTTTTCTCATCAATGCGCTGAGCAAAATCCATCAATTCCGGCAAAGTAGAGACCGGGTGTAATTTTAATTCTGCCTTTACAGCATCTTTGAGGCCATTCAGAAAAATCCCTTTGAGATATTCTGGCTCTGCAGCACGTAATGGACCAGCGTACAATTCAAATTGTGCACGATACTCCTCCACGGACCCTGTTTGTTTCAAACTCAACAACAATTCATACGGAGTTTGAAGCATAGAAGGTTGGAACCTCTTGAGAAGTGCTGTCTTGAAATCTTCCCATGTGGGATTAGGAGAGCAAAACTCCCACCATTGGTACCATGTCAATGCCTTCCCTTCCATCGCTACCATGGCCGCTTGAATTTTCTCCGCTTCAGTTACATTTCTCAATTCAAAGTAGCGCTCCACACGACTTGTCCAGCCAAAAGCATCATCTCCTTCAAAAATAGGGATTGTTAACTTCCTCCATTTGTCCTCTGGGTTGTGAATCTGCTGCGATGAGAACGACGGCGACCCCTGTTCACGGCGTATTGATAAACCGTTAACAGTTTCGCTTAATTCTTCCACTCTGCGTTGCGCTTCAGCCTGTTGTACTTCCAGTTGTTGTCGCAAGTTTTTTACCTCCTCACGTGTGGCCGTGTAATCTGCATATGCACGTTCAAGAAATTCCAATCTAGCTTCCATTTGACTGCGTGTTTGGACCATACACAGGGGAAAAAGATCGATTTTCTGATACCAGTGATAGAGTTTGGTAGAGATTGATAGATTTGTATATGATATGAACTGTAACTGATAGATACTTTTATTATTCAGTAGCCTTGATAGATCAAGAGCAGTTACAAATGGGATTACCAAAAGACAGCAACAGTAACACTAGTAATAACTGCTAATTATCTCCCTTGAATACCTCTAGGACTTAGAGAGCCTAGAATCTCCCAACCCACACCCAAAATAACAATAACCAATGACACTAAAATGCCACTCTTATTCTATTTAAATATCACTAACCCCCTAAACTGGGCCTAATTGCTTTGCCTAATTGCTTGGGCCTTTGAACTTATGCCTTACATACACCTTTTTAATAGGAGGTTTACTAACATGCTCTTACCCTATTTCTCTATTACTTTCAGGGGGTGCATTCCATGTTGGATGACAGCCCAGGAAAAACTTGGGAACCCGAAGAAAAGAGGATAAACAAACTTGTGTTCATTGGAAGGAATTTGGATGAAACTGCCCTAAGAAAAGGCTTCAAAGGCTGTTTAGTCTAGCAGTAACAAAATATGCATTTTCAGAATTTCAGACATGCATCTCGTAGCACAATGGGAAAATGTGGTTGATACTATAGATTGGAAGGACTTGCATGTTATGTTATTTGAATTTGAATATTATGGTGACATGCTTCGATCTTACATAGCAAAAGCATTTTAAATCAGTATCTTAGATGTCGATCAAGAGTGTTATTATAGTTTTTTTGTTTTAAATATGTATAGCTAGCAGTCAATGAATATTTGATAGTATAATAGTAGCAAAAAAAATTACAGTAACATGAATTGTTGATGAAATTATTTACTATTGAACACTGTCTAAGATGACCAAAAACAAACCTTAGGTTAGAAAACAGATATGAAATCATCATCCAAGATCATTTATAGTTATTAGTGTATAATTTAAACCAGTTGATTACAAATCAACGATCAAGATTCAAAACAACTTGTTTTTACAACAATCCTAATCCTTTGAAAATATTGTAACACAAATAGGCAATAAATACAATTGCTCATGTATTAGCTTGGATAGTCATATTATTTTTATTTTTTTATTTTTATATCGCAGAAGCTATTTTTAATCATATTATTTTGTCTTAACCCACTAGTTTTCAAGGGAAAAGAGTTTTAGTAATTTGATTTGATGTTCAGATACGAGATAAGTAAAATATGACAAAGGATAAGAAAGTAAAAAAACACCACTCAACATGGATTTTTAAATTAGTTTCCAAATTATAACTGCATGTCTTTTGAGCAAAATTGAAAGAAAAGAAGCATTACATTGAAATTTAATATCCAAGATAACCAGTTTATTCTGCATAGGACTATAAGCACAAAATCTCCTAAAGGTAAAGGTATTTTAATCAACAATCATGTCCTTGCTTGAACCACTACCTCACGTGGAAATTTCATTTTACACATAAATTTTTAGGTACTCATCCATACGTGTGTAATTCACCTCAGGGTAAAGCTTTGATGCTTCTTCTCCATTTTCTCCAATCTCAAAGTTTGTCAAACAACCTTCATAGAAAATATGATAGAAGTGTCCAATTCCTACTTGAAGCTTATAATCCAACCCTGCAAATCAAATTAATATAAACCGTAAATCACCGGCACTAATTGCTTATGACAATAATGCTGCTACTTTCCAAATATATAAGGTACATAACTTTGTCTACACAAACTAAATTATGACACAATTATATGAATGTGTTACCTTTCAATGTTGTAAGAAAGCCCTCGGGAGGTATATATGTCTTCTCCAGCTCCTTTCCAATAAGTTTCTCCCAAATTCCAATCAATTCTCCTTGGGAGAGAATGTTATCTTGTGGTCTAAGGTATAAGGTTTTGTTTAAGGTTCGAGGATCATCGATTGTCTTGATTGTATATGTTGCAACATCATATTCATCCAGAAAAACAGCTGCAATCATATATGCATGTTAACAGATATATCGTTATGAACATAAAATAGCAAAAAATTAGCAACGAAAATTAGAAGTGTAAACAGAAAATGTCATTTGTTCCCTCGTCACTAAATTTAGCGATTGAACTTATAAAGGTACCTTTGAGTGAGCCATCTCCAAAGAGATGAACCTTGTCCCTTGGAGGAACAAATGACCCCATCTGAGAGAGGCTGCCGGCAAAGTATCCAGCGAAAAGGTTAGCAGAGATGTAAGTGAAAGGGATATTAGCTTCCTCGATTGCTTTTCTTACAGCCATTTTGTCATCAAATGTTACCCTTCCTGGCTCCAATGCATGTCCCATTCTTGCTGGGTCTAGCCCAAATTCCGAAGGCAAGAAACGCTAGTAGAGAAAAAATGAAAGAGTTTTATCATATTGCTATGTTAAATTGGAAACCGATGAATCTATCAAAAAATATACTGAAATATTCTGCAAGAGTACTCCCATATTAAGTACCAATTTTTTGGTTAAATTGCTTAAGAACTTAAATCTAGGACAAAATTATCTCTAATGAAGCATAAACAACTGCAACTATTTAAGCAGTTCACAGACAACAGCAAATTAATGCATTTGAGAAGCATTGCTGACATTACTCCTCTTAAAAATTCCGGGTTGAGCACCTACCTATAAATCGGTTTTCAGGTTATATTTCATCTAATATTTGCTCTCACGACACCCCTTGCATTTACGTCTGGACATTCATAGTGTAGCCCAAGTGCTTTGGTAGCATGTGGCCTAATGGAGCTAAATAGACTCTATATCTTAAATTTCGAGTTTAACAAATTTGAATTTGAGACAGTAACTGCGTCACGCAATTATTGGTTTTGGTCATCCGATTTGAGATCAACGGTCGAAATCCTTTTCAGTTGATTTTGCTAGTAATTAATCTGAACCATCTGATCTCTAATTAATGGTTGAGATGTAAAACAGCGTGTTATTGCAACTACAAGCAATCTGGATCCGAGTTTAACCTAACTCAACTCTATAAAACTGACATTTTAGGTAATAGATGTCTTTGACTTATAAACAATTTTTCGAGTCATATCTAAATCTAGCAATTACATTACATAACTATATGATTTACATTTTTCTTTCAGAAGATTAATGACAATACATTATTGATTATTTTATTAAAGGATCTTGTTAATTGATCAACATTTTTACCTTTTTCAAATGAATTTTGTAAAGACTATATATAATTAACTTGGTCCATATAGTTCAGGAGTAATTTCAACATTAACAAATTTTACATGACTACAACAAACAAACAAGGACATAAATACACTAACATATATTTGCAAGTACTAAAAACAAACAAACTTTTAATAAAACTAAAAGTTTAAAAATTTAAGATAGAAAATGTCCCTTAAATTACCTTAATATTACCAGCTTCTTTGATGGCATCAACAAGTTTAAGTTGCAAACCAATACTATGACTCCTAATATGAACACCTGAGATGGCACTAATGACAACATCAACTTTCTTGATGGCATCAACAAGGCTCTTATGATCTGAAAAAGATGCTTCAACAATATGAGCACCTTGTTTCTTGAATGAGAGAAGCCTTTGGAGCTTCTCAATTTGAAGACTCAATTCTGGCCTTTGAATTACATAGGTTTCATGTCCTTGTTCTAAGCTTGCTTTCACTATTCTTCTTCCTATGTAACCTGTTCCTCCCACTACTAGAACCTTGCTCTTTCCCATCTTCTTTGTTTCTGCTTCAATGTTTTGTTTTGGGTTCTTGGATTGGATTCAGGTTTTATATATTGTGAACTTGATTAATTAGTTGCCACTCTTAATTAGTAGAATTAAATAATGTATGGATATTAGTATTAATATGTACTGTTTATATATGGATCTATGGATGGGGGGTAGATGGGTAGGTGGAGATGTCAAGACGAATTTGGTGTCTATTTTGATTCTACCTTAGTTGACTATGTGCTTTAGTGAGGTAGCCAATTTTGAACAAAAAAAACGACTGCGTTTTTTTTTTTCAACAAAGATTAAGAGTGAAATCACTATTTTAATTATTATAAAAAAATTGTAAGATGAAACAATAGTATACTGCATTTATTAAAGGCTAAATTTTAGTGCTCTGTCTAGGGTGGGAGACCTTGATAGGTCACTCACCGTGCATCACCTTTTATAACCGTTAGATTGAATACACACCTTATCAATCAAATACACTTGATTATTTCCCATTTGTTTTCTTCTTAGAGTTTCATATCTCTCTCCTTGTTCCTGTTCTACTTCCATTCTGCTGCTTTAATTTTCTATAATATCATCGCTGTTTGATACAAATTTCTTGCCATGTAAATATCTATTTTTTCCTTCACCATTGGACTTCAATCTAACCCTAACTCTCTCAACTAATTGATTGTTCACGAGGCTCTAAAAACTTATAATGAACAGTACTAAAACTTTTATATCTACAGAGAATGCTTTAGACAAACACAAGAAAACCAAAATTCAAACTTTTACCATAAATGTTCAAACTTTGATACATCCATAAAAGAGATAACAATTTGTCTGCAACCAAGACAAAACCCATAAAAATCACAACAAAAAATTAAGTTCTTTCAACAATCAAAGAGTGAAGCAGTAATTTTCTATTAGTCAAACAATTGGATTGTTAAGAGCCACGAGGTTATTATTATTATCATAATAGCTTCATTTGGTTGTTCCTCTCATCCTTTTGTTGAAGAAGATCTGATTTGAGAGGAGAGAGAATGGGAAAAGCAGAATGAATTAAGAAATATTAGATGCTGACAGTATATAATAAGATCTATGGAACTTTACTATCTAACGGTCTAAAAATGATTGTCTTACTTGTGCACGGTGAAAGACCTATTAAGGTCTCCCACCCTAGACAGAGCCAAATTGTAGCCTATAATTTTATCAAACTTGGAGGGGTAGTGCATTATGGAGAAGTCTTGGCTACCTCTTTTTTCTGTAGCTTAATTAATTTTTAAATAAGTTTGCACTACCCCTCGCAAGTTTGAGAAAATTTAGCAACCCAAATAAATTTATTTGTCAAAAAACTAGCAGAGATCCAAATGATAAATAAATTCTTCTTATTTTAATGATTTCACTCTTTACGATAACTACTCAAAAAATCATGTGAATAACTAAAATTGTTAAATAAAAATTAATAAAATAATATTTTATTTTTTACTTTGTATTTGGCCCCATCATAAGATTTTGGCTTGCTTCGCAATCGCAACTGCTTAACCTTTATAATAATACCTTTGGCCTCCCAACTTTCACAAACTTACAATTTTGATCCCTTAATTTTCATAATAACACTTTTGACCTCTTAACTTTCACAAACTTGCAATTTTGGCCATTTTGCAAAAGGATGACCATCTACTGATTTTGATCAAATCAGTATCTGAAAAGGGGGTGTTACAATAGTGGTATCAGAGCTGGTCGAGTCTTTCGGGAGTCTTTGGGAAATAGGTCCATTAGGCTTGTGTTGTGTGATCTCTGTTTAATTTTTTTGGATTGTTTTCTATGTGATTTTTTTCTAAAATTGTTTATTAGCATATGGGACGTGAGGAAGATCTAATCATAATTGTAATTTTGTAAGTCATGTAAGTAACAAACATGGATATATGTCGAGAATGAGTAGAACTCTTGATGGTTAGTCAATTATTCTTTTTACGTGGAATAGCTAAGGAACTATTGAAAGATGTTAATACCTTTAAATTATTGAGAATAGTTTAGTTGACTAGTATATATACTATTAAGAGTTGTTGATTTTTCTATATGTATAACTAGTTTATAGATAATGAGGTATAATAGAGAATCAAAGAACCGTAAGTTCCGGAAAATGTTTTTTTATACGATTAATAACTAAAAAAATTCTTTAGTTAAAACAAAAGAAAATATGATAGTGTTATGATGACATATTTAGAGTATGGAAAGGTCTTGCTTGTTTGAGAGTCTTATGAATTGAAATTTTACTTCACTAAAAGCATCAATTTTCGTATGTTTAAGTGATTTTGTAATTAGCTATTAGTATTGGAAATTTAAAAAGCACAACATTATGTTAAAGGTTATTATAATTGAATGTGAGCATGAAGTTTAGATGATTTTAACTTACGGATGTCAATTTTTAGAGTTAGTAGTAAGATAGTAAGAAAAGAAAAACAAAACTAATAATATAGTATGGTGTATTAGTTTTTGTCTTGTTTTGTTGTCCTGCTATATGCTGAAGCCATTTATCTTTCATGTTGTGTTTCTCCTATTTAGCTAGGAACCTCTTGTATTTAAGTAGAAATTATTTTAAATAAAATTGTGTTGTTTAAAATAAATAAATAAATCAAGACTTGCAATTAAGGTTCATTATGTTAAATTTTGAAGAGAGTGTCTACGACCAATTTTAAACTTAGGAGTAAGTTATGTGAAACAAACTAGTTCTATGATGAACCTATACAAGACTACTAGAAAAAAATAAATAATAATAAAATTGAATTGATGAGTTACATGATTTTGATATTTAATATGATTATTTTACCATGTGTTTGAGATATCTTATTGTGGTGTATAGTGAAGAGTTTAATTATACTTAATAAGATTATGATTGGATAATTTCTTTTAGGTAATGTTAGTAATTGAGGCAGTAGTGATAGTTTAGATTGTAGTTGGACAGTGTAGCATGACTTTAGTTTATAGTTTAAATATAGTAGCAAGTAGTATGAGGTCTTAGAGTAAGAATATAATTTTTTAGTAAATATCAAAATATTATTAACCACAACCCAAGGCATAAGCCATACCAAGAGGGCAATAAAAACGAGAAATACAAGGAAAGAAGCCAATTAAAACAACTCCAAACAAAAAAAAAAAAAGGCAAAAGAAAAATAAGCAACAAAGCCTAGCAACTGAGCAGCTACAGTGGCAAAGGCTAAATGCTACAGCCATCAACCGAAACAGATGAGCATAAACACAACTCCAACAAAACTAAAAACTTCCCAGCCTAAGGAAAAATAGCAGAACCGGAACAAAAATTCCAACAACCCCAATAAGAACCCTGAGACAACAGAGCCACACTAACGATTGTAACAATCTCCGGGATCCCATAACCACTCATAGAAAAGACATGGAGGAATTTTCAATTTATCTCCACTCCACCTCCACGAGAAGACCTTGACCGAGTCTACAATCTCCAAAGGTTCCGCCTCCACATTATTGAAGATGCGATTGTTCTTAGCTTTCCACATCGACCAAAACACGGTGTGCCAAACCAACAAAAAGCCTTTTCTAGCTTTTATAGTCTTCGCCACCTCCCAACAACAATCAGAAAGATTTGGCGGCATTACAATTACAACCCCTAACCATTTGAAGATCTCATACCAAACCACCATAGCCATCTTACAATGTTTCTCAACTTGAATATACGTATAAATGAGTCATGGTTACATATTTATAGATGTACAAGGTAATCTAGATAATTCTTTCTAGATATATTTTAATAGAAATCTAGTAATGGTTTGTTCTTCTAGTATGCTCAAATATTCTATCTAGAAATGTGCATCCCCTTAACCGGCAGAAAGGAGAACACTTATTGCATGTATAAGTAGATAATTTAAAAAAAAAAAAACTAGAGTTTGACAAAAGTATTTTTATTGGATAGTATAGATAAGAGAAGTATATAAGTTTGGAATGTCCATTTTAAGTAAGTTTGAAGACTTGAGCTTTAAATAATAATATAGTAGAATAATAAGTCTTGAGGAGAGTATGAAAAATAGAATAAGTGGAAGTCTTAATATAAAAAATAGTGTTGTGGTTTTAAGAGGAGTGATTCAATTTGGAATAATGGAGATGATCGATATAGTAGGTATATTAATCTTATGATTCTCTTAGAAGGAGTGCCTTTATTTTATAGAGTTTTAAAGTGAAATTTTAGTTTCTATAAAGATAGAATTATAGTTTATAACAAGAATAATATTTTGATTTATTTTGAAAGGGTAGAGTGAACTTGTGTGATATTTAAGTTTGAAAATTTGGCTTTATTTTAAAAAAATAAATAGTATTATAATTTCTAATATCCAATGACAAGAAGTGTAATGGTAATAAGATCATAGTTTTAAGATGAATGATTTTCTTTTGAAAGATTATAAATAGTTGAAATAGTGAATTCAATTATTCATAATGATTAATTACATTAATTCATTAGCTAGGTATTGCTTTACTTGAACAAAATTAGTTGCATATTTTTGAGTGTGTTTAGATTTTGAACTAGTATAATGAAATTGTAACCTTTAGCATGGTTGTAGAAATTATAGGTATATGATATTTTTAAGTTGAGTCCATTAGCCTTATAAAAAGATTTGTCAAAGAAGTATTTATTCTATTAAGTATACTAAAAAGTTTATAATCATGATAGAATTTGTATGAATAACAAAATTTCTCTAAATATAGGGTAGATATATCAAATTATTTTTTTTACTTACGAATTTCGAGGATGAAATTTTTTTAAGTGGGGTAGTAATGTAATGCCCCAAATTTTATAAACTAGCATTTTCTTTATATTATTAATTTAAGTATTTTTATAAAATGAATTTATTATTTAATTATATCTTTCATAATAGCTTGAAAAAAATATTATCAGTGTGTATAGAATATTATGTCTAAAGTGTGAGAATGTGTAAGTAATTATTTTCTTGAAAGTAAACAATAGATATAGAAAAATTATAGATCTAACCTATTAATTTAATGTGAGAGATGATTAGGTTTGGGAAATTTAATCTTACCAAAGATGGTTTAACTTTTCATCTAGTCTAGCATTTCAAAAGTAAAGTTACACTTATATGGGAAACATTATTGTGTATGTCTTGATAGTTTTATTCCTTTGTATAGACTGATAAGTAATTTATTATTTTGAATAAATTTAAGAAAAGTAAGTCTAGAATTCAATCATGAAATATCTTAGTAACTTGTGATAAAATTCTTGACTTAAAATTCTACCGAATTTTGGACAGTTATTTACTAAACAGTATAAATTATTATCACAGAAAAAGGAAAGAAAAATATTTTTAAAATCACAAAAATATGAAGATTAAGAGGGTGTTATTAATTTTATCATTTATGTTATAAAAGAATAAATTAAAAATTAATGAAAATTAAGAGATAAGAATGGATTAGTAAGATAAGAATTACCCATGTGCATGTATCAACGTGGTTAAGCTTTCTTCACAAAGTAGAAGTAAAAACGTGGCCTTATTTTCTTTCACAAATGGAAGTGAAAACGTGGTCTCCTAATTGCCCACACCTATCATTGAAACTCTCCTATAAATAGAACCTTAATCTTCATCAATCACACACAAACCATCACTCTAGCAAGAAGCAGGAATTAAAAGGTGTGAATATCTACTTTTTCTTTGTTTTATTTTCAGTCTTAAATTCTTTTATTTTGTTGTTTCAATTCTTTTAAAAATTTGTCCATTTCAATCATGTTAAATTTCTAGCTACTCTCCTTCCTTTTAACTAAACTTACAGATTATGTACTCTAATTTCTTCTTCACTCCTCTTTATATTTTCTAAATATTTATTAGTTTATACACTTGACTTCTAGAGTTGTTCCATAATCTACACTAGTTTAAATCATTTTGGTCATTCTTTCTAACTTCTAAAGAAGCTCGGTATTCAAAGGTGTTGGTTCACTAGTTTTCTAATTCTTCTAGTGTTAACTTAGCCAATCAATTTCAATGAAGTTAAAAGTCCTATGTTTCAATATTTCTATAATAAAGAAAAGAAAAAAAAAAAGAAGAAGAAAGAAAGGTAGTGTACTTAGCTCATATTTTTAGTCAACTGGTTGTCTAATTTTATTTGATTTCATAGTACACATTTGACTCATGTCCACTACCATGCATTATTATTTCTTTAAGTGTTAACTAAGAAAAATTTAATCACACAAGATGGTGACAAAACAGAGCCCTTCTAAAAAGGAAAATTTTGGATTAATATGATAAGTTGAAAGTCTTCTGTTTCATAATCTTAACTTATAAACACGACCAAAAATATATATGTCTAAGAAGCAATGACATGCCATATTATTACAGTGTTGGTTTCCCATGTTTGCTTTAGAATATAAGTTTCTTGGATTTGCATTAGCATTTTGATAATGTTAGGATTTATTATAATTATAGTGAGTTAAGAGATAGTTGTTTTGATGAGCGAATAGGTATTCTCGAAGAAGGTGATTACTCAAATTTATGTTGGAAAGCTTTGAGGTAAGGGGAATTACTAATAATAAGTTTCGATGAGCACAAGAAATGTGTTACTTGTATATATATTATTAGCTATAATTAGGGGAAGTTGTGTACTTGATGTTACTAATTTTAAATTCGTTAAGGTATATGCAAATGTCGAGTAATTGATTTAGTTTGATTATATGTGTGGATAAACTTTCTTCAATATATGATTCGAAAATGTATTCAATTGATTTGGCGATTGAAATTGTCACTATCAATGTTTTATGAGGAAAAATAAATAAATAAATTATTTATGTCCTTAATTTGTTTATTTATAATGATATCTATGTGCTTGAGTGTTTATGCTGAAAGTTTGAGGTGATCTCTTATAAGTTGCATTATGAGTCTAGAGGATGAATATGTCAAGTTAGATGTTGACAAAGACAATTTAAGTCGAGGAATAATATAATTAATCACCTTGGGTTGGTGAAGAGCAAAACAGGATGTTTCTTACACTACTATAATGTATGTAAGACTGAGGATAGGTTCGGCTGGGTCGCCTACAGACCTCCTGGGGATCACCTACGTTTTGAACTCCTACCAATAGTCAGTGGTAGCCCCTCTGACTGGAGGAAATCATAAAACCCGACGTGGTGAAACCTGACTGTGCAGGACTATCTATAATAAGGTGCAGCGCTCGGGCCAGAATGGTTGAGACATATTTGATATATGTTCGTTGCAAACGACCATGATATGGCAGTAGAAACGGCCTTATGCTCATAATAGTGGTCTCCATGGAGTAGGTTTGAGAAAGACATTATTAAATAAGAGAGAAGACTAACTTTAAGTTAGAAGACTAACTTCAAGTAAATAATTTTGATTGAATTTTATATAAATTATAAATGACTAAATTTTAGTGATTGATCTATTTGCTGATTTACATATTTGATAAAGTGTACTATCTTTCTCTTTGACTATTTGTTGATATGTGACGTTGATAATGTTTTGTGTAATTGATATTTTAGTGATTATTTGATTTTACGTGACTATTTGATTACTTGATTCTATTTGATTTAGATACACGATTAGATACTCAGGTATGTATATATACTAGTAAAATAAAATCCATGTGTATTTGTACAATATTATGTGTAGCCTTGTGACATCATCACGATGGTAACTTGTGTACGAGTAATTCACCCCTTACAACAGTTAGTGCAGGATATCATAGATGTCAAGTTGAAATTCAAAAACAACATTGTGACAGGTATTAGCACAAAGATCGTTAGCGTTGACTAGTGACCTAGTTTTCATTTCAGAGTCTGAGGGTTATTGATGACATCATTGGAGTACTCTTACATGTTTAGTGTTTTGAACAGCTCGTGATCATTTGTGGGTTAGAGTCTTTTGTAGAGATTAATGTTTAATTATTTCCATGTGAAAGCTTGTAAGATACTTATGTGCAATGAAAATATTTTATGTTTCGGAAATCCTTTGAGCATAAGTAATTGATATAATTGATGTATATTATTTATGGGCTTACTCTAAATTTATATAAAGAGAATTTTGAAAAACTTTAAAAAAAAAAAAAAACTAGTACTCGTATTCGAGTACATTTCTCACTTATTACTTTCATTTTACAATAAAAATAAATCAACAAAATTGTATATATTACTTCTATTTAAGCATTTGAAATTGGGTAGTGAACTGTGACGCTCTTCTTTTCAGTATCTGAAAAGGGGGTGTTACAGATTGTCTTACTTGTGCACGGCGAAAGACCTATCAAGGTCTCCCACCCTAGACAGAGCCAAATTTTAGCCTATAATTTTATCAAACTTGCGAGAGGTAGTGCGTTATGGAGTAGTCTTGGCTACCTCTTTTTTCTGTAGCTTAATTAATTTTTAAATAAGTTTGCACTACCCCTCGCAAGTTTGAGAAAATTTAGCAACCCAAATAAATTTACATTTAATTATTCTAATAATGTAAATTTAGCAACCCAAATAAATTTATTTGTCAAAAAACTAGCAGAGATCCAAATGATAAATAAATTCTTCTTATTTTAATGATTTCACTCTTTACGATAACTACTCAAAAAATCATGTGAATAACTAAAATTGTTAAATAAAAATTAATAAAATAATATTTTATTTTTTACTTTGTATTTGGCCCCATCATAAGATTTTGGCTTGCTTCGCAATCGCAACTGCTTAACCTTTATAATAATACCTTTGGCCTCCCAACTTTCACAAACTTACAATTTTGATCTCTTAATTTTCATAATAACACTTTTGACCTCTTAACTTTCACAAACTTGCAATTTTGGCCATTTTGCAAAAGGATGACCATCTACTGATTTTGATCAAATCAATATAACAACCCAACTTTTAAATTTCTTAAAATATTTAGTTATTCTGAAATTTAATTAGTTTCTAACTCTCTCCAGTTGTTTGTTTTTATAAGCCACTAGGTTTGGTCTAGTGGTGAGGAGTTTGGGTAGCATGTTATAAATCTTGGGTTCGATCCCCAACTCATTGTAAACTAAGAAAAAAAAATATAATTTATTTTAATTAGTTTCTAACTCTGGGTTGGTGTGGTTAGTGTAATTACTTAATGTCAAACAATTAAATTTATTTAATGGTGATTTAGAATAGAAATGGCGAGGTAGTGGAAATAAATAAACTAGAGATGATCAAGGGAGTTTAGTGATTTAAATAAGTGGAGGAAAATGAGGAAATAAAAGATTAGAAATGTGAAAATCCGATTTTCATGAAAGACATGCGGCCGATTTTCCTTTGTAATGTGCTTTATAAGATGATATCGAAGTTGTTAGCAAACAGGCTGAAGCGGTACCTTGACAAGTGTGTGTCAGAGGAACAGTCAACATTCATTGAAGGAAGATTGATTCTTGATAATGCTCTCATTGCAATTGAAGTCATTCATACATTAAAGAGAAGCATGTAACATCCCCAAATTTCTAAATTGCCTAATTAATTTTTTTTAATTAGAATAAATCTATTTAAATTGAAATTTAATTAGGGGTGGTTAATTAACTAATTCATGGGACTTGAGTGTATTATGTGTTTGGTTAGCATCTTAACTCTACTCATGTAATTAATTAATTAACACAAAGATTTGAATTTTTCCCTCTTATGACTCACCTCCATGACTCACACTAACTCACCACCTAAAGCCTACACCTCATGCTAAGTTTGAGTCATACTTCCACCCAAGTAACTACAACTCCTAACCCATGCATGTGAGACTACCTCATTCCACTTTTCTATGTTCAGCAAAAATCTGAGAAAGCTCTAAACTCTCTCCCTCCCTTGTTCCCACGCCTACACACACAACAACACATGAAAACTCCAAAATCCTCCATTGTTCACAAACTCAAGTTTTTGGTATTTTCTCACTATCACAAACCCCTTGCTCAGCCCAAATGCAGAGATTCTCACTGCACCACCTCAGAGCAGGAATCTCTGATAATCATATTCCCAACTCATCACAAGTTCACTAAACAACAACACCTTTCATCACACCATTTCTTCCACCAATAAACTTACATGCAAACTGTGTAACTGAGCCTTCCCTCTATAGTTTAACCTCAGAAATCCTACTATAAATACATACCCAAATCAGCTGTTTAAACCATCAACTCATCATCAATTTCGTAGAGTATTTAGAAGGTTTCCAAAGAGTCAAAGTTCAAATTCTTGGTCTGGGGTTTGTGGGGCTTGCTGGGAGTTGCAGTAGCTGTTGTAGAGCTTAGAACAAGGGTTAAAGCTTCAATTAACAGGTGGGTTCTTAGGCTAATTTAGTTAGTATTTCCCAAATTATGAAATGCATGCAAACATAGGAAAATTATAGGAATAACTGTATGTATGAAATTAACTCCCAAATTTCATGCTATTCTGTTCTATATCACTTAATTTATGTTTCTGCACTGTCTTACATGAGGATTGTAGGTGTGGTTTATAAAATTTAATGATTTTCGCAAAACAGAGACAATTCTGCATGAACTCGCCATAGCGAGTTGCTAGCGAGTCTTCATGGCGAGCTCCAGGTTCTGGGATGAAGAACTTTGCCATGGCGAGCACCTGCTCGCCTAGCGAGTTGTTTAGGCCAGTACCCGTAAGTTCGCCATGGCGAGCTTGGTAACTCGCCGTAGCGAGCAAGCCCAGAAATGACTCCTTTTTCTTATTTTCAAAGATAAATGGAACACTCGTTTTATATCCTCGTTAAAGATTGATATTCTGCAGAAACGTATATAAATTGATGTTAAACAGAAGGTCAATTACAGTTGAACTCTTAGGGAAATAACTTAAGAAATTTAGAAGTTTGTATGCGCCCCGGGTTTGGGAATTTATTGGTAGCATGTTAAGAACTTAGTGATCAGTCGATTAATTACATGAACATGTTATCAGTGTGGACTTCGTTTTAGATGTTCCATTAGAAAATTTATGTGAGCTTTATGTGTTGGAACAAAATTATGATTTTGTATCTCCTTAATTGATTTTGATGATAACAATGTATTTAAAGTTAAATTGGAGTACTAATAATTTATTTTAGTGTGCAGGATTAAAAGTTAAAATTTGCGTACTAAAGCACCTTAGAATTTCTGAAGGAATTACTTCTGAGCAAACAACATCTGAGCTCACCAGATCTGAAGCAAGTAATTCTGAGACTATCAAACTCTGAAGCTACGAATATCTGAAGGCTCATCAGAGATTAGTGTTAAGCTACATTTGAGAGTACAACTTTATTGAAGACTGTGCCTGACTAAGTCCAAACGTAGAAACCAAGAATGAAAAGGTTTGACCATGGAAAGGTCCTTTTCAAGTCAGGCTTCAGAAATGATTATTTCCTTATTTGGCTTTCACCAAGGTTCAAATATCAAAAGCCAAAAGGAATCTCTCATTTTGTAGTAAACGTTAAGCTCCTAAGCATCTGCAAATCAGAACAGCTAATAAGCTCACTGATCAATACAAAGGAGCATCTCAATTCTTCAAACGGCTATAATCTTCAACGTTCACTTTTTCATCTATAAAAGGAAGAAGATTTGTGAAGAATTATTATCAAGACTTAAGCTTCTGAACGTGCTGAACCTCTGTCAAATTCTAAAGCTATCAAACACTTAGAAACTTTGTGATAATTTTCTAAGTTAAGTCTTGTAACTGTGTTGTATTTTGTAAACACCTCTGATTGTATATCAAGTGTTAATCTCACATCTTTATTATTATTAAACTTGTGTGAAGTCTCTTGCATTGTGCTTGAGCAATTGGAAGTCTCTTGCTTTGTGCTTGAGCAATTGGAAGTCTCTTGCTTTGTGCTTGAGCATTTGGAATCTGTGTGATTATAGTGAAATCTCTTGTAAAGAACATGAGGACTGGACTACTCCTGTTAGTAGGAGGAACCAGTATAAAATTCTGAGTCTCTCTTTCTATCCCTATCCTCATATATTGTGTGACTTATTCATTATCCGCTGCCATTTCTTTTATCTTAGAAAAAGTCTTAACACAATTCAACCCCCCCTTCTTGTGTGTTTTTCAACCTTCAATTGGCATCAGAGCTCCGGTCTGTTGCTCTTCACTTAACAGTGAAACAGTAAAAGATCTAGGGGTACTTAGTTGAAAAACATGTCTGGTGTTACCTCTCCTTCTGCTTCCTCTGGACCTGATCACTCTGCTGTTCCACCTCCTCACAACTATGATAGGGAGAGGAACAGTGATAATCACAGAGACAAACCACCTTACTTTAACAGTGATCCTACTACTTTTCCTTTCTGGAAAACCATGATGTATAGTTACATCATTGGGACTGATGATGAGTTATGGGATATCATTGAAGATGGTATACATTTTGAACACATGGATGATGAAGGTATTGTAAGAAATACCTACAGAAAGTTCTTTGATGCTGAAAAGAAGAAACGGTATAAGAAGCATCATACTGTTAAGAATATGCTTATTGGTGCCATATCTCATGCTGAGTATTTAAAAATATCCAACAAGTCATGTGCCAAAACTATCTGGGACTCTCTATGTTCCACCTATGAAGGAAATAAGCAAGTCAAAGAAGCTAAGGCAAACTTATTAGTTCATCAATATGAGCTGTTCAGAATGAAGGAAGATGAAGATATTGAAACCATGTATTCAAGGTTTCAAACCCTTGTCTTTGGTCTTCAAGTTCTGAAGAAAAGCTACACTGCATCTGATCACGTGAAGAAAATTCTGAGGAGCTTACCTTCCAAATGGAGACCAAAAGTTACAGCTTTTCAGGAATCCAAGGATTTGGACAATGTGACTCTTGAAGATTTAATAAGCTCACTCAGAAGTCATGAGCTAGAACTTATGTCAGATGAACCTGTCAAGAAGATGAAGTCCTTGGCTCTAAGCTCTGTTCAGACTTCCTCAAAAGCTGCAAAGATCAAAGTGTCTGAACAAGAGGAAGAAACTTATGATGATATGATGGATGAAAATTCTGAGAATGAAGAAATGGCACTAATGGTTAGAAGGTTTCAGAAATGGAACAAGAAATACAAAAGGTTTCCAAACAAAGGAAACAACTCAAGAAGTTCCTTTTCAAAGGACAAAAAGGAGGAACTGAACAAGTGCTATAACTGCAAGAAATCTGGACACTTCATTGCTGACTGTCCAGAAATGTCATCCAAGGACAAAGGAAAGAATAAGAGCTTTGGGAAAGAAAAGTACAAAGAAAAGGTAAGGAAAAGTTTGTTAGCCACTTGGGAGACCATTGAGAATGACTCTGAAGGAGAAGATGATGAAGAAGGCAATCTGGCTTTAATGGCAAGAACTTCTGAAGGTAACAACTCTGATAGAGATTCTGAAGATGACTCAGATGATGAAAATGAGGTATACTCTAACATGACTAAATCTGAATTAATTGATTCTCTTAAGATTGCTGTGAAACATTACACTCGTATGGTAGGTCAACACAAAATTCTGAAGAATGTTCATGAATCATTGAAAAAGGATGCCAAGATTCTTTATGATGAAAATGAATCGTTAAACATTCGTATTTGTCATGTTGAATCTAACTATGTCTTGGCAGACAAGCTCAATGATGATCATGAAGATGCTCTTCACGAATTTATTCGTTGTACCTTCAATAGGAGTAAAATGGCTTCCATGATTTATCATATGACTCGTAACTATGGTAAAGACATTGGTTATTCTCGGTTTAGGAACTGGGATAAACCTCTGAAATCATATAGTGAGGATGATACTCCACCTGAATTATTCTCTACCTTTGTTAAAAGTGGTACACTCGATCTGAAGGCATCCAACTCTGAAGGAGGTTCTGAGCCTGAACCCAAAGACTCAGAAGTTCCAAGTTCTTCTGAACCTAAAATTTCTGAGTCCAAAAGTTCTCAAGTTAAGGCTCAGAAGTCATCTGAACCTCTGAGAAATCAAGGTAAAGTTACTTCAGATCCTTGCTTGACCTTTGGAACTGTGATATACTCCAGATCAAAATCCAAGAATCAAATTAAGCCTAAACATTCTTGTCAAAGCTTAATTAATTCTAGATCTTGTGTTGATCATAGAAAACAAAGAAGGAATACTATTCAGAAGACTAACTCTAAAGGACCCATCAGAATATGGGTACCAAAATCTGAAATAGTGTTTGCTTCAGATGCTCATGCAAGGAAAGGTAAAACAGCAGCCCTGGTACCTGGACAGTGGTTAGTCACGACATATGACGGGAGAAAAGCATATGTTCCAAACCCTAACTCTGAAAGAGGGAGGCTCTGTGGGGTTTGGAGGAAAACAAAAAGGGAAGATCATTGGTACAGGTACAGTTGGTAATTCCTCCCTTTCCATTAAAGATGTTTGGTTAGTTGATGAACTTAAACATAATCTATTGAGCATTAGTCAATTTTGTGACAATGGATGTGTTGTTACATTTGATAAGGAATCATGTATTGTATCAAAAGACTCTGACAAATCTGTAGTATTCAAGGGAATGAGAGTTGGCAATGTTTATAAAGTAAACTTTTCTGATTTGGTTGACCAAAAGATTATATGTCTTTTGTCTCTGAGTGATGAGAAATGGTTATGGCACAAGCGTCTTGGTCATGCTAACTGGAGGTTGATCTCTAAGCTTAGCAAACAAAAGCTTGTTAGTGGTTTGCCTGACATTGATTATCACTCAGATGCACTCTGTGGCTCATGTCAAAAAGGAAAATTTGCTAAGACTTCCTTCAAGTCTAAAAACATTGTCTCTACTTCCAGACCCTTAGAATTGCTTCACATTGATCTGTTTGGTCCTATTTCGACAGCCTCTATCAATGGTAAGAAATATGGATTGGTCATTGTTGATGATTTCAGTAGATGGACTTGGGTGAAATTCCTTCGTTCTAAGAGTGAAGCATTTGTGGTGTTCAGTGACTTCTGCATACAAATACAAAGTGAAAAGGATCTTCGGATTTTGAAGGTTAGAAGCGACCATGGGGGAGAGTTCGAAAATGACTCTTTCGAATCTTTCTGCTCAGAGCATGGAGTAATCCATGAATTCTCTTCTCCTAGAACACCACAGCAGAATGGTGTTGTAGAAAGAAAGAATAGATCTTTGCAAGAAATGGCTCGTACCATGATGCTTGAGTCTAACCTAGCTAAGTTCTTGTGGGCAGAAGCCGTGAGTACTGCTTGCTATGTTCAGAATAGAATCTACATCAGACCTATTCTGAACAAAACTGCTTATGAACTGTTCAAAGGAAGAAAACCCAATATTTCTTATTTTCATCAGTTTGGATGTACTTCTTATATTCTAGACAACAAGGTCTATCAAAAGAAATTTGATGCTAGAGCTTATAAGGGTACCTTTATAGGCTACTCTGAACGCTCAAAAGCATACAGATTGTATAATTCTGAAACTCACACAGTTGAAGAATCTATACATGTTAGATTTGATGATAAAGAGCCTGACAATAAAATGTCAGAGCAAGCTGAGACTTTTGCAGAGTTTCAAGTTTCCTCAAATTCTGAGTGTGAAGATCTCTCCATTGTTGTGTATCCATCTGAGACTCAAAATGAAGATATTTCTGAAGGCCTTGAATCTGAAGACCCTTCAGAAACTGAACCCTCTCAGACACCTGCTCCACCTAAGAGTAAATTCAAGTATAGATCATCTCATCCTGAAGAGCTAATTGTTGGTAACAAGGATAGCCCAAGAAAGACCAGATCTGCTTTCAAAGAGGATGAATCCTTAGTTGGGTTAATTTCATTAATTGAACCCACAAACATAGAAGAAGCACTCTCAGATGATGGGTGGATTGTTGCAATGCAAGAAGAACTCAATCAATTTGAAAGAAATGACGTTTGGGATCTGGTACCAAAACCCAAACACAAGAACATTATTGGAACAAAATGGGTATTTAGAAACAAGTCAAATGAAAAGGGAGAAGTTGTTAGAAACAAAGCTAGACTGGTTGCACAAGGTTATAGTCAGCAAGAAGGCATAAATTTCACTGAAACCTTTGCACCAGTAGCAAGACTTGAAGCAATAAGACTTCTCTTGTCCTATGCAGTTAATCATGACATCACTCTATTTCAAATGGATGTAAAAAGTGCATTTCTGAATGGAGTAATTTCTGAAGAGGTCTATGTCAAACAACCTCCTGGCTTTGAAGATATAAAGTGTCCTGATCATGTTTACAAATTGAAGAAATCTCTGTATGGTTTGAAACAAGCTCCAAGAGCTTGGTATGAGAGGTTAAGTATATTTCTTCTAGAAAACGGTTTTGAAAAAGGACATGTTGATAACACTCTTTTTAGAAAAACCTTAAAAATTGATATCTTAATTGTTCAAATTTATGTTGATGATATTATCTTTGGTTCAACTAATGCTTCTCTTTGCAAGAGTTTCTCTAAGCTTATGCAGGATGAATTTGAAATGAGTATGATGGGAGAACTAACATTCTTTTTGGGAATTCAAATTAATCAAAGAAAAGAAGGAGTATATGTGCATCAAACCAAATACACAAAGGATTTACTGAAGAAATTTGGTCTTGAAGATTGTAAACCAATGTCAACTCCTATGCATCCCTCTAGCAGTCTTCTGAAGGAAGAATCTGAAGGCAAAGTAGATCAGAAATTATATAGAGGTATGATTAGTTCCCTCCTTTATCTCACTACTTCTAGACCAGATATCTTGTTCAGTGTATGCTTGTGTGCTAGATTTCAATCAGATCCTAGAGAGTCTCATTTAACTGCTGTTAAGAGAATCTTTAGATATCTGAAAGGAACCACTAATCTTGGATTACTTTATAAGAAATCCTTAGATTATCAGCTTATTGGATTCTGTGATGCTGACTATGCTGGTGATAAAATTGAAAGGAATTCCACTAGTGGAAACTGTCAATTTCTAGGTGAAAACCTTATATCATGGGCTAGTAAGAGACAAGCAACTATTGCTCTATCTACAGCAGAAGCAGAGTACATCTCAGCTGCTAAGTGTTGCACTCAATTGCTCTGGATGAAACATCAGTTGGAGGATTATCAGATAAGGATAAGTAGTATACCACTTCTCTGTGATAATACTGCTGCTATCTGTTTGTCTAAGAATCCTATTTTGCATTCAAGAGCTAAACACATTGAGATCAAGCATCACTTCATTAGAGATTATGTTCAGAAGGGAGTAATTGAGATTCAATTCATTGATACTGAGCATCAATGGGCTGATATCTTTACCAAACCTCTTGCTATTGATCGTTTCGATTTTATCAAGAAAAATCTGAACATGGTTTTTATTTCTGAATGATGTTTCTGAATGCTGTTAACTCTGAATTAATAAATTAGTTCTGAAGGGCCTCAGAAGTTTGGACGGCTCAGAAACTATTATATAGGTTCTGAAGCACTCTCTGATCTGAAGCAATCAGAATTATTTATTATTAAATATGATCTCTTGTGACTCAGATACCTACTCTAAGTGTTAGTTGACTGCTCAGTTTCTCTAACTGACAGCTGGCTTCTGAAAACACTACTTATCTGTGTAACTTCCCATCATGTCTAGTAACCGCTGGGTAATGGAGGAGAGCTAATGATGATTTTATTAAAAGTAACTGCCACGCCCCCATTACGTCACTATCTTGTTTCCCCCAATATTTTGAAACTTACACTATAATCACTTATCACACACTAGTCACTATCACTTCTCACGTTTTCAACTTCCTCTTTCAAAATTTTCATCTCTCTTTCTCTCAAAATTCTTTTCTATCTTCCTCAATCGTCAACTTCAATGGCTTCTTCATCTAAAGTTACTATCATTCCTAACCTTATTGAATCTCAAGAAGATGTCTCCAGAAATCCTGAACCTTCATCCGTTCGCTTTGAGCAATTAGAGCTAGTTGCAGAAAGTCCAATCGACTTTGAATCGTTTAGGGTAAACGATTTGGAACTAAGAAGTTACTTTGAGAATCAAGGATGGACGAACTACTTTGATATGCTGAACGGTGTCGTTTATCCAAATTTAGTCAAGGAATTTTGGGTTGGCGCGGAAGTGTTTACTAAAGAAAAGGCTAAAGCGGAATTGGAAAGGGCCATTGCCAAGAATCCAGAAGTTAACAAGAACAAGTCTTGTGAGGAATTAGGTTTGAAACCTTACATTGGTCCTGAAATTCGTTCAACAATTCTCGGTGTACCTGTGTCAATCACAAGAAAACACTTTGCTGAACTCCTTCAGATTCCTAATGAAGGATTCTTTCAAGTTGATACTGACAAACCTCCACCCCTAACCAAGCATAGAGCTGAGATTAAAGATACTTTATATGAGGATCCCACTCATATGGGAAGAACTTCTGGGCTGTTTAAAGTTGCAAAGCTTCTGCACAAAATTCTTCTCTCTACCATCATTCCAAGGGTTGGTGGAACTGATCAGATTTCGTGGGATCAAAGGCATTTGCTTCTCTTCTTAGTAAAAGGTACTAAGTTGAATTTACCAGCTTATCTCTTCCACTATCTCGGTACCTATATCAGAAACACTACAGAGAAATCTAAGCACTGGGTTGCTTATCCAAGATTGCTCTCTGAGCTCTTTTACCAATGGCGTTTGGTGGATAAGTTGAGGGAAGTTGGAGCTGAGGATACCACGGTTGAGTTAAGGACTCCCTTCCTTTCTGCTGAAAATCTGTGCAATGTGCACAAGATCTCTAAGGATAATCTGAAGTATCCTAAATCTCCTACCAAGAGAAGGGTAACATCCCTCAGAGATGATGTTCACCCTGTGTATAAGAATGAGCCAATGGATGTTATTGCTCATTACATTGCTGCTAGAAGGGAAGAAGGTGTTTATCTTACCCTTGATGATTTACAGTCTGAACCTGAGGATGACTATGTGGTCAAGAAAAGAAAGAGGACAACAAAGAAGAAGAATTCTGAGGTTGCTGAAGCCCCAGAAAAGAAGAGGGTTAAGAAGGAAAAGAAGGTGAAGACCAAGAAGGTCTCTGAAGCTACTGCCAAATCTGAACGGGTACCTCAGCGCACTGAAGAGCCTTTTGTGGCACATGTTGACAGCGATTCAGATACAGAAGATGATGTGCCTCTGAGCCGCACTATCAGAATCAGGAAACCAGTTCAGATATCTACTTCAGGTATTCCTTCAACTTCTGTAAATACTGTTCTTAATGCTGCACAAACTGTCAACCCCTTATCTGAACAAACTCAACCTCCTCCACAATTCACTGAAACCATATTTGAACAACCTCCACCTCATACTAATCCCACTCAATCTCCACCTCATCTTTCCACACATCCTACCATTGATCACCCATCTGTTGATGAATCTTAACCCATCAATATGGTGCTGCCTGGTAGTAGCCAAATATTTCCAGCATTTCCCATTGTTGATGAATCCCCCACAGTCTCTGAGCTTGAAAGAGCTGTGGATCATGTACAAGAATCCATCATCTCTGTTGCATCTAAGAGAAATGAAACTCTTCTTGAACTTCACTCCAAAATGCAACAACTCCATGATCTTCAACAACAAGAAACTCAACAACAACAACACCAACCACAATCACCATCTCCACACTCCACAGACACTCTCCAACACCTTGAACAACATCTTCATGGTGATCTTGTATATACTGTTTCATCACCTCAGCAATCACCCATTCACATTGCTTCCACCTCTGCACCTGCCATTATTGCTGAAACCATTCCTGACAACCCTAAATCCCCTCAGAAATCTCCTATTAAAGATTCTGAGTCTGCCCCAATAGCAATGGACATAGACCAATCTGAACCCTCTAATACTCAAACTTCTGAAGTCCCTGCTGAATCACAAACTGAACCTCCTCAGCCTTCATCTTCTAAGCCACTCACTTCTGAACCCAACACTTCAG
This sequence comes from Trifolium fragiferum, assembly GCA_954870985.1. Taxonomy (NCBI): domain Eukaryota; kingdom Viridiplantae; phylum Streptophyta; class Magnoliopsida; order Fabales; family Fabaceae; genus Trifolium; species Trifolium fragiferum. The sequence goes on from OX940792.1 coordinate 23,399,194, forward strand.
AAATTCCAACCTCTCCACCATCTCCTGGAACTGATTCAGATCTTGAAGAAATTCGTCTTCATTCTGAAACATTTCCTTGTTTCACCATGGTGCTTAACACTGAACCTCCTCAATCCTTCCGACCACCCAGAAAAGTCATTACCATTCCTAACTCTGACTCAGATTCTGAAGAATCTTTTACTTCAGAATCCTCGTGTGAACATTTGCCTAGACCACCACCCCCTCCTGTTTCCAATGACATGTTTGTGCGCGTTACTAACAAAATTTACAGGAAAGCAAAGGCACTTCATGATGTTAGGCGTTCACTGATGAATCCAAGAGCTTATATCATGGCTTGGGTTGAACTAAGAGAGGAAGTTCTGAATGATTTCTATCATCTGGTGGATGGGGATCTGAATGAGATGTTAGATTATCAGATTTCTCTGAAGGCTTGGTTGGATAAGCTCAAGGAAGGGTATTTGAAGATATCTGAGAAGGCGGCGCGTCATTGGCAGGAAGATTACCTCAACACTCACTTCTCACTCTCTATGCAAAGTTCCATTTCCACTGCTCTGAAGTTTTCTTTGGACCCTGGTGATTTATTTGTGAGCAAGTCAGTGATGGATGTAGTTGGCTCCTCTTCAGAACTCTCTGTACTTAAGAAAGAGCTTGAAGCTCAGAAGCAGAAGCAAGTTGCACTGGATGCTAAGATTGATCAGCTTGCCGCTAAGCAGAATGAAAAATTTGAGCGGATTGAGGCTAAACAGAATGAAATGGCAAACGATCTGAAGACCCTTATTACCCTTCTGACCCCTAAACCTTAGGATCTCTCTTAGGCACTTGTTTTATTTTCTTTTCTGAACAATTTTATCTTGGTTATGTTTTGAATATTTTGCTTAAATTTCTTTTGATTTTATGGCTTATTTCTTATCACTTTCTTCAAAACTTGTGCTTTGACTGACCCGTTTTTGATAATAACAAAGGGGGAGAAAATATTATATCATTTCATGTGGCAGTGAAATTAATTCTGAAGCTCTAAGATCTTACATTTTCTGAACTCTACTCTTGTTAAGTTATATAAGTCTTTTAAACTTTTAATGAGGGGGAGTAATAAATTTTGTCCAACATAAATTCGTATAATATAAGATACGCTTGCAAACCATGTCTTATATTTGTCAATATGAAGAAATAGAGCTTGCAAACCTCTAATTCTGAAGGTAGAATATATGAAATTATATTTGACATTAAATATTACTCTTAGACTGTTTTATATTTATCATTGATAAACTTCTAAAGCTTATCAGACTCAGGGGGAGCTTGCAAACCTCAGAACCTGAAGTCAAGATGTTAAATAAAAACAACAACAATTGATTTTAAATACATATAGTTGTCATCATCAAAAAGGGGGAGATTGTTGGAACAAAATTATGATTTTGTATCTCCTTAATTGATTTTGATGATAACAATGTATTTAAAGTTAAATTGGAGTACTAATAATTTATTTTAGTGTGCAGGATTAAAAGTTAAAATTTGCGTACTAAAGCACCTTAGAATTTCTGAAGGAATTACTTCTGAGCAAACAACATCTGAGCTCACCAGATCTGAAGCAAGTAATTCTGAGACTATCAAACTCTGAAGCTACGAATATCTGAAGGCTCATCAGAGATTAGTGTTAAGCTACATTTGAGAGTACAACTTTATTGAAGACTGTGCCTGACTAAGTCCAAACGTAGAAACCAAGAATGAAAAGGTTTGACCATGGAAAGGTCCTTTTCAAGTCAGGCTTCAGAAACGATTATTTCCTTATTTGGCTTTCACCAAGGTTCAAATATCAAAAGCCAAAAGGAATCTCTCATTTTGTAGTAAACGTTAAGCTCCTAAGCATCTGCAAATCAGAACAGCTAATAAGCTCACTGATCAATACAAAGGAGCATCTCAATTCTTCAAACGGCTATAATCTTCAACGTTCACTTTTTCATCTATAAAAGGAAGAAGATTTGTGAAGAATTATTATCAAGACTTAAGCTTCTGAACGTGCTGAACCTCTGTCAAATTCTAAAGCTATCAAACACTTAGAAACTTTGTGATAATTTTCTAAGTTAAGTCTTGTAACTGTGTTGTATTTTGTAAACACCTTTGATTGTATATCAAGTGCTAGTTGCCAGATAATTTACTTAACACTATCACGCATCACCTACATTAACAGCTTAGTGTTGTAGCTTAGATAGATACCTTGTGAGAGAATTAAGTTGAACCACTCGTGTTAGTAAATTACTTAGACTTCAGCCTGCTATCTTGTCATTTAGTACATTATCAATAGGAACTCGTTACCGTAGAACACCCTACCTCTTTAAGATCAGCCTTAGTACCAAATCACTAGCATTCAAACCTCGATCAATTTAGCAAAAAAATCAGGAGTTATCATTAGCGCCTTCAGCCATCTAGATCAATCGTGAAGTACCTATGTTAGCTATCCCGAATGAAATCGCTAAGTTGGATTTATTCCTTATCAGCCACTTGACATTTTCATTTATTCAGACCTTCAAGTTAGGAATCTGTTAGAGTCAGCTAGATTTCCATTAAGAGTGCCTATCAACACCCTGATTTGAGCCAAAATCATTAGAAGACAAATTCCCAGTTCATGACCATTCCTTCTGATCTTAGATAAGCTACGTTCATCGGACCAAACTAGGTTGGATTGGGTATCCATTAGACATGAGAACATAGAACGGGTTTGAAATTCTGGTGGCAAGTGTCAGATGTGTAGCACGATATGTACACTTTAGGAATCGTACGATGTGTAGCCTAATGTGTCAACATCGTGAACATACTGAACTTGATGAACAAGTAAACAATATAAAGTGCAGGAAACAATAAAACACGATGAGTTTGTTAACCCAGTTCGGCACTTATAGCAAGCCCTATTCTGGAGGATACCAATCCAGGGATGAATCCACTATGGTAGCATCAATTCAAAGTTAAACTCCCCCGTTTACAACTTCTCACTTAATCACTACCCGTGCTAATTCTACCTAGGAACTCCTAGATATGGGTACCTCTGCTCACTCCCCCTCAACCTTACCCAGTAAGGATTTACTAAACAAACTCAGTTGGAGACACACTCCTAGACAAGCAAAGCACTCGTACCTAAAGGCTTAGAGTGTTGCACAATCCAACTCCTTGCTTCAAAGCTTTGGAGAAGGAAACCTAGAGATTACAACTTTATAAACTCAGTCCTTACTTGTATCAAAACTATGATCCAAGTGAAGGCTCACAAATAACAAAGAACAACTAAAGAACTAAAACCCTAAGACTCAATTTGTAGACTTAGCTTCTTGATTTCAGTTGATGAATAATTAGTCTTCAGTCTTCCTTTATATAGAACAAGCTTCATGGGCTTTGACGAGTTGGCCTTGATAAATTTCGCCTTGAGATTTATTTGATCATAATCTTTTAATTGTTTGTTTCAAATCTTTTTGATCAAAGTCGGCCAATAAAATAAAACAGAACCATGAAAGATTATCTTGTTCCTTGGCGCGCAAGCTGGCATGTTTTAATTTGAAAAACAAATCTTTTCAAAAGATCGCGTGTAAATTAATAAAAGCGCGTCCAGCTAGGGCGTCCAGATGTGATACCTGATGTGCCACACATCATGCTCCACATCATGGAATTAGGCTTATTTTACCAAATGAAGCCAACACCCTCAAATCCTCAACAATCTCCCCCTTTGGCAAATTTTGGGCTAAAATAATCTTTGAGTCACCCAACAAGACTTGGAGAGATGTGTAGGCACATCAGAGGCATGCAGCAGCGGATATGAGCCTCACAAACCAAGAGAGAGATAAAACTTCACTAAGTAGAGAGACGTGAAGATGTTTTAAACTTGGCTTCTTGAGAATGCATGACCAAGTTAAAACTTCACAGATGTGTCAAACATCACACAAGTAAACATCTTCAATTGGACTTCTTAAGAATGCATCACCCAGTTGAAAATGTACAGATTAAGTCTTCATAAAAACATGCTTTAGAAAACTAATTCTTCAAAAATTTGTTGAGAAAACATTTGAAGAAAAATAAGCATGTATGCCAGATGTGTAGTCAGATGTGCCACACATCACAATTTGCTGCAGTTAAGACTTCAAAGAATTGTTCATTTTAATTTTTACTCCCCCTTTTTAGCCAGAATTTTGACAAATATAGTCAAACACATTGAGAGTAAATGAAAACACCATAGAATGCAGATAACATGGATGTAGAGATGATGGTGCATGAACAGTAAAAGGCACTCAGCCATTATTAAAGCAGCAGTACAGAACAAGCACACATAGGTGCTACAGAAATCCAGGGCATAGCCCACAAAATACTGAGTACAGGGAAATATTAATGAATTACAAAATTCAAATATCCTGGCTCCCATCAGTTTCCTCAGCCTTAGAGTCATTGGGCTCCTCCTCCTCCAATTCCTCATCCTCAGCCATTGTTTGCTCATCCTCAAGCTCCAGTCCAGCAATGACTGCTTCCAGCTTGGTCTTCTTCTCATCCAGAGCCTTACAAGTCTCTTTTAAAGCAGCAATCATGTTTGTCCTAGACATTGCACCAGTTGAGCTGGATGTGGCCACATCAGGCATCACATCAGACTGCTTGAGACTGAAAGAAATAGCAGACTCTCTTCTACAAGACAAATCATCCTTGCCCAGAACATCAGGTCTCTGGCTCAATATGATTCCACACAGAAGGGAAGGAAAAGCAATGGGTAATTTAACAGCTAGGGTTTTGGCATGCTTGACAGTCTGATAAAAAATATACGTACCAAAATCATAATTAATTTTGTTACCTACAGTATAGATGAACCTAGCCAAACCTGTAGCCACATCACAGTTGTGTGTGGTAGGTACCCAGTTAGCAGCAACAATCCTGTTAAGGATGTTGTATATTGGAGTGAGCTTGCTTGCTTGCAGTTTTCCTTTCTTAGGCCAAGACTTGACCTTTCCACCAGTAATGGCCTTGATGATGTAGTTGTCATTGGCCTCCATCTCAGTAAAAGGCTCTTCACTTCTGCCCAGAAACTTATTGATAACAGTGGGAGAGAAGTGGATTTCCTTTCCTCTCACAAAGACTGTCTGATACTCCTTGCCCAAAGGATTATCACAGCCAACAGGAATGTTTACCAAAAATTCTTTGACTACCTTCTCAAAGCAGTCATTCAACCCAGTCACAGTCTTCATCATGCCAGCATGCTTGATCAGCTTCATAACCTCCTTGCACTACAAGGCTTCAGCACTTAGCTCCCTCTCATGAGCCAGTTTTCTGTGAGCTATATACTTCCATTTGCCAGCATTTGCAGGATTGTGGAAGGAAATAAGATCAACAGGGATGTCAGGAATTCCTTGAGGAATTTTTTTCTTCCCATAGCTCTTCTTCACAGCAGAGTCAATGTGGACTACATCAAGCTCCACATTGTGCTCCTCAGCAGATTCTTCTTCAGACTCCCTGATGTGAGCTACATCCTGCTCCACATCGTACTCTGAGTCACTTGTAGGTGGCTCTTTTCTTTTCTGAGTCTTCTTCTTGGTAGGTGGAACCACAGCTTTACTGAATCCCTTCTTGGAACCATACAGAACTTGCCTCTTGACAGGCTTCTTCTTCTCCTTGGTAGCAACAGGAGATTTACTAACAGTAGCAAGACCCTTTCCACTTCTGGTCCTTCTAGCAATGTTGTCTTCAGCAATCATATTCAATGGGAGGTCAGAGTCATAATCCTCCACATCCACAATTTTAGTGTCTTCATCAACATCCTTGTCAAAAGGATTGGAGTCTTCCACATCTTCAGAACCCTCAGCTTCTTTACCCTTGTTAGACTGGGTATCATCTTTAGGTTCTTCAACCTCATCAGGTTGATCTTCTTCAAAAATTTTCTGTTCTGGAGAATCAGGAATGTCAGCAGGTTCTTCAACAACATTAGTCTCTTCTTCATTAGCAGTAGACTCTTCTTCACCTTGTGGCAATGATGTGCCAACATCTGCCACAACATCAGGCTCTTGCAAGGCCTTGAGCACAGAATCAATAACCATCTGGGTCATGGGGTGTCTTTGATCACCAGAGGTCCTTAGAACAACCTTCTCAGGGTTAGGGTTTGAAGAACCTACACCCACAGATGCTTCTGCAGCAGCATCAGCAGTTTCAGAAGGAAGGGGATCAATGTGAAGGCTTTCCATGGTATGAACCCTCTTGGGTGTACCAGTCTTGGACTTCTTGCTCTTTTTCTTCTTCTTCTTTGATTTTTCTGTGGAAGGAGAAGGAACAACAGTTTCCTCTGCAGCAATAGGGGTTGGTTCCCTTCTTGATCGCTTGGACTTCCTTTTCTTTGATCCTGATGGTTTAATCATTGAAACAGGAGTGGCATTGACGATCATATCACTTTGAATATCTTCAAGGTATGGGGAATTAGGTTTTGGTGATGGTGGAGGAGTGTTAGTTTTTGTGGAAGGAGATGTTTTGGTTGCAGTAGACATGATGATGATGATGATTATGTGGTATGAAGTTTTAAAGAAAATTGCAGAGAGATGAACAAGGGTTTGAGAGAGATCAAGAAAATTTTTGGTCGTTTGAGTGTGTGAGAGATGAATGTAGTGATCAATGTGGTAGGCAATGAGAGAAAAATCTTGAATAAACGGATTTCTTGGATAAAATCGCGAGATAGCCGTTAGAAAATATTTGTAATGATTGCCTTTGGATTGCATGCAACTATGGATGGAGGGAAAGGTAGGTAACCGTTGCACGCCGGAATAGCTATTATGGCTATTGATCCTCAAAGAGGCAAATACCAAGTTTGCCCCTTAACACCTCAAACCTATTTGCATCTAAAGCCTTTGTGAAAATATCTGCCAGTTGATTTTCAGTGGCAACATGCTCTAGAGTCACAATATTGTCTTCAACAAGATCTCTAATAAAATGGTGACGTATATCAATGTGCTTTGTCCTACTATGTTGGATAGGATTTTTGGAGATGTTAATAGCACTTAGATTGTCACAGTATAATGTGAGCACATCTTGCTGCACATTGTACTCACCCAACATCTGCTTCATCCAAAGTAGCTGAGAGTAACTACTTCCTGCTGCAATGTATTTAGCCTCAGCTGTAGAAAGAGAAACACAATTTTGTTTCTTGCTGAACCATGATATAAGGTTGCTTCCCAAAAAGAAACATCCACCAGAAGTGCTCTTCCTATCATCTGCACTACCTGCCCAGTCAGCATCACAATAACCCAACAATCTCGTGTCTTCACCATGAGAGTAGAGAATTCCATAATCACTTGTACCACTGACATATTTTAGTATCCTTTTGACCTGATTCAAATGACTCATCTTAGGCTCAGCTTGGTACCTTGCACACACACCAACAGCATTGGATACAACCTCTCTTGACCTTGTCATAACACCTGACTCAGGACTCCCTATTATGAGTTCTTTTGGATGATTCTTTTGAACTCTAACAGAGGGACCCTTGTTTACTGGAGTCACATCTTCTTGCTGATCAGTCTTCTCAGGAATCTCTATAACTTCAAAGTCTTCAGGCTGGGGGTGAGATGTGTCCACATCAGGATCAACATCAGGCACATTGTCTGAACAGTCATCTATGACAACATTGATGGATTCCATCATAGTTCTTGTTCTGTTGTTGAAGACTCTATAGGCTCTGCTGGTTAGGGAATAGCCTAGAAAGATTCCTTCACCACTCTTGGGATCCATCTTTCTCCTTTGCTCTCTGTCAGCCAAGATATATCACTTGCTACCAAAGACATGGAAGTATTTGACAGTTGGTTTTCTTCCCTTCTATATCTCATACAGTGTGGTTGAAGTACCTTTTCTCAGAGTCACCCTGTTGTGCACATAGCATGCAGTACTCATGGCCTCTGCCCAAAAGTAGTAAGGTAGCTTTATAACTCTTGCAGCCTCTTGCAAAGTTCTGTTCTTTCTTTCAACTACACCATTTTGTTGGGGTGTAATTGGAGAGGAGAACTCATGCCCAATTCCTTCATCAGCACAGAACTAAGAGAATCTTGAATTTTCAAACTCTTTCCCATGATCACTTCTGATTCTGACAATTCCACTATCCTTTTCTCTTTGTAGTTTAAGGCATAGTTCTTTGAATGCATCAAAAGTATCAGACTTCTCTCTGATGAAGCTAACCCAAGTGAACCTTGAGAAATCATCTACTGAAGGAAAATAGCGTTATTATAAGCAGCGGAATTCAAAAATTTTCCTTAGTTTGATCCTTACGAATGAGCATGATATGTGTTTTAGGGTTTTTACCTCTTGAAGGGAAGAACCTTTGAATCACGAACAAGATGATCACGAGTGTTGATGAAGATCACTGACGCCTCTAACTAGTCCACACGAACAGTCACCTTCAATAGAGTGCTAGCCCTTTATGTTTGAAGGCTATGCAGGAATATTGAGAGAGAGGATTATTCTAGTATTTTCAATTCTAAAATATTATTGTGCTTTTTCTTGTGTGTTTTGAGCAATGACAAGATGTCTCTATTTATAGATATCTCTTGTCTTGTGCATCAAGACAACTCGTGTCTAGTGCACCAAGACTTCTCTTATTGGGCAAAGCCCAACAAGAAACAAAAGCTAGGGCGCGCGCCCCCCCATGAGTTGTAGTACTCATGTGCGCGCCCTCCCACCATAATCTATGGTGTTCTTGCACGTTTAAATTACCATGATACCCTTATCACATTGCACATACACCGTACCTTACGGTGTTCCTTTAATTATCTCAATATTAGACTGTCCTTATGTGTGTGACCCTTGTAGGTTTTCATAACGTTGGCAATTATATTAAATCTTTTATTTAATATAATAAACAATGAGCGGTATCTAGCAACACATCATTGCTACCCAAGTTATGAGAAATTAACATGTGATCAAAACATAACCTTTAGTGATAATATATGCGTGTATAATTACCCCTTTGCCCTTTATGTCTATATTGAACACAAAACATACTTGGTGTCATCTTTGTCCAGTTCAATATTGGGCCCATGTCATTTATCCTGTTATGCAGGATTGGCAAATTCCATCTAGGTCACTACTGTCCCTCAGCATGCTTTGTGAAGTACCCATCAACTGCCTTTATGGTTATCCTGTTACGGACAACGTTAGATCAGAAACAAAGTACTTGACTCCACATCTAGGGTACAAAGTGGTTTCAGGTCTAAGGGCGGTTTACACCATTATCACCATGAGAGTAACTTATGACACTTTGCATAACTTTGCATGTAGTACTCTCATAGCGGGTCAATCCGGTATAAATATCACTCCTAATATTTCTTATACATATGTCAAGACTTGATAACTCCTTATCCCATGATCCATGAGATGCGATCATCAGTCTATCTTCATAATAGTCTTTATGCTTTAAGGTTATCCCTTTTCACCTTAAAGCTTGACTATGGATACTTTAAGAATAACGTCTTTATGTTTAATGTAATCTCATGATTAAGTCATACTTAATATTAAACAGACTTTCTATTCTAGGGACTTCATTATTTTGAACGTTACAAACATAATAAAGAAAGCGCCTTTGATTATTAATAAAAGAAACAATATATTATTAATAATTAGTTCGATACAAGTACTAAAGTCATTGGCCTCTAGGGCTTACACCAACATCTACAACCACAAAGGCATATCTTTTTCCACCAATACTCTCTACTTGCATTGGTCCCATCAAGTCCATATGTAGTAGTTCAATAACTCTGGATGTCACCTGATGTTGCAACATTGGGTGGGACATCTGGACTTGCTTTCCAACTTGACATTCACCACAGATACTGCCTTCAATAATCTTCAGCTTTGGTAGTCCCCTAATTGCTTCCTTGGACACAATCTTCTTCATACCTTTCAGATTCAGATGGCCAAGTCTTTGGTGCCAAAGCTTTACTTCTTCTTCCTGACTTATAAGACTTGTAGTAGAATGAGCTGTTTCTTCAGGAATCCACAAATAGCAGTTGTCCCTTGACCTAGATCCTTTCATTAACACTTCTCCTTTGTCAGAAGTAATGAGACATTCATTCCTTGTAAAGTTGACTTTAAGACCTTGATCACACAGTTGGCTTATGCTGATAAGATTAGCTTTCAAACCTTTGACAAGTAACACATCATCTAGGTCAGGTAAGCTTTTGCTGCTCAACTTGCCACTGCCTTTGATTTCACCTTTTGCTCCATCACCAAAGGTTACAAAGCTTGTTGTATGAGGCTTAATATTAGTGAGAAATTTCTCAACACCAGTCATATGCCTAGAACAACCACTATCAAAATACCAATCTTCACTGGAAGATGCTTTGAGAGAAGTGTGAGCTATATGAGCAGTTTCTGAAACTTTTGGTTACCACATCTTCTTAGGAGTGACCCTTGCTGATTTGGCTTGAACCTGAGACCTCTTCTTGGGATACCCATAGAGTTTGTAGCAGAAGGGCTTGATGTGACCATTCTTTCCACAGTAGTGGCATCTCCAAGCATTAAACTTCTCTTTGCCAGCAGGTCTCCGATGTGGGGTGTGATGTGTTCACACTCTGCCAGGGTCAGGTTTCTTCTGAGCAGGAACAAACTTAGAATTTGTATTCTTGTTGTGATGTTTGTTCTTGAATGCTATACCAGATGAATCACCAGCATGCTTTCCAACTTTCAGGATCTCATCAAGCATGTCTGCTCCAGTATTGAGCATCTTTACAGACTTGGTCATATTCTTCAAATTGGTTGACAGCAACTTGACTTCACTTTCAAGACTAACTATTTGGTTTTGCAGTTGAGCCTTCTCTGTTTCTAGTTGACTGATAACCACCTTCTGTTCTTCATTGATTCTGCACAGTTCCTCACTTTTGATGGATAACTTTTTGTAGACTAAGGCCAGTTCATCAAAGGTGAGTTCTTCATCATCAGAATCAACATCAGTACTGCATACACCAGTCATGGCACTCACATGATTAGCAGCAACATTCTCTGAGTCAGTGTCAGAGTCTTCATCAGACCATGATACAGTCAGGCCTTTCTTCTGCTTCTTCAAATATGTGCCACATTCAGCTCTTATATGACCAAAGCCTTCACATTCATGACATTGAACACCCTTGTTCTGAGTTGACTTATCATCAGTTTTAGTTTTTGTTGAAGTGTTACCTTGTTTACTATTGTCAGTCTGGATGTTCCTCACATTCCTCCTTGGTCTTATATCCACCCTTCTCTGAAGCTTGTTGAATTGTCTTCCTAACATAGCTATGTCATTTGAGATATCCTCATCTGACTCATCAGCCTCTTCCTCTTCATCAGCACAAGATACAAAGGCTATACCTTTTCCCTTCTTCTCAGTTTGCTCACCTAAGTTCATCTCAAAAGTTTGAAGAGAGCTCACAAGTTCTTCAAGTTTCATACTTGGGATGTCTTGAGCTTCCTCAATAGCTGTGATTTTCATGTTAAATCTCTTGGGTAGGGATCTAAGCATCTTTCTCACAAGCTTTTCTTCAGACAATTTTTCTCCAAGAGCCTCAAAAGAATTGTCTACCTCAAGCAAATTCATGTGAAAGTCATGAATTGATTCTTCTTTCATTCTGAGGTTTTCAAACTTAGTGTTGAGAAGTTGGATTCTTGAGCTTTTTACCTTGGCATTGCTTTCATGAGTGGTCTTGAGAGTATCTCCGAAGCATTCTTAGCAACAGTACACTGCTTAATCAATCTGAACATATTCTTGTCCACTCCATTGAATAAAGCATTCAAAGCTTTGGAGTTTCCAAGTGATGCAGTGTCCTCTGCAGCTGACCATTCTTCTTCTGGCTTGAGTACACCAGTATCAACACCATTAGCATCCTGAACTTTGGGATGCTCCCATCCTTTGAGCACAGCTTTCCAAGTCCTGCTATCAAGTGACTTTAGGAAGGAAATCATCATTGGCTTCCAGTAGTCATAGTTAGTTCCATCCAGAAAAGGTGGTTTGTTGACCATTGTTCCATCCTTGTCCATGTTTCCAGAAAGTAACTTCCCTGGAGCTCACCCTCAAACAGGCAGGGTGCCTGCTCTGATGCCAATTGAAATTCTGGTGGCAAGTGTCAGATGTGCAGCACGATGTGTACACTTTAAGAATTGTACGATGTGTAGCCTAATGTGTCAACATCGTGAACATACTGAACTTGATGAACAAGTAAACAATATAAAGTGCAGGAAACAATAAAACACGATGAGTTTGTTAACCCAGTTCGGCACTTATAGCAAGCCCTATTCTGGAGGAAACCAATCCAGGGATGAATCCACTATGGTAGTATCAATTCAAAATTAAACTCCCCCGTTTACAACTTCTCACTTAATCACTACCCATGCTAATTCTACCTAGGAACTCCTAGATATGAGAACCTCTGCTCACTCCCCCTCAACCTTACCCAGTAAGGATTTACTAAACAAACTCAGTTGGAGACACACTCCTAGACAAGCAAAGCACTCGTACCTAAAGGCTTAGAGTGTTGCACAATCCAACTCCTTGCTTCAAAGCTTTGGAGAAGGAAACCTAGAGATTACAACTCTATAAACTCAGTCCTTACTTGTATCAAAACTATGATCCAAGTGAAGGCTCACAAATAACAAAGAACAACTAAAGAACTAAAACCCTAAGACTCAATTTGTAGACTTAGCTTCTTGATTTCAGTTGATGAATAATTAGTCTTCAGTCTTCCTTTATATAGAACAAGCTTCATGGGCTTTGACGAGTTGGCCTTGATAAATTTTTCCTTGAGATTTATTTGATCATAATCTTTTAATTGTTTGTTTCAAATCTTTTTGATCAAAGTCGGCCAATAAAATAAAACAGAACCATGAAAGATTATCTTGTTCCTTGGCACGCAAGATGGCACGATTTAATTTGAAAAACAAATCTTTTCAAAAGATCACGTGTAAATTAATAAAAGCGCGTCCAGTTAGGGCGTCATGATGTGAAACCTGATGTGCCACACATCATGCTCCACATCATGGAATTAGGCTTATTTTACCAAATGAAGCCAACACCCTCAAATCCTCAACAGGGTTCATTCTCTAACTTGCCCGATTATGTCTTAGACAGATAATTCCTTCTCGTGCCCTATCATCTATTAGTCGTAATTATCACTCGAAATAGTGAAAGTTAAACTTTCCAAATTCCTCGACATCGGTCAGTCAAACTGACAACTATGGGATGTCACTTATCAGTAATCTTGTTCAATCTTTTTAGCCTTTCAGTTACATTGTTAGTAACTAAATATAATCCATGGAATCCAGTTTATCTGGAAAGGCCACGTGTAAATTCCGTTCAAGCTTTCACTCATCGTATCAATCTTTTAATCAATATCATTAGTCAATTATTCGCCGAACTATTCTATTCAGTGTCAGTATCAGTTTATCATATAGGTCTTCAGGCACCTGAACGACCCATCATCACTTTCAGTGTAATGGGTATACTTTTGGAGTCTTATCAGCTAACTTCCAGTTAAGTTCAGATCTTTCCAGTTACGTAGAAATAGGAGCTAGTAGAAGTATTAGTAACAAGATACCTTGTCAAGCCATTCTCTAAATTCGAGTTTGAACCATTTTACTCTCTGCCGACTGTCCCAGTTTCCCGGTACATTATCTACGATAGATTCAGATCATTATAAATCAAATTCTCGTATAGAGCAAAGAGTTTCTTTATCGCGAATACCATTCTTACAATTACACATTGACTATTTCTGGACAAGGGATTTAAATCCGCTCTCCGTGTTAACTGTGCAAATCTTCCATACCCAGTCAGCCATCATTAGAATCCGATCACGTTAGTCAACTTCTTCCACTTCAGCCTGTCAGTAAATTATCCAACCAACCTAACCGTATTCTTTAAGGAAGATTCGAATCTCAGTTCTTTGACATGTTAAATGTACTACTCGACCACAGTGTTGTGCTAGGATGGATTGAAATAGTAGGTGAAAATTCTATAGTACTATAGACTCGGTTGCAGACGAGTCTAACTCATTGGCGAAAGAATCTATAGTGCCTAAGCGTTCTTCACTCGTTTTATATTTTGAATCTATCTTGGAGTATTTTAAACGACATGAACGGGACAGTGGTACATGTGACGTGCTATGAGCTGCAGTGTTCGGAAATGAGAATAACCTTGGGAAGGATAATTTTTGGATTGTCAGTATCAATATTCAAGTTTATACCATTCAGCTAATTATATAATGCCAACCAGGCCTGATACCGACCTGTTAAGTTCGTTGAGTAATGAAGTTGTTTATCGTTTAAATAGAAAGAGGTTAACTGTAGTAGAGATCAGTAAAGCAAGAAGTTAAGCAGAATCAATTCTCGAACATCATCAGTAGAGTAAGTAATAGTATTGTTGAATCAATTAAGTTACCATAAATAGATTGCGATGTGAAGAAGAGACGTGGTGAAGACAGCGATATGTTGAGGACGTCTAGAGTGTGAAATAGCAACGAGTTCTATTTGTGGAGATGACACAGATAAGAGGATAACAATAAGTAGGCGAATCAGAATGCGCAGCACGAGATCAGATGAAAATGTAGTCAGGTGACTTGTCTTTAGGCCAACAACCCTTTGAGAGAGGAAAGTTCTATTCCAAGAGATCGGATATCTGAAAATGTAGGATGACTAACGAACGTACGAAGGATATGACACGCATAAGTAGAAGTGTGGATCTATGAATATGAAGAGTAGAGCGGATATACTTATGTGCCCTGAATAGCTAGACTAAGAAGACGTAGCACAAAAAGGGCTAATGTAAGATGAATGGGCACCGGAGAGTGGTATCATGGACTGAAATCGAGAAATTTGACGAGAACGAGGAGAGTTACCCTGGTGTTAAGTGAAGAAGTTTCCGAATTTCGAGGACGAAATTCTTTTAAGGAGGGTAGATTGTAACATCCCGACTCTAAAAAATAGAAGAATGTTAATTAGAGACTCCAATTTATAAGATTAAAAAAAAAAAAAAAAGGATGTGGTAATTAATTGGAAGAATTATTGAAGATAACAAACATGTTTTGTTGATTAAGTGAAGGGTGAAATAGTCAATAGCCCATAAGTAGCCATATAAGGCCTATTTTGACCAAAACTTTCTCAAGACATAATCACTCTTACACCAAAGAGGAAAAAATCAGCAAATAACTCCCTACCCATCCCCTCTCTCTCACACCAACATCATCCATTCCAAACATTCATCTATAAACTCCAATCACAACCCATTCCCCTTGTTGTCCATTTCAAAGAGAAACACACCTTTTCTAACACAAGTAAGCTCAATTCTCTCTTCATCTTTTGTATTTAGAACTGAACTACCCTTATCAAAGCTTAAAGGCTAAATTCCAACAAGAGTGATGAGCTGCATGTGTAGTTTGAAGCCCCAAATTTACATGCAAGGGTGGATTTAAGCTCTCCTTAGGTCCTAACCTTCAAGTATTGGTAAGTCAACTTGCTTAATCTTCCTCCAAATCCTCTCCATCGTGCTCTATTTTCATTATTTCAAAGGTTCTGATTCTGACCTTGATTTCATGTAAGGGATTGAACAAATTATCAAGGTGGTTGTCAAAGAAAATAAGAAGAATTGGAACAATTTATGTCAAACCCGTATTCCTGGATATACCTTCAGTAAAATGGTAAGAAATCACTCCTCACAACTCCGTTTCGAATGATTCTTTTTGGAATAGAAAGCTAACTTAAATACGCTCATTTTGGCTTTGGTTTCATGAATGTTCATCGAGAAACGAATTCTGGGCGAATTTTTGAAGTTGGATGTTCAACACAGGATTTTGCAGAATTTGTATTTGGACAGGTCTGTGCTAAATCGATCACTACTCTCTCCCTGTAACTCGAACTGAACTGATTCCAGTTTTCATAGTGAGATAACTCAATTCCGGTCGTTTCGATGTAGGTTTCGTAATTTTAGGTTCAGTTTTGAGGTCTGTGGACGAATTTAAAGTAGAGGACCTGATGCAGCAATTATACAAGAAAATTCTGTTTTGGGATTTATAATATTTCGCTGCAAATTCAGTTTCTCGGAGAGCTCTAAAGTTGTTAGCTTGGTGTTTAAAGCTTCTGAGTTAATCTCAATTCCAGGTGGGTTCTTAGGCTAGTTTAGTTAGTGTTTCCCCAATTTCAATAATTCCATGTTAAGATAGGAAATTAGGAAATTAATTGTGTGAGGAGAAATAACTCCCAAATTTCTCTTCTATTCTGCTCTATATTACTTATATTATGTATCTGCACTATCTCAGACGTTGATTGTAGGTGTAACCCCTTTAAATTAATGATTTTCGCAAAACAGAGTGTTTTCTGCATGAACTCGCTATGGCGAGTTGCTAGCGAGTATTCATGGCGAGCATCCAAGTTCTGGGCTGATGAAACTCGCCATGGTGAGCAATTGCTCGCTTAGCGAGTTGATTTAGGCCAGGACCTGCAGTTCGCCATGGCGAGCTGGGTAACTCGCCGTAGCGAGCTAAGTGCAGAATGACTCATATCATCATTTTCTAAAATATTTCTAAAAGCACTCATTTTATATCCTCATCTGAGATAGATAGCTTGCAGTTAATAATGTATTTAATGTTAAACAGGAAGTCAAGCACAATTCTGAATCTTAGGGTATAACTTAGAAATTAAGTTGTATGCTCCCGGGATATTGGGATAATTATGGCAGTATAATATAATCTAGAATCAGTCAATTATGTATGTGATATTATTATCGCTTGTGGACTTCGTTTTAGATGTTCCACTAAGAAAACTTTGTGAGCTGCACACCGGAACGCTTTCTGTTTGCGGACAAGGCAGACCTCTGAGACATGCTCACCTCAGAGTGTTTGCGGATTAAAATCAACAAGACTAATTCTGTGTTACACATTTATTTATTATGCTTATGATAATTATGTTATGAAATGGATTATGATGCGACTGATTAGGAGCCCCGACTTTATAGCCTTTAGGAGGGTAGTAGAACTCACTGGGACGAAGTGACTGTCTCACCCCACTCCCTTTTTGATATAGGTAGGACAGGTTATTTTCGAAGCAGGAACCAGGTTGGACCTGACGATTGGAGCTGTGCTTGGATTGTCAGCTTAGAAGACTTAGTCTTCATCCTTGCTTTTATTTAACTTGTTATCTCTCTGTAGTTCTTTTCCGCTGTTGTATCAAATATATACAGTTATTATCTTAATGATAATATATTATTCAGTTAATTCTTGTATAATTTAATGTACTCAGATTCCAGTTTTTAATGTTCCGACTAAATATTCTAGACAATTTAGTTGGGGCGTTACAGTGCTCAAGGCACATGACAGGTATTAAAGATTATCTAGTTGATCTGAAATCTCATCCCACAGGTCACGTAGTATTTGGAGATGGAGCCAAAGGACAAATCATGGGTGTAGGAAAAATGGTAAACGACAGGCTACCTGAACTTGGAGATATCCTATTTGTAAAGGGACTGACTGCTAATCTTATTAGCATAAGTCAGTTATGTGATCAAGGACTGAAGGTCAATTTCTCTCAACCAGAGTGCTTAGTCACTGATGCTAAAGGTGTTGTTCTGATGAAGGGAGTAAGATCTAAAGACAAATGCTATCTATGGATACCCAACCAGAAGACACATGTTGCAACATGTATGGTTGCCAAGGAAGATGAAGCAAAGATATGGCACCAAAGGTTAGGCCACTTGAATCTCCGAAGTATGAAGAAAGCTGTCTCAGTTGATGCTATAAGAGGGCTACCAAAACTTGACATTGTGGAAGGTACAGTATGTGGAGAATGTCATATAGGCAAGCAAACCAAAGTCTCACACAAGATGTCGCCACATCTGACTACCAACAGGGTTCTAGAATTACTCCACATGGACTTGATGGGTCCTATGCAGGTTGAAATCCTCGGAGGAAAGAAGTATGCATTTGTTGTAGTTGATGACTATTCAAGGTATACTTGGATAAACTTTATCAGAGAAAAGACACACACTTACTCTGTTTTTGAAGAGTTATGCATTCAACTACAAAGGGAGAAGAATCTTCTCATAAAAAGAATCCGAAGTGATCATGGTAAGGAGTTTGAGAATTCAAAGTTCTTGGATTTCTGTGCTAACCAAGGTATCAAACATGAGTTTTCCTCACCTATCACCCCTCAGCAAAATGGGGTAGTGGAAAGGAAGAATCGTACTATCCAAGAATGTGCTAGAGTGATGTTGCATGCAAAGAAACTTGCTTACTGGTTCTGGGCAGAGCCCATGGACACAGCTTGCTATATACACAATCGTGTTACTTTGAGAGCAGGTACTACAACCACTTTGTATGAACTGTGGAAGGGAAGGAAGCCAACAGTGAAGCACTTTCATATCTTTGGAAGTAAGTGCTACATCTTGGCAGATAGGGAGCAGAGAAGAAAGCTGGACCCAAAGAGTGATGAAGGAATATTCCTAGGGTACTCAACAAACAGTCAGGCTTACAGAGTTTACAATAACAGGACCCAGACTGTGATGTAATCCTCAAATGTGGTAGTTGATGACTCAGGATTAGTCAGTGATCCAAATGTGGTACCAGATGTTGACACATCTGTCCCTTATGCAGAGACAGAAGTTGAAGAAGATAATCATGAAGCCAACACACAGAATGAATTGATTGAACCTGCAGCTCCAACCAGTCAAGTTCATGATGCTCCAGTACCACCTAGTACTCCTGCAACCAAAGGTCCATCCATCAGAGTCCCGAAGAATCATCCTATTGATCAAATAATTGGTGATCCTAATCAAGGTATCACTACAAGAAGGTCTCTGGATATGATAGCTAGTGCTTGCTTTGTATCAAAGATTGAACCGAAAAATGTGAAGGAAGCCCTAACTGATGAGTACTGGATTGATGCCATGCAAGATGAGTTGAATCAATTCAAAAGGAATGAAGTATGGGACTTGGTACCTAGACCAAGAGGAACAAATGTAATTGGTACTAAGTGGGTGTACAAGAACAAGACTGATGAGCAAGGCACTGTCACCAAGAACAAGGCAAGGCTCGTAGCTCAATGATACACTCATATTGAAGGAGTAGATTTTGATGAGACTTTTGCTCCAGTGGCTAGATTGGAGTCAGTTAGACTACTTCTTGGAGTGGCTTGTATTCTAAAATTCAAGCTGTTCCAGATGGATGTGAAAAGTGCCTTCCTAAATGGGTACTTAAATGAGGAGGTCTTTGTAGAGCAACCAAAAGGTTTCGTGGATCCTAATTACCTTGATCATGTGTATAAGCTGAAGAAAGCCCTATATGGGCTCAAACAAGCTCCTAGAGCTTGGTATGAAAGGCTCACTATCTTTCTGGTGGATCATGGCTACAGAAAGGGTGGAAATGACAAGACCATGTTTGTAAGGGAAGAGAAAGGAAGACTACTGATTGCCCAGATCTATGTAGATGACATAGTATTTAGAGGGATGTCTGACCAGATGGTGCAACATTTCGTTCACCAGATGCAGTCAGAATTTGAAATGAGCTTAGTTGGTGAACTAACATTCTTTCTTGGCTTACAGGTAAAACAAATGAGTGATACAATTTTTATTTCACAGAGCAAGTATTCAAAGAATATTGTCAAGAAGTTTGGAATGGACAGTTCTCCTCACAAAAGAACACCAGCTGCTACTCATCTCAAGCTGACTAAAGATGAGAAAGGTGTTGATGTGGACCAAAGCCTCTACAGAAGTATGATTGGGAGCTTGTTGTATCTCACAGCTAGTAGGCCAGATATAACATTTGATGTAGGAGTTTGTGCTAGATATCAGGCTGCACCAAAAGTGAGTCATCTCACACAAGTCAAGAGAATTCTCAAGTATGTTAATGGTACCAGTGATTATGGCTTGTTGTACTCTCATGGTGAAAGCTGTGAACTACTTGGGTACTGTGATGCTGACTGGGCAGGTAGTGCTGATGATAGGAAGAGCACCTCAAGTGCATGTTTCTTCTTGGGTAACAATTTAATCTCATGGTTCAGCAAGAAGCAGAATAGTGTGGCTATGTCCACAGCTGAAGCAGAGTATATTGCTGCTGGAAGTAGTTGTTCTCAACTGTTATGGATGAAACAAATGTTGAAGGAGTACAATGTTGGGCAAGATGTGCTAACATTATACTGTGACAACTTAAGTGCAATCAATATCTCCAAAAATCCTATTCAACACAGCAGGACCAAGCATATTGATATCAGGCACCACTTCATCAGAGACCTTGTAGAAGACAAGGTGATCACTCTTGAGCATGTAAGCACTGAAAAGCAGATTGCAGATATTTTCACCAAAGCTCTTGATGCAAACCGCTTTGAGGAGTTGAGGAGCAAGTTAGGCATTTGCCTATTTGAAGAGTTGTAGCTTTATAGCGTGTGTAATGTGCAACACATCATGATCATACAAGTTGAACAGTATTTCTGTTCTACTCCAGTATTGTTTGTCAAACTTATTGGCTAAAAAAGGGGAGTAGTATTTGGTTTTGGCAGGTATAGGTGTGTCACATGTGCCAACATGTGGATACACAAGACAGGTTGTGGTACTAGTGTAATTTCAAAATAATTTTTACACAGGTACTGTATTCAGGGGGAGTAACAGGTAATGCAGGTGTTAAGAGGGAGTAAATCTTATATTCTCTCAAGTAGGTTAGAGGTTGCTTGTGCAAGTGAGTTGCACCCAATGTCTGGGAAACGTAGTTTCTCAGTATGCATAACTCCAGGGGGAGTAATAAGCTAGGTATCACTATCTAGCATCTGGATGTGTGCTCATATACTGAGCTTGTATTGCTCTTGAAGGATGAAAGAGTCTTTAGGACTGAAGAATAGGTGTGGTGACAGATGTTGTCACATCTGATGGTGCCTTGTGCTCTCTGCACAATGGCAATGCTTGTGCTTGTGCTCTCTGCACTTGCATGTTTTGCTGGGAATTTAGGTTCTCAGGATATCAGGGATTTATTTTTCCTGAGCCACGTCTTTGTGGTATATCACTTTGTAAGGGACTCAGTGTTCCATATTTTGAGTCCACTATAGGAGACTATCTCTTCTAGGTGTTGACCTTGAGGCTAGCAACATCTGACCGCTGCCTCTGATCACTTGTACGTTACCTAGTGTAACATATTGCAAAATGTGAAGTTCCTTCTTCATCAAATCACTTAGTCAAAGTTGAAGGAATTTGCTGAAGATTTCTCTCCAGAACGTGCTGAGGTTGGTTTAGCCAAAATTTGCCAAAGGGGGAGATTGTTGGGTTTTTAGATGTTGGCTTCATTTTGCAAAAACAAGATGCTAGTCTAAAGGTGGTGACAGATGTGGTAACATCTGTCCAGCAACACTGCCAGCTGGATTTGAAACCCTAGTACGCGCCTTTCAGTGCGCCGCTTTACTTTGAACCCTAATTTCTTTGTTTCAGGTTTAGCTTGCGCGCCAAGACAAGGGAAACCTCGCTATTTGCTGAAGCAATATTTTGAAAGATTTATTTTGAAAATATGTGATAATATATTTTAAAATCAAATCTTTTGGTTCAAGGTTATTTTTTAAGGAGATCAAAGACACGCGCTTTCAAAGATTCTGAAGCCTAAATAATTCTTGTAGTCCAAGCAGCTCAGGACTATAAATATATGAAGACCAAGACCTAGTTCTCTCAAGAGAGTTAAGCCGTATTCGGTTTTAGGGTTTAGTGTGTCAAAATCGAGTCTCTTTGTGAGCCTTTCGTGCATTCCATATATGTATGCTTAGGACAGTGTTTATTGAGTTGTAATGTTACTATCTCTGAAGCTTTGAAGCAAAGAGTTGGTGAGTCTAGCACTTGAAGCCTTTAGGTAAAAGTGTTTAAGTGTCTAGGAGGTTGTCTCCAACAACCATTCATTGGAAGTGTGTTTTATACCCCGGTGGGTGTCTAATGGTGTGGTGTAGCATCATTGTTAAGGAAGTGACCTGGGCTGATCATATCTAGGTTAGGCATAGGTAGAGTTTGCACAGATAGTGATTGAGTGAGGAGGGTTAACGGGTAGTTAGACTCTGAATCAATACTATTATAGTGGATTCGTCCTGGATTGGTATCCCCCAGATTAGGAGCAGTTGTGTCCGAACTGGGTTAACAAACCACGCGTGCAATTTACTTTCTGTCTTTATTTATTGCATTATTAATTGTTCAGTTAACTCTCGTGGAGACAAACGTGGTAACATCTGTCTCCCAGTCCAAAGTTGTTGTGACAGGTGTTAGCACATCGTCTATCACATCTGTCTACTGATAGTGCCGGAATTTCACACTAGATCACCAAAGCTAGTGATCTGCTGCATTGAAACATCGTGAGCTATGTCCGCCCAAAGCCCAATCCGATACTTCTTCATCTTCCACGCTTCGGTGGGGGCATCATCACCATCTGCAACATATCAGACCAACTTGTTGAACTTCATGGTATACTCAGCTACAGTCAGATTGCCCTGTTTTAACTCGGTCAATTCCATTTCCATCTGAAATTGATAACTTTCGGGAATATAATGGCCAATAAAGAGGCGCCTGAAGTTTTGCCAATTAATCTCCATTGGACTGGCTTCCATGTAATTCTTGGTACCTTCCCACCAGTTACAAGCGTCACCCTTAAAGAAGCGGGAGACGAATGTTACTTTATCTGTTTCTGTGCAAGTCATCGAGTCCAAAATTCCACTCATCCTTTGTAGCCATTCACTGGATTTAGCGGGGTTATATTCGCCATAGAACTCTGGATGGCTCATCCTACAAAATTCTCGGAAAGCAGCGCTCGACCCAAGATTCTGGGGAGGAGGGGCATTCATGTGCTGCTGGAACATTGCCATAAATTCCTGATGTTGTTGCGCCTGCTGGGCCTGGAATTGTTGATGCTGATGCATCATCTCCGCCCACATGTTGGCGTTAGCATCACCGAACACTTTTGGTTCCTCATCATCGTCATGCCTTCTTGGTGGCCTTCCAGGTCCTCGCCTCGCTCCAGACATTTTGCTCTAACTGCCAATATCAAGTCAAGTTAGCTAGGCTTAAAGTGACATGACACCTAGAACGTATGTAGGGAACCTAGACAACTACTAGGATTGGATTAGTAATTCTAATGACCTCACGCAAGATCTGAATCGACCTGCTCTGATACCAATTGTAACACCCCACATTATTATCTAGAATATAATGCAAGATATTATAAAAGGTACTGAGTTCATTACAATTATATTATTCAAATTACGCACGCGCAGGTGCAGGAATACACACAAAATAGTAAAACACAGCGGAAACAAGATACAACACGATTAGATATTTGAGAAAAAGCAAAAAAAAACTAAATATGCGATCCTCCAACAGCAGCAGCTACTCCACAACATTGCTTACCTATTCAACCTGTTTGCCTGAATCAAAAAGGGAGTGGGGTGAGACAGTCACTTCGTCTCAATGAGTTCTACTACCCTCCTAAAGGCTATAAAGTCGGGGCACCTAATCAGTCATATCATAATTCATTTTATAACATAATTATCATAAGCATAATAAATAAAAGTGTAACACAGAATTAGTCTTGTTGATTTTAAACCGCAAACACTCTGAGGTGAGCACGTCTCAGAGGCCTGCCTTGTCCGCGAACAGAAAGCGTTCCGGCATACAGCTCACAAGGTTTTCTAGTGGAACATCTAAAACAAAGTCCACAAGTGATATTATAATCACACACGTAATTGACTGATTTCTAAATGCATAACATGCTACCATTAATTCCCAAAACCCGGGGAGCATACAACATTTCTAAATTTCCTAGGTAAAGCCCCAAGAGTCCAACTGTAATTGACCTCCTGTACAACATCACATTATTTATATTACTGCAAAACAGCTATCTATGATGAGTATATAAAACGAGTGTTCCAAGTATTTTGAATGGGGAAAAGGAGCCAATTCTGGGTTAGCTCGCTACGGCAAGTTACCAAGCTCGCCATGGTGAACTTACAGGTCCTGGCCTAAACAACTCGCTAGGCGAGCCAGAGCTCGCCATGGCGAAGTTCTTCAGCCCAGCACCCTCAGCTCGCCATGAAGGCTCGCTAGCAACTCGCTATGGCGAGTTCATGCAGAAACAGCTCTGTTTTGCGAAAATCATCAAATTTTATAAATTACACCTACAATTCTCATACAAGAAAGTGCAGTAACATATATTAAGTGATATAGAATAGAATAGAGTGAAATTTGGGAAGTAATTTCACTCACACAGTTATACCTATGAATTTCCTAAGTTTGCATGCAAATTCATAATTTGGGAAAACTAACTAAACTAGCCTAAGAACCCACCTGGAAATTGAAGCTTTAACCTCTATTCCTGGCTCTACATAGCTACTGCAAACCTCCTAGCAACCCCACGAGCTCCAGACCAGAAATTTGAAACTTGACACTTGAACCCTCTAGTTTTAGCTCTAAGAATTGAAGGATTGTTTGATGAATGATTTAGCTGCCTTCAGGTGGTTTATATAGGGAAATTTTGAGTGTATAAACAGCACAAGTTTTGGCCAGAGCTTTGCTTGCATGCAAGTTCATTGGGTGAAGTATAGGTGAGATGGAAATTGTTGTTGTTTAGCTTCATGTGAAGCTTATGATGGAATGGCTCTGTGATTCTCAGTGTGGTGAGGGAATCTCTGGTCTTGCATGTGAAGGAATCCTACTGAGATGGTTTGGTTGTAGTGTGGACAAAAGACAAGACTTGTGAGATGGTGAAATTGAAAATTTGGAACCTTGTGTGTCGTTGTTGTTGGATTATCGTGTGAGAGGGGAGAGAGCATTATGCTTCAGCTGTTTGCTGAAGTTGTGAGAAGTGAAGAGGGGTGTAGTTTTGCATGTAGTTCAAGTGGTGGAAGTCATGAGTCATAGAGTAAGCCTAAGTGGAATTATGAGTCATGGGGTGAGTCTCAAGTGGAGGGAGTTTTGAATCTTGATCCTAATTAATCTTATGAGTAGAATTAAGGTATTAGTTATGTAGTTTTAGATTTAATTGGAGCTACTAAATCATACACATAATACTCCTAAATCTCATGAATTAATTAATCAATCACATCTAATTAATATTAAATAATTAGACAAACTCTAATTATAATCAATTAGGTAATTTTAGAATTTGGGGATGTTACAAATCAAGACAATTAGACCAAGACATACTACAATTAACAAACCTTAGAGCTAACATGAGATCAAGGATCAATCATATTTTCAAAGCATAGTGTGAAACCAAACAACACTAATAAATAAAAAATACTAAGCAAAAATCAAATAAATAAACCTAGCATATGAATCTTGCATTTAATTAACAAATAAAAATTAGGAAATCATGTGATAATAATGAAAATAAATAAATGGTAGAGAGTAATATTTTTAATAAAAAATTAAAGATTTATAACAAAATAAGATCAAGAAAATGTTAATTTAACACATTAAAAGACATTTAATAACAATCAAGTTAATGAATTGATGACAAAAATTAAAATAAAGCACAACTTCATGCTTAATAGGCTAAAATTGCTTAAACAAACATGTACCAAGTATCTTGCATCATTAGTTAATAAGCAAAATAATTTAAACAACCATTAACTAATTAATACATAATTAAGTGATGAATATTTAAATAATATGAGAAAAATAGCAAATAAATAAATTAAAAATTTATTTTGTGGTAAGTCAGTCAATAATAACCTAAAATATAATTCTAACAATAATTATCATCTCATAAATTAAAAAATAAAATTAAAAGAGGGGGAGGTGTAAATAGCAGATTAAAAATAAAAGGGGGTACAAAGAAGCAAAAAAAAGCCCAGAATCCCAAGCCCAAGCGAAAAAACAAAAAAATCTGAAACCCATGTGGGCCTGGATTGTGTGTGACGCACACATGCGTGATCACACTTTACAGCCGTCTGATCCTCGTCAGAGAGGATCAAACGGATACGATCATATCCACACGTACGCCACTGGATCAAACCAAGCGACGTGATTGAATCTGGTAAAATTTGAAGAACACGCGTGCAATAGCAACAGGGATGGATCCCATGTGGACACGTATAGTGGCTCTATCGTCTTATCACCGTCAGATCTTCATTTAATCAGATCTGACGATTGCGATCAAAGAGACACACGCGCCATTGGATACATCCAACGGAGGTGTTTTAAACTAGGTGAGGACGGAGACTCACGATGGATCATCGTCTCCGTTCACCCCTCACCGTTGCCGGAGCCGTTTCCGGCACCGGAGTTGTAAAAACAACCCAGAAATTTAGGAAATCTATATGGTTTTGCTCGTTTTTTCACAAGGATTCCAAATATGCAAATAGTTTTTCAAGACAAAGCTTAGAACCACAAAAACGAAAGGAAAAAAGAATTTTAAATCCAAACTCAATCTCACAGTTAAGCGCGAATTGAAGCAAGATAACAACCCAGATAGCTTCTATATATATTGATTAGATGAAACGAAGTAAAAAGAGGAAAGAAAGCTACCAGAATCGTGTTATAGGAGCTTGAAATTTTCACGAACCTTCTTCTCCAACTTGAGCTTCAAACTGTCCTTGGAGCTCCAAATTTGTGATGGGTTTTTGGTTCTGAAAGCTTATAGAAGGTATTTGAGGTGTTAATTGCAAGAGATAATGATGATTTAGTGTTTTTGGAATTACGAAAAAAGTGATGAAAGTTAAGCTCGTTTTTGATGAATGCTTCTCCAATTCTTCCAACCCCCAGCTCTGAAATGAGACTTGTTATTTATAGAGGAAGTTTAGGTCAAGATAGGATTGAATTTTGGAGAAAGAAAGGGGTATTTTTGAGTTTTTGTAAAATGGATATTTTTGGTTTTTTGATCAATCAAGGGTACACTTGTTTTGATCTGATGCATTGTGTTAAAAGGGTATATTCTAGGATCAATGGGATGGATAAGGATCAAGAGAATTTTTGGGATTTAATTTGTGATGAAAAAATGATTTTAAAACAATTTAAAAACAATATTGTAAATAAATAATTATGTGAAAATATGAAATTTGCATGAACAAGGGCAAAAATGTCATTTTTTAAGGTTTATAAGATGTGTGGGTTAAATTGGAAATAATTGAAAAAAGTTTGAATGAAAAAGGTTACTTGTGGTGGAAGAAAACAATTTTTAAATTTAAATGTAATACTAATGTGAATAAAATAATATAAAAAAATAAAATTTAAATTTAAATATTTTGGATATATTTATTGAATATATAAAAGATGGGAATAAGATTTTTAAAATAAAACATAAAGAGATGGAATAAAATGAGATTACTTGCAAAACAAGTAAACCAATTCATTAAAATTTTGACAAGGGCAAAATGGGGATAAATGACAAAAATATGTGAAAATATTGATACAAGGGTATATTTGGAAACATATGGTGAAAAAACAAATTCAAAAAGTTACATGATTAATTATCTAAAATATAAACAGTTAAACAGCGCAAACGGGATAAAAATACTATTTTTTGACATTTTTTAAATTAATAATAATAAAATGATAATAATAAGAAAACATAATATTCTAATAATGAGAAAAAACATACAAGGGGTAAGAAGGTCAAAAAATGGGGTATGACAGATGCCCCTATTTAAGTTTCTTCTACCAGAGATTTGAAACAGAGAAAAGATAATTTTGATGTTTTTTGTCTTGAATAGACGGTAGAAGAGACGTAAATACAGAGTACACCATTTTTTGACCGACAAAACTGAAAATGCTATGATATGATGATATGAATGTTACGCTTGTAAATGTTTGAAAATGCAAGATTATAAAAATTATCTGACGAGGAAGAGACAGATTTACTGGGGACATGAATAATGATGACAAAAAGCAATAAAGTATTGTGAGCAGACAGAAGCGGTAAAGTCCTGTGAGCGGACAAGGGCGATAAAGTCCTGTACGCGGACAGAAGCGGTAAAGTCCTGTAAGCGGACAGAAACGGTAAAGTCCTGTAAACGGACATGTAGTTCTGCTGAGATTGGCTGCATCATAAGGCTAAAACAACTTGGTCAGATTGACTTAACTGAAGCATCAATGCTGAAGTAATTAAGTCTAAACCACTTATGCATATTGAAGATGTGCAGATGCAAGATGTTGAACAAGATGTCCTAGACATCTTGACACTGGGTTCAAAGCATGCATAGGCAGCATGTTGAACAAGATGTCCAATACATGTGGGTAGGACATCTTGACCCAGTTCAGCTTAAAAGATAATGCTTATCCATTAAGCACGCGTGTTTGTTTTATTTTGAAAGCGCGAATCTTTTAGTAACAAGCTGAGATTAGAATTAATGATAAAGTTTGTTATTAATCCTATGTGTTAGATACGATTGGATTCGTATTTAATTTGTGGATAGAGATTCTTTGTGGAGTTTGTTTTAAAATAAGTTTGTTTTAAAACTAACTCTTATTTGAGTCCATCTGAAAGACTAAAAGATTATCTGAAGAATTGCACGCCTATATAAAGGACTCAACATGGAGCTTAAAACTTAACCCACAATAACTGAAGATTGTGAGTCCAAAGTTTTGTACCCACTGTGCAAAACACTTAGTGGCTCTTAGTATTGTTCTTGATACTTTGTAGCTTGAAGTCGTTCAATGTTGTCGTTGAATGTTGTCTTTTAAACTATTAGAGTTTAAAGATTGTTTCGTCACTTGGGATTAGTGATTAGAGGGAGTTGGGTAGGTTCTCATATTCAGGGGGAGTTAGCCCTTGAGTAGAAGATTACTAGGATTGAGAAAAGGCGTACATGCCAATAGGTGTTTGGTAGTGTTGTAAGGCTAAGTATTAATTCGGAGTAGTAGTGTTCACTTCCTGGATTGGTATCCCCCAGAGTAGGACTTGTTATAAGTGCCGAACTGGGTTAACAAATCACTGGTGTTGTTTATTGCTTTTATTTATCTTCAGTACTGCAATAACGCGTGATCCAAATAACCAGTTGTCGAACCAATTGTCTAGGACATCTGGACTACTGACGCATTGTCCTAGACATTGTGTAAGACATCTGTCCTGCCAGAGAACAGAATTTCAATTGGCATCAGAGCAGGCGCCCTAACCTGCTGGGTGAGCTCCAGGGAGATATATTCTGTTCAAGATGGACAAGAGAGGATCAATCAACAGACCACCAGTCTTGGATGGATCAAATTATGATTATTGGAAAGCAAGAATGGGTGCCTTTCTCAAATCCATGGATCCAAAAGCATGGAGAGCAATCGTTACTGGGTGGAATCATCCAATAATCATAGTAGAAGATGGCTCCACAAGTCTAAAAGGAATGGCAGATTGGAGTCAAGAAGAAGAAACTGAGGCAAGTGGCAACTCTAAAGCACTCAATGCTATATTCAACGGTGTTGATGAAAACATGTTCAAATTAATCAACACTTGTACTGAAGCCAAGCAAGTCTGGGAAATTCTTCAAACTACACATCAAGGAACCTCCAAAGTTAGAATGTCAAAGCTGCAACTTCTCACCACAAAATTTGAGAACTTGAGAATGGAGGATGAAGAAACTATATCTGAGTTCAACACTAGAATATGAGATATAGCAAATTCTACCTTCGCTCTAGGTGAGAAGATACCTGAAGAAAAGTTAGCCAGAAAAATCCTTAGATCACTACCTAAGAGATTTAACATGAAAGTGACTGCAATCGAAGAATCTCAAGACTTGAGCACAATGAAGGTGGATTAACTTATTGGCTCATTACAAACATTTGAGATGTCTCTGGATGACAAACCAGAAAAGAAGATGAAGAACTTGGCCTTTAAATCTGAGGAAGACCAAGATGATGATGATGACCTAGAACAGGCTTTAGCTTACATTACAAAGGACTTCAACAGAGCCATAAGTAAGCTGCAAGCCAAGTACAGGACAAATGTCCCAGACAAGAGGTACAACATCAAGTCACAGGGCAAGACCAAGGAGCAAAACACTTCTGAGCAAAACAAAGAAGTGAGATGTTTTGAATGTGAAGGATTTGGACACATTAGGCCAGAATGTCCAAACTTTCTCAGGAAACAGAAAAAGGGAATGGCAGCTACCTTATCTGATTCTGAGGAAGAGAAAGAAGAAGAACCAACAAATAAAGCCTTCACTGGAACATTTGATACCATCAGCAGCACGAGCAATGAAGATCTCCTTCAAGAAGAATTGGATGAGAAATACAACAATCTCACCATTAAATGGGAACAATCTTGTGAACTTATAAGAAAACAAGATGAGGAGATGGAGAAACTAGCTCAAGAGAAGGAAGCACTAGAGGCCTCAACAACCAGCTTGAGAAAACAAGTTACACTACTTGCTCAAGAAAAGGAGGCACTAGAAGCATCAACAGCTGCTTTGAAGGAAGAAGTTACCTTGTCAAACTCAAAACTCACTGAGATGACAAAATCAGTGAGAATGTTGAACAAGGGAACTGACATGCTTGAAGAAGTTCTTGAACTTGGTAGAAGCCCAAGTGACAAGAAGGGATTAGGATATGACAACTACAACAAAGTGTTGGAACAAAGTTGGTTCTAATATAACCCAAGTAGTTTTGATGATAACAATAGTATTAATATACAATAGGGAATACTGATAATTTACTCTAGTGTGCAAATATACAAGTTAAAATTTTATATTCACTAGAAATTGAAGTTCTGGTTGCTATGCTAAAGTATCCCCAGAAGTTGGGAAAATGCAAGTTCTGAAGTCAACACAGAAGTTGAAGTCATCAGAAGTTGCAAGTCAAAGTCAACCAGAAGTTGAACTTATCAGAAGATAATTTAATATCTGTAAACTCTGATGACGATGAAACAGCAGAAGACACCAGAAGAACATTCTATTCTCTTAACGATTATCATATATTTTGCAAAAGATCTGAAGGAGCAGAAGAATATCTTTCAGACCATTATCCTCATGATAATGACGTTTGTACTATTATACTATCTTTGTTTTCCTGATTTGGGCGAATATTCGAAATCAAGGCTCAGATTTTGATCTTTACTTGATTTGGATAAGCACATTTCAAATGAAAATAATGGTACAGTACTACATAGCTGTTTTCATCAGTGTCCGCTCAAATTCAAGACGCTCCAACATCATCTATAAAAGGAGGAAGAATTTGAAGACGTGACAAGACACTTGCGAAGAACAAAAGACCTGTTATTCTGCTAAAATTCAAAGAGCATTTTTAACTTAGATACAACTTGAGATTATATCAAAATTCAAGACAAACAGTCTTCAACTTCTGGCTTGTCAGTTGTTGAACCTTAGTTTTCTTTTTAAGGATTCTAAGAATAGTCTTGTTATTTAAGTTGTATTTCTTTGTTCTTAGAACTCTAATATTATTTATCAGTTGTTCAAAACATTGTATTTTGTTTTGTGTTAGAAGTGTCTTGCTAGTGAGCTTGAGCATTTGGAAGTCTCTTGTAAGGTATTACTTGAGCATTTTAAGCCTCTTGCAGTTGGCTTGAGCATTTGTAATCTTGTGTGATTATAGTGAAATCCCTTGGAAGTGCAAGGGGACTGGACTACTCTCGGTTTGTGAGAGGAACCAGTATAAATCTCTTGTGTTATCTCTTCTCTCTTCTCTCTGCTTTTATTCATTCATACTCTGTTTTATCTTCATCATACCAGAAGTTGTTTGTGTTTAGTTTTGGCCCGCTGCGAAATTTGATAAGTTGAAAAACTTAGAAGAAGTTTTTTAAAACTATCCAAAACACAATTCAACCCCCCTTCTTGTGTTTTCACACCTTCAATTGGCATCTAGAGCCCGGTTCTGTTATATCACTTTGCAGTGAGACAGTTACTTGTTGTGTCAAAACACTATGTCTGGACCTGGTGAGAAGAAAACTGAAACAGGAGTTACTATTCCTTTCAACTATGATGTTGATGATAAAAACAACAACAACAAAGCTCCCAAGTTCAATGGTGATGGTTCTACCTTCTCCTGGTGGAAAGATAGAATCTACGGTCATCTAGTTGGTATTGATGATGACCTTTGGGACTTAGTTGAAAGAGGAACTACATTTCAAGGTTTGGATGAAAGAGGAAGATTAGACTATGAGACAAGGCAAGCTTTCACTGACAAGGACAAGAAAGCGTACAAGAAGCATCACAAGGTCAAGGATATCTTGATAAGCTGCATATCTCATGAAGAGTACCTTAAGATCACAGATAAATCTACTGCTAAGAGTATCTATGATTCTTTATGCTCATCTTATGATGGAAACAAACAGGTACAGGAGGCAAAAACAACACTTTTGATCCAACAGTATGAACTCTTTAGAATGAAGGAAGATGAGAACATTGAATCTATGTTTTCAAGATTCAAAGTTCTGGTTGCAGGTCTTCAAGTTCTGAAGAAAAGTTATACTACTTCTGATCATGTGAAGAAGATTCTTAGAAGCTTACCTACTAAGTGGAGACCTAAGGTCACTGCTATTCAGGAGGCAAAGGATTTAGACACCCTAAGTCTAGAGGGTTTAATTAGTTCACTCATGAGTCATGAGATTGAGCTATCCTCTGATGAACCTCAGAAGAGAACGAAGTCTTTGGCTCTGCCAGCTACTTCTGGACCTTCTAAGGCTCTCAAGGCTAAGGTTGTTGAATCTGAGACAGAAGAATCTTCTGCAGATGATCAAGAAGAGGGATCATATGATGATGTATTTGCACTTCTGACCAAGAGGTTCCAGAAGTGGGCAAGAAGAAAGCCAAGATATTCTGGTAGAAGTTCTGGATCCAAAGGTTCTGGTTACAGAAGTTCTGGAAATAAAGATAAGAAGGATGATTCTAAGAATTGCTTTAACTGCAACAAGCCTGGACACTTCATTGCTGATTGTCCTGACTTGAGCACCAAGGGAAAAGGAAGAAAGAGCACTTTCAAGAACAAAGCTAAGAAGAGTCTTCTAGCTACATGGGAAGATCTTGACAAGCTGTCTGATGATGAAGCTGAAGATGCAGAAGCTAACTTGGCACTCATGGCCACAGCAGAGTCAGATGTTGAAAGTGATGTTGAGTCAGATTCAGAAGATATTGAACAGGTTATTTCTAAACTCTCTGATACTCAACTCTCTAAGGCTTTGAAAGATACTGTGATGAAATACATGGAAAAATCAAATGAGCTAGAGCTTTTTAAACAAAAGTTTGACATGCTCAATGATAAAGTCAATCATATTCAAGAAGACTATGAGAAGTCCTTAAAGACTATTCAAGTTCTTGAAAATGGTTGCAGAACATGTAACAAACCCTATGATAAGCATGAGATTGCTCTTCAAGAGTTTGTTCATCACAATATTGACAAGCATAAATTAGCCTCTATGATTTATGGTGCTGGCAAATACACTGGACAGGATTTGGGGAGTACTGTCAAAGGAAACTCAAATCAGTCTGTGTGTATTAGCAGAACATCTTCTGATCTTTATTCTAATTTTGTTTCTAGTAATGGTACAGAAAATCCAAAAGTGTTAGATGCTCAAGTAAGCGTGGAGTCTTTGAAAACCTCTGCTCCCATTGCTTCAGTATCCAAGTCTTATAAAGGAGTACAGAAGATCTTCAAGCCTATGAGTACTCGGGGCATGAGATCAGGCTGTACAAACTTGAAAGCTGGTTTGCTGACACACTCTGGGTCAAGGTCCAAAGGAAAGGTTAAGCCTAAACCTGTTTTTAAAGGCTCACCTCACTATGGACCCTCTGGAAATTACAAGAGACAAAAGAAGAATAAAAGAACTAACTTTAGAGGACCCATCAGAATATGGGTACCAAAGTCTGAGATAATGTTTACTGCAGGTATGCACCCCAAGAAAAAGGCAAAGCTCATGGTATCTGGACAGTGGATGTTCACGACACATGACAGGAGACAAGCACTTGTTCCTCACCCTGACTCTGAGAGAGGGAGGAACTGTAGGATTTGGTGGGAACCTGAAAGGCAAAATCATTGGTATAGGTAAAGTAGAAATTTCAGATTCTCAAGACTTTGAAGATGAAGGTTGTGAACCTATTCTCACTTGTCAACTTCTGGAAGCACCAGAGAACAATCAAGTTCCAGAATCTGATGATCATCAAACAACACCAACAGAAGATCCTGAACAAGAAGAAACAACTATTCCCAAGAATACTTTCAAGTATAAGACATCACATCCTGAAGAGCTTATCATTGGTAATAAGAAAAGTCCTAGGAAAACAAGATCAAGCTTTAGGGATGAAGAATCCTTATTTGGTCTAGTTTCCTTGATTGAACCTAAAACCACTGATGAAGCATTATCTGATGATGCTTGGATAGTTGCTATGGAAGAAGAACTGAATCAATTTCAAAGGAATGATGTATGGGATCTAGTACCCAAACCAAAAGGCAAGAACATCATTGGAACAAAGTGGGTATACAGAAACAAGTTGAATGAACAAGGAGAAGTAATAAGAAACAAAGTTAGACTAGTTGCACAAGGATATAGTCAACAAGAATGCATTGATTATACAGAGACTTATGCTCCAGTTGCAAGATTGGAAGCTATAAGATTGCTTACTTCTTATGCTGTCAACAACAACATTACTCTTTATCAAATGGATGTTAAGAGTGCATTTCTAAATGGTGTAATCTCTGAAGAAGTATATGTCAAACAACCTCCAGGATTTGAAGATATTTCTAATCCAGATCATGTGTTCAGACTAAAGAAGTCACTCTATGGACTCAAACAAGCTCCCAGAGCTTGGTATGAGAGACTAAGTAACTTCTTGGTTGACAATGGTTTTGTAAAAGGTCAAGTTGATAATACACTATTCAAGAAGACCATGAAGAAAGACATTCTAATCATTCAAATTTTTGGATCAACAAATGCTGGACTATGCAAGAACTTTTCTAAGATGATGCAAGATGAATTTGAGATGAGCATGATGGGAGAATTGAAGTACTTTCTGGGAATTCAGATCAATCAAACAAAGAAAGGAAACTTCATTCATCAGTCAAAGTATATCAAAGATCTTCTGAAGAAGTACAATCTTGAAGACTGCAAACCCATGAACACTCTAATGCATCCTACATCAAGTCTTGGCAAAGGTGAGTCTGAAGGTAAAGTTGACCAGAAGTTATATAGAGGTATGATTGGATCTCTTCTCTATCTAACAGCTTCTAGACCTGATATATTATTCAGTGTATGTATGTGTGCAAGATTTCAATCAGATCCTAGAGAATCTCATTTTACTGTTGTGAAGAGAATCTTTAGATATCTGAAGGCTACTTGTAACATTGGATTGCTGTATCAGAAATCTAATGATTACAAACTGATTGGATTCTGTGATGCTGACTATGCTTGTGATAAACTTGAAAGAAAATCCACTAGTGGAAGTTGTCAATTCATTGGTGAGAATTTAATTTCTTGGGCCAGTAAAAGGCAAACCACCATAGCTATGTCAACTGCAGAAGCAGAATACATTTCAGCAGCCAAGTGTTGTACACAACTACTTTGGATGAAATATCAATTGGAAGATTATCAAATAAGCAGTCATAATATTCCTTTATATTGTGATAACACTGCTGCCATTCATCTTTCTAAAAATCCTATTCTACACTCAAGAGCTAAGCATATTGAGATTAAACATCATTTTATAAGAGACTATGTACAGAAGGGTGTAATTGATCTCAAGTTTATTGATACTGAAAATCAATGGGCTGATATCTTTACAAAACCCTTAGCTGTTGAAAGATTTGATTTTATCAAAAGGAATCTTAATATGATGGAAATCTGTGAATAAGCTAAACTCTGGTGAAGAATATTATTTTAGGAAGTTCTGGAAGTTTATCAGAAGTTAGGGGGAGTCAGACCTTTCTATCAGAAGTTTAGACAAACCATCTTTTGATATCTTTTATCAGAAGTTAGGGGGAGTCAGAACTTGTGTATCAGAAGTTGACAAATCCATCTTCTGTATTTCTATCAGAAGTTTGTGAGTTGTTCTGAACGTGACGTGGCAGTAACTATTGAGTTACCTCTTCAACTGCTGTTGCTAACGTGTAAGATATTTAATTAATCTTCTAATACACGTGTCTGTTTGCTATTAGAGAAAGAATTTGGTTAGTGATGATTGTGTTCTAATTCAATTTGTGAATTGTTAAGTTACTCTTTTACCCCTGTCCTTTCAGTTAGTACGTTTTTGCGCGGTTTTGTTTTTTCTTTCCTTTTTAAACACTAACTGTTCACATTCACACACTTACACATTCACTACCCACACTTTCATCTCTTCTAAAACTCAGAGCAATTTCTTTCTTCTCTCAAATTAGCAAACCCTAACCCCCAAACTCAGAATCATGGCATCTTCTACCAAGCGTATTCAATCTCTAGGAGAAAGGCATGCAACTGTACCACCGATTGCTGACATCAAAGCATCTACTCCTGGTGTTCTCTCTAAAGACAGAGTAAGCTTTCCTATTTCAGACCTATTTCTGCATATTGAGAGACCAGTCGACTTTGAAGCAATTAGGGCTAATGGTTGTAAAGGGATTAAGGAAGCGTTTGAGGTGCCAAAGTTGACAACTTTTCTAGATTGTCTAAATGGACCTGTCTCTCCAGAAATTGTGAAGGATTTTTGGATGAAGGCACAAGTAGCTCTTTGCAACTCAATACCACAAGATGAATATCTGGGCAAAGATATTCGCTCAGAAGTTGGTGGTGTCTGCATTAGAATCAGACATGAGCACATTAGACAAGCAGCACAGTTGTCATTGAAGGGTATTGTTCCTTACGCCTCTGATGATGTTAGTCACTTTATTCAAGAAGAAATCTATGGCAAGAATTCTACTTCCAAGAGCAACATTGACATGAAGCCGTACTACAAGATACTTTACAAGATTTTGTGTGACTCTGTTTTACCAAAGGTTGGTTCATCTGACCAAGTTTCCAATTTATATAAAACTGTTTTATACTATTTGGGAATAAAGGCTGAGGTGAACTTTGCCAAGGTGATTTTTGAGCACATGTGTAAAACTATCTCTGATAGTCAAACCAAGGGTACAACAAATGCACATTACTGCAGATTCCTATCCTTCATGTTTCACAGAAGTTATTTGATTCACTCTCTGAAAACTACTTTTCCTGGTTATGCATCTGTCATTGATGCTTATCCCTCTGTGATAAGTGGTTTATCTGTGAAGAAAGTTTTGAAAACTCAAGGACCCGTGATTACTCCACAAGTTCAATATAGACCAAGGAAGGAAGAAAGTGATAAGCACTTCTATATCACCTCTGTGTCTAGAGAAGAAGTTTCTCTCATTGCTGGTATGCATAAGAAACTTCTGGAAGAAGGAGTTGATCAGAAGTTGGAAGAAAGACTAGCCACACAACAGTTATTGCCTGTTCAAACAAAGAAGAAGAAGATTTTAAAGAAATCAGAATCTACAGAACCTCAACCCAAAAGAGCAAGAAATTCTACACCCCAGAAGAAGTCTGGAAGTACTTTTGGAGTGAAGAATACCTCAGAAGTTGTAACGCCCCAACTAAATTATCTAGAATATTTAGTCGGAACATTAATAACTGGAATCTGAGTACATTAATTAAAAGAATTATATCTGAATAATAAATTATCATTAAGATAATATTTATAATATTCGATACAACCAGCGGAAAGAATAGACAACAGAATAACAAGCTAATTTAAAACAAGGAAGAAGAATAAATCTTCTAAGCTGACAATCCAAGCTCGGCTCCAATCGTCAGATCCATCCTGGTCCTTGCTCCAAAATAACCTGTCTTACCTATATCAAAAGGGAGTGGGGTGAGACAGTCACTTCGTCTCAGTGAGTTCTACTACCCTCCTAAATGGCTATTGAGCCGGGGCACCTAATCAGTCGTAACATATTCATATCATAATATCTTAAAGCATAAAAATAAAGGTGTAACACTGATTAGTCTTATTGATTTTAACCGCAAGACACTCCGAGGTGAGCATGTCTCGGAGGCCTGCCTTGTCCGCGAACAGAAAGCGTTCCGGCGTGAAGCTCACAACGTTTTTACTGGTGGAACATCTAAAACGAAGTCCACAAAGCGATATTAATAATCGCGCATAACTGACTGATGCTAAAATAATCCATACTACCATAATTATCCCAAATACCCCGGGAACATGCAACTTAATTCTAAGTTATACCCTAAGATTCAGAATTGTGCTTGACTTCCTGTTTATCATTAAATACATTATATAACTGCAAGCTATCTATCTCAGATGAGGATATAAAACGAGTGTTTTTAGAAATATTTTAGAAAATGAAAATATGGGTCATTCTGCACTTAGCTCGCTACGGCGACTTACCAAGCTCGCCATGGAGAACTGCAGGTCCTGGCCTAAATCAACTCGCTAGGCGGGCAATTGCTCGCCAGGGCGAGTTTCATCAGCCCAGAACTTGGATCTTCGCCATGAATACTCGCTAGCAACTCGCTGTGGCGAGTTCATGCAGAAAACACTCTGTTTTACGAAAATCATTAAATTTAAAAGGTTACACCTACAATCATCCTCTGAGAAAGTGCAGAAGCATAATATAATTAATATAAAACAGAATAGAAGAGAAATTGGGAGTTTTTTCTCCTCACACAATTAATTCCTAATTTTCCTAAGTTAACATGCATATTTTATAATATTGTTGAGACCTTTTAGGGTGTTGGCTTCATTTGGTAAAATAAGCCTGATTCCATGATGTGGAGCATGATGTGTTGCACATCAGGGTTCACATCTGGACGCCCTACTGGACGCGCTTTCATTTATTTAAACGCGATCTTTTGAAAAAGATTTGTTTTTCAAATTAAATCGTGCCAGCTTTCGCGCCAAGGAACAAGATAATCTTTCATGGTTCTGTTTTATTTTATTGGCCGACTTTGATCAAAAAGATTTGAAACAAACAATTAAAAGATTATGATCAAATAAATCTCAAGGAGAATTAACAAAGGCCAGCTGTCAACATTGAAGATCCAAGCCCATGAAACTTGTTCTATATAAAGGAAGACTGAAGACATAAAGGAGTACGAAGCCAAGAGTTGAAGATATCGAGTCTTAGGTCTTAGTCTGTTCTTTGTTCTTTGTGAGCCTTCACTTGGATCATAGTTTTGATGCAAGTAAGGACTGAGTTTATAGAGTTGTAATCTCTAGTTGTCTTTCTCCAAAGCTTTGAAGCAAGGAGTTAGATTGTGCAACACTCTAAGCCTTTAGGTACGAGTGCTTCGCTTGTCTAGGAGTGTGTCTCCAACTGAGTTTGTTATTAAATCCTTACTGGGTAAGGTTGAGGGGGAGTGAGCAGAGGTTCTCATATCTAGGAGTTCCTAGGTAGAATTAGCACGGGTAGTGATTAAGTGAGAAGTTGTAAACGGGGGAGTTTAGCTTTGAATTGATACTACCATAGTGGATTCATCCCTGGATTGGTATCCTCCAGAATAGGGCTTGTTATAAGTGCCGAACTGGGTTAACAAACTCACGTGTTCTTTTGTTTTCTGCACTTTATATTGTTTACTTGTTCATCAAGTTCAGTTGTCCACGATGTTGACACATTAGGCTACACATCGTACGATTCCTAAAGTGTACACATCGTGCTACACATCTGACACTTGCCACCAGAATTTCAATTGGCATCAGAGCAGGCACCCTGCCTGTTTGAGGGTGAGCTCCAGGGAAGTTACTTTCTGGAAACATGGACAAGGATGGAACAACGGTCAACAAACCACCCCTCCTTGATGGAACCAACTATGACTACTGGAAGCCAAGGATGATTGCCTTCCTAAAGTCACTTGACAGCAGAACTTGGAAAGCTGTGCTCAAAGGCTGGGAGCATCCCAAAATCTTGGATGCTAATGGTGTTGACACTGGTGTACTCAAGCCAGAGGAAGATTGGTCAGCTGCAGAAGACACTGCATCACTTGGAAACTCCAAAGCTTTGAATGCTTTATTCAATGGAGTGGACAAAAATATGTTCAGATTGATCAAGCAGTGTACTGTTGCAAAGAATGCTTGGGAGGTACTCAGAACCACTCATGAAGGCAATGCCAAGGTAAAAAGCTCAAGAATCCAACTTCTCAACACTAAGTTTGAAAACCTCAGAATGAAAGAAGAAGAATCAATTCATGAATTTCACATGAATTTGCTTGAGGTAGACAATTCCTTTGAGGCTCTAGGTGAGCAAACTGAGAAGAAAGGAAAAGGCATAGCTTTTGTATCTTGTGCTGGTGAAGAGGAAGAAGCTGTTGAATCAGATGATGACCTCTCAAATGACTTAGCCATGTTGGGAAGACAATTCAACAAGCTTCAAAGGAGGGTGGACAGAAGACCAAGGAGGAATGTGAGGAACATCCAGACTGACATCAGTAAACTAGGTAACACTTCAACAAAAACCAAAACTGATGATAAGTCAACTCAGAACAAGGGTGTTCAATGTCATGAATGTGAAGGCTTTGGTCATATAAGATCAGAATGTGGCACATATCTGAAGAAGCAGAAGAAAGGCCTAACTGTTTCATGGTCTGATGAAGACTCTGACACTGACTCAGAGAATGTTGCTGCTAATCATGTTAGTGCCATAACTAGGGTGGATAATACTGATGTTGAATCTGATGATGAAGAACTTACCTTTGATGAACTAGCCTCAGTCCATAAAAAGCTATTTATCAAGAGTGAGGAACTGTACAAGGTCAATGAAGAGCAGAAGGAAATCATCAGTCAACTGGAGACAGAGAAGGGTCAACTACAGAGTCAAGTTGC
Source organism: Trifolium fragiferum (assembly GCA_954870985.1). NCBI lineage: Eukaryota > Viridiplantae > Streptophyta > Magnoliopsida > Fabales > Fabaceae > Trifolium > Trifolium fragiferum. The sequence continues at coordinate 23,439,898 of OX940792.1, forward strand.
TAGTCTTGAAAGTGAAGTCAAGTTACTGTCAACCAACTTGAAAAATATGACCAAGTCTGTAAAGATGCTCAACCCTGGAACCAACATGCTTGATGAAATTTTGAAAGTAGGAAAGTATGCTGGTGACTCATCTGGTGTAGGATTTAAGAACAAACATCACAGCAAGAAGACAAATACTAAGTTTGTTCCTGCTCAGAAGAAACCTGACCCTAGCAGAATGTGGACACATCACACTCCACATCAGAGACCTGCTGGCAAAGAGAAGTTTAATGCTTGGAGATGCCACTACTGTGGGAAGAATGGTCACATCAAGCCCTTCTGTTACAAACTCTATGGGTATCCCAAGAAAAAGCCTCAGGTGCAAGCCAAAACAGCAAGGGTCACTCCTAAGAAGATGTGGAAGCCTAAAGTTTCTGAAACTGCACATATTGCTCACACTTCTCTTAGAGCATCTTCTAGTAATGATTGGTATTTTGATAGTGGTTGTTCTAGGCATATGACTGGTGTTGAGAAATTTCTCACTAATATCAAGCCTCATACAACAAGCTTTGTAACCTTTGGTGATGGAGCAAAAGGTGAAATCAAGGGCAGTGGTAAACTCAGCAGCAAAAGCTTACCTAACCTAGAGGATGTGCTACTTGTTAAAGGCTTGAAGGCTAATCTTATCAGCATAAGCCAATTGTGTGATCAAGGTCTCAAAGTCAACTTCACAAAGAATGAATGTCTTATTACTTCTGACAAAGGAGAATTGCTGATGAGAGGATCTAGGTCAAGAGACAACTGCTATCTATGGATTCCTGATGAAACAGCTCACTCCACTACATGTTTGATAAGTCAGGAGGAAGAAGTAAAGCTTTGGCACCAAAGACTTGGCCATTTGAATCTGAAGGGAATGAAGAAGATTGTGTCCAAGGAAGCTATTAGAGGTCTACCAAAGCTTAAGATTGTTGAAGGCAACATATGTGGTGAATGTCAAGTTGGAAAGCAGGTTCAGATGTCACACCCAATGTTACAACATCAGGTGACATCCAGAGTTCTTGAACTGCTACATATGGACTTGATGGGACCAATGCAGGTAGAGAGTATTGGTGGCAAAAGATATGCTTTTGTGGTTGTAGATGATTTCTCAAGGTTCACTTGGGTTAGCTTCATCAGAGAGAAGTCTGACACTTTTGATGCATTCAAAGAATTATGCCTTAGACTACAAAGAGAGAAGGATAGTGGCATTGTTAGAATCAGAAGTGATCATGGGAAAGAGTTTGAAAATTCAAGATTCTCTGAGTTTTGTGCTGATGAAGGAATTGGGCATGAGTTCTCCTCACCAATCACACCCCAACAAAATGGTGTAGTTGAGAGGAAGAACAGAACCTTGCAAGAGGCTGCAAGAGTTATGCTACATGCCAAGAAGCTACCTTACTACTTTTGGGCAGAGGCCATGAGTACTGCATGCTATATACACAACAGGGTAACTCTGAGAAAAGGTACCTCAATCACACTGTATGAGATATGGAAAGGAAGAAAACCAACTGTCAAACACTTCCATGTCTTTGGTAGCAAGTGCTATATCTTAGCTGACAGAGAGCAAAGGAGGAAGATGGATCCCAAGAGTGATGAAGGAATCTTTCTAGGCTATTCCATAACCAGCAGAGCCTATAGAGTCTTCAACAACAGAACAAGAACTATGATGGAATCCATCAATGTTGTCATAGATGACTGTTCAGATAATGAACCTGATGTTGATCCTGATGTGGACACATCTCACCCCCTGCCTGAAGACTCTGAAGTTATAGAGATTCCTGAGAAGACTGATCAGCAAGAAGATGTGACTCCAGTGAACAAGGGTCCCTCTGTTAGAGTTCAAAAGAATCATCCAAAAGAACTCATAATAGGGAATCCTGAGTCAGGGGTTATGACAAGGTCAAGAGAGGTTGTATCCAATGCTTGTTTTGTGTCAAAGGTAGAACCAAAGAATGTGAAAGAAGCCTTGACAGATGAGTTTTGGATTGAAGCTATGCAAGAGGAGCTGAACCAGTTCAAGAGGAATGAAGTGTGGGATTTAGTTCCTAGACCTGAAGGAGTCAACATCATTGGTACTAAATGGGTTTATAGGAATAAATCTGATGAAAGTGGTGTTGTGACTAGAAACAAGGCTAGGCTTGTGGCTCAAGGTTACTCTCAGATTGAAGGAGTAGACTTTGATGAAACATTTGCTCCTGTGGCACGTCTTGAGTCCATAAGGTTACTTCTGGGAGTAGCATGTATCTTGAAATTCAAGCTATTCCAGATGGATGTGAAGAGTGCTTTCCTCAATGGCTACTTGAATGAGGAAGTTTATGTGGAACAGCCCAAGGGATTTGTTGATCCAAATTATCCAGATCATGTCTACAGATTGAAGAAGGCATTATATGGATTAAAGCAAGCTCCTAGGGCATGGTATGAGAGGCTAACCAAATTTCTTGTGCAGCAAGGTTATAGAAAAGGAGAAACAGACAAAACCTTGTTTGTCAGAGAAGAAAAGGGCAAGTTCATGATTGCACAAATCTATGTAGATGACATTGTGTTTGGAGGAATGTCTGATCCAATGGTCAAGATGTTTGTGAATCAGATGCAGTCTGAATTTGAGATGAGCCTTGTAGGTGAACTTACCTACTTTCTTGGTCTGCAAGTCAAACAGATGGAAGATACAATTTTCATCTCCCAAAGCAAGTATGCCAAGAACATTGTGAAGAAATTTGGAATGGAGAATGCAAATCACAAAAGAACTCCTGCAGCAACCCATCTCAAACTTTCTAAAGATGAGCATGGTGTCAGTGTTGATCAAAGTCTATACAGAAGCATGATTGGCAGTCTACTTTATCTCACTGCAAGTAGACCTGATATTAGCTTTGCTGTTGGTGTGTGTGCAAGGTACCAAGCTGAGCCCAAGATGAGTCATCTGAATCAAGTCAAAAGGATTCTTAAGTATGTCAGTGGTACAAGTGATTATGGAATTCTCTACTCTCATGGTGAAGACACAAGATTGTTGGGTTATTGTGATGCTGACTGGGCAGGTAGTGCTGATGACAGGAAAAGCACTTCTGGTGGATGTTTCTTTTTGGGAAGCAACCTTATATCATGGTTCAGCAAGAAACAAAATTGTGTTTCTCTTTCTACAGCTGAGGCTGAGTATATTGCAGCAGGAAGTAGTTGTTCTCAGCTACTTTGGATGAAGCAGATGTTGGGTGAGTACAATGTGCAGCAAGATGTGCTCACATTATACTGTGACAATCTAAGTGCTATAAATATTTCCAAAAATCCTATCCAACATAGTAGGACAAAGCACATTGATATACGTCACCATTTCATTAGAGATCTTGTTGAAGACAATATTGTGACTCTAGAGCATGTTGCCACAGAAAATCAACTGGCAGATATTTTCACTAAGGCTTTAGATGCAAATAGGTTTGAGGTGTTAAGGGGCAAACTAGGTATTTGCCTCTTTGAGGATCAATAGCCATAATTGCTATTTAGACGTGCAACGGTTACCTGTTTTTTCCCTCCATCCATAGTTGCACGCAATCCAAAGGCAATATTTCCAACGGCTATTTCGCGTTCAAAACTCCAAGAAATCCGTTTACTCAAGATTTTTCTTATTGCCTACCACATTGATCACCACATTCGTTTCTCAACCACTCAAACGACCAAAAATTTTCTTGATCTCTCTCAAACCCTTTGTTCATCTTTCTGCAATTTTCTTTGAAATCTTCATACAAAATCACTTCTGAGGAAGAATCTGCTGAGGAACGCAATATGGAGCTTGATGTGATTCACATTGAGTCTGCTGTGAAGAAGAGCTATGGGAAGAAGAAAATTCCTCAGGGAATTCCTGACATCCCAGTTGATTTGATTTCCTTCCACAACCCTGCACATGCTGGAAAATGGAAGTACATTGCTCATAGAAGGTTAGCTCTGGAGAGGGAGCTCAGTGCTGAAGCCTTGCAGTGCAAGGAAGTTATGAGGTTGATCAAGCGTGCTGGCTTGATGAAGACTGTTACTGGACTGGGTGACTGCTATGAGAAGGTAGTCAAAGAATTTTTGGTAAACATCCCTGCTGGTTGTGACAATCCTTTGGACAAAGAATACCAAACTGTTTTTGTGAGAGGTAAAGAAATTCACTTCTCTCCCACTGTTATCAACAAGTATCTGGGCAGAAGTGAGGAGCCCTTTGCTGAGATGGAGGCAAATGACAACTACATAATCAAGGCCATCACAGCTGGAAAGGTCAAGACTTGGCCTAAGAAGGGAAAATTGCAAGCAAGCAAGCTCACTCCAATCTACAACATCCTGAACAGGATTGCTGCTGCTAACTGGGTGCCTACCACACACAACTGTGATGTGGCTACAGGTTTGGCTAGGTTCATCTATACTGTGGGTAACAAAGTTAACTTCGATTTTGGTACTTATATTTTTGATCAGACTATCAAACATGCCAAAACCCTAGCTGTCAAACTACCCATTGCCTTTCCTTCCCTACTGTGTGGAATCATATTGAGCCAGAGACCTGATGTTCTGGGCAAGGATGATTTGTCTTGCAGAAGAGAGTCTGCTATTTCTTTTAGTCTCAAGCAGTCTGATGTGACTCCTGATGTGGGCACATCCAGCTCAAACAATGCTATGTCTAGGACAGACATGATTGCTGCTTTAAAGGAGACTTGCAAGGCTCTGGATGAGAAGAAGGCCAAGCTGGAGGCAGTCATTGCTGGACTGGAGCTTGAGGATGAGCAAACAATGGCTGAGGATGAGGAATTGGAGGAGGAGGAGCCCAATGACTCTGAAGCTGAGGAAACTGATGGGAGCCAGGATATTTGAATTATTGTAATTCATTAATATTTCCCTGTACTCAGTATTTCCTTGTTTTTGCTGGTATTTTGTGGGCTATGCCCTGGATTTCTGATGCACCTTTGCGTGCCTGTTCTGTACCTGCTGCACTATTAATATCATCTCTACATCTCATGCTATCTGCATTCTATGGTGTGTTACTTACTCTCAGTATGTTTGTCATAATTTTTGGCTAAAAAGGGGGAGTAAAAATTAAAATAAAAAACTTTGAAGTCTTAACTGCAGCAAATTGTGATGTGTTGGGACAATGTGATAATTTTGGGAGAAATTAGAGAGAATAGAACGAGAGAATTGAGACGAGAATTAAGAAAAAGAGTTAAATTCTATTCATCCACATGGGGCAACTTCTGAACTTCTGAACTTCTGAACTTCTGAACTTCTGAACTTCTGAACTTCTGAACTTCTGAACTTCTGAACTTCTGAACTTCTGAACTTCTGAACTTCTGAACTTCTGAACTTCTGAACTTCTGAACTTCTGAACTTCTGAAACTTTCTCAACTTCTGAAGCACTACAACTTCTGAAGCTCTTCTCAACTTCTGAAGCACTACAACTTCTGAAGCTCTGCTCAGCTTCTGAAGCTTCTCCAACTTCTGAAGTTCTGATGTGTGGCACATCTGACTACACATCTGGTATACATGCTTATTTTTCTTCAAATATTTTCTCAACAACTTTTTGAAGAATTAGTTTTCTAAAGCATGTTTTTCTGAAGACTTATTCTGTACGTTTTCAACTGGGTGATGCATTCTTAAGAAGTCCAATTGAAGATGTTAATTTGTGTAATGGTTGATCCATTTGTATGATTTCTACATGGTGATGCATTCTTAAGAAGCCTGTAGAAGTTGCTATTTTGTGTGATGTTTGACACATCTGTGAGTTTTAACTTGGTCATGCATTCTTAAGAAGCCAAGTTTAAAACTTCTCTATATCTCTCTAGGCCATGCATTCTGAAGAAGCCTATAGGGAATATGAGATTTAGGGGGAGTACATGGAAAGTGCTCTAGTTCAAAGGGGAGTAGACTATTACTGGGTTTGCTACCCTCCCTTATGTGTGCATGGAATCTCATGCTTGTATGTGTCTGAGAATTTATTTTTCTCAGTCCTTGGGAATTTATTTTCCTATCTTGTGAGAGTTTAATTCTCTCTTCGTTTGTGAGGCTCTGATCCGCTGCTGTATGCCTCTGATGTGTCTACACATCTCTCCAAGTTTAGTTGGGTGACTCAAAGATTATTTTAGCCCAAAATTTGCCAAAGGGGGAGATTGTTGAGACCTTTTAGGGTGTTGGCTTCATTTGGTAAAATAAGCCTGATTCCATGATGTGGAGCATGATGTGTTGCACATCAGGGTTCACATCTGGACGCCCTACTGGACGCGCTTTCATTTATTTAAACGCGATCTTTTGAAAAAGATTTGTTTTTCAAATTAAATCGTGCCAGCTTTCGCGCCAAGGAACAAGATAATCTTTCATGGTTCTGTTTTATTTTATTGGCCGACTTTGATCAAAAAGATTTGAAACAAACAATTAAAAGATTATGATCAAATAAATCTCAAGGAGAATTAACAAAGGCCAGCTGTCAACATTGAAGATCCAAGCCCATGAAACTTGTTCTATATAAAGGAAGACTGAAGACATAAAGGAGTACGAAGCCAAGAGTTGAAGATATCGAGTCTTAGGTCTTAGTCTGTTCTTTGTTCTTTGTGAGCCTTCACTTGGATCATAGTTTTGATGCAAGTAAGGACTGAGTTTATAGAGTTGTAATCTCTAGTTGTCTTTCTCCAAAGCTTTGAAGCAAGGAGTTAGATTGTGCAACACTCTAAGCCTTTAGGTACGAGTGCTTCGCTTGTCTAGGAGTGTGTCTCCAACTGAGTTTGTTATTAAATCCTTACTGGGTAAGGTTGAGGGGGAGTGAGCAGAGGTTCTCATATCTAGGAGTTCCTAGGTAGAATTAGCACGGGTAGTGATTAAGTGAGAAGTTGTAAACGGGGGAGTTTAGCTTTGAATTGATACTACCATAGTGGATTCATCCCTGGATTGGTATCCTCCAGAATAGGGCTTGTTATAAGTGCCGAACTGGGTTAACAAACTCACGTGTTCTTTTGTTTTCTGCACTTTATATTGTTTACTTGTTCATCAAGTTCAGTTGTCCACGATGTTGACACATTAGGCTACACATCGTACGATTCCTAAAGTGTACACATCGTGCTACACATCTGACACTTGCCACCAGAATTTCAATTTTGGGAATCTAAACTACACTAGCCTAAGAACCCACCTGATAAAAGAAGCTTTAACTTGCTCCTTGGGCTCTATACAGCTACAGCAACCCTCAGCAATACCCACGAACCCAGGAAACAGCACGAACAGAGAGGCACATGCAGCAACTTGCTGCTGCACTCGCCATGGCGAGTACTCCTGCTCGCTGTGGCGAGCTTGACAGGCTGAAGGTATAGATTCTGCCATTATTCCAAAACTCCACTTTTCCTCAGCATCCATGGCATACCCAGTGATCATGAATTCGCGTTTTTGATGATAAATACACATGCAGCAAGTATTCCAAGTAGGGGATTAAGGTTTTGAGAGATTGAGTTTCAAAAGGGAAGTTTATAAGCTCATGAAGATTGGGTTTAAGAAATGAGAAAAGATGAGAGGTTTCCATTTGTGTTTCTGTAGTACAGCTGCATGCAACAAATTTCTGAAGTTTGAATAGTTTTGAGTATAGAGAGAATGGAAGAATAATGACACACTTGTAAAATTAGAGAAAATGGAGACTTTAGAAATCTTGTTGTATGTGTGTGTGTGTGTCTCGTGTGAGAAGAAGAAGAGAGCTTGGGAGGGTATTGGTTTTTCTGAAGTTGTGGGATTATGAAACAATGAAAGTATTACAAAAACATTTAATTGCTTTCTTTTAATCCTTGCATGTGTTATTATTGGGGAAAGGAGTTAGTGGGATTTGTTGTGGTGAGTCACTAACCTTGAGCTTTGCATGCAACCTAAGTGAATGCATGTGTGATGAGGTTTTTGCTTGAGATGATAGTGGATTAGTGAGTCACTAAGTGAGGATGAGTCACTAGAGTGAGTCATGAGTTTAGATGTCACCAAGAGATAGAATATTAACTTGAGTGGAAAATGAATCACTAGCAAGATACATTGAGGGAGGAGAGATTGAGTCTTGGTGTTAATTAATTCCCAAGTGAGATTATAGTGTTAATGTGTAGTTTGAGCTCATGTAGAATTTCTGATTCCTACACATCATACACCTAATCTCTCAAGACTTAGTTAATTAATTATCTCTAATCAATATTGGAATTATTGAACAAGCTCTAATTAAATTAATTAGATGGATAAAATTGTGGGATGTTACAGAAGTTGCTGGTAAGAACATTGCTACAGAAGAAGTGAACCCTGGAAACTCTGAGCCTGCTACTCAAGCTGAGGCAGATGTGGAAATTATTGAGAAAGCTAGTGCTTCTGGATCTGCTGCTATTGCTGCTCCAGAAGTTGCTAAGAAGGTTAGAACAAGCTTGAAGAGGAAGAGGAAGCAGAAGTTGATTCTTGAAGAATCAGATGATGATGCTGAGCGAGATGAAGCCATAAAGCAAGTTGAGCTTTATAAGGCTTGGGAAGAAACTAGCTGGGAAAGTGGGATAGAAGCTGATCCTAATGAATTTCTTGATGCTCCCATTCCTAAAGCTGAGATAGTGCAAAAGTTGGAAAATCAAGGTATTTACAAAAAGATCAATGTTAAAGATATTCCTGATTATGTCATTAATGGTCCAAAGCATGCTAAAATCATCCCCTATACAGTTCCTGTTCAAAACTCTTTTTCAAAAATCCTTTCAGATTTAGAACCTAAATCTAATTGTATAGAAGAAGTTTCTACTACTGCTTCTCTTGAAACACCAGTTGTTAGCTTTGTACCATCCCCTGAATCTATGAAACAATTTTCTAAACATGTGTTATCCCTGATTACAGAAGCAGGTGTTTCTACTCCTACTTCTGTGGAGATCATTGAGAAGATAGCATCAGAAGTTAATGCAGAGGTTGCAACTTCTGAAGCTATTCCTCAACAGAGCACCATTGTTACAACTTCTACACATGTGTCTGATAAACCTGTTTCACCAAAGTTGAAACTGGCATTCCTACCAATGCTTTACAACTATTAGAGTTGGAACTTCATAACCCCTCACCTCAGAAATCTCAAACTCCTCAACTCACAAATGCTGAAAATGACTATCTTAAAACTTTTGAAGAAGTCATTACACCCCATCCAATAGAACAAGATAAAACCATTCAACCCTCAGTTGTCCTAGATAAACCCTCATCTTCATCTGTCCCTAACACTCTCAAAGCCATCACACCAGAAGATGTTAAGCGTGTGCTGATGGGCATTAATAACAACGTTCAGGAACTTCATCATGATCTGCCTGCTCTTGCTATTGCACCTGACCAAGTGGAAGGAGAATGTTCTGTTATTGCAGATATGTGCAAGCAAATGATGAGTGATCTTAGTTCTCAATATAGAAGAAACTTTATCATGAACATTGCAAGGCTTAAGTTCACTGAATACAAGGCTGAAGAGAACAGAGTTAGAAGAGCCAAGAGGTTACATGAAGAGAAGATGAATATGGTTATGACTAGGGCTGTGGATCAGTTTTCTACCTTCTATGCACAAGAATTGGACAAGATTATCAAGGTGGACTCTGAATCTGAACCTCTGGTTGGCAAGATGGACTTAGAAGATGTGTTCAAAAGGCTTCAATTGATCTCAGCAGAAGCTTTGAAGAAGCTTCAAGCCAAGCTGCAGAACCCTTCTAATCCCTCTCAACCCTAGGATTTCTTTGTTTTTTTTTTATTTTGTTTATGTTATTGTTTATCATGTTCTGGTTGAACCCAGTTATTTTGGATATGTTTGTTTTAATGTTTTGAATATTTTGGTATTGTGGTTATGTTATGTTGGTTTATTTTCTTTATTTTGTTCAGAAGATAGATCTATATAATGCTGCATAAACATAAATACATAAACTCATGCATTCAAAATATTTTCTTTTATTCATATTAAAACTGCATTACATTGGTTTTTTGCATTTCATCATTGCTCTCTGAGCAAAGATGTTGTTGGCATAAAAATAAAACTACCTAACCTAAAAAGAAATTTTTACAAGACGATGAGTGAGAAGGAAGCTAAAGAGGATGGTGCCCCAAACTTCAACCTGGGAGCTTCTAAACCTCTCGAGCTACAAATTTACTGTTTTGTAAACTTGGAGCTTCTTGTCAGAGACTCCTGCTCATCCTCCTGCATAAGAAGAAATCTTTGATCTTCTAAGAACAGAAGATGGTTGAGAAACTTGCGTCTGATTTTGGAGCAAGGCCCTTCACCATCTTCTGATGTTTCTTAGACATCATATTCCATGAGATTGCATCTAATGTTGATAAGATCCTTCTCTGGTTCTTCTTTGAAAATTTCTTAAACCCATTTCTTTCAATCACTCTTCTATCCTCACAAATATTTTCTCTCATCTTGATGAAGAAATTATTTTCTCTCATGGAAGCGTTGAGTGAAATGACAAAGAGCTGGTGCGCTTTTATAGCCATTTTGGTTGGTAGGAGTTACCTCGTTTTTCGTTTTTGCATTAACTATTTGTGGTTTTTATCATCTGTTTTAATGCATTCTTTTGACTTGACTAATTCTTTAGTCACGTGTTCTTTTACTCTTAAAAACTTTTTTATTCTTTTTGTTTAATGACAAAAGGGGGAGTAAGAGTAAATTAATTTAAGAACACTAACTGAAGTCAAATTTCAAATTTTTAATTTCATTAAGTTTCAGTTATTATACTTTATCAGTTATCAATATTTTTTCTCTAAGGAAGTTTTTCTATTGAGATCAGAACTTTCTATACATGATACACGTAAGAGAAGATTGCACTTTTCTCTTAGGTAGATCTGATCACAGAAGAAAGCTTGCAAACCTATCTTCTGGAAGTCAAATGTATATTGAAGTTCTGGATTCATCATTAAAATTTTAAACTATTTTAATCATTCATTACCGAACTCAGGGGGAGCTTGCAAAACTCATAAACCTGAAGGATGAAATTATGTGATTAAAATAACAACCATAGTAAATTAATACTTGGTTTGTCATCAATCAAAAAGGGGGAGATTGTTGGAACAAAGTTTGTTCTAATATAACCCAAGTAGTTTTGATGATATCAATAGTATTAATATACAATAGGGAATACTGATAATTTACTCTAGTGTGCAGATATACAAGTTAAAGTTTTATATTCACTAAAAATTGAAGTCCTGGTTGCTATGCTAAGTATCCCCAGAAGTTGGGAAAAATGCAAGTTCTGAAGTCATCACAGAAGTTGAAGTCATCAGAAGTTGCAAGTCAAAGTCAACCAGAAGTTGAACTCATCAGAAGATTATTTAATATCTGTAAACTCTGGTAGTATCAATTCAAAGCTAAACTCCCCCGTTTACAACTTCTCACTTAATCACTACCCGTGCTAATTCTACCTAGGAACTCCTAGATATGAGAACCTCTGCTCACTCCCCCTCAACCTTACCCAGTAAGGATTTAATAACAAACTCAGTTTGGAGACACACTCCTAGAAAACTATGCACTCGTACCTAAAGGCTTTGAGTGTTGCACACTCTAACTCCTTGCTTCAAAGCTTTGGAGAAAGAACACTAGAGATTACAACTCTATCAAACTCAGTCCTTACTTGTATCAAAATTATGATTCAAGTGAAGGCTCACAAATAACAATGAACAGACTAAGACCTAAGACTCGATATCTTCAACTCTTGGCTTCGTACTTCATTATGTCTTCAGTCTTCCTTTATATAGAACAAGTTTCATGGGCTTGGATCTTCAATGTTGACAGCTGGCCTTTGTTAATTCTCCTTGAGATTTATTTGATCATAATCTTTTAATTGTTTGTTTCAAATCTTTTTGATCAAAGTCGGCCAATAAAATAAAACAGAACCATGAAAGATTATCTTGTTCCTTGGCGCGCAAGCTGGCACGATTTAATTTGAAAAACAAATCTTTTTCAAAAGATCGCGTGTAAATAAATAAAGGCGCGTCCAGCTAGGGCGTCCAGATGTGAAACCTGATGTGCCACACATCATGCTCCACATCATGGAATCAAGCTTATTTTACCAAATGAAGCCAACACCCTAAAATCCTCAACAATCTCCCCCTTTGGCAAATTTTGGGCTAAAATAATCTTTGAGTCACCCAACAAAACTTGGAGAGATGTGTAGGCACATCAGAGGCATGCAGCAGCGGATCAGAGCCTCACAAAAAAAGAGAGAAATAAACTCTCACAAGATAGGAAAATAAATTCCCAAAGACTGAGAAAAATAAATTCTCAGACACATACAAGCATGAGATTCCATGCACACATAAGGGAGGGTAGCAAACCCAGTAATAGTCTACTCCCCTTTGAACTAGAGCACTTTCCATGTACTCCCCCTAAATCTCATATTCCCTATAGGCTTCTTCAGAATGCATGACCTAGAGAGAAATAGAGAAGTTTTAAACTTGGCTTCTTAAGAATGCATGACCAAGTTAAAACTCACAGATGTGTCAAACATCACACAAAATAGCAACTTCTACAGGCTTCTTAAGAATGCATCACCATGTAGAAATCAGATAACATCTTCAATTGGACTTCTTAAGAATGCATCACCCAGTTGAAAATGTACAGAAAAGGTCTTCAGAAGAACATGCTTTAGAAAACTAATTCTTCAAAAATTTGTTGAGAAAACATTTGAAGAAAAATAAGCATGTATACCAGATGTGTAGTCAGATGTGCCACACATCACAATTTGCTGCAGTTTTAAGACTTCAATTGACTTCAAAGAATTGTTCATTTTTACTCCCCCTTTTTAGCCATAAATTTTGACAAATATAGTCAAACACACAGAGAGTGAGTAAAACACCATAGAATGCAGATAGCATGAGATGTAGAGATGATGGTGCATGAACAGAAAAAGCCACTCAGGCCATTAATAGTGCAGCAAGTACAGAACAGGCACGCAAAGGTGCATCAGAAATCCAGGGCATAGCCCACAAAATACAAGCAAAAACAAGGAAATACTGAGTACAGGGAAATATTAATGAATTTCAAAAATTCAAATATCCTGGCTCCCATCAGTTTCCTCAGCTTCAGAGTCATTGGGCTCCTCCTCCTCCAATTCCTCATCCTCAGCCATTGTTTGCTCATCCTCAAGCTCCAGTCCAGCAATGACTGCCTCCAGCTTGGCCTTCTTCTCATCCAGAGCCTTGCAAGTCTCCTTTAAAGCAACAATCATGTCTGTCCTAGACATAGCATTGTTTGAGCTGGATGTGCCCACATCAGGAGTCACATCAGACTGCTTGAGACTAAAAGAAATAGCAGACTCTCTTCTGCAAGACAAATCATCCTTGCCCAGAACATCAGGTCTCTGGCTCAATATGATTCCACACAGCAGGGAAGGAAATGCAATGGGTAGTTTGACAGCTAGGGTTTTGGCATGTTTGATAGTCTGATCAAAAATATAGGTACCAAAATCAAAATTAGATTTGTTACCAATAGTATATATGAACCTAGCCAAACCTGTAGCCACATCACAGTTGTGTGTGGTAGGCACCCAGTTAGCAGCAGCAATCCTGTTCAGGATGTTGTAGATTGGTGTGAGCTTGCTTGCTTGCAGTTTCCCTTTCTTAGGCCAAGTCTTGACCTTTCCAGCTGTGATGACCTTGATTATGTAGTTGTCATTTGCCTCCATTTCAGCAAAGGGCTCCTCACTTCTGCCCAGATACTTGTTGATAACAGTGGGAGAGAAGTGAATTTCTTTACCTCTCACAAAAACAGTTTGGTATTCCTTGTCCAAAGGATTGTCACAACCAGCAGGGATGTTTACCAAAAACTCTTTGACTACCTTCTCATAGCAGTCACCCAGTCCAGTAACAGTCTTCATCAAGCCAGCACGCTTGATCAACCTCATAACTTCCTTGCACTGCAAGGCTTCAGCACTGAGCTCCCTCTCCAGAGCTAACCTTCTGTGAGCAATGTATTTCCACTTTCCAGCATGTGCAGGGTTGTGGAAGGAAACCAGATCAACTGGGATGTCAGGAATTCCCTGAGGGATTTTCTTCTTTCCATAGCTCTTCTTCACAGCAGACTCAATGTGGACTACATCAAGCTCCACATTCTGCTCCTCAGCAGATTCTTCCTCAGACTCACTGATGTGAGCTACATCCTGCTCTACATCGTACTCTGAGTCACTTGTAGGTGGCTCTTTTCTTTTCTGAGTCTTCTTCTTTGCAGGTGGAACCACAGCTTTACTAAATCCCTTCTTGGGACCATACATGACTTGCCTCTTAACAGGCTTCTTCTTCTCCTTGGTAGCAGGAGAACTTTCAACTATAGTAGGACCCTTTCCACTTCTGGTCCTTCTAGCAATACTGTCCTCAGCAAGCTTCTTCAAGAGGATGTCAGAATTGTAGCCTTCTACATCCACAACAACTGTATCTCCATCAGCATCCTTGTCACAAGGATTGGAGTTTTCATGATCTGAACCTTCAACAGTTTCTTTACCCTTGTCAGACTGGGTATTATCTTCAGGTTCCTCAACCTCAGCAGGTTGATCTTCTTCAACAAATTCCTGTTCAGGAGAATCAGGAATGACAGCAGGTTCTTCAACAGCAGCAGTCTCTTCTTCAGCAGGAGACTCTTCTTCACCTTGTGGCAATGATGTGCCAACATCTGCCGCAACATTAGGTTCTTGCAGGGCCTGGAGCACAGAATCAATGATCTTCTGAGTCAAGGGATGTCTTTGACTCTCAGGGATCTTCACAGCGGCCTTCTCAGGGTTAGGGTTTGAAGAACCTACACCCATAGATGCTTCAGCAATTGCATCACCAGATTTTGCAGGAAGAGGTTCAACATGCAGACTTTCCATGGTGTGAACCCTCTTTGGTGAGTCAATCTTTGGCTTCTTGCTTTTCTTCTTCTTCTTCTTGGATTTTTCTGTGGAAGGAGAAGGAACAACATCTTCCTCTGCAGCAATGGGGGTTGATTCCCTTCTTGATCGTTTTGACTTCTTCTTCTTTGATCCAGATGGCTTGATCATAGAAACAGGAGTGGCATTAACGATCATGTCACTTTGAACTTCTTCAGGATGCGGGGAATTAGGTTTTGGTGATGATGGAGGAGTCGTGAATTTGGTTGAAGGAGATGTTTTGGTTGCAGTAGACATGATGATGATGATGGTGATTTGGTATGAAGATTTTCAAAGAAAATAGCAGAGAGATGAACAAAGGGTTTGAGAGAGATCAAGAAAATTTTTGGTCGTTTGAGTGGTTGAGAAACGAATGTGGTGATCAATGTGGTGGGCAATAAGAAAAATCTTGAGTAAACGAATTTCTTGGAGTTTTGATCGCGAAATAGCCGTTGGAAATATTTTGTAATGATTGCCTTTGGATTGCGTGCAACTATGGATGGAGGGAAAAAACAGGTAACCGTTGCACGCCTAAATAGCTATTATGGCTATTGATCATCAAAGAGGCAAATACCAAGTTTGCCCCTTAACACCTCAAACCTATTTGCATCTAAAGCCTTAGTGAAAATATCTGCCAGTTGATTTTCTGTGGCAACATGCTCTAGAGTCACAATATTGTCTTCAACAAGATCTCTAATAAAATGGTGACGTATATCAATGTGCTTTGTCCTACTATGTTGGATAGGATTTTTGGAAATATTTATAGCACTTAGATTGTCACAGTATAATGTGAGCACATCTTGCTGCACATTGTACTCACCCAACATCTGCTTCATCCAAAGTAGCTGAGAGCAACTAATTCCTGCTGCAATATACTCAGCCTCAGCTGTAGAAAGAGAAACACAATTTTGTTTCTTGCTGAACCATGATATAAGGTTGCTTCCCAAAAAGAAACATCCACCAGAAGTGCTCTTCCTATCATCTGCACTACCTGCCCAGTCAGCATCACAATAACCCAACAATCTCGTGTCTTCACCATGAGAGTAGAGAATTCCATAATCACTTGTACCACTGACATATTTTAGTATCCTTTTGACCTGATTCAAATGACTCATCTTAGGCTCAGCTTGGTACCTTGCACACACACCAACAGCAAAGCTAATGTCAGGTATACTTGCAGTGCGATAGAGTAGACTGCCAATCATGCTTCTATATAGACTTTGATCAACACTGACACCATGCTCATCTTTAGAAAGTTTGAGATGGGTTGCTGCAGGAGTTCTCTTGTGATTTGCATCTCCATTCCAAATTTGTTTACAATGTTCTTGGCATACTTGCTTTGAGAGATGAAAATTGTATCTTCCATCTGTTTGACTTGCAGACCAAGAAAGTAGGTAAGTTCACCTACAAGGCTCATCTCAAATTCAGACTGCATCTGATTCACAAACATCTTGACCATTGGATCAGACATTCCTCCAAACACAATGTCATCTACATAGATTTGTGCAATCATGAACTTGCCCTTTTCTTCTCTGACAAACAAGGTTTTGTCTGTTTCTCCTTTTCTATAACCTTGCTGCACAAGAAATTTGGTTAGCCTCTCATACCATGCCCTAGGAGCTTGCTTTAATCCATATAATGCCTTCTTCAATCTGTAGACATGATCTGGATAATTTGGATCAACAAATCCCTTGGGCTGCTCCACATAAACTTCCTCATTCAAGTAGCCATTGAGGAAAGCACTCTTCACATCCATCTGGAATAGCTTGAATTTCAAGATACATGCTACTCCCAAAAGTAACCTTATGGACTCGAGACGTGCCACAGGAGCAAATGTTTCATCAAAGTCTACTCCTTCAATCTGAGAGTTACCTTGAGCCACAAGCCTAGCCTTGTTTCTAGTCACAACACCACTTTCATCAGATTTATTCCTATAAACCCATTTAGTACCAATGATGTTGACTCCTTCAGGTCTAGGAACTAAATCCCACACTTCATTCCTCTTGAACTGGTTCAGCTCCTCTTGCATAGCTTCAATCCAAAACTCATCTGTCAAGGCTTCTTTCACATTCTTTGGTTCTACCTTTTACACAAAACAAGCATTGGATGCAACCTCTCTTGACCTTGTCATAACCCCTGACTCAGGATTCCCTATTATGAGTTCTTTTGGATGATTCTTTTGAACTCTAACAGAGGGACCCTTGTTCACTGGAGTCACATCTTCTTGCTGATCAGTCTTCTTAGGAATCTCTATAACTTCAGAGTCTTCAGGCAGGGGGTGAGACGTGTCCACATCAGGATCAACATCAGGTACATTGTCTGAACAGTCATCTATGACAACATTGATGGATTCCATCATAGTTCTTGTTCTGTTGTTGAAGACTCTATAGGCTCTGCTGGTTATGGAATAGCCTAGAAAGATTCCTTCATCACTCTTGGGATCCATCTTCCTCCTTTGCTCTCTGTCAGCTAAGATATAGCACTTGCTACCAAAGACATGGAAGTGTTTGACAGTTGGTTTTCTTCCTTTCCATATCTCATACAGTGTGGTTGAGGTACCTTTTCTCAGAGTCACCCTATTGTGTATATAGCATGCAGTACTCATGGCCTCTGCCCAAAAGTAGTAAGGTAGCTTCTTGGCATGTAGCATAACTCTTGCAGCCTCTTGCAAGGTTCTGTTCTTCCTCTCAACTACACCATTTTGTTGGGGTGTGATTGGCGAGGAGAACTCATGCCCAATTCCTTCATCAGCACAAAACTCAGAGAATCTTGAATTTTCAAACTCTTTCCCATTATCACTTCTGATTCTAACAATGCCACTATCCTTCTCTCTTTGTAGTCTAAGGCATAATTCTTTGAGTGCATCAAAAGTGTCAGACTTCTCTCTGATGAAGCTAACCCAAGTGAACCTTGAGAAATCATCTACAACCACAAAGGCATATCTTTTGCCACCAATACTCTCTACCTGCATTGGTCCCATCAAGTCCATATGTAGCAGTTCAAGAACTCTGGATGTCACCTGATGTTGCAACATTGGGTGTGACATCTGAACCTGCTTTCCAACTTGACATTCACCACAGATACTGCCTTCAACAATCTTAAGCTTTGGTAGTCCTTTAATAGCTTCCTTGGACATAATCTTCTTCATTCCTTTTAGATTCAAATGACCAAGTCTTTGGTGCCAAAGCTTAACTTCTTCTTCCTGACTAATAAGACATGTAGTAGAGCGAGCAGTTTCATCAGGAATCCATAGATAGCAGTTGTCTCTTGACCTAGATCCTCTCATCAACAATTCTCCTTTGTCAGAAGTAATAAGACATTCATTCTTTGTGAAGTTGACTTTGAGACCTTGATCACACAATTGGCTTATGCTGATAAGATTAGCCTTCAAGCCTTTAACAAGTAACACATCATCTAGGTCAGGTAAGCTTTTGCTGCTGAGTTTACCACTGCCCTTGATTTCACCTTTTGCTCCATCACCAAAGGTTACAAAGCTTGTTGTATGAGGCTTGATATTAGTGAGAAATTTCTCAACACCAGTCATATGCCTAGAACAACCACTATCAAAATACCAATCATTACTAGAAGATGCTCTAAGAGAAGTGTGAGCAATATGTGCAGTTTCAGAAACTTTAGGCTTCCACATCTTCTTAGGAGTGACCCTTGCTGTTTTGGCTTGCATCTGAGGCCTTTTCTTGGGATACCCATAGAGTTTGTAACAGAAGGGCTTGATGTGACCATTCTTCCCACAGTAGTGGCATCTCCAAGCATTAAACTTCTCTTTGCCAGCAGGTCTCTGATGTGGAGTGTGATGTGTCCACATTCTGCCAGGGTCAGGTTTCTTCTGAGCAGGAACAAACTTAGTATTTGTCTTCTTGCTGTGATGTTTGTTCTTAAATCCTACACCAGATGAGTCACCAGCATGCTTTCCTACTTTCAAAATTTCATCAAGCATGTTGGTTCCAGGATTGAGCATCTTTACAGACTTGGTCATATTTTTCAAGTTGGTTGACAGTAACTTGACTTCACTTTCAAGACTAGCAACTTGACTCTGTAGTTGACCCTTCTCTGTCTCCAGTTGACTGATGATTTCCTTCTGCTCTTCATTGACCTTGTACAGTTCCTCACTCTTGATAAATAGCTTTTTATGGACTGAGGCTAGTTCATCAAAGGTGAGTTCTTCATCATCAGATTCAACATCAGTATTATCCACCCCAGTCATGGCACTAACATGATTAGCAGCAACATTCTCTGAGTCAGTGTCAGAGTCTTCATCAGACCATGATACAGTTAGGCCTTTCTTCTGCTTCTTCAGATATGTGCCACATTCTGATCTTATATGACCAAAGCCTTCACATTCATGACATTGAACACCCTTGTTCTGAGTTGACTTATCATCAGTTTTGGTTTTTGTTGAAGTGTTACCTAGTTTACTGATGTCAGTCTGGATGTTCCTCACATTCCTCCTTGGTCTTCTGTCCACCCTCCTTTGAAGCTTGTTGAATTGTCTTCCCAACATGGCTAAGTCATTTGAGAGGTCATCATCTGATTCATCAGCTTCTTCCTCTTCACCAGCACAAGATACAAAAGCTATACCTTTTCCTTTCTTCTCAGTTTGCTCACCAAAGTTCATCTCAAAAGTTTGGAGAAAGCTCACAAGTTTTTCAAGTTTCATATTTGGGATGTCTTGAGCTTCTTCAATAGCTGTGATTTTCATGTTAAATCTCTTGGGTAGGGACCTAAGCATCTTTCTCACAAGCTTTTCTTCAGACAATTTCTCACCTAGAGCCTCAAAGGAATTGTCCACCTCAAGCAAATTCATGTGAAATTCATGAATTGATTCTTCTTCTTTCATCCTGAGGTTTTCAAACTTAGTGTTGAGAAGTTGGATTCTTGAGCTTTTTACCTCGGCATTGCCTTCATGAGTGGTTCTGAGTATCTCCCAAGCATTCTTTGCAACAGTACACTGCTTGATCAATCTGAACATGTTCTTGTCCACTCCATTGAATAAAGCATTCAAAGCTTTGGAGTTTCCAAGTGATGCAGTGTCCTCTGCAGCTGACCAATCTTCCTCTGGCTTGAGTACACCAGTGTCAACACCATTAGCATCCAAAATTTTGGGATGCTCCCAGCCTTTGAGCACAGCTTTCCAAGTTCTGCTGTCAAGTGACTTTAGGAAGGCAATCATCCTTGGCTTCCAGTAGTCATAGTTAGTTCCATCCAGAAGGGGTGGTTTGTTGACCGTTGTTCCATCCTTGTCCATGTTTCCAGAAAGTAACTTCCCTGGAGCTCACCCTCGAACAGGCAGGGTGCCTGCTCTGATACCAATTGAAATTCTGGTGGCAAGTGTCAGATGTGTGGCACGATGTGTACACTTTAGGAATCGTACGATGTGTAGCCTAATGTGTCAACATCGTGAACAACTGAACTTGATGAACAAGTAAACAATATAAAGTGCAGGAAACAAAAGAACACGTGAGTTTGTTAACCCAGTTCGGCACTTATAACAAGCCCTATTCTGGAGGATACCAATCCAGGGATGAATCCACTATGGTAGTATCAATTCAAAGCTAAACTCCCCCGTTTACAACTTCTCACTTAATCACTACCCGTGCTAATTCTACCTAGGAACTCCTAGATATGAGAACCTCTGCTCACTCCCCCTCAACCTTACCCAGTAAGGATTTAATAACAAACTCAGTTTGGAGACACACTCCTAGAAAACTATGCACTCGTACCTAAAGGCTTTGAGTGTTGCACACTCTAACTCCTTGCTTCAAAGCTTTGGAGAAAGAACACTAGAGATTACAACTCTATCAAACTCAGTCCTTACTTGTATCAAAATTATGATTCAAGTGAAGGCTCACAAATAACAATGAACAGACTAAGACCTAAGACTCGATATCTTCAACTCTTGGCTTCGTACTTCATTATGTCTTCAGTCTTCCTTTATATAGAACAAGTTTCATGGGCTTGGATCTTCAATGTTGACAGCTGGCCTTTGTTAATTCTCCTTGAGATTTATTTGATCATAATCTTTTAATTGTTTGTTTCAAATCTTTTTGATCAAAGTCGGCCAATAAAATAAAACAGAACCATGAAAGATTATCTTGTTCCTTGGCGCGCAAGCTGGCACGATTTAATTTGAAAAACAAATCTTTTTCAAAAGATCGCGTGTAAATAAATAAAGGCGCGTCCAGCTAGGGCGTCCAGATGTGAAACCTGATGTGCCACACATCATGCTCCACATCATGGAATCAGGCTTATTTTACCAAATGAAGCCAACACCCTAAAATCCTCAACAACGATGAAACAGCAGAAGACGCCAGAAGAACATTCTATTCTCTTAACGACTATCATTTATTTGGCAAAAGTTCTGAAGGAGCAGAAGAACTTCTTTCAAACCGTTATCCTCATGATAATGACGTCTGTACTATTGTACTATCTTTGTTTTCCTGATTTGGGCGAATATTCGAAATCAAGGTTCAGATTTTGATATTTACTTGATTTGGATAAGCACATTTCAAATGAAAACAATGGTACAATACTACATAGCTGTTTTCATCAGTGTCCGCTCAAATTCAAGACGCTCCAACATCAAAAGCAAAAATATGGAAAAAAAATTTCCCTACCCCTACATTTAACTCTTTACCCCTACATATTTTAAAATATTCCTATTTTATCCTTATTTTACTATTGTATATTTTATTATTTTTTACTTTGTCATTTTTTCACTTTTTCGATAAACTCTTTAAAAAGTTGTATAACCCACAAACATATTGTTCCGATATGCTATTTTATAGTAATATTTTTCATTTATATTACCAGAACACTTGGACATCACATTTATACTGGAATACTTATACTTATAAAAATAAGTGTTCCGGTTTGTATAAATTGCAAAATAATTTGCTACCAGAACACTTTGACAATAATATCTAACACTTTGAACCCAAATTTTCACTAAGGGCAAATTCTTTTGGAACATTCTTACATCTCATAGTCCCAACACTTGCGTTTGATTCTACTGTTGTAATAGGAACCTTACAGCCATCTATCTCAAAACAAGAAACAGAGCGAAGAACCTTAGATGCCAAAATCAAAAACAGATGCAAGGATAAAGACTAACAGAGAAGAACAATTAAATAAAAACATTTGTTAACAGTGAAGAGTAAAGGAGAAATATACTATTTTCTAGTGATGATTGTTGGTTCATTATCGAATCAATTTTATAACATACACAACAGAAATATTGGCTAACTAACACTTTTGTTTTCATAATTTTAGCAAGACGATAACAATGATCAGAATGAATCCATAACAAAGAAGAAATTGTTAGAAACGTTGGAAGTAAACAACCAATACCAATCAATATCAAAATTGATAAACTCACAAAAACTGAACTGTACAAATTGATTTATAAAGGGGGGAAAAAGACATCGTAATACATTAATTATAATGGTGTGTAAAGAAGATGCAGATTTATGAACTAAACTCAAATGTTTAAAATTTTGAGGGAACCAACATCTTTTTTGAATAATGGAGAAATTAAAAGAATTGGTAATAACTTTATCACAAAGAAGAATGTGTAGAAAATAAGAAGGAAAAGAAACATTATACATAAGCTCTACCATACCAGTACAATTTTTAAAGTGTACCGGTAGGTTCTGGATATTTTAGTATATCGGTGCACTTTTTAGAAGTGTAGATTGGAAAATTATAAATACCGGTACACTTTTAAAAAAAGTGTACCGGTGCAGTTGTAATACTTACCGGATCGCTTTATTGATATCACTGAAACGTCAAAAAATAAAAAAATAGTAAAATAAAAAAATTATATAAATAATGACTAAAGGGTAAAATAAGAATATTTAAAAAATTGTAGGGGTATAGAAACAATTGTTGGGGTAGAAAAAATATTTTTCAAAAATATGAGGTGAAATAGCAAAAATATAGGGCTGAGCCCAAGCCCAATCTGCAAAAACAAATGTTAGTGTTAAAAAAAAAAACAGATGGGGTGAATCAGGGCTGTCTGATGGAGATCAGAAGGACAGGATTGGGTCACAAACCCAAACAATCAGGGCTGTAAGATGACAGATCAAAGACAGGAACACTGAGGGTGCATGGGGGTACCATAGGCTGGCATGCGCATGATCGCTATGGCTTATATGATGGTGAAACGTGAGGACCTATGAAGCCCCGATACTCAAAAAATGGCGACGTATCGTGTCCGATACGTCCTCGATACCGATACTCTTCCGATAAATCCCGATACTCGTATCGATAAAGTATCGATTAAATCATTATTTTTAAATAAAAAAATAATATTTGATACTCTTCTGATACATCTCGATACTCGTATCGGAAAAGTATCGGTTAAATCATTATTTTTAAATAAAAAAGTAATACGTGATACATGTCTGATACGTCCCAATACTCGATGCTTGTTTGTATCTTTAGCACTTCTAGTAGTTTTTCTTTGTCAATTACTTTTCAAAAGAAAAACTATGGTGTCCTACTATATAACATGTTAAACATTTGAGTTTTTTCCAAAATTCTGATATAAGATTAGATATTTTCTCTTTTAATTATTAATATTGTTGATTTTAGTCATGTTTATATAATGTGTATTTATATATTTAATTTTAAATTTAATTTTTAAATAACGTATCGCGGCAGTATCAGATTGCGGATTTTAAAAAAATTTACGTAGCGGCGTATCGGTATCGTATCGGTATCGTATCCCGTATCGGGGATTCATAGGTGAGGACCCTTTCATTTTGAAAATCTTTTTCTCTCTCTTCAATCACTCTAAAATTCGGTTCTCCCCATTCTCTTTCTTTTCTCTATGAAGCTTTCAATGTCACCAAGAACATTCATACCAAACCCAGTTTCCGGTGAGCATTCCGGTGGTGATGCGGCGACCGGTACGGCGGCGCCACCACCGGAATTCCAAAAAAAAATTCCTTTTTTGAAAAAAACTATTTTTCCGAATCCTCTTTCGATCTAGAGTTCAATTTTTAAATGGTTTGGTTATTGAGGCTTTGGTTATTGTTCTGTGTGTGGGAAAGAAAATGGTTTTTCTTTGTGACTGGAATTTTGGTTCGTGAAAGAGATTGAGTGTTTTTGTGTTGATGAAATTTTTTTGGCTCTCTCCTCACTGATGTATTTGTTGCCTTTTTATGCTTTCTACCAATTCTGGAATGGGAAAGAAAATTGAATGACATTCAATGAAATCTGATTCCCCTCTGATTTGGTTGACCTGCAGTTAAGCTGAAACTGATCTGATTATGCTGGAGCGTGTAATCTAAACTTGGACCCAAAGACACTCTTTTTTTTGGATTTTTTAATTAAATAAAAATAAATAATAATAATAATACATGAATGCTAATAATAATAACTAAAAATAAATATTTAAAAAGAAAATGATAAGATGGGGCAAATGCCCTTTAACTAATAAAATAAAATAGAAAATGAATGAGACTAAAAATAAAATTGGACTAACAATAAACGGATCAAAAATGAGGTATTTTGAAATACCTCTCTGCCGAAATTTCGTCAGAAGCGACAAAATATTTCGGTCTAAAAAAAAATGAAATTGGTCAAAAAATGGGGTATGACAAATGCCCCTATTTAAATTTCTTCTACCGGAGATTTGAAAAAGAAAAAGATGATTTTGATGTTTTTTTGTTTTGAATCGACGGTAGAAGAGAGTTAAATACAGAGTACACCATTTTTTGACCTACCAAAACTAAAAAATGCTATGCTGTAATGTTATGAATGTTATGCTTGTGAGTGTTTGAATGTAAAACACCAAGAGTTATCTGACTGGGAGAGAAACAAGGCTCGCTGTGGAGCAAAAGTAATGAAGACAGAAAGTAGTAAAGTCTTGTATGCGGACAGAAAGTAGTAAAGTCCAGTGTACGGACAGAATTAAAGACAGAAAGCGATAAAGTCTTATGTGTGTGGACATAAGCAATAAAGTCCAGTGTGAAGACAGAAGTAAAGACAGAAAGCAATAAAGTCCAGTGTAGGGACAGAAGCAGTAAAGTCCAATGTAAGGACAGAATTAAAGATAGAAAACAGTAAAGTCCAGTGTAGGGACAGAAGCGGTAAAGTCCAATGTGAGGACAAAAGTAAAGACAGAAAACGATAAAGTCCAGTGTAGGGACAGAAGCGGTAAAGTCCAATGTGAGGACAAAAGTAAAGACAGAAAACGATAAAGTCCAATGTAGGGACATAAGTAAACACAGAAAGCAATAAAGTCCACTGTATGGACAGAAGCAGTAAAGGCGGTGTCCACCAACATTGTGGGATGGCTAAGGACAAAAAATAAAGACATAGTCCACCAACATTGTGGGATGGTAAGGACGAAAATAAAGACCGTGTCTACCAACATTGTGGGATGGTAAGGACATAAAAGAAAAGACATTTGCCCGCTTATCATTGTAGGAGAGCAAGACATGTGAGAAAAGAGACTTTGTCTGCTGTCATTGTGGGAGAGCAAGACATAACAAGGAAATAGATTGTCTGCTGTCATTGTGGGAGAGCAGGACAGAGGAAGAAATATAATGTCTGCCGTCATTGTAGGAGAGCAAGACATGTGAGAGAAAATACTTTGTCTGCTGTCATTGTGGGAGAGCAGGACACAAGGTTGAAAGATATCGCCTGCCGTCATTGTCGGAGAGCAGGACAGAGGAAGAAATATAATGTCTGTCGTCATTGTGGGAGAGCAGGTCATAACAAAGGAAGATATTTGTCTTGACCAGGTACACTGGAGATGACTTCTTTGGGAAAATTGAATGTAATTTTGCAAATTGGTTATATGTAAAACCTGCCACTTGGAATATATTTGATGATGACATCTCTCAACCAGACACACTGGGATGACTCTTTTGTGATGTATGATTGATGGAGACATCTCTAGACCAGACACATTGGGGGTGACTTTTTTGTGATGTATGATTGATGGAGACATCTCTAGACCAGACACATTGAGGATGACTTTTTTATGATGTAACTGAAGCAAGACACTGTATGATCAATGCAATCATGTATGAATGATTCTTTTGAACTCCTTTTTTGTATTTTGTATGTATGAATGTTTATATGAATGTATGTATAAAATGTATGTACAAATGTTTGTATGAATGTATGTATGAATGTTTATATGTTATGTATGCATTGCATATATGTATGACTCTTGCATTTGTATGACTGTGTGACTGCATACGACTTGGACGAGACAAGACTGGCAGGTAAAATGGGAAGCGGCCCGACATAGCTGTACCACCACTCGACAACTCTTCATTGGGGATAACACCCTTGTAGATAAATCAAATTGTCGGGGCGAGGCCCGGTACACAATATCAGCTGATGGTGAAATGACAATTTCTTGGGGATAAAGCCCATTAATCAGAAGTTTGGCAGAAGTCGCCATTTGTGAATTGAATCAAAATGCTTTCTCAAGGTCATACTTCGACAGTCATGCTTTTTTGCTTTTTGTTTTGTATGTATTTGTTTTTTTTTTTTTTTTTTTGAAATCCCTAACTTTTGCCTGGATCGCCCTTTCGAGTTTTCAATCCACCGGGAATTTTTTTTTCTTTTTATTGTTTTGTGCCCCTAATTTTTGCCTGGATCGCCCTTTCGGGTTTTCAATCCACCGGGACGCTCATTTTTGCCTAAGCCGCCTTTTCAGGTTTTCAACTTAGCGAGCTGTTTTTTTTCTCTTTATTGTAGCAATGACTGCGTTTGTCTATCCGTTCTCGGGACAAATATTGTTGAAATGCTTCCATGACTCATGATTCGGAGAAGAATATGCTTTAAAAGATATGAGAAAGTTCTGATCAACCAACTTTTAGATCCCACTGTTGAGGATGCTTCAAATCGGAAGTACTTTGACAGCTGAGGTGCCCCAAGCGAGTGAATCATTGACTTTGAATCTCTGAAGGAAATGCCCCTGGATGTAATCACTTGCCCCTGGTTGGTAGGATTATGAGGTAACTTGCCTCTGATTGGCAAAATCATGAGGTGTCTTGCCCCAAGTTATGAGCGTTTTGAGTTGATCCGCCCTTGATTAGTCCATTTGCTTGAATTTCCTTGATGCCAAGAATAAATTTGCAAATAAAATTGTTCCTCTTAAAAAGTGTTTCTGATGTAATGTTCATGCAGGTTTTGGAACCAAAAAAGATTTTATAAAAAACATGTGTGGTGTGTGTAAAAGATAGTTATTCAACAAACAGGTGGAGTCAGTTTTAACAAGATTTTGCTGATTATGCTTTCAAAGTGACCCAGTTTCAATTAGGTCTTTTGAGGGTTATAACGTGGCCTGGTTCACGGTTCTTAAAAAAAAGGATTTTTAGGCTCAAACTTCTGTTTTAACCAAATTTTAAAATAATATTACCAAATTTTAATAATGACATAATTAAAAAATAATTTAAAATAACATTACATAATTTTGAAAACATTGTGAAATATAAATTAAATGATAATTTTGATAGAACGAGTAGAAATATAAATTAAATGATAATTTACAATAACATTACATCATTTTGGTTTGGATCCATTGTGAAATATAAATTAAATGATAATTTTAATAGAAAAATTTTGCAAGAGGAGAGAGAGTTGAATGAAAATAATATTTTAATAACAAATAATGTGGGTCTAGGAGGAGAGAGAGGATTCTTATTTTAGAAGTAGAACCTAATAGGTACTCAAATGGATGGTACTCCAATGGTAGTACATAATAAGTACCATGAGTACCTAATAGGTACTACACCATTGAAGATGGTCTTAGTGCGATTCTGAGAAGTTGAAAACTTAACAAATATATTTTTTGAATTTCTTAAATGTAGTATTGATAAAAAAAATATAAAATAAAATAAAATAAAATTGGTAAGGGTAGTAATTCTATGAAACCCCGATACTCAAAAAATGGCGACGTATCGTGTCTGATACGTCCTCGATACCGATACTCTTCCGATACGTTTCCATACTCGTATCAGTAAAGTATCAATTAAATCATTATTTTTAAATAAAAATAATAATATTCGATACTCTTCCGATACATCTCGATACTCGTATCGGAAAAGTATCGGTTAAATCATTATTTTTAAATAAAAAAATAATACCCGATACATGTCTGATACGTCCCAATACCCGATACTTGTTTGTATCTTTATCACTTCTTGTAGTTTTCCTTTGTCAATATAATTTTTTACTTTTCAAAAGAAAAACTATGGTGTCCTACTATATAACATGTTGTTAAACATTTGAGTTTTTTCCAAAATTCTTATATAAGATTAGATATTTTCTCTTTTAATTATTAATATTGTTGATTTTAGTCATGTTTATATAATGTGTATTTATATATTTAATTTTAAATTTAATTTTTAAATAACGTATCGCGGCAATATCGGATTGCGGATTTTAAAAAAAATTTACGTATCGGCGTATCGGTATCATATCGTATCGGTATCGTGTCCCGTATCGGGGCTTCATAGGCACTACAAGAAAACCTTGAATTATTGACCAAGGTTTTTGAGGGTCAAAAGCCCTCAATAATGCTTTGGAGGTTTATTGAGGGATGAAAGCCCTCAATAATGAACAAAACCGATTTAATAAAAATAAATAAATAAATAAAATAAGCATTATTGAGGGCTCAGGGCCGTCAATAATGCACACTGGGAGATGTGCACCTACAATGCCTGCGAAAATTTATGAAAAGCTGCAAGAAGCATTATTGAAGGCTCAGGGCCCTCAATAATGCGTTAATTACAGATAGCCCAAGGCCGTCAATAACGCCTTCTGACCGTTGTCGCGGTGATTTTTGGATGTCAAGCTATTGAGAAGCATTGAATCTCAAAATTTTAATTACACCACCGAGCTTTGATTTTTCCGAAGAAGGGAGAAAGTCCGTTAAATACCCTAATTGAAGAGATCGAGGTAAGGGGGTTGGTTATACGAAGGGAAGGTATTAGCACCCTAGGCATCTATAGTATCCTATAGGAACCTCTTGTATGTTTAATCTAAGCGCTTGTTTTTATTTGTTTGCTAAAATGTACAAGATTTAGGGAAATTTGAGTGATAATTAGGAAAATGGTTTTTCAATGACAAGATGCTCTTGGCTTGAGGTCCAAGGTTTTAATCTAAGAAAAAATTGATTGGATTTGAAAATACAACTTGATTTGAAAAACCAAGTGTTTTTACCTAAAGAAAATAATTGTTTGATTGATTGAATGGCTTGGTTTAAAATCCAAGTGTTTTGAAAAATTGTTTTTAATAAATGACATGTTTTTGGATATTTTTGAGAAGAGGTGTTGACCTCTATTTTTGGCTAAAAAGAGGTAATGATTCTAGCGAGGGTTCTATCGTTTAAACTAAACAACCTAAAATATTAGATCGCGCAAAGACATTTTGCAACGACATATAAGTCGAGGCGTCTCCCTTTCTCCGGATTAATATACTAAACATACAAACGAATAACGATAATTATAAAAAAAAACTTTAAACCATACGATACATCCGGGGGGGGGGGGGGGGGGGGGGGGGAGGGGGGGGGGGAACATGCAAAGGGGAATTAAATAAATGATAATAATAATGACTGAAAATAAATTGCGCCAATTACGCGCATTAAGATATACAACCAGGGAGGAAACATGCAAAGGAGATTGAATGATAATAATAATAATAATAATAATGACATAATTATAAATGATGAGAGATAAATATAAGGCATACATAATATAAATGCAAAACATAAAATATAAAGCATAACAAGCATAAATCATGAAATGAATATAAAACATATAACAAATAATAAATGTAAAGCAAGTGATAAAATGTAAGCATCATGAATAATAATGTAAAGCGCAAAAACAAACAACATTTAATGTTAAAATAGCACACAAGACATATAAGGGGTAGAGATATCTAAGGACAATCAAAAACAATAATTTATCATGTCATGAAAGAGAGACTAGACAAATACCAAGCATTTTCAATCCATACTCATGTATATATTTATCTTAAAAATAAAAATAGCAAATTAATCAAGGCACTTAGGACTAAAATATCATTCCATGGTAATTAACATTACAAAATATCAAGCATTTTCAAAACCATATACATGCATACTTATGAATTTAATTAAATGAAATATACTTCACAATTAAATCAAGATATTAAAGATTAAACACATTTTAAACCAAAAGCCTAGAGCTAAGTCATGGGAGCAAAATTCAAGCATATCAACAAGCATAGAACAAACTTAATAACATTTAACAAGTAAAACATCAAATAAGATCATTTAAAAAACCTAACATATAAATCCTATGATTAATGAACACAATTGAAATAAAATAAACAAAGGAAATCATGAAATCATGGTAAAATGAACTAAGGGCAGAGAGAAATTTTTAACAAAAATATTTGAGAGCTCATAACAAAATAATAATAAAGAAAAATGAATTTAATATTATTTAAAACCAATTATTAACACTTAAAATTACTTAATAAATGACAAAAAATTAAAATAACACATAATCACATACTTATCAAGACAAAAATCTCCAAACATACATATATCATGCATACTATATCATGGATTAGTAAACAAAATCATATCATCAAAGATTAATTAATTAAAACCTAATTTATACACTAATAATGAAGAAAACATGGAAAAAATAGCAATTAAATGATTTACAAATTTATTTTATGATGTATCAGTTTAAAATAACCAAAAATATAATTAAAATAAAAACTTACATCTCAGAAAAATAAAAATAAAATTATATACAGAGAAGGTGCAAATAATAAATAAAATAAAAAAGGGGGTGCAGCGCAACAAAAAGGCCCAAAAGCCCACGCAAAAAAATAAAAATCTGAAAACATTTGGGCCTGGATATAACACCCCACAAATATATCTAGAATAATAGTGGAATATTATTACTGGTAACTGAATTCATTATTATTACAACAAGAGTTTATGCATACCAAGATGCCAAATACATCAGAGAGTTTGAAAATAACAGCGGAAATCAACGAGAGTCACAATCCTAGAGGATAACTAGTACAACAAAACACAGGAAAAGAAAGCATGAAAGAAATGCCATCCAAAGCATAGCCACGAGCACACCAACCAACATACCTTTAGCCAACCTGCTTATCTGAATCAAAAAGGGAGTGGGGTGAGACAGTCACTTCGTCACAGTGAATTCTACTACCCTCCTAAACGGCAACTAAGGCCGGGACTCCTAATCAGTCATAACATACATAATTCATAACATAATATCATAAAACATAATATAAATGGTGTGTCACAGATTATTAGTCTTGTTCATTTTAACCGCGAAGCACTCTGAGGTGAGTAACTCCCAGAAGCCTGCCTTATCCGCTGAACACGAAGTGTTTTCGGCATACAACTCACAATTTAACATTTTTCCTGATGGAAGCTTCCGAAGGAAGTCCATAAAGCGATAGAATAATTCGCACATAATTCGAACATACAGGTCCTGACCTAAACAACTCGCTAGGCGAGCCAGAGCTCGCCATGGCGAAGTTCTTCAGCCCAGAACCTTCAGCTCGCCATGAAGGCTCGCTAGCAACTCGCTATGGTGAGTTCATGCAGAATTGACCCTGTTTTGCGAAAATCATCATTTTTCAAAGGATTCACCTACAATCTTCATCTGAGGCGTTGCAGAAATATAAAATAGATAATATAAGACAGAATAGAGTGGAATTTGGGGCTTAATTCCACCCACACAGCTATACCTATTCAATCCTAATTTGCATGCAATTTCATAAATTTGAATTAAACTAACTACCAAGCCTAAGAACCCACCTGTTAGAAGCTTTTCCTTGCTCCTGGGCTCCTCTAAATTCAGCTACTGCAACCCCAACAAGACCCACGAACTGACAGACCAAAGGCTTGAGCTTGACACTTGAAAACCCTTCTATTTGAACTACGAATTTGAAGTAGAATTGATGAATTATTCAGCTGGAATGGAGGGCTATTTATAGTTGATTTCTGATGCTATGTACAAGAGTGATTTTGTTCTAATTTGGTGCATGCATGGATTTTCATTGGTGAGTAATGAGGTGTGGTGAAGCTTGTTGTTGTTATGTATCATGTGATGTTTTGGAAAGTTGATACTTCAGAGATTCTTGCTCTAGTGTTGCAGTAGGAATCTCTGCAAAAGGTGGCAAGTATACTTGTGATAGAAAATGACAAGTTATGGGTGTTGGTGTGAATGAGAAGTTTGGAGTTTTGCCCACCTTGTTGCTGTTGGGGCGTGAGAGAGAGGAGAGAATTGAGGGAGCTTGTGTTCAGATTTTTGCTGAAAAATGAATTGAGGGAAGAGTACTCTAGTTTGCATGTATCTTGGTTGAGTGGAACAATGACTCATACTTTGATTATGAGGTGTTGATAAGTGGTGTGAAATGGGTTTAAGTGGAAGGTGAGTCACTAAGGAGAGAATTTTGAATTCTAGTAGTGTTGATTAAATCAAATTCATGTAGTTAGTGTTTTAATGTGTAGCTCAAGTTTAAGTGGAATTACTTATTCTCACACAATTCACACTTAACTCCTATGATTTAATTAATCAATCACTTCTAATTAATTCTAATTTAATAGATAATCTCTAATTAAAATTAATTAGGTGATTTAGAATTTGGGGATGTTACAATGGATTGGATTGATCACGCTTTACCACCGTTTGATCTTTCTCAGGAAAGATCAAACGGCTACGCTCATGCTCACGCGCGCGCCACTTGATCAATCCAAGGGCCGTGATTGAATCTCAGTAAATCTGAGAAACACGCATGTGTAACAACAGGGTTGGATCCAGTGTGGACGCGTATTGTGGGCCTATCGTCTTATCACCGTCAGATCTTCATTAAATGAGATCTGACGGTTGCGATCAAAGGCGCACACGCATCGCACGATTGATCCAACGGACGCGATTTAAACTTGGTGAGGACGGAGACTCACGATGGATCATCGTCTCCGTTCGTTCCTCACCGTCGCCGGCGCCATTTCCGGCACCGGAGTAACAAAAACAACCCAGAAATCAATGAATCATATATGGTTTTGCTCGTTTTTTCACAAGGATTTCAAATATGCAATTAGTTTTCAAAATAACAACTGTAACTCAAAAAACGAACGGAAAAAGAAAAATCAATCAAAACTCAAACTCATAAATAAGCAAGAATCAAGTTCAAATAACAACCCAGATAGCTTTATCATGTTAAAATCAGGTAGAAGGAATTAAAAAGGAAGAGGAAAGCTACCAGAAACGAGCTGGAGAAGCTTGGGTTTTTCACGAACTTTCACCTTCAACACGAGCTTCAAACCACCGCTGGAGCTTCAAATTGGAGCTTGGGTTTTGGTTCTGAAGGCTTATAGAAGGTTACTGAAGTGTTAATTGCAAGAACAAAGGATAAATTCGTGTTTGGGAATTTTTGAAAAGTGAGTGAAAAATGAATGTGTTCTTAGCTGCCTCCTTCTCCAATTCTCCAACCTCTGATGCAGAAAAAATGATGTGTTATTTATAAGATAGGTTTAGGTTAAGAGAAGAGTGATTTTGTGTGAATGGGAGGGGTATTCTTGAGTTTTTGCAAAAGGGATATTTGTGATTTTTGATCAATCAAGGGTACATGTGTTTTGATCTGATGCATTGAGCATTTGAGGGTATATTCTGAGATCAAATGGTTAGGAGAGGATCAAGGAATTTTTTGGAATTAATTTGTGAAGGAAAATAATTTTAAATCAATTTAAAACCATTATTGTAAATAAATAATTATATGAAAATGAAAATATTTATGAACATGGGCAAAAATGTCCTTTTTTAGGGTTTATAAAATGCATGAGTTAAATTGAAAATGATTGAAAAAAGTTTGAATGAAAAAGGTTACTTGTAGATGAAGAAATGAATTTTTGAATTTTAAATGTAATAATAATATGAATAAAATAATAAAATAAAATAAAAATAAAATAAAGAATGTGATTGAAATATTTTGGCATATTCATAAAAATATAAAAATGATAGGAATAAAATTATAAGTCAAAATTATGAAGAAAGGATAAAAAATGAGATTACTTGCAAAAGAAGTAACCTATTTATTTGCAATTTTTGAAAAGGGCAAAATGGGAATAAAAATGATTTATGAGCAAATTTTGGTACAAGGGTATATTTGGAAATATATGGTGAAGGAAAAAGTTCAAAAAGTCTCATAATTAATTACCTAAACATGAAACAGTTAAGCAGCGTAAACGGGATAAAATACTATTTTTTTGACATTTTTAAATTAATAAATAATATTAACATGATGAAAATCAATATGCTTAAAAATGGAGAAAATCAAATGAAAAAAAATTAGGGGGGTCAAAAAATGGGGTATGACAACCGTTGCCCATTTTCAGAGGGTTTGGGGCCGTCAATAACGCACCAGAATTAAAAAAAATTCAACGTAAACTCTTCCCTGTATCTTTAAGCTTTATCACTTAGCTATAACTTCATTTTTCTATCTTACTCAATACATAACTTCATTTTTCTATCTTACTCTCTGAAAATACACTTAAAATTTCATTTTTCTATCTTTCACATTATTATCACTTCTCAATTTTTTTCCATTCCTCAATGAAAAAATGGTAAGTGTTTATCTTTCACATTTTTTTAATTTCTAATTAACTTTGAAAAACTTTGTTTTATGTCTTTATTAATTAGTTGAATTAAATGTATATATTCTAATTGTAACGTCCCAACTAAATTATCTAGAATATTTAGTCGGAACATTAATAACTGGAATCTGAGTACATTAAATTATAAAAGAGTTAACTGAATAATATGTTATCATTAAGATAATAATGAATATTCGATACAAACAGCGGAAAAGAAACTACAACAGAATAACAAGCTAAAAAGAAACAAGGAAGAAGACTAAGTCTTCTAAGCTGACAATCCAAGCATAGCTCCAATCGTCAGGTCCAACCTGGTCCCTGCTCCGAAATAACCTAGCTTACCTATATCAAAAAGGGAGTGGGGTGAGACAGTCACTTCGTCCCAGTGAGTTCTACTACCCTCCTAAAGGCTATTAAGTCGGGGCACCTAATCAGTCGTATCATAATCCATTTCATAACTTAATTATCATAAGCATAATAAATAAATGTGTAACACGGAATTAGTCTTGTTGATTTTAATCCGCAAACACTCTGAGGTGAGCAGGTCTCAGAGGCCTGCCTTGTCCGCGAACAGAAAGCGTTCCGGCGTGCAGCTCACAAAGTTTTACTGGTGGAACATCTAAAACGAAGTCCACAAGTGATATTATAATCACACATAATTCAACTGATTCTAAATTGATTACATGCTACCATAATTATCCCAAAGCCCGGGGAAACATACATAATTTCTAAATTCCTAAGTTATACCCTAGGATTGCATCGTGATAACAAACAACTCGTAAATTTATATAAATTCTAATGTTACAAAAATATTAATTTAATTCGAGGATATAAAACGAGTGTATTAAGTTATTGAAAACATTGTGAAAATGAGGTCAATACACTAATCTAGCCCAAAGTGCACTCCAACAAGCCCAAGCAAGCAACAAGTTTCAATTCTGAGTACTCTCGCCGAGCGAGCTATTTCTCGTCGGGCCAGCCTAAGCTTGCCGGGCCAGTGAGAGCTCGCCGGGCGATTCATACTCTGCCCAGAACTTGTTCGCTCGCTAGAATGCTCTTCGGCTGCTCGCCGGGCGAGAACTGCGTATTCAGCCCCTGTTTTGCAGAAAATCAACATTTTTGAAATGAACACCTACAATCCTCAATTTAAATCATTGTAACAATATAATAAACACATTTTACGACTGTTTGGAGGAGAAATTGAGAGTTATTTCTCCTCACACATAATTTTCCTAAATTCCTATGTTTGCATGCATATTTGAAGTTTTGGGAAAATCTAACTAAACTAGCCTAAGAACCCACCTGGAATTGAGATTAACTCAGAAGCTTAAACACAATGCTAACGACATCTTTGGAGCTCTCCGAGAACTGAATTTGCAGCGAAGAAGTACTTTAAATCCATAACAGTATTTTTTGCATTAGAGCATCAACTTCAAAAATACCTACAGGCTTCATTCATTGGCCTATATTCACGAAATTGGTCTCCAAACGACCAGGATTGAGTTAGCTAACTAGAACAAAAAGAATCAACGCAAACGGAGTTGTGACGAGAGAGCACTTACTGATTTAGTGCAGCCCTGTTCAACACACTTCCTGATTCGAACCTCCAACTTTAAAAATTTACCAAAAATTCATTTCTCAACGAAAATGCGTGAAACCAATGCCAAAATGAGCGTAATCAAGTTGGCTAACTACAGGAACAAGAATCGTTTGAATCCGACTTACAGAGACGAAACGGTTGCAGTTTGATTGGAGCTCTGTCCAGAACACGGGTTACATAGTTAATGAGTTTCTTGATGAATTTGAGGAAGAGGGAAAGGGGGTTTCAACCAAGTTTGCATGCAGTGATTCTCTGTAGGAGAGGTTTGTAGTGTAGAGTTTGTAAGAACATGGATAACATAGGTATTACATTGAATGAGATGTAGAGCTTAATGTTGTGGTTGTTGGTGTGAAGAGAAAGAATAGGAGAGAGTTTGAGTTTTTGTGCTCTAAAAATTCTGATGTAGTGTGTTATGAGAAGTGAATTGCATGCCTTCTAGTGGGTCTTTACATTGTAGAGTGATGAGGTGGTTTGGAGATAGGTAGAGGTGTTACTTTGCATGTCAAGTGAGTCATTGAGAGAGAGTTGAAGGAAGTGAGTGGAATAGTGACTCACAAGAGGGAGAGGGAGGCAAAGTCAAATTCTTGTGTTAATCAAATCACAAGCGTGAGATTAAGGTATTAGTGTGTAGTTTAGGTCCACTTGAACTCCTAATTATACACACAATTTCACTTAATTCCCAAGACTTAATTAATTTAATCTCCTCTAAATAATTCCAATTTATTAGACAATGTTCTAATAAAAATTAATGAGGTAATTGAAAGAGTGGGATGTTACACTAATGCTTTTTTGTTACAATTTTTTTTTATGCGGTTTTTGTTACAATTTTTATTTAGCAAGTATTGATATAAATTGCTTGTGGTTGTCGAAGTCCGTCGGTTAGAAGCGCATTAAGTCAGAATCTACTCAGCACTCAAGTAAGTAATGTAATTTTAATTTAGGGTAAATAGGTCTTTCCCCCCCTGCAATATAGGCGAGATTTGTAATACCCCCCTAGCAAAATTTTCTTTAGGATTCCCCCCTTGCAAATTTTTTTTTATTTGCGTTACCCCCCTGACCCCATTACATGGCAGCTGAATGGATGGAATCTCCACGTGGCACCACCAGATTGTGCCACGTGAAAATTAATAAAATTAAAAAATAAAATAAAATCCACATCAAACACAATTTTTTTTTTTAACTTAATTACTAAATATTAAATTAAAAATGTTATTATTTATTTTGTAAATCAAATAAATTAAAAAAAAAAAATGTTATAAAACAAAGCATCCTCCTCATCGTTCAGAGCAAGGAAATTTGCATTCTTCTTCTTCTCATTACCAATCGCTGCATCCTCCTCATCAAGTAAGTGTTGTATCAAATAAATTGGTCTTCCTATTCCTCTTCTTATTCCTCTTCTTATTCCTCTAATATGGTGTATGAAATAAATTGATTTGGGATTTAGGGTTTTCAAACAATGGCAATCAGTAATTGCGAATTTGTTGGAAATTCAAGTGTGAATCGTTCCAATCTACCCAGATGCGGATGTGGTGTTCCAATGAAGTTGTGGGTTTCAAACACACCACAAAATTACAAGAGGTTGTTCTGGAAATGTCGTGTTCATGGTGTAAGTGTCACGAATTTGAATATTGTGTTTTTCTAATTGGTTGTTCTGGAAATTTTGTTTATTTATTCATGGTTTCAGATTTATAACGTGTTCATGGTGTAAATGTCGTGTTCATGGTTGTTCTGAATAATGTGTATTATTGTTTCAGATTGATGGTTGTGAGTTGTTGGTTTAGGATGATGAAGTTGATGCTGTTGAAGCTGCAAATCCAAAGAGAAGGGACTTTCAAATGTTTAAAGAGTTTGGCAGAGAGTTTGGAAGAG
Source organism: Trifolium fragiferum (assembly GCA_954870985.1). Lineage (NCBI taxonomy): Eukaryota > Viridiplantae > Streptophyta > Magnoliopsida > Fabales > Fabaceae > Trifolium > Trifolium fragiferum. The sequence continues at coordinate 23,477,918 of OX940792.1, forward strand.
AGTTTGGAAGGGAATTTGGAAGGGAGCTTGACAAGGAAATTGGCAAGGAAATTGCCAAAGAAATGAAGATGTTTGTAATGATTGCAATGGTCATGTGTGGAATCATGTTTGCAATGCTAATGAAAAGAATGTAATAGGTTGACTACTAGGTTGATGAATTTAGTCTAAGTTGATGAATTTAGTGACTACTAGGTTGATGTTTAGTGATTACTAGGTTGATGTTAGTGATGAATTTAGTTTTGGGATGATGTTTTGGTATGTGATTTTAGTCTTATGTAATGGATGGTTTATGATACAATTATGTAATGGATTGTTGTTTATCAACTATCTTAGTTAATGAAATGAATGGCTTGTGATCTCATTATTGATTTGTGTCATTTTGATAAATGTGATTTTCATTTGTGCAATTATGTCGACTGTGTTTACAAACTTGTAAGCACATAAAAATGTGCACATAATGCAGCACACATTTGTAAGCACAATACCACACAAAATATCAAGTAAACATTCATAACATTAAGAAAGCATGTCATGTGCAATTGTCATTACAAAATAAGGCACTTAATGTGCAACTGTCAATACATTAAGATAGCACATTATGTGCAATTGTGATTACAACATAAGGCACTTTATGTGCAACTGTCATTACATTAGGATAGCACATTATGTGCAATTGGCATTACAAAACAAGGCACATATATAGTGCACAAATTAGCCATATTAAGTTCAACTACATATAATAGCTTTGTTAGGCACAACTGACATAATACAAAACAAGCAACATAATAAGTTCAAGTACAAATTACATATCACTAGGACACAAAATATCATTTCCTCCAAATAGTATTCCATGATTTCATTGCTATGGCACATGTCCCAAGCTTTGCCGGATCATCATTAACATAATCAACTTCATTAACTTCTATTGGTTGTGCTTTACTAGAGCCAACACCTGTTATTGGCTTCCTTAGAGAATTGAGCTTAATCCTTTCAGAACTTCTCCTTCTTTGTCCATGGTATAGGATTTGGTTAACCAATCCTTTTTTCTTCTGCTTCTTGACAACTTTCACAGCAGGGACATCACTAACATCTTGCACAGCCTTACTTTGTTGACTACTAACATTTGGAACAGATGCCATAACTTCATCTGTTATGTCATCAAACAAGTCTGCAATTGGATCATCAATAACTGAAGCTTGAGTAGGAATAGCAATAGAATCCTGAGTTGGAATAACAATGGATTCTTGGGTATTGATAACATTAGCAGGGCCTGCAGTGACATTAAAAACTTGAGTAACATTAACAAGTGTCCTAAACATAGTATGTTAATATGTTAATTTACATAGTAATTTATTACCTTCATTTGTAGTGACATTAGCAGCTTGAACAGGGACAGCAGTGACATTAGCAGTGGAACCAGCAGCACCAGCATTGACACCAGCAGCGGAACCAGCAGCACCAGCAGTGACATTAGCAGCTTGCTGTGCCTGAGTAGCAGTGACATTAGCAGTGGCATTAGCAACTCCACCAGCAGGGACAACAGTTGAACTTGAAGCCTTCATTTTCTTATCCTTGACATCTTTACTTGGTGGTTTCCTCTGCATCAACAAAATACACATATATTAGCATGCATCTAATAGGTCACATATATTAGTATACAACAAAATACACATATATTACCTTTCTTTTCATAGCATTTGGGTCTGGATTGTTTTTGCATCTGCTGGAATTATGCTTAGGATCACCACATGTAGTACATGTATATTTTCCTTTTCTTGGTTTCCTAACTCCATTTTCATCAAACTCTCTTATTCTCAATTTTTTGGGTCTACCAGGACCCTTTTTATACATAGGTGGAAGAAGTGTTTCTTCATCTCCATTATCAGGGGTTGGCCACATATCAACTCCATTAATTGGACTTATACCAAAACCATAACAAGCTGCATATCTTTCTTTAGAATAATAAGGATCAACAAAATCTACTGGGTTTTGTGTCCTAACACCTAATGCAGCAACTACATGTCTGCAGGGTATACCAACTAATTGCCAAAAGTTGCAAGTACATGTTTTCTTGTCAAGGTCAACAATAAATTGATGTCCATTGTAATGATGTGCAACCTGAAATTGTTCATCAATACACCAAGTTGGTTGCCAATGCCCAGCCATATGAACTTCTTTATCTAACCTCCTCTGTGGCATTGGCATAATTGGATGTTGCCAATTTTGTAACTTAGAAGCAGATGTGGACATCCTATTCATCAAATAATTCCTAATCCACTCAGACATTGTTAAAATTGGTTTGTCCCTAGCTCCTAGTATTGTAGCATTGAAAGACTCTGACAGATTATTCATTAAAACATCATATTTAGAATAGAAGCTAAAAGCATGCTTACACCACATTTTAGTTGGAACATCCATAAGCCATTTCCAAGCCTTCAGATCAAGAGCTTTCAGCTCATTCATTTTTGCTTCCCATGCCTGGTGGTAAGTGGCTTTTGCTGCACCCATCATCAAGTCTCTTATGAGTGTGCCTCCACCAAACTTCTTCTTAAAGTTGGCATAGAGATGTCTAAGACATAGTCTATGCTCAACCCTCTCAAACATCTCCTCAAATACTACAACCAATCCCTACATAGTAATAAAACAATCCACAAACAAACAATTAAACATACAGATCTGAAAGATGAAAATAAACAAGTGAAAAATATTCAGATCTGAAAGATGAAAATAGGTGAAAAATATATAAAACTATACAAACCTTTTGTTGATCTGAAATGAAGACAAATCTTTTGTCTTGTCCAATATCCTCCATCAAAAGTTGAATAAACCACCTCCATGATTCTTTTATCTCAGTTTCAACAACTCCAAAAGCAAGTGGAAAATATTGGTCGTTCGGATCTCTTCCAACAGCAATCAATAGTTGACCACCATACTTAGTCTTTAGGTGACAACCATCTGCCCAAATGAAGGGTCGACATCCATGAATAAAACCCTTTTTGCATCCATCAAAGCTAAAATAAAAAGACCCAAATCTAGGAGGAAGAGAAGGATTTGGTCTTTCAACACCTACTTTAACAGTATTATGCTTGCACACCCTAAGCAACTCAGATGCATATCTCCTTAACATAGCATACTGCCTATCTGAGTCTCCTTCAATAACTGCAATAGCATACTGCCTTGCCTTCCATGCAACACTTGGAGTGACACCCAAAGAAAAGTTGGTCCTCATATGTTGCCTAATGTCTTTGAGCTTCACTTTTGGAAATGTTTGCATTAACTTCACTACTTCTTTGGCCACCCACTTTGAGTTGGCAGACTTATTATTTAATTTCCTAAGACATGAGTGGACCATGTTATCAGTTGGTGTCTTTATGGCATAAGTTTGCACATGGCCCACTTTAGAGCACAACAAATAAAACCCACACTTTCTCTCACACTCAACCCTTATCCTATAGCTCTCATTTTTAACAAATTTATAAGGAAGACCTTTTAAAGCATGCCAATCACGAAGAGCTTCTCTGTACTCATCTAGAGAACTAAACTCCATACCACACTTCCATTTAAAATCCTTATGCATATGCTCTGGTCTATACCTTTCAGCTCTTGCACCTCTCTCATCATCAGAAGCATCAGGATCTGAACTACCTAATTCCTCACTCTCATATCCATTTTCTTCAAATTTGTGATCACTACTTCCTATTGCACTAAGCACCATTGTCATGTTTTTTGCATATTGCTTGTCATCCATTGGATGATCCACAAATCCATCATCAAGACCCTTAGCTCTCTCATCCTCACTATCACTAAAACTCAATCCTTCATCACCATCACTGTAAGTATAATCACTCCCCCCTGAGTCAGTTTCATCATCAACAGTTTTATGATCCACATACACTATGGTTTGGGCATTATTACCTACCATATATGCAGCAACCTCATGAAAATCAATATCTCATTCCAGTGGAAAATACTTGTCCTCATACTCACCAAATCTACTCCACAGCCTAAAACTATTTTCCTCATAACCCCAACCCCTAACCAAACCGTATACATGCTTCTTATCCCAATCATCCAATTTTTCATCACTGACAACAGTTTGTCTTCCTCCTCTTTAAAACAGTTTACCTTCATTCACAAATTCACCTCCATGGTGAAAAACAACAGAGAAGGTTGGATTGCTGAAAATCAGAAAATCATTTTTTTAGGAAAGGCAAGGTGACACGTGTCACAATCCCAATAAAAACCAACACACAAACAAACATGGGTACTCTACACGCAATACCCACAACACTAAACAACAAACATTCAAAAAAGAATCTAAAAAATCGGTCCCTACCATGTGTTTAGAGAATCTATCATGTGATAAAAGCTTACAACTTGCATATTAAACATTACTAAACTACAGTTTTCAAGAATAGAAACTTACTTGGGGTTTGGAGTTTCTTCTTCATTATTCTTCTTCTCGGACAAGTTCTTCGCCGTCGCCGTTTTAGAGTCGTTCATTTTCGCCGTCGGAATGTTCTTCGCAGCAACCGAATTCACCTTCTTCTTCGCCGTCGATTTTGCTTTCTTCATCGTCATTCTTTGATTTGTGTTGTGAGGTGAAAAGTTAGGGCAAATTAGAAGGGGGAAAAGGGAAAACCTGATGTTTTGTATTCGTAACCTTTCTTTTTTCATTTAAAGTTTTATTTTTTTTTAAATAAATAAATATTAAAACAAATCTTTGATTTTAAAACTCTGATTTTAAAATAAAACTCAGAATTTAAAAAAAAAAAAAAAAAATTTGTGTCTGATGTGGATTTTATTTTATTTTTTAATTTTATTAATTTCCACGTGGCACAATCTGGTGGTGCCACGTGGAGATTCCATCCAGTCAGCTGCCATGTAATGGGGTCAGGGGGGTAACACAAATAAAAAAAAATTTGCAAGGGGGGAATCCTAAAGAAAATTTTGTTAGGGGGGTATTACAAATCTCGCCTATATTGCAAGGGGGAAAGGCCTATTTACCCTTTAATTTATAATGGTTAGTATAGTCAAATAAAAAAGGTTAGTTTTTTAGTCAAAATAAAAAAAAAATTAGTATTTTTAGTCAAAATAAAAAAGGTTAGTATATAGTCAATTAAAAAAAGGTTATTTTTTTAGTCAAAATAAAAAAAAAAGTTAGTATTTTTAGTCAAAATAAAAAAAAAGTTAGTATATAGTCAAATAAAAAGAGGTTATTTTTTTAGTCAAAATAAAAAAAAGTTAGTATTTTTAGTCAAAATAAAAAAAAGGTAGTATATAGTCAAATAAAAAAATGTTAGTTTTTTAGTCAAAATAATAAAAAAGTAAGTATTTTTAGTAAAATAAAAAAAAGTTAGTATTTTTAGTAAAAGTTAGTATTTTTGTTAATTATTTTTGTTATATAATTAAATTTTACCAAGCTAATTATTAATTAAACTTGCGCAGATCGATATGGATTTTACCGATCGTAATTGGATGTACGATAGGAATAATCCTGGAAAGAGAGGACAAGTTAAAGAGGAATTTAAAATAGGGGTTGAACTATTTATCAATACCGTAAAATATAATCCTGTTGTGATACGTGAAGGGGGAATTAGATGTCCGTGTGTAGCTTGTCAATGTATACGTATGGGCAACGAGGATGAAATTAGGGCTCATTTATATAAAAAAGGTTTTCAACCTAATTATTGGGTTTGGTTAAGTCATGGCGAGGGACGTTCCACAAGTGTTCCCGTGAATCAAGGACGTGCTTCAAGCAGTGTTATTCAACCCGTAGTTGTTCCACAAAATTATCAACATTATGATCAGTTCAATGAGATGAATAATATGATAACGAATGCCCTTGGTTTTAATGTGCCGATTTATGTTCCAAATGACGTCGGCGTCCCGAATGATGATGAATATGACACTAATGTTAATGTTGAACGACCAAACGAGGAAGCTCAAAGGTTTTTTGATCTTTTGAAAGAGACAAATACACCGTTGTTTGAAGGATCTCGAGACTCGAAGTTAACGGTGTGTATTAAACTTTTAGGGGTCAAGTCTCACTATATAGTTCCAGAAGTTGCCATGGACTTGATAACGAAACTGATGTTGGAAATAACAATAGACCGCCCACTTGATTTGCCAAAAAATTATTATGAAACAAGACAGTTAGTGGCAAAGTTGGGACTCGAAGCGAAGAGAATTGATTGTTGTGTTAATGGGTGTATGTTGTACTATAACAATGAATAGTGTAAGTGACGGTGCATTAATTGAATGTAAATTTTGTCAAGAACCAAGATACCTTGTAACAAAAAATTCTCGGTCAGCCAAAAGGAAGCCAATCCCAAGAAAGGCGATGTTCTATTTACCCATAATACCAAGGTTACAAAGGTTGTATGCATCAATGCAAACTGCCAGTAAAATGACATGGCATCGTGAAAACTATGAAAGGAGAAAAATGTCAGGTGAGTTGCGACATCCTTCTGATGGAATGGCTTGGAAGCATTTTGACGAAGTTTATCCTGAATTTCCATCGCAGGCCTTGCGGTTTTGCTCTGTGACTGCAGTTCTATTATTTAATTTCTGCTGGCCTGGTTATTATCAGTGGTGCTTTTCCTTCTGTTTTGCCATTGTTTGGTTGTAATTTACTTTTTGGTTAGTCCCTTTAAGGGATGTGCTTCTTGTAATTGCTACTTGGCCTCTTGAGTACTCCTTGTGCTTATTTGTGCTTTAATAAAATTTGTTTGCAGTTCAAAAAAAAAAAAGTGTTACCTACTAATCCCTCATTTATGATATTGTTAAATAAACTTCACATAAAGAATTGAAAGTTGGTGTAAACGGATAAGCTTATATTTGTATTTGTATTGTTGTTATATGTCTAAATTTTAAAACTCTAGAGCTAAAAAATAAAATATAATTGGAATCTTCAGTTTGTACATGGATGATTTTGTCTGACTATAATTAACTAGTCTTGGCAGTGGCACATAACATACTAAGAGCCAATGTTTCAGGAAGAAAGTATGTATCATTCCTAGATAGTTTTCAATGTAGTTTCTTGGTTGGCTTCATTTTCTTATCAAACACTTTCCTTGCATGTTATGTTTGATTGTTTGTCGCGTCTCTGAAGCGACTAGCTTATTCTTTTTGACATAAGACTTTATCAATGAAAAGTTCTTCTATTATTGATTACTCAACATTGCCTTTTGCAGATTACAACCACAAAATCCGGCAACCAAGGCTATTAACAAAGCCTTAAAATCAAAATACCAAAGTGCATTTCAAAATTGGACGAAGGTCGGAGCTAATAAGGACGCATATAACCAATTTTGGAATGGCTTCAGAGTAAGACATTAATATTATTTTTAATTACTTTATTTATTTAATTAATTTTGTCACTAAATGTATATTATATTTACTAACAAAATTTCTTTATTAATTTACGTAGTCGGAAGTAACCTGGCTAAGAGAGGACACGGCCGCTATTAAAGAAGTATTCAACAAAAAAGTTGCCAGACGGCTGACGAGCTTACTTTATGATGTACGGAAAAAGATTAAAACAGATCCGGAAAAGTTTGAAAAAGATCCGGCTGAATGGCTCCTTGGTAATTCATTACCTGTCTTGAAGGAAAAATGGGATACCCCAAAGTACCAAGAAACATGTCAAAAGGCAAGGGAAAATAGACTCTCCGAAGAAGGCCAACGTTCATGCATACACTCTGGAGGTTCGAAATCCGCTTCAACACTTCACATCGAATTTATTCAGGCTCATGATCGTGCACCGACCTGTATGGAAATGAATGATTTGTTGCACAAGTTTGCAGATTCTGGTGAATGGACAGGGCTCAAAGCGCAAGAAGTTGCAGTAAGGATTTAAACATTTTTTAATTAATTACATATAATTAATGATTATAAGAGTTTTGAACTGTTATGATTGCTGGTATTGTTATTTAGTTTGTTTTTTTTTTTTTTGCTACTATCATGCTATAGGCTTGTTTGATAACTTGATGTTTTGTGGGTTTAAATGTGTAGTTTGTTTCTAGTAAACTTTAGGTTGTTTCTAGTAAACTTTCATCCTTATTGTTGATTGTGTTGGTTGTTTTGTTGCTTCTGTCATCCATATATGTTTTTTTTGCTACTGTTTTATTGTATTCACATGCTAGTGCAGGAGTGTATGCTCTTTTGTTGTTTCGGGAACGTCCTTTTATCCGTTTGATGTTTTTAATAAATTTTGCTGATTCTTGTTGATTCTTGTTAATAAATTCTGCTGATTCTCCTTTTATCCTTTTATCCGTTTGATGCACTTTCGTTTTTTTTGTTGATTCTTGTTTTATTTAACTTATTGTAGAGGTTGACGACAATTTTTACTGAAGAATATGAGGCCGAGCAGCAAAAGCCACCATCTCATTTACGAGATAGTGAAATGATTCGTGCAATGAGAATTTCAAAAGGTTTTGTTGACAATGCTGGTGGTAGGCATCGAGGTCGGAAATTCGCTGCAGGGTCTACATCTTCTTTGTATCAAAGTGACCCAAATGGAATAAGAGATGTCAGTTGCACCTCTTACAGTAGCACAGGAAGATCTCAACCTCAAAGAGATGAAACCAATGAAGAGTTTGAAGCACGGATTAGGGCCTCAGTGCGGGAAGAACTTCGGGATGAAGTTCGCAGAGAGCTTCAAGAAGATATGTTGCAAACGGTGGAACGACAAGTTGATCAACGTTTTCAGACTAGATGGGATGAGGCTGCAGAGGCGATGGCAGCAGTAGTGCAGGGACAGGGATCGGCGTAGGGATCGGTGCCAGGATCCCAAGTTCAACAAAATTCCAGCAACCCCCCCCCCCCCAATAATCCAAGTGCTTCACAAGGTTATGCTTCCAGTCAAGAATATCGAGTGCCGAATTTTACTAATAGACAAAATATTGATTTGAATCAGGGCATGCCGGAGTATGCACAAGGTGATGTGTTACGGTTTGTGGATTTCGATGATCTTGGACCTCTAAGACGCATGCTTCATGATGATGAAGATTTTCTACTAAATTCTTATCCTACTGACGGAAGACACGAGAGCAACACCCAAAACTTCACCCCCCACCCCCCCCCCCCCCCCCCCCCCCCCCCCATCAAGGCAATCAACAAGGCTGCTCCGTTCAAAGTGGTTGGGGCCAGCAGCAGCAAGTGTTGCCCCCAATAATAATAAACGAGGGAGGTGGAGGCAGATCAAGAGGCAGGGTGGTGGGGCGTGAGAGAAATAACCGCAACAAGGGAAGACGTGTACAACTTCCGCCTGAGCCTGAAGAAGATGAGTATGCTGAGTTTTCAGCCTGACCCTAAAGAAGGCTACAAAGAGAGAGATCACTGCAACCTAAGGTAAGGGGGTTTAACTTATCTCAATTAAAATACTGAATTCATAGTGTTATGGTTGTGCCCTTAATTGTTGTTTTTGTCTTGCTGTCCAACAGAAAGTGTGAACTGAATTATTTTCTTTATATTTCTGAATTATAGTAATATATAGTTTAGTACTCTATGGTACTTTATGAGTCTGAACTGAATTATTTTCTTTATATTTCTGAATTTTATTGCATACAATTTAGTACTCGATGGTAGTTAGCTTTGACACCCTTTAGTTTTCATAAACATGTCATCGTAATTTGGATGTACTTTTTAAGGTCATTAGCAGATGCATTACTGAAGCTGTGGTTTCAGTTGACAAATTGCAATGTGTGTTGACAAATTGCAATGTGTGCTTTGCTAACCCTTGGAAAACAAGGAATATGTTATCCTTCTTAGATTGCAGTGCATCTGGTCTGATAAATAGTGTGTAAAAGAATTATGTTTCATACACAGCCAGCATTTAATTGTACAATAAACTAGAGGTTAAATTTTTAATGCAGAAGATTGCAATTATAAATTACATCATCATGAAACACATAGTAGTTTCCATTTTAACCATTATATCCTTTTGTACCTTGTTGATCCTTGCAGAGGTGATATATTGGTCTTAACCATTATATCCTTTTGGTGTTCTGTTTTGCAATTTGATGCTTGTTCCTTTGTTTTTGAGTTTTCGATATTTTTGAAATTCCGGCACGCTAGAACTGGATGTTGAATGGGATGTTCCAACACTTGTGATGTTGAGTGTGATGTTGGAACATTCAAAGTACGAAAATCAACTTAGGCAACATAAAATAACCAACGAAAAATAAACAACACAGGTGATTTGTTAACCCAGTTTGGCGTACAACAGCAACCTAATCTGGGGGATACCAATCCAGGAGTGAAATCCACTATGATAGTTCTAATCCTAAGCTCTCAGCAAACCACCAGTTTACACTTATGACTTAGACACTATCTCATGCAACTTCAACTTAGGAACTCCTAAGTTTGAGAACCCTTCTCACCTCCTACTCAACCACACACCCTGTGATTGTAATTAACACAATGATAAGATTTGAAAACACTTTCAGAAACCAACTAACTCCGTGCTTAAAAGCTTTGGAGTAGTACACAATAATACAACACAAACTATGTCCTAGTCTTGCATCAAGTTAACACAAGATAGGCTCACAACACAATACTCAAGAAACCCTAATCACAATACTTTTCTGTAGTATAATACACACGCATAACCCTAGCTAGATTTACAACTATGCTTAAATACTAAGGTCTTCAATTGGGCTTCTTCACATGTTGGGCTTCAAGGCTCATAGTACATTTCCAGCTCATCCATAAATGCATAGAATCAAGATTTCTTAAAGTAGAAATGAAACCATATAACAACATAAATGCTCGAGATACTCTGACCATGCATGTTTGACAAGAGCCTGGAATATAGGCGTGGATTCCAAAAATAGACAACAGTGCATTTAAGAGGCGCGCTTTCAGCATAACCTGGATTCGTATCTGGATGTTGAAACATTGTATCAAACATTATAGTATACTTTGTTTTAACAAAAAACAGCCAACATACAAACACTAACAATCTCCCCCTTTGGCGAAATTTTTGGCTAAAACAAATTAGGATCATATAGACAAACCAACAAAATACAAAGGTCATGAGTCCTTAGATCAACACAAGCACACCAATCATAAGGCAGTCATGCAGCTGATAGTATTCCATAAGATTATCAGAGGCAAAAATAACAGCATAAGCAAAACAACAATTTTTGGCCTAGATCCGTTCATACACAACAAATAGTGATGTTTCAACATCTTGTAGAACATAGAGGTATTCATACTCCCCCTCAAAACAACCACCTGCAGATCTGGGGTGCAAATGTTTCAACAAACATGGAGGTATTCATACTCCCTCTCAAAACAACATAGATGAAAGTTATCACAACTCAATATCAGTACCAGATTACCACTCCCCCTGAATTAATGCATGAGAGAGAATAACTACACATGCATAAGCAAGCATGCAAATGTTTCAACATCTGGCACAACATTCACACAGCTACAATTAACTATTGCAGATGTTTCAACATCTGGCACAACATTCACACAACTTCAGTAACTACTGCATCATTTTCCCCTTTTTAGCCACAAAATATTGCCAAACTTCATATAAGAATCAAAATACCAAAGATAGGCATATAGAGGCACACCATAGTAAATCACCACATTAACATTACATCAGAATTCCAAACCACCATAGAAAAATGTCATATTGCCAAAACCTAGAGTATTAGAGTACCACACCAGTTAATATCACAGACCAAATGCACACAAGGTTCTCAAATATCCATGGGACAGAGCTCATAAACATCCAGAGAGCACAAGCAGAGGAAACATAAAGGGAACACACCCATAAATATGCTAAGCAATTTCACATTTCACCATAGACGAACAGAACACATGTGAGATTTTATCCACAATCATAGCATCTTGGAAAACAGAGAGAATATTCACAGAGATCCTCTTCCATAGAAAAATTCTTCCTGCCAAGTGACGTGATGTTTCACACATCATCCTCAACATCTGACTCAAACTCACACACACAATAGTAAAAATCACATTTGAATATCACACATCTGAACACATATAGTACTTCTCAGCAGAATGCACATCCACACACAACCAGTTATAACAAAAATCAATTCTCATTCAGCCACACTTAGAATAATAACACAACCAAGTGGAAGATCATCAAGATTAGTTTCTTCCTTTACATTCAAAAACACAATGCTCCAAACCAACATCAGGTTTATCTTCGAACACATCAGTTTGAGAACATTGAGAACCATATCAGCATCAGTTTGAGGGATCTCAAAATTGGTTTCAACAGCACTAACAGGTTGGTCTTAGGATGTTGCAACATCTGGTATAACATCAGACTCAGATGGAATATGAGGAGTCACTATTGTAGACTCAACAACAGTTTCAATGACATGACTAATGGGTTATGAAGAATGAGTTGGTGCGGGGTTCATTAGCAGAAGCACAAACAAAAGCAACAGAAATATCATGTGTACTAAATGGTTCAACAACCTTACTAGGGGCAAGATCTACTTGACATATAGACACAACAGAGGGTTCTGCAGGGGTTTCAACAACAAGTTCAACACTAGGTTTGACATTTGCAATCTCAGAGGTTTCAACAAGTGGATTTAGAACTGATTCAACTTGCACATGAGGTAGTTCAACAACAGACTCTTTGGCATGATTTGTGAGAGGAGTCATTTGGCCAGTTGATGGTTCAACACTGGTTTCTTTAGTGGGTGGATCACTAGCAACAGCATCAACAACAATAGTAACAGAACTAGACTTTTCTTGGGTCTTTTCAAAGATACGATTAACCTGGCTAATAGACTTAGAAACATGTTTCACAAATGTTTCAACATTTTGTTCAACATGCAAATTAGAAGCAGTTATAAAAGATTTTGAAACACTTACAGAGGCATTACTTATTGAAGTTTCAGTAACATCAAGATTTCCATCCACATAATCAAAAGAGCATGTGAGATCAATAATTGGTACAGATGAAGCATCAAGAGAACTTACATTTTCAAGGGTTTTCAAAATGGCAATGATTTTCCTTATTTCTTGTGCAACTCTAGTTATAATAAGGAGAAAATATATGTTTGCACGCCTCCACAACTGTAATTGCTATAAATTCTCACACAAACAAATACATAAATAGCCATTTGACTTCTCAAACTGCTCACAATCTAAAACCTTAATGTAAATATCTTTCAGTTCATGGTTCACAACTTTATCTTCCCCTAGCTCCCTGAGGAAATAATGATCAATGTGCTTGGGTATGCTATGTTGAATGGGATTCTTAGAGATATTACTAATACTCACATTGTTGCAGTGCAATCTTAGAACATCCTGTTCAACAGTGTATTCCTGAAGCATTTGTTTCATCCACAACATTTGAGAACAAGAACTTTCTGCTGCAATATACTCTGCCTCTGCAGTAGGTAGAGCCACACTATTTTGCTTCTCAATAAACCAAGAGATCAGATTGTTACCTAGGAAGAAATAACCACCAGATGTACTTTTTCTATCATCAGCACTTCTAGCCAAATTTGCATCGCAACACCCTGTAACATTCTTCTCACGATGATTCTTCTGAATTTTGATTGATGACACTATTTTGAATTCAGAATCTTCACAATCAATACCACCTGACTCAATGTTGAACTCTTTATTTTGAACATATGTCAGCTGGGATGATGTTCCAACATTGTCTTCGACATCACTCACTCTTTCAACTATCAAATCATGTCTTTGGTGCCACAATTTGAATTCATCTTCTTTGCTCAGCAAGCATGGGGGCAGGTGTGCTTCCTCATCTTGTGGTACCCATGAGTAACATTTGTCCTTAGATCTGGTACCCCTCATTAGTATCTTGCCTTCTTCATCAGTGACCACACATTCAGACTGAGTAAAGTCTACCTTCATCCCTTGATCACACAATTGACTTATACTGATCAAGTTAGCAGTTAATCCCTTTACTAACAACACATTTTCAAGTCTTGGTAAGCCATTTTTTGTCAGATTACCAATACCTACAATTTCTCCCTTTGCTCCATCACCAAAGGTAACAAAGTTAGTGACATAGGGCCTTACATCAACAAGAAATTTATCAACCCTAGTCATGTGTCTAGAGCAGCCACTATCAAAGTACCAGTCTTCTCTAGATGAGGCTTTTAAGGAGATATGAGCTATCAAGCTAGCCTCTTTGGTCTTGGGCTTCCATTCCTTCTTAACTTGTTGTGCTACAGCCTTGGGTTGCTCACTTTCTTCTTGTTGATACCACTTAGGATATCCATGCAGCTTGAAGCAAAAAGGCCTTATGTGTCCTTTCCTTCCACAATGATGACATACCCATCTATGAGACCTTCTTCTAACATTAGAACCATGATGTTGAGGAGAACGTTTCAACATCTGCTTCGCTGATGTAGGGTCATACTCATTTACAGCAGGAACAAACTTCTTCTCCCTGTTTTACTAATTGTTATTCAGAGTTCTATAGTCAAACCCTATTCCCTTGGGTTTTCCTTGATTTTGTGACTCTAAAATTTTATCCAGCACAGTGGTTCCAGTGTTTAACATCCTAACTTGTTTCTTCATATTCTCTAGCTGAGAGTTCAATTGAGTTACCTCATCAGTTAGTTCAGCAATTTTCTTCAAGCTTTCAACCCTCTCAGTCATGAGTTGATTTATGGTCTTCTTCTGCTTATGTAGGGTCTTGCAGATCTCCAAGTCCTTTTCATATAGCTCTTTATAAGTAGCAAGTAGATCATCATAAGACAAATCTTCATCACATGACTCATCATCTGACATACAAATACCAGTTAGAGCATTCATATGTTTGGCTGACTCACTATCACCTTCTGAATTATCTTCATCAGACCACGACACTACCAAACTCTTCTTTTGTCTCTTGAGATAAGTAGCACAATCAGTCCTGATATGACCATATCTTTCACATTCATGACACTGAACTCCTTTAGGTTGAGTAATCTTGTCATCAGATGTCACATTCTTCTGATTATCTAGCTGAATGCTGATGTTGAATCGGATGTTCTGACCATTTGGTTTCTGCTTTCCATCAGCTTGTTTCCAAGCTTGCTTGAATTTTCTTTCAACCATAGCTAGAGCTTCTGAGAATCCATCATCATTATCCAAATCGTCTTGAGATTCACATTCATCAGTGTTGGACATAAATGCAATACTTTTGTTCTTCTTGCCACCCCTCTCATTAATTGCCATTTCAAAGGTTTCAGGAGATCCAATAAGCTCATCAACCTTCATGGTGTTGATGTCGTGTGCTTCCTCTATTGCAGTTACCTTCATGTCAAATCTTTTTGGCAAGAACCTAAGAATCTTCCTTACAAGCTTAGCATCAGTCATCTTTTCACCAAGTACATCAAAAGAATTAGCAATATCAAGGATGTTCATATAAAAGTCATGAACACTTTCTTCTTCCTTCATCTTCAAGTTCTCAAACTTTGTGGTAAGCAACTGAAGTCTAGACATTTTTACCTTGGAAGTTCCCTCATGAACAGTTTCCAAAATATCCCAAGCTTCTTTTGCAATGACACACTTCTTGATCAACCGAAACATGCTCCTATCCACTCCATTAAATAAAGCATTTATGGCTTTTGAATTGTATGTGGATAAAACCTGCTCTTCCTTGGACCATTCTAGTTCTGGTTTCAACACACTAGTCTTGTTACCATCTTTATCTGTAACCACTGGATGTTCCCAGCCTGATAAGATGGCTCTCCAAACCTGAGCATCAATGGATTTGAGGAACGCTGCCATACGAGATTTCCAATAGTCATAGTTTGTACCATCCAGCAGTGGTGGCCTATTAACAAATCCTCCTCCCTGTTCCATAGTACCAGAAAACATTCCTGAATCTCACCCAAAATGAATAGGGTGCCTGCTCTGATGCCAATTGAAATTCTGGCACGCTAGAACTGGATGTTGAATGGGATGTTCCAACACTTGCGATGTTGAGTGTGATGTTGGAACATTCAAAGTACGAAAATCAACTTAGGCAACATAAAATAACCAACGAAAAATAAACAACACAGGTGATTTGTTAACCCAGTTCGGCTCACAACAGCAACCTAATCTGGGGGATACCAATCCAGGAGTGAAATCCACTATGATAGTTCTAATCCTAAGCTCTCAGAAAACCACCAGTTTACAGTTATGACTTAGACACTATCTCATGCAACTTCAACTTAGGAACTCCTAAGTTTGAGAACCCTTCTCACCTCCTACTCAACCACACACCCTGTGATTGTAATTAATACAATGATAAGATTTGAAAACACTTTCAGAAACCAACTAACTCCGTGCTTAAAAGCTTTAGAGTAGTACACAATAATACAACACAAACTATGTCCTAGTCTTGCATCAAGTTAACACAAGATAGGCTCACAACACAATACTCAAGAAACCCTAATCACAATACTTTTCTGTAGTATAATACACACGCATAACCCTAGCTAGATTTACAACTATGCTTAAATAATAAGGTCTTCAATTGGGCTTCTTCACATGTTGGGCTTCAAGGCTCATAGTACATTTCCAGCTCATCCATAAATGCATAGAATCAAGATTTCTTAAAGTAGAAATGAAACCATATAACAACATAAATGCTCGAGATACTCTGACCATGCATGTTTGACAAGAGCCTGGAATATAGGCATCGATTCCAAAAATAGACAACAGTGCATTTAAGAGGGGCGCTTTCAGCATAACCTGGATTCGTATCCGGATGTTGAAACATTGTATCAAACATTGTAGTATACTTTGTTTTAACAAAAAGCAGCCAACATACAAACACTAACAATTTTTAATCATAAAATGATTTGTTCTATGTTGTTTTGCTGTGCAGGTTCATAAGCCTTTATCTTAAGGAATTCTATAAAGTTTTTTGTGCTGACATCATCTTTTTGCGTTAAACTCCTGTTGATTGCAGAGGAGCAGTTTGATATTGGTAGAATTTTAATGTTGATAGTTTATGTTATTGTGCTTTGGATGGAATTTGTTAGCTTTGAGCATTGCTTTTGAATTTGATGACAGTTTTGTTCTTTTGCTTTGGATGCAAAAGCTTTATGCAACTGCTTCTTATTAGTGGTTAATTTGTAGTGAAGCTTGTAATAGCAGATTTATAAATGTGTGCTTTGGTTTCATTTATATTAGACTTTTCCATCTTTTAGTGCTTGAAACACTAGTAATGTTCAATATGTGGCACTTTAATGCTTGGTGATTTTGTTGTTCGGATTGTTTGTCTCTGAAACATATATTGGCTTGAGGTAGTTAGTGGTGTGTATGTTTCAGGATTTCTATTATCACTTGTAATGCCTCTTTAAGTAAATTATGTTATGTCTATAATTAATTTAATAGTTTTTTTAATTTTTAAAAAACCATTTATTTTAAAAAATAATTAATTCAGATTTTAAATTATTTTTTAATTAAATATGCAGTATTTTTTTAAAAAAATAATTTAATAATTTAATTATTTATAAATCAGAATTCTGTTTTTTAAATAATTTAATTATTAAATTATTTTTAAAAAAAAGTGGAATGGCTTATTGACGGCTGCAGGCCGTCAGGAATTCGTCCTCGAATTCCGTTCTTGAAGGCTGCAGGCCGTCAATAATGAAATCAACTCTATCACCATTCTTGACGGACAGTAACATTGTTGAGGGTCCATGGCCGTCAATAACAATTACTGACGAGCTGTTATTTGAGTGTCTAAGGCCCTCAATAATGCATGCATTTATGACGAATTTTATGCATTATTGAGGGCTTTTGACCTTCAATAATTCATTGTTTTTGTCGTGAGGGTAGTATAGATAATTTAAAAAGAGTGATAAATGAAGGGAAAAAAAATTGAAACAAGAAAAAAATAACAGTCATTAAAAAATGATTTGGATCAGTTAAATGGAGGACATTTTAATTGAAATTAACTAGCAACTCAGCTTGTGGCAAATATTTGGTAGCAAATCCTACATTTTCTTGTAGTGGGGGTATAGAGAATCGGTACGCCGTACGTTTAAATATAATACTCGGTACGTTATATATAAAAAAATATTAATTAAGAAAAAAAATAGATAATAAAAATATTAATACCATCAATAAAAATTAACTTTTAGAAATATTGAAATATCAAATTAACATTTTTTTTTAATTACCAAAAACATACAACAAAACAGTACCATCAATAACTAAAACCACCCACTACAAAATAGTAGACATATATCACAAATACTACAAAACAGTATCATGACTCAATCTGTATTCCTTTTTCCTCTCTTGGTGGAAGTCCTCTTCATTTCATTGTCCAATTCCATATTTTGTTCCCTCATTGAAAATTCTCCCAAATAAGACTCATTATGATCCACATCCCAACTTTTATATTGTCCACTCTTATAACTTTCAGAAAACCTCGATTGCAAGTGAATTTTTGAGGGGATATAAACTAGTTTATCCGCTATAGCACAATTGAATCGAATATTTGACTACATTGGCACGTGAGAGTTAAAGGTCAATTGTTTTATTGAATTGAATGAATAAAGCCAATTTTTTTTTTTTATGTAAGTAAATAAAGCCAATCATTTGAGCTTCCTTCTTATTACTATTTATTATTATATATGACAAATAATAGGTTAGTTAAAGAATTGTGATCCGGTACACGAATTTGCAGGTATTAATTCGGAAAAAATAGTGAATTGGTACACGAATTTGCAGGTACCAATTCGGAAAAAAATAGTGAACTGGTTCACAAATTTTAACGAACCAATTCGAAAATGAATTGCGAACCGGTAGGCGGTTCATGGCCTTGAATTATGTGACTATGCTTTCTGCATTCAATCCAAATTAATCATACAGTAAGTAATAAATCAAAACCTATATCAATTCTTCTACATCATTATTTTCTCTTTCTTTAAATACCCATTATGATTCCCACTATAAAGTACCTAATTATTCATATCTTGTAACTTGGAAAAATATAATTCAACTTTTTTGCTCACGTATGCAAGATAAGAGAATGTAAGTGTACTTGAGATTTTTCAGAGTTGTAAATGGAACTCTTCAATTTTTCTTCTTATTTTTGCATTGCAGTTATGAATTATGATTACTGTTTTAGGTTTCATTATCTGATTTTCTGACCATTCATTATTACAAATTTGGAATTTTTTTATTATCTGGATTTATGATTTCCCTGAAAATGAAATTGTCAAATTGATCCTAAAGTTTCTAGAAGCAAAGTTTTTTTTTTCCACTGTCTCTTGAGGTTACAAAGTCAAGTTTCATTTGATATAAAATCTATAAACCCTAGCATACATCAGTTGTTTGAATTCAGATTCCAACATGTTATTAGAAGAAACTGAACTTGTATTGTATCTCAAAATTTGGAGTTTTGTTTGGATTTACATTAAGTTAGTGGTTATGTCAGTTTTGGTGTCCCTTAGCTCACCAACAGATTATGCTTTTATTATTCGAAACAGGATTAATTGGTGGTATGTTTACAAGGTGGAGATTTTTCAGTTGCTATGATCAGCCGATGAATCATTCGAGGATCTAGTTGATTAAGTGAACCTGAAAGATTTATTTAGAGATTGGTAAAAGTAAATCGGATTATCAGAAAGATGGGATCTTTCGTAGGTCATATTTTGCCAGGAACGTTATTTCTTCTAGTTGGAGTATGGCATATATGGTGCTCTGTGGTGAGATATGTATCGAATCCTAAGACATTCCGAGTTTGTGTCTGGAATCCAGTACCGGGATTTGATGGCAAGTTCAAACACTTGGAACTCTATGTTATTTCAATTGGTGCTTTCATTGACTTATGCGTTGAGCTTTTAATTGCAACACAACTAAAGTTTTTTGTTGGTGGAATCTTGAATTCTACTTACTTGAATAACTTTGAGCACTCGGGAATGCTTCTCATGTTTTTTATCTTCGGTGTTGTTACCCTGCTCTCAGAAAACACAAGGTTAGGCATTGTTTTGTTCCTAGCTTTTTCTTGTTCGAAATCATTCACTAACTCAAGTATATTATTATGTTATCAGAACGAATAAGTTCTTTCCCGTTTAGTTGTATTAGAGATTATATTAGACAGCTCTTGGATTGGAATTGGCAAGTTTAGTTACTCTCTTAGTTGTTTAATGTTTATTTTATCGAGCCTCCCTCCAGGGAGCTTCAGAGTCTTCTTTTTTACCACATATATGGGGTTTGCATGCCTTGGAATGTTCGTTTAACTTTGTAGCTTCTTTTATTTTAGGCTTTGGCCCTCTTTTATACCAAAAAAGAGATTATATTTCTGTCCTAATGATGATGCTTTTAGCTTCTTACTATTATTTTATTTTGACAGCATTATTTATTTGATAAAGTTTCATGTATTTGATTTAGTCTTATGTCATTTTATTTTATCTTTGATGAAAACTTCAATGGACAATGAGTTCCCTAATCATCTCTTTTTGTTACTTTCGGCTGTGACTAGATATCACTGGACTTCACTGCACATCAGCTTATCTCTCTCATATAACTTAGTGCTCACTGCTAATATTTTCTTCTCCTTCTTATAAGTGCTGCTATAATTGTCCTTAAATTCAACCTGTGACTATTGTTGTTATACTACATGCTATTGGAAAAAAAATATTATTAGATGCTATGATAATTGTGAAGATATTTAATAACTATGTTGTATTCCTGAATTTATATTATTTACTGTCCTCTAGGAGATGTTCATGCTTATGGTTATAGTTACTATTAGTTCCATGGGTTGAAACAGATATTTGATTTAAAACACAGACACACGCACACCACACACACAGATGAGGAAAACCGTGCATACGTTAAGAAATTTTAAGTTCTCAAATGTCTGATACTCCTCAATTTGTTTAATCTCTAACCAAACAGCGACCGTTTCCTTCTTTTCCATTTTCACTTTCTCAATCCTAGATGAATAACATTTATTTGTTAGACAATGATTATGATTATTTTCAGTCATGAAGCCGGATTTAGATACATAACATTATATAGTTGCCAACTAGTTACTTTTAAAATATCTGAATATGCCTTTTTTTTGTCCATAAAATATGGTTATTTATTTTATTCACTTTCCTGCTCTAAGGGCATGTTTAAATTGACTTAATTGAGCTTATTTACTGTTATAAGACCTTGTAGGCTGTGACAGTGTTTGAGAGAGCTTATGAAAACACCTTATGACATGTCTACCCATTGTTTTCAGATTATTTTCATACGTTAACCATGATAGCTTACAAAAACAACTTATATGAGAACAATTTGACTTTATTTTATGTTGTTATAGAAATAACCTATAAACTTATATGATAAACACTCATGGTAAATGCCAAAGCAGGGTCTAATTTGATCTTATTATGTAGATATGTTCCCTTGCCAGAAGGTGCACTTTGTTTGATTGCTGGCACAGCATTCACTGCAGAGTATCTTCTATTTAACTTTCACTCAACGACACACAAAGGCTTAGAAGGCTATTATCATGTCCTCCTCGCCTTCTTGATTGGTCTTTGTGTTTTATCTTCAATTGCCGGAGCCCTGCTTCCAACCAGTTTCCCGGTCGATTTATGTAAGGGCATTGCCATAACTCTGCAAGGAATTTGGTTCTATCAGACAGCATTTGTTCTCTATGGCCCTATGCTACCGTCCGGTTGTAGCATGAAGGACAATATTATCACATGTCATTCGAAGGAGAGTGAGCTTCGTGGTGAATTGTTTGCTAATGTTCAGCTCTTTTTCGCAGTCCTTGCTGTTCATGTAGGAACTATAGCATCCTTTGGCTTTGCAGCTTCAAGATATGGGAATTTTGAAGAACTCACTCCTAATTAAGGATTTGATTAGATGAAGATTAGGACTATAATATTATGTTTCCATTTTTCTTGGTGAATGTAATGCTGTAGCAAACAATTGCTGCATTTGTGTGGTGAAATGGTTTTTAGAAGGTCAAATGTAAAGTTTATTTGTAAATTATTCATTTATTTGGCTTACAGTTACAACGTAAATTAAAATAATATGAAGGAAAGCCACTGGATTTGGTCTAGTGGTGAGGAGTTTGGGTAATATGCATGAGGTCCTGATCAACATTCCTTGGTGCAGTTACTTTTTGCTAAAACCTAGTGTTGCAAATTGCTAGGATCATGTTTGAAGAAATTATTACCTTTATTTCAGAAATGAAAAAATATCACCCTATCTTACATAATTCTTTCTTTCAACACTATGTAGTTGATTCTCCATAGAGTTTTGAGTATAGGTGTGTTACATCCAAACACCAACCCATACTTTTCACATGTCTTTAGTACTACCATCCTCTAAAAATGGATTTTTTAATAATAAAATAAATATTTCATATTTGTTTAATCTGAGTTTTTGACACAACCTCTATCATTTTGTATTTATGTAAATTGTTAGACTGCCCAACTAGATTGCTATGAACCTATGGTTACAGAGCTGGAAGATATTGAAGTAGTGTGAAAACTAGAGGTTGTGGCCATGTCAAGATTCTAACTATGATGATACAATCTGATTTATTATGTTTTGGCAATGATAAAATTATCTGATTAAACACAATAAAACAACTTTAAAAAAATGTCACGCAAGCGTAGCTAGCAAAGACATTATTAAAGAGACTGAGATTCGAACTTCATATTCTTCAATTATTCTTTCAACAAGTCTGTTATATATGGCAACAGCCACAAACTTTCGCTATCTTTTTGCATAATTTCATTCCTATCACGTTTCTATTCTCTTTATTTGTTTATTCATCTGGATAGTATTCTATACTTCTTCAAGATTACTACAAGTATTCTTTCAAAATGTAATTATATGCTATAACAACTTCATATCTTAACAAGAGTTATGCTAAATATTACGAAGAGCTTTTATACAAATTAGCGAGAAAGCATACATATCCTATTCTAAATAAACAAAAGATAGTTACTTTTGTCTTTGTCTGAAATCAGGCGTAGACTGACAAATGGTACACGAGCCAATCAAAACTTGTTCATGACTTTCGTATTCATTGTTTCGTTACAATCAACATTTTTCTTTTAATAGTAAGAATTGTTCATTCAACAACTCATGACAGGGGTTGAGAGCATACCAATTTAGTAAAGAGGAAAGAGATGCTTCGAAGGCTTGAAAAACAAATTATCCTAAATTTTCTAACATATTGTGATATCCGCAATACGCTTTCGATAAAAGAAGTGATGCGTCAATATCTGACTTTGTATTCTTCCCTATATTGCAGACTACCGTTTTAGCCTTTCATGTCATTGTTGTGTTCTCTATCTTGATACTGAATGCTGAGAAAAACTGTGATGAAGTTTTTTCCTGTGTTGCTAATAAAAGCTACATCAAAGCAGAAAAAGAGAGAGAGCAGAGCAATATGATTTCTCATTAACCGTCAAAATAGGACCTCCTGTTCCAAGCTTTACACAATGAGAAGCTAAGAGGTCCATAAAAAATTAACCACAAAGCCAACAGAAGCTAAGGAATCAATCTTTTCCTGCAAAATAAGAGATACAAATGTCAAGCTACTTCCCTCAACATTGGCAGCTATGAAATTAATAGAGGAAGAATAGTGCACTATTTAGGATCAATTACATGCATCCCAATATTAGATTCTCAAATGTGTGTAGTGTGTACTACTTCAACATGAAGAATTCATCATAAAGAAATCAAAACTTTCAGATGGCGGTCCAAACAGCGTTACCTCAACTGCTCAAGTCCAGTAGGATAAAAATCCTTTTTATGTAAGGGTGGGGAGGCAGGGGAATTTATGCGAACAGAAAAAGGAAAAATAGTAAAATGCATCGATTGGAACTGAATGCAGCGCGAGTTCAAGAAAATTAACAATCCTCAGTTTCTTATGTCATAACTTTGGAGACAGAATACAGATTTGGATCTAGCACAGTCACATTTTCATGCATTTGTTACATTAGCAGATTGCAGGCCGTCTAATCAAAATTAGACAGCTCACATTTTAACTTTGTGATTTGACTTGAAATACACAGATATATGAGGTGTTTGGCTTTGACCAGATGACCCGCAACTGCAGAAAATGGGTTTAAACTTTATTAAACGTTTAAACACAACTGCAGAGAATTGTGAACCTGAAAACCTATTTAGCTATTAGCTACTGTCAATGGAAAGTTTCAACCTATATTTCGAGTTTGGCATATAACCATCATAGGAAAACAAATATGAGTACGAAAGTTGGGATATTTCTCTAGATTCTGATTTTGGTCTTGTTTCCAGCTTGGGCTTTAAGCTCATTAAATAAGAAAATTATAAGATAAAAGGAATTTTTCCAAATGACGGTAGTTTCTAACATTGTTATATGATATTAAATGAAATAGCACCATCAACTTAAGAGTAATGGGTGAAGTTTGACCATTTGAGAGATTCTCATTGCAAATGTTATATTTACAAGATCCTAGGTATAGAAGGCTGTGTGAAAGTTGTGGAATTGCAGGAATGAAACGTAAGGTAAGGCTTCCTACAATAGACCCACAATGAGTCCAATCATACCTTAGATCCTATCGCAATGGGAGCTTTGTAACGCCAAATTGCCTTTCAAGGTTTAGGAGGAAAAATAGAGATTAAAAAAAAATTCCAAGACTAATAGAAGATAATGTGTTGGATAACTTGGTAGATGAATGAGCTAAATGCTAAAGCGGAGAAAAAATGCACTATGAAATAAAGATGAGTAGAAAACCATACACGCAGCAAACTCAACAAGATACATAGATGGTGCAAAAAGGAAAGCAGACAATTTATACAAGGAAAATAGTACTAGGTAAAGATGAATTTGATATTCTAAAACAAAATAATACCTTTACGAGGGAAAAACAACTGGTCCTGAAATGCTTGTATACTTTTACTAGCAGACGTAGTAATTAAAGGCAGGCTGTTCTTCATGTCAAAGAAATCAGTTCCATTGACTGATAAATATTTTTGCCGAAAGCAAGAGAACTTTTCACCAGCTTCTCTTTGAAAATCAGACACAGAAGGTACATTTCTAATCCAAACATCCCCTGCTGTTAGTGTACCAGAAAGATGACCGCCGGAACGTGCTAACTTCATTGCAGTGCTTTTTGTTGCCAAAAGAGCTGAATTAAAAGAAGTCACGAGTGATGTGTATGAGTTTAAGACTAGGAATCTTAGATTTTAATCACATAATTTTTGGATCAATTTGAGCATGGTTATCACTTATCAGTATCTTACAATAAACGTGAGTCATATCTTAATTCAATACAAAATTATATACAATTGATACAAATCTCTATTGTTTATCTATTTTGGACATAAATATTATATTAAATTCTGATTCATTAAGTTGACTCCCGATTCACTATGTTGAATTCTAATTCATTCCAATGAATCACTACATAAACTTAGTATTGGTGAGCCACTATTTTTTGTCGGTTATGTATAGTCAACCACTTTCCTTATGACTCAAAACTTAAATTATTTTCAGTTCATATATGATATATCATATAATATAACATAGTTATGACTTATATCACTTGTCTTTACTTAAAAATGTCATATTTTTATTGATAATATATCTCATGGTTCATAATTCGGAAAATAGTTCTTCCAACTCACGATATGAATATCACTTCGATAATCATGACTTTGAGAAATACACCTGATACTAACTAACTTCTACTAACTAAATCTTAACTACCCTAATTATCATATATTTTATATTCTAACAGCTCCTAAATCCTGATAACCCCTAATTGCATGCAAAACAATTCAATACATCAAAGTGACACATTGAGAAATCCATGAATGGTATATAGCTTAACAATTAACAGAAGAGGTATACCATTATAAGGAGCTGCAAAGATGACGTTAGCCGGAAGACCAATTCCAAATCCAACAAGAGTGATACCAACATTGAATCCAACGCCACAACCAGCTCCAACATAACCAACAACTTCAGGCCCAAATCCAGGACCCCATCCAACACCACAACCTACGCCGAAACCCATTCCATAAAATGCTCCATAAGTTGGATGAACAGGGTTCCATTTTTTATATCTTCTAAACAAACCCTTTATGATCATCACAACCTAACAACATAGAAGTTGTAAGTAATATACTAATAATCAACAAATTATCTCACAATCGCAACATGTTTGTTGAAATGCCAATGAGAAACTTTTAGTCAAACTATAATAGACATTTCAATTTATATTGAAAGTAAGTAAATAAAATCTAAAATCACGTTTAGAAAATCAATTTTGATAATCTAGAATTTGAAATACACAATTATAATGATGAGCTAAGGATAAGTAAAAAATATAAAATGGAAAGAGAATTGTGAAGACTTACGAGGAGAAAGAATAAGCGAAAAGTATAATTGAGTTTGGTATAAGGAAAAGTGATGAGTATCGCAAACGTGAAATGAAATCATAGAAATAGAGTGATTATCCATACACAAGACATAGTAGCAGCGAAAGCGAAAGACGAAGATAGAAGATGATAATAATCATGATAAAGTAGTAGCTGTAGTATATTATTTATGAGAAATTAGATTTTTCACTTCAAGATTTTTATTTTTTTTACGAGATATATAGTCTAAGCACCGTCTAATTCAATGGATCAATCCCACCGTCTATTTCGAAAGATCAATTTGTGGAGATCTCGCTTAAAGCCAGAGTTTTTATTTTAATCTGTAGGGACTAACCTACCGAAATTGACAGCAGAAGGAATTGAATCTGAAACCTTGACAAGTTCAAAAACTCAAGTCAACACCACTATGTCAACCCAAGTGTGGATTTCACTTCAAGATTTTAATGTTACTGTATTTTGGTTTGTGTATATTTTTTAAGTTATTTTGTAAATTAGGATAAATTGTTGAAATGTTTTTCTTTATAATTAAAATATTGAATTATAAAAAATATAAGGTATACTAACTCCTACAATTTTAGAAAACATGACTCGATGCAATGAAAGCAAGTTAACGGTTTGTTTGATTTACAAAATGTAAGTACTAATCAGAACAACACATGACAAATCAGAATAATTAAGATAAGCATGTAAGACATCTTATCCAAAACCAAGATATGAAAATAAGTTGGTTCACTAATGAAGATAAATTAGCACTAGTTCTTCTAAACATAATATTATTTTTGAATCACAAAATATTTCAAGTAGTAGCCAATCAAATTAAATGACGAATCTTCTCAGATTTTGTATCTTTTATTGTGGAACCAAACAAGTCAAAATGATTACACCCTTCATAAAAAAAGACTTAATTGCATTTTTGGTCCCCTTTATTTTTCACTTTTTGCAGTTTTTATCCCCCTATTTTAAAACTGGAGACTTGACCTTATAATTAGAGTTGAGTTTAGGGAAAGGAAATAGATTCTTACAATATGTTGATTCAATGTTCAAATCTCGTTAGAAAAGACCTTCAATACAAGAAATATGATTTTTGGCAGCGCTTTTTTTGTTATAATTTGTTATAAGTCATTGGCAAAAATTACCTTTTGATAATTTTACCAACAACTTGTAATAACTTATAACAAAAAAATCATTATCAAAAATCATATTTCTTGTACACATCCAACAAAAAAGATGGATATATATATATAGGGGATGTATCAAGTGAGAAAGCTAATTTTATGTGAGAGTGAGAGGAAGTATTCTCAGCCTTTAGATCAAAATCAATGGGTTATATTGATTCTCTTATCATAGTGACTCACACCTCAATATTTCTCACTATTTTTCGTCTTTTCCGTTTCCATTCTTCCGCCCCCTTCTTTTTAGCAAACGGCAAACCTGTTTCCTATTCTCTATCTCTTTTCTCAATAAATTAAAAAGACTATTACATTACCAAAAAGGAAAACAGAGGTGCCTTCTCCCTTCTTTTCTTCTACCCTTTTACATCACCAGAAAATCGGTTATTGATAATAAAAGAATTCAAATCATATTGTTGTATCAATTATGAAATTTTGTTGGGCTAATTCTAGGTTTATATTAAAAACAAAAATCATTGCAATTCTGGGTATGTCCTTTTTGTTGAATTCTCACTTCTATTCACCCCCAACTATTGAATGAGTGCCAAGTTGAATTTCGATTTCTACTGTGTACTAATGAATCATGCCAGATAAAATTTGTTAACTTTAATATTGTTAACTTTAATATAATATAATATAAACAACAATATGGAAGGGGCATGAAGATGGTGAACAAAGTGCATTGACAGAGAATAGGAAACAGGTTTGCGGCGGAAGAATGGAAACAGAAAAGACTAAAAATAATGAGAAATATTGAGGTGTGTGAGTCACTATGATGAGAGAATCAATATAACCCATTGATTTTGATCTAAAGGCTGAGAATACTTCCTCTCACTCTCACATAAAATTAGTTTTCTCACTTGATACATCCCCCATATATATATATATATATATATATATATATATATATATATATATATATATATATATATATATTGTCTTGTGTTTATTTTGATGTTAAAGTAACACAACTTTTAAGTTATTTAGTGTAAATTGTTGATTTTCCGCATGATGCCAACATAGTCCCCTAAATTAAATTAAATGAAGCCAACATAGTCTCATAATTTGTACCATTGTATTTCTTTTTTTTGTTGGGCAAAAGAGGCATATCCCCTAAAAAAAAACTAAAAACCACGAGAAAAACTAATACAAGCAGAGTCAGCTCAAAAGGGCAAAGAAATCAAACTAGGAACAACATTAAAAATCTTGAAATCGATTTCAAGGATAAATCATGCTTTGCCAGATGATCATCAATTTGATTTGCTTCACGGAGAACATGACTCTACTCAATTGAGTTGTCATTGTGATGGATTTGATGTACATTTTCCACAAGGATACGTAGAGGATGAGTGAGAAGGCATCCATCTTTGAGCAACTTTATAGCTATCAAGGAGTCTGAATACACTTTAATCTTCCGAAATCCTCTATCCCAAGCTAGTTTGAGTCCATGGTAAATCCTCAACAACTCTACTTCGAGAACTGAGGCATTATGTAACCTTGCTGCAAACGCGACAAGAAAGCAACTATTATTGTCACGAAGAATCCCTCCACAAGCAGCATTACTTCCTAGCTCCACCGCCGAACCATCTGTATTTAAAGCTACCCAATCTCGCTCGGGAGCTCTCCAACTAATCCCCTCTATCGAGATATTGTTCCTTTAGTTTTTGTTAATGTTTGACATAATATCAAAACTATTATTAATAGCACTAATAGTAGCCAAAACCTTGTCTTTAAATTTAACACTATTATGTATTCTATTATGTATTCTGAAATTCCACCAGTACGAAGTAGGATGTTTGATACAATGTTCCAACCTTAGGGATGTTGAATGCAATGTTGGAACATTCACAAACAGACAATAATATATGAAAATAAAAACAAGGCACAAGTAAAGGACACAATATCTTTGTTAACCCAGTTCGGCGCTTAAACAAGCCCTAGTCTGGGGGATACCAATCCATGAGAGAAATCCACTATGATAGTTCTAATCCTAAGCTCTCAGCAAACACCCATGTTTACACTTATGACTTAGACACTATCTAATGAAACTTCACCTTAGGAACTCCTAAGATTGAGAAACCCTTCTCACCTCCTACTCAACCACTGAACAAGTGATTGTAACTGACACAACTATAGAGATTTGAAAACACTTTCAGAAACAAACTCTCTCCGTACTTAAAAGCTTAGGAGAAGTAAAACACAAATACAAATCAAACTAAGTCCTAATCTTGTAAAAGAGTAACAAGATAGGCTCACAACAGAAAACACTTGACAACTCTAGAAATACTGTACTTAGCACAATACAATACACACATGTACCCTAGCAAGGTTTACAATGTAGCTTAAATACAAAGTCTAGAAATGGGCCTTTGCACATGTTGGGCTTCAAGTCTTCAGCGACAAAATCCAGGTCACATAAACACAAGGTATCATGAGTATCCTTAGTCATAAAAGAAGATACGATAGAGCAATAAAAGCTTGAGATACTTTGACCATGCATACGAGCTAGGATCCTGGAATAAAGGCGTGGATTCCAAAAATAGACAACAGCGCATTAAAGAGGCGCACTTTCAGCATATCCTGAATTAGTATCCAGATGTTGAAATATTGTGTCCAACATTGTAGTAACATATTGTTTTACCAAAAAGCAGCCAACACACAAACACTAACAATCTCCCCCTTTGGCGAAATTTTTGGCTAAAACAAATTGGAGTCATACAGACAAGCCAATGGAATGTTTAGTACATAAGTCCTTAGATCAACTCAAGCACACAAATCATAAGGCAGTTATGTAACAGAAGAAATATTCAATGGTTTGTATCAGAGGCAAAAAAAAAATCAGCAGAAGCTAAACAACCAATTCTTGACCTAGATCCATTAGACAGTGTTTCAACATTATTCAAAGCATTGAGAATGCTCCCCCTCAATCTTATCACATCATCAGTAGGAGTTTTACTCCCCCTCAATTCAACCTGACTTCCTGATGGTTCAACATCCCATCCAACATGCATTCATACAGATAGGCAGAGACAGATATAAACATAACACAGATATCACTCCCCCTTTTTAGTCACAAAATTTGCCACAGGGGCATATAATAAATAGCCAAAAGTACCAGGTGTCATAGCAGAGAAACAAAACAGGACCAATTATCCAGGGCTGAGCCCATAATAACAACCCAGAAAATCATCAGGAATGAAAAATAGCACACAAAAAACAGTAAGGAGCAATAAACTAGTCTTCAGAGCTACTTGCATTTGAGTCTCCAGCCTTCTCATCTTCTGCCTCAGCATCAGTGGCTTCATCAGCATTTTCATCATCAGACCCATCAACCACATCTGTTGCAGCATCTTTACCACCACTAGCCTGTGCAGTCTCAACCTTTTCCTTAGCACAAGCTGTAGCATTCTGCTCATCTTGCTCCAGAGCCTGAATCATAAGTTCAAACTGAGCCTTTCTTTCATCCATCTCAGTGATGGTCTCTCTAAGTGCAGCCACAATCTCCTGCCTAGTCATGACCACTGCAGGTGCTGCAGACCCAGATGCTCCAACAATGTCTGGAACATGATGTTTCCCAAACAGCTTGTAGTGTAGAGACAGAGGAGATTCCCTCTTTTTAAGAACATCAGATGCAATCTTGACCTGAGGGACTTGGTCCAAGATGATATCACAGAGCAGTGTTGGAAAAGCAATAGGAAGCTTCACAGCAGAGCTCTTGGCATGCTTCACAGTCTGCTTAAAAATGTAGTATCCAAAATTTGTTTTGTGACCTGTCCCAATGAGATAGATCATTTTTCCAAGCACACTAGCCACATCAGAGGAGTGGGTTGTAGGAACCCAATTGTAAGCTCCAATCCTGTTAAGAATAGCATACTTAACAGAGAGTTTACCAGCAGAAATTTTCCCCTTTTTAGGCCAGACCTTCACCTGATTTGCAGTTATCACTTTGCAAATCTCATTCTCAGAAACAGTAGGACTAGTACATTCAGCAGCATTAATACCTAGGTAGTTGTTGATCACCTCAGGAGAAAACTTCATCCTTTCTCCTCTCACCCAAACAATCTGAAATTCTGAGCTAGCTGGATCATCACAATCTTCAGGGATGTTCACCAGAAATTCTTTGACCAACTGTTCATAGCAGTCACCCATCTCACTTATAGTTTTCAACAGCCCAGCATTCTTGATTAGATCAATTACCTCAGTCATTTTCAAGGCATCATCACCCAATTCTCTTTCCAGGGCCAATCTCCTGTGAAATATGAACTTCCATCTATGGCCATAAGTAGGATTGTGGAAGGAGATTTTGTCAGTGGGTACATCTTTGACAATAGTAGGAACCCTCTTTGCAGCAGATTTCTTGACAATAGAGTAGGTAACTTGGATGTTTGGCACATCCTCAGAAACATCCTCATATGATTCACTAGAGGCAGCAGCCTTTCTCTTCTTTCCCTTAGAAACAGATACCTTGGGAGTAACCTTACTCCACCCCTTCTTGGGTCCAATCATCACACCTTTTCCTACACCCTTCTTTGCAGCTTTGGGTGTTTCAGACACACTAGGAACAGCCTTCCCTTTACTACTTCTTAGCCTTTTACCAATACCAAAGGCTTGTAATATAGGAACTTCATCTTCCAAATCATCTATGTCAATAACAGGAGCTTTACCCTCTTGGTGAACAGAAGTTTCTTCTGGATCAGTTTCAATCTCAACAGTCTTCTGGGGAGTGGCATGCTTAGCAGCATTGCTTACTGAATGAGTTGACAAATTGTCATTCTCATTTGCAGTGTGAAAGCCAGAATCATTTTCAATACCAGCAGGAGCCACAGTTGGATGAACATGTTGTTGGTCCAAGCATGTTCCAACATCTGGTCCAACATCCTCTACACCAGTAGGAATCTCAAGGGTTTCATGAACAGTATTAACCCCCTTTTCAGCAGCACTTTTGACAACAGAGTCCACATCCATATGATCTATTGCAGAATTTAAGGCATCTAACCCAATGTTTTCATGAGATTTTAGAGTTTCAACAGTATTACCTTTTTCAGAATCTGAAGGGATAACCTTGTCAGAAGGTTTTGGTGATGCTTCAACATTGATGTTCTTCTGCACTTGACTGGATGATTCAACATTCACCTTGGCATTGAGGTTGAAAGGATCATCTTTCGTGAGCAAATCATGCATATTCAGGTTGCTTTTGCATTGACCCTTTTTCGGTTTGGTAAAGAACTTCGAGCCGGGGTTTGAGAAAGCCTCTTTCTTTGTGTTCTTTGAGGTGGATTTGGCAGGAGTTGCATGTGACATTTCTTCAGGTAAAATAATGGTAATGGGTTTGACATTCAAGGGAGCATTGGTTTCAAAGGTTGGAGAGACAGGGGTTTGGTCTTGATCATTGACAAGTGTGGTGTTTTTGGCGGAAGGCATGGTGGTTGGGTGGTAAGGTTCGTATTTGACGAGATGGTGAGGGAGTGAGAGAATAGAGACGGCAAGAATAGGATTAGTGTTATGAGAAGTTGAGAGAGTGTGAGGTAGTGAGAAAGGGCTAAGTAACGTGTAGTAGGTTAGTTTTAAAAGGAAAGAAGTTATTTGATATGATTTACCTAGGAGATCGTGCAGCAAATTATGGGAGAGACAAAGAGCGGTTGCGCGCTGCTCCTTCCTTAATTGCTATAACTCCTCATGCAAACAAATTCCCAACTTGCCCCTCAAATTTTCAAATTGTTTTGCATCCAAGGCCTTGGTGAAAATATCAGCAATTTGTTCTTCTGTGCTCACATGATCCAACACTATAATTTTGTCTTCAACCAAATCTCTGATGAAGTGATGACGGATGTCAATATGTTTGGTTCTACTGTGTTGACTGGGATTTTTGGATATGTTTATGGCACTAAGATTATCACAGAACAATGTTAGAACATCCTGTTCAACATTGTATTCTTGAAGCATCTATTTCATCCACAATAGCTGAGAACATGAGCTCCCTGCTGCTATATATTCAGCTTCTGCAGTAGATAGAGCCACACTATTTTGCTTCTTACTGAACCATGAGATCAAGTTGTTACCAAGGAAGAAGCAACCACTAGAGGTGCCTTTTCTATCATCAGCACTTCCAGCCCAATCTGCATCACAATAACCAATCAGCCTTGAGTCTTCACCATGTGTATACAATATCCCATAGTCACTTGTCCCATTCACATACTTCAGTATTCTCTTGACCTGAGCTAGATGGCTAACTTTTGGATCAGCCTGGTACCTAGCACAAACCCCAACAGCAAATGTGATGTCAGGTCTACTAGCAGTTAGATACAGTAGACTTCCAATCATACTCCTGTACTGACTTTGGTCAACAGATATTCCACCTTCATCCTTGCTTAGTTTCAAATGTGTAGGTGCAGGTGTTCTCTTATGTGTAACACTGTCAAGTCCAAACTTCTTCACTATATTCTTAGCATATTTGCTTTGTGAGATGAATATGGTGTCTTCCATTTGTTTGACTTGTAAACCAAGGAAATATG
The DNA here is from genome assembly GCA_954870985.1 of Trifolium fragiferum. Classification (NCBI taxonomy): domain Eukaryota; kingdom Viridiplantae; phylum Streptophyta; class Magnoliopsida; order Fabales; family Fabaceae; genus Trifolium; species Trifolium fragiferum. The sequence continues at coordinate 23,511,969 of OX940792.1, forward strand.
TTAACTCACCAACTAGACTCATTTCAAACTCTGACTGCATTTGAGAAATGAAATGTTGGACCATCTGATTCGACATCCCACCAAAAACTATATCATCCACATAAATCTGAGCTATCATAATCTTACCTTCTTCTTCCTTTACAAATAAGGTTTTATCAGAACCACCCTTTCTGTATCCATGTGTTACTAGAAATTTAGTCAACCTTTCATACCAGGCCCTAGGTGCTTGCTTTAAGCCATATAGAGCCTTTTTGAGTTTGTACACATGATCAGAGTAATTTGTTTCTACAAATCCCTTAGGCTGTTCCACATACACCTCTTCTTGTAGATACCCATTCAAGAAGGCACTCTTTACATCCATCTGGAATAGTTTAAATTTGAGAATGCAGGCAACTCCTAGCAGTAGTCTTACTGCCTCTAACCTTGCCACATGGGCAAAGGTTTCTTCAAAATCAAGTCCTTCCACTTGAGTATATCCTTGAGCCACTAACCTGGCCTTGTTTCTAGTGACCGCTCCCTTTTCATCAGACTTGTTTTTAAACACCCATTTGGTACCAATCACATTTACCCCTGCAGGTCTGGGAACAAGATCCCAAACATCACTCCTTTTGAACTGATTAAGTTCCTCTTGCATTGCTTCTATCCAGCATTCATCAGTGAGTGCTTCTTTGACATTCTTTGGTTCAAGTAAGGACACAAAACAAGAATTGCTAATTACCTCATTTGATCTTCTGGTAGTGATTCCAGTCTGAGGATCTCCTATGATAAGGTCTTGAGGATGATTCTTTTGAACCCTGACTGAAGGTCCTCTGTTGTTAGTTGCGGTGCCTCTGTCAACTATTTCTTCACCATCATCAGCTTTGACTGCTTCACCAGATTCAGTTTCTAGTGATGTTTCAACATCTTGTTCAACATCCGCACTTTTTCCTTCATACTGATCATCTATCACCACATTGATTGATCCCATCATGACTTGAGTCTTAGAGTTGTAGACTCTGTAAGCCCTGCTATTTGTTGAGTATCCAAGAAAGATTCCCTCATCACTTTTAGGATCCATTTTTCTTCTTTGTTCTCTGTCAGTCAGGATGTAGCATTTGCTCCCAAACACATGGAAGTGTTTTACAGTTGGCTTTCTTTCTTTCCACATCTCATAAAGAGTGCAAGATGTTCCTTTCCTCAAGGTCACTCTGTTATGAACATAACATGCAGTGTTCATTGCTTCTGCCCAAAAATGATAGGGGAGTTTCTTGGCATGAAGCATAGCTCTAGCTGACTCTTGTATTGTTCTATTCTTCCTTTCAACTACTCCATTCTGTTGAGGAGTAATTGGTGATGAGAACTCCTGTTTGATTCCTTCAGATTCACAAAATTCAGCAACCTTGACATTTTCAAACTCCCTACCATGGTCACTTCTTATTCTTACTATTCCTGTGTCTTTTTCCCTCTGAAGTTGCAAGCAGAGATTTTTTAGAGCTTCATAACTGTTTGACTTTTCTCTTATAAAATTTATCCAGGTGAACCTTGAATAATCATCAACCACTACCAAGGCATATATCCTACCTCCTATGCTTTCAACCTGCATAGGTCCCATGAGATCAATATGTAGTAGTTCACGAACCTTAGATGTTACCTGATGTTCCAACTTCTGATGAGACATCCTGGTCTGCTTCCCTATTTGACAGTCACCACATATTTTTCCTTCCTCAATGCTCAAGTTTGGCAGTCCCCTTATAGCTCCAGCATTGATGGCTTTCTTCATACCTCTAAAGTGTAGATGTCCCAACTTTTGGTGCCACATCTTGACCTCATCTTCCTTACTCATGAGACAGGTTGAGGGACTCATTTGATCATCAGGGGATGACTACAAATAGCAGTTGTCCTTTGATCTTCTACCTTTCATTAGGACATTGTTATGATCATCAGTTACTTCACATTCAACTTGCGTGAAGTTCACCTTTAGCCCTTGGTCACATAGCTGACTAATGCTGATCAGGTTAGCAGTTAGTCCTTTCACCAACAAAACATTATTAAGTCTAGGCAGACCTTCCCTCTTGAGCTTCCTTATTCCAACAATTTGTCCTTTAGCACCATCTCCAAAGGTGACATAACTGGTAGCATAAGGTTTCACTTCTTCAAGATATTCACTAGCACCTGTCATATGCCTAGAACACCCACTGTCAAAGTACCAGCAATCCTTGGATGAAACTCTTAGTGCAATGTGAGCTATCAAGGCAGTGACTTCCTTGTCCTTTGGTTTCCATACCTTAGCATTTGGATGACCTCTTTCTTCTTTCTCTTGATGATACCACTTGGGATAGCCGTATAGTTGAAAGCAGTAGGGCCTGATGTGACCTATCTTACCACAATGATGACACACCCACCTTCTAGGTCTTCTTCTGGGTGAAGAACCATGATGTTGAGCGGGACGCTTCAACATCTGAGTGCCAGTTGTGGGATTGTATTCACTCTCAGCAGGTACAAACTTCTCAACCTTCCTGGCTTGTTTGTTGTTCAGATTTCTGTAGTCAAAACCTATCCCTTTCCCTTTTCTTTGTTCTTGAGTGTCCAGAATTTCATCAAGCACTTCTGTACCTGTATTCAGCATTCTTACTTGTTTGAGGGTATTCTCCAATTGAGAGTTCAAGAGTGTCACCTCATCAGTTAGCTCAGTGATCTTCTTGAGTCCTTCATCTCTTTCTGACATGAGTTGGCTAATGGTTTTCTTTTGTTTGTGCAGTGTCTTGCAGATTTCCACATCCTTCTCATACAGCTCTTTGTAGGTAGCAAGAAGATCCTCATAAGATAGATCTCCAATTTCAGACTCAACATCTGAACTGCAGACACCAGTTAGAGCAGTTACATGTCTAGCTGACTCACTTTCACCTTCAGAATCACTCTCATCTGACCAGGACACCACTAGACTTTTCTTCTGCTTCTTAAGGTAAGTGGCACACTCAGTTCTGATGTGTTCATAACCCTCACATTCATGGCACTGAACACCTTTAGATTGTGATGGCTTCTCATCACCCTTGTTTCTTTTGAACTTATTTGACTGGGTGTTGATGTTGAATCGGATGTTTTGCCCATTTGGCCTTTGTCTCCCATCAGCTTGCTTCCAAGCCTGTTTGAAATTTCTCCCAATCATAGTCAGTGCTTCAGCAAAACCATCATCCTCATTTGCTTCTTCTATAGCCTCATTATCATCTGTATTAGACATGAAGGCAATGCTCTTACCTTTCTTTTCTCCTCTTTCATTTATAGTCAGTTCAAAGGTTTCCAAGGAGCCAATCAGTTCATCAACTTTCATGCTGTTGATGTCATGAGCTTCCTCTATAGCAGTTACTTTCATGTCAAACCTCTTTGGTAAAGATCTGAGAATCTTTCTCACCAGCTTTGCATCTGTCATCTTTTCACCCAGCACATCAAAGGAATTTGCCATGTCAAGAATGTTCATATAGAAGTCTTGAACAGTTTCCTCTTCCTTCATTTTCAAACCTTCAAACTTTGTGGTAAGTAATTGGAGTCTAGATATTTTTACCTTTGAAGTACCTTCATGTACTGTTTCTAAAATGTCCCAAGCTTCCTTTGCCACAACACATTTTTTTATGAGTCTGAACATACTTCTATCTACTCCATTGAAGAGTGCATTGATAGCCTTTGAGTTGTAGGTAGACAAGTCCTGTTCCTCCTTGCTCCAATCAAGTTCTGGCTTCAGTACTCCTGTTTTGTTGCCATCTTTGTCAGTGATTACTGGATGTTCCCACCCTGTTAAGACAGCCCTCCAGACTTGAGAGTCAATAGACTTCAGGAAAGCAGCCATTCTTGACTTCCAGTTGTCATAGTTCCCACCTTCAAGTAGTGGGGGTCTGTTGACAAATTCTTCATCCTTCTCCATAGTATCAGGAATTAGTTTCCCTAGATCTCACCCTAGTAACAGGCAGGGTGCCTGCTCTGATACCAATTGAAATTCCACCAGTACGAAGTAGGATGTTTGATACAATGTTCCAACCTTAGGGATGTTGAATGCAATGTTGGAACATTCACAAACAGATAGTAATATATGAAAATAAAAACAAGGCACAAGTAAAGGACACAATATCTTTGTTAACCCAGTTCGGCGCTTAAACAAGCCCTAGTCTGGGGGATACCAATCCAGGAGAGAAATCCACTATGATAGTTCTAATCCTAAGCTCTCAGCAAACACCCATGTTTACACTTATGACTTAGACACTATCTAATGAAACTTCACCTTAGGAACTCCTAAGATTGAGAACCCTTCTCACCTCCTACTCAACCACTGAACAAGTGATTGTAACTGACACAACTATAGAGATTTGAAAACACTTTCAGAAACAAACTCTCTCCGTACTTAAAAGCTTAGGAGAAGTAAAACACAAATACAAATCAAACTAAGTCCTAATCTTGTAAAAGAGTAACAAGATAGGCTCACAACAGAAAACACTTGACAACCCTAGAAATGCTGTACTTAGCACAATACAATACACACACGTACCCTAGCTAGGTTTACAATGTAGCTTAAATACAAAGTCTAGAAATGGGCCTTTGCACATGTTGGGCTTCAAGTCTTCAGCGACAAAATCCAGGTCACATAAACACAAGGTATCATGAGTATCCTTAGTCATAAAAGAAGATACGATAGAGCAATAAAAGCTTGAGATACTTTGACCATGCATACGAGCTAGGATCCTGGAATAAAGGCGTGGATTCCAAAAATAGACAACAGCGCATTAAAGAGGCGCGCTTTCAGCATATCCTGAATTAGTATCCAGATGTTGAAACATTGTGTCCAACATTGTAGTAATATATTGTTTTACCAAAAAGCAGCCAACACACAAACACTAACATATTCTGAAATTCATAAAATCACAGGAATCAATTTGCAAGAAGAGGATAGGCTAGTGTGGAAGTTTAACAGCAGAGGCAAATACACGGTGAAGTCGGCATACCGATATGCGATGGAAACACTTGTGGAAAATGAAGAATTTAGAGTTCCAGGAGAATGGAAACATATGTGGCAGTTGAAAATACCGCAGAGAATTAAAGTTTTTATTTGGAGAATACTGAGGGGATGCTTACCAACACGAGTATGGTTGCAAGATAAAGGAGTGGGATGTCCAGATAACTGTGTCCATTGTGAGAACAACCTTGAGAATGAATGGCACCTATTCTTGAGTTGTTACAAGGCCAAACAAATATGGGAGGTTGCAGGGCTGTGGAGCACAATTGAAACTTTGATTAACACTGTCTTGAATTTTAATGACTTTATTTTTACATCGTTCAGAACACAGTCACAACAAATAGTGATTGATATTATTATGATGTTGTGGTGCTTGTGGAGAAGACGAAATGAGAAGCTATGGGAAGACAAAGAACACCAGATTCAAGCTTCGATACAACAAGCAAGAGATCAAATTATGCAATGGAAGCTGGCCTGTAATGACGAGACAGAGGTGAGACCAAGGGACGGCGACATCAGCAACAGGTGGCAACCTCCATCAGTTGGTGTGCTAAAGTGTAATGTAGACGCTGCAATTTTTAGTGAACTGAATCGATACGGTGTAGGCATGTGTATTTGGAATGATAGAGGTCATTTCATCAAAGCAAAGACGATGTGGTTTGAAGGATCTCCTCCGGCACAGGAAACAGAAGCAGTGGGTCTAAAAGAAGCCATAATGTGGTTAGGTGAAATGGAAGTATCAAGAATGTCGATTGAACTAGATTGTAAGCTAGTGGTTGAAGGCGTTATTGATAGCTCTAGTAACCGAACTGAATTAGGCACTATCTTGAATTTGTGTCGGTCACTTTTATCTTTTTATCCAAACTTTGAGATAAGTTTTATACTGAGACAAGCAAATTGTGTCGCTCATCACCTAGCAAGGGCGTCAAAATTGTATGCTAGTCACCAAATTTTTGAGTCATTCCATCTTATATTTATACTACTATTATGAATGAAATGACATAAGTTATTTACCGTCAAAAAAAAATTATTAAAAACCATTTTATTTCTTTAACTAGAACGCAAAAGTATTAGTTAATAAATTCTCTTGTGTTAACTTGTGTCGTTAGTGGGGGCATGAAGTGACACTAATTACTTATATAGCAAAAGTAATGTGTCATCCATGTTTTCAATTGATGTTTAAATTTTAAACCTTAGGTTTTTATTAGTATGAAATCTCTAAAAAAAAAAAATCAATTTTTACATTTTAATCATTAATTAATTTTTTTCTTTTTTTAAAAAAAATTTAAAAATTATTTTATATTTATAATTTAATGGTCTATTGTCACATTATTTACTCAAATTTTTTTTCCATTTGAGAGAATCATTTATCATCGTGTTCCCCTACTTTGACTCCAATTGATTTAGACATTTTGGATCGTAAACCCCAAATTTAGATTACTAAAGCCTAATATATTTAGATGCGGATATTGAAAATTTAGAAGTGTTTAATCTTGTATTATTAAATAAATGGATGAGATCTTACATAGACACGTATATTTAAGCATATACTTTGGAGATTGAGAAATAATATCTTTTTAGGGACTCTCTTGCCATTTTTATCTTTGCTTGTGGATCAAATTATTTATTTTTCTTGGTTTTGACTTATATATATATATATATATATATATATATATATATATATATATATATATGTCAATTTGATTGTAATTCTTCGTTTAGTTTTATGAACCATAGTATAATAATCCTTCAGATTGCCTATACTACATCTAAGAAGTGTGCTTTCGAATTGTAAGGGTTGAGTAGTACTCCTTATATATGAGCCAAAACCAAGATTGGACTCAAATAGTTAATAAATTTGACGTAAAAAAATAAATTATTTGAGAAACTATGAGTTTGATTTCTATCATAAAATAATTTTTTGTTACATTTTATTTATTTTTAAACAAAACTTTGAATTATCAAGAATCCAAAGTATTGACACATTATTTGAGTGTCTCCCTTTGAAAAATAAAAATCAAGCGGTTTGTATTTACGAAATTGCAATCATTCGATTTCTTTTCTTTAAAAGAGTTTGGTAAATGAATGATTACAATATTCATGTTTTAACCTATTTTAATTTAATTTCCTTCCTTCTTCAACCCTTCCCCACATGAGATAAATTAAACCTTTTAATATCTCTTTTTTTCTTCTTTTGTTGGCATCCTTTTTCTCAAATGTATATTTCAATCTTAACGGTGTTTGTATAATCATACAAGTATAGTTGATAAGCTCAAGTTGAGCTTAATTCATAATTGTGTGTTTTAGTTTGTGTGGCTTAGATAGGGAAGGTTTCGTGGTTAAGTGTAGGGGTGTGATTGGATCGGTTTAAATCGATTTTTGGTGAATTCAATGTTCGAATCAATGAACTTTTAATTTGTTTGATTTGTATTGATTTATGATGTTTTAAAGTGAAATCGAATCAAACTAATTTGATTTATGTCTCATAAGAGTAGAAAGTTTGAATATGGACATGAGAAGTGTAAGAAAAAAACTTGATGAGTACGTTAACTATTAGTGTTAGAAGGACGAATCTTTTAAGCAGTTAAAATGTTGATAACGATATTAGTTGAAGTTATATTTAAATTTACTAATTAGATATCTCTTTTGAATGTTACTATTTATGATGATAAATGTTTTGTATCTATTCTTTTATGTTATTTATACAATTTAAATAGAGAATCACCCTTTTTTTTTTCTTGTACATATTTTTTTCCCTTTTTTTTATCCATTTTGATATTTGAATTGTTAGAAAAAAACAAACATAGAGAAAATAAAAAGATCACAAAATATATAGATAATAAAGGAAAAAATTCGAATATTAAACTCAATTTTGTATAACTTAAAAAGTCATATATAATGTAATACTGTAATACAACCTTCATTGCAATTTAAATATTAGGCTAAGTTTTTTAACAAAAATAAATAAAATCTATTTCTTTGAAGAAATATTGAAAATCTGAGTCAAAGAAGAAAAAAATAGAGACAATTTGATTGACATTTGCATGCATTGTTATTTTTCACAGGGAGGCCCACAACAAGGTAGAAGACAGCACATTAGGCTTAGGAATCATCCAAGACAAAATGCCAACATTCATGGTTCGATTTCCCATCATGCAAGAAATTGATTCGTTGCATATTCCAACAGCTTATTAAGGGTTGGTTGTTTTAGATTTTTTTAAAAAAAATTAAAATAAAAAATTTGATTCGATAATTTATTGACTAGAATTTTCATTCTTAATCTTAAATATATACATAGTTTGAATTCCAAATTTAATATCTTCATATATAATAAAATGTATAATATCATTTGAGCTAAACTTACGGAAATTATTAGTTATAATTTTTTAAAAAAATCTTTTTGTAAAAAGAAATAGTATTTTTAACCCTAAAATAAAAAGGTAACACTAATAACTTTTCTAAAATTTATTTTTTAAAAAATTAAGGAATCTAAGTTTAGAAATTAGAAGCTTCACAATTTTTTTAAAAAAATAAAAAATTTGTGATCAAATGATCAAACTGAATTATTAATTTTAGAACAATGAGAATATATAGAAGGTACTGATTGGTTTAAAAGCAATTATGAATAGTATTTACACAAGACAGCCACCCCACTTGTGTCTCTTTTAACATACAGTATAGGTGAGGTTTGCATCCTATTAATTTAGGAGCAAGAAATCAAACCCCAAACATTGGAAATAGGGAAAATATTAAACAAATATTTATTATTATTATAAGAAAAAAAATTACTTTTTAGGTTAATTGAAAAATTGATATATCTAACCTATAATATAAATCAAATATATCAGTTTTTCAATGAATTTAAAAAGTTTTTTTTTTTATAATAGTGATCCAAAGAAGTAAACATTTAGAGATTGATCAGATTATAGAATCTATCTGATCTTGAGAGAGAGAGGATACTCCCGGTTTAAATATGAAAATCGTCAATAAGTTTGTGTCAAAAATAAAAAATATGAAAATCGTCATTTCAAATATATATAGAGCTTTAATTTGACTTATAATAAAATTTTGGGTTAAATATGTTTTTAATCCCTATAAAATAGAGACCTTCTAAATTTAGTCCTTACTAAATTTTTAGTTTCTGAAAAATTATCACGCACTTAGTTTTGGTCTCTACTGATAAATCAACACATATTTTTGAAAGATTTTTTCGCAGGTATGTTTTGATCATCGTAAAAAGTTCTTCCAGAAAAAACGAGTTCGAAAAATTTGCTATTATCACAGGTATGTTTCGATCATCGCAGGTATGTTTCGTTACTTTTATCTTAAAATTTTGCTATTTGAAAAATTCATAATTAATTCATATCATGTTCAAAAATTCTAAATTTTATTAAATAAATTTTATATGATATTTTAAACATGTCCATAAAAAACCGTTCAAAAATTTAAGAGTTTAATTATAATTAAGGAAATTTAGTTTTAGTATTGACTAAACCTATATGCAAGAAATAAATTATAAGACTAAAAATATAATAAAAATTAAGTAAGGACTAAACTTAGAAGGTCCGCATTTTATAGGAACCAATAACATATTTAACCCTAAAAGTTTTACAGATAGTAATTATTTTGTGAAACAATTAAACGTACAATTTTTATATAAAATTAGTAACTTCTACTATACTATGTAAGTATTAACATATGTTTTTGGACACTTGTTAGTGTTTTTTTTTTAGTCCTTGTAAAATTAATTTGTTCATTTTAGTCTTTAATTAATACTCCTAAGCATTAGTTTGTCTTTGATAATAACTTCTGTGTTTTAACTTTTTATACATTGATTGAAGATAAAGATACTTGAAAAAATAAAAAAAGATCTACTTAATATGTCGGAAATTTTTGAAATCTCACTAAAACAAATGAAACCAAGGGTGAAAGAAGGGCTTTAGACACCTTGACTATGCTTTTCTTACTTAACAAGATCTAGTAAGAACATATCTTTAGCTAAAGCATGCTCCCAGATGCTGACACAGAGAATTTTATTTTTTTCACATACAAAAAGAGAATATTGATCAAGCCACAAAGGATTGTTTTAGTTTTAGCTTTTAAAAATTTAATAAAATAAAATACTCTCTTGTTTTAAGTTTTATAGCTTTGTGTATGTTTTCATCAACTTTAGAATCAACTCAAATTATTTAGAAGCGTAGAATTGATTTTTATTTTATTTTATATATATTTCAATATATTAAAGATGAAGTTATTTAACTAAAATATTGATCTTTACCGCTTAAGTGGTTAATGAATTTTATCAGTAAAGATTTTGTTATAGATCGCACTCCTTCTTTGTAGTTACATAAATAAATATATTTAAACATTTTAATTGGTTTGAGTTAAGGGATAAAGATGTTAAGGTGTAAAAGTCCACATAAAGGAGAAATACTAGCATTAAAAATTAATTGCAGATTTTGGCCATTTAAAAAAATGTATTTAAACACAAACTATTTCATTTTTAACTCAATTTTAACTGCGTAAAAAAATTATTAAAATTTGATCATCTTCGAAGAACCTGGGATCATCTAAATGATATATGTTGTAGTCAGTCGTTGGTTATGGATCATTAGTGACTGTACTCCGTTGTGAAGGATGAGTTGTACATGCACACACACTTCGACGATAAAATCAGAAGACACCGAAGATAAGGAATATTTAAGGTTAGATAGGATACATTTAACCTAGCCCATATGGTAGGTTTATATAGAAAGAAAGTTATGCTTTTAGGAGACCTATAACCTTCTTTTAATAACATATTTCGTCGACATCTGTTAGTTGATGGCTATGCGACAAAACCCGGCGGCCCATGATTCTCAACAAATAGTAGTAATTACATGTATTTTACCGCGCGTCTATCATATAGTTTACCCAACTAAAGATAATTCGGCTAAACCCGATTTAGCTCGTGATGAACCTTGACCCAATCCGAAACAAAATTAATTTTACAAAATAATTTAATTTTGAATCAATTTTTATCACAAACAAACACTTTGTTATTGTTCCTCTATTACAAGCATTCTTTGCTTAAAGAGAGGTTAGTCCTTGGAATAAAGCCAAGAACCCAAAAAAAGATAGTGAATGGGTTAAAGTTAAAGCACACAAACACAAATGACAAATCCATCACTTGGCCTCACCAACATCAAAGCAGAAAAATTTACACCCTATTCTCTGACAAAACCGACAATAGCCAGTAACATACTACCCTGCCCAAAAAGTTCCAACCCATACGAATGTTTAGTCACTGGTCATAGCCGGTAGTCAGTGCAATTCTGTCTAGTTACCGTACAAATTACTCTAAATTAAAACACTTGTTGATGAGACTATACAATTCTGTGTGTTGGGTTTTGGTCACACATTCACTGTTTTAGTCAGGGAAAACAAATTAATGGCACACAAAAATATTGTACATTACTAGTATTTCATTTTTTGAAAAAAAAAATACAAACATTACGTTATTCATACATCATGTATCAACTGACCCAAAGGGACTTTTGCTACATGTGAGAGAACCTTATACTAGTTGTTTGTAGCATGACAAGAAAAAAGCATGGTATTTGTTTCTTTTGACAAAATTGTAAGATTTTTCTATAATTGAATTTCAATTAAATTCAATATGGTTTGGATTGGATCAATACCTTACTACTTAGTACTACATCACTCGTGCAATTTGATTGGACCATACATAAGGTACTAAGTAACGTACTTTAATTTATATTTTAAAAATTTATATAAAACTTTAGCTTTTGTTTTCTTTTAGATTGGAAGTGGAATACGCATGTAAAAATGACTGACTGAAGAAGCAAAGTTGGGTGAATTGTGGTTCAGCGAATAAGCACAGACATTTGATGCAATGTCTTATTTGAAGAGCAGACTCTTTCCAAACAGTGCATGTACTTTTATCTATTTGAATATGCCCTTTTTTGGTTTACATGGTATGGGATGATGAGAGACTCACGTTTGGGAATACTATTCAAGCTACATTTTACGATGATCTCTACACAAGAAAAAGGGAGAAAATAGTTATTTTAGTCTCCGAATAATCACTTTTTGTTTTAGTTATGAATCAATAAAAAAATTATAAAACAACTCATGACTTTATAATCTGTTAGTCATTTTAATCTATGACATTAAAAACTTACGTTAGCTTTTCAAAAAAACTAATGTGGTAGTTTTTTGGGACGTGTCACATGCTGAGGAGATGTATATTTGTGAAACAAGTAGGTAAATGATGTGGTGGGAAACTAATATAAAAGTTCATTTAAAATTAAATCTCTAAATCACAAAATTCTTAAATTATACTCTCTCCGTCCCTTATTATAAGCACCCTTACAAAAAAATTATTTGTCCATAAATATAAGCCCATTTTCAATTTCCTAAACACATTTATTATTACTTTGTCAAACATAACCCCACTTTGCATTGAAATACGTAAAATCAACCACAAATACATCTTTTCACCAAGGACAATTTAGTAATTGTAATACCTAAAAAGTATACATTAATTACACTATCAACTTTTTTTAATAAGTGTGAAATTTCTCTTGGAGACTTATAGATAGGGACGCCGGACGGAGGGAGTATTGTTCATCTTTTTCTTCATCCTGGTTTCCAAATCCCTAATCTATCTTCTTCATCTTCAATTCAAACATCCACTAATTTAGTAACACATACTTCTCGCTAAACTATAAATTTCATTCTAACATAAGTTGTTAGTAATTTAGTACTAGTAATTTTTCACACCACTTTACAAATGGTGAAATAATGTTTTCATAACACATCTTTCTACTTCTTCCCAATGTATTGCCATTTTGATGCTGCACAACCAACTCTCTTGCAACACTTGTAAAGAGCAATTGTCATTTTTTTGTATAAAATCTATTTTGTCACGGTCTAACTATTGCTAAATTACGGTCTTTTTTATAAATGAAAATTGCATTGATACCACCTACCATCATCTTATTGTAAGTGCACATGTTCTCTTTGGTTTTAATTGATGTCAAAAATAGCGATGAAATAATGTATTGTGATCAAGGTAAATCATACTAAATTTTTTAGAAAGTTATTTTTGCAAAATTATCCTTGAACTTGTAATAATGAAAGATGGAATCCGTGGGTACACAATTCTGCACATCGACAACAAACTTCTTGAAATGCGTTGGGTTATGATTCTTACCACTCCGGCAATGATGGTGGTGACATGGCTCATTGGTATCGATGATGAAGAACATGCGTGTTCAACCAGATACAGAGATACGAGTACGCTCGAGGGCTTTATTGAGTTAACTGAATTCAGTTACAAGAGAGAGAATACAGTTAGCAAGATAAGAGAGATGGTAAAGAATGATTCTCATTAATTGGTAAATGGTGATAGTTACAAAGTATTTATACAGTAGATTATATTGCACTCTAATATAATCTCTATATTATTTACATTATTTTGGCTAAGCTAAGATATATTCTCAATAGCCTTCCTCAAGCTTATCTTGGTAAATATTAACCATGTTAAGCTTGGACATGAATGCATGAAACTTTGGTGGAGCTAAGGCTTTAGTGAGGAAATCTGCAATTTGATCAGCAGTGGATATAGGCAGTAATTTCAGTATTCCTTTCAACACTTTTTCACGCACAAGGTGACAATCTATATCCAAGTGTTTAGTCCTTTCATGAAAGACAGGGTTTGAGGCTATATGGACTGCACTTTGATTATCACAGTAGAGAGTTGGTAATTCTGAGAGTTTAATCTGCAGGTCTTTGAACAAATACAACAGCCACTGCAGCTCACATGTAGCTCAGGATAATGCTCTGTACTCTGCCTCTGAAGAGGACCTAGAAACAGTTGCTTGTTTCTTTGCACGCCATGAAACTAATGATTTTCCTATGAAGAAGCAATAGCCAGATATGGATTTCCTAGTATCCATAAACCCTGCCCAGTCAGCATCTGAGTATCCCACCAATTGTAACTTTGAATCTCTGCTGAAGAACATACCCTGGCCTGGATTATTTTTCAGGTACCTTATAACTCTGCAGGCTGCATTATAGTGAACTGTAGTGGGTGCATGCATGAACTGACTTAGTTGTTGGGTAGTAAATGCAATGTCAGGCCTAGTTGTGTTAAAATAGAACAACTTGCCTACTAGTCTTCTGTATCTGGATACATCATGATAAGGAGTTCCTACTTCACTATGTAGCTTGATAGAAGTATCAAGAGGAGTGTTAGCAGGTTTTGAACCAAGAAGACCAGAGTCCTTAAGTAAGTCCAAGCAATACTTTCTTTGAGAAACTGTGATTCCAAATTGAGAGTGTTCTACCTCTAGGCCAGGGAAAAATTTCAACTGTCCCAAATTCTTTATTTTGAAAGCTGAGTCAAGGACAGTCTTGATTCTATCAAATTCTTCAATAGAGTTGCCTGCTAGAATAATATCATCAACATACACCAACAGAGCAGTAAAAGTGTTGGCTCTTGTGAGGGTGAATAGGGAATAGTCAGAGGCAGATTGCACAAAACCTTCATCAATGAGTAAAGAGGTTAATTTTTCATACCATTTCCTGCTTGCTTGTTTTAAGCCATTTAAACTCTTATGTAGCTTACAAACCAGATTTGGGTTGTCACATGGTACTCCCTCAGGCATATGCTTATACACTTCCTCTTGTAAGTCCCCATGTAGAAAAACATTATTCACATCTAATTGATGTAGATGTCAACCCTGTATGGAAGCTATAGCAAGGAGTGTTCTGACAGTTGTGAGCTTGGCCACAGGAGAGAAAGTCTCAAAATAATCAACTCCTCCAACTTGGTTATACCCTTTTGCCACTAACCTGGCTTTATATCTCTCTACTGTACCATCTGCTTTAAGCTTGACTTTATACACCCATTTACACCCTATTGGCTTGGTGTTAGGTGGTAGCTCAACAATTTTCCAAGTACCATTCTTAACTAATGCATCTATTTCAAGTTTCATAGCAGCTAACCAGAATTCATTTTTACTAGCTTCCTCATAGGATTGAGGTTTAATGCAGTGTGTGAGTGACATAACAAATGCCTTGTGTGAAGGAGACAATTGTGTCAGTGCATGATAAGAGGAAATAGGATACATAAACTTATTACCTGAGGTGATTGGTTCTTGTGAAATAGCAGATGAATTATTACAGAGATAATCAGACAAATATAAGGGAGCCTTCCTTTGTCTGATGGGTCTGGGTAAGGGAGAAGGGATAGGAAAGGGGGAATAGCTGGTGTAGGAGAGGAATGATCATAATTTAAGGTATTAGGATGGGTCATATCTGTATTGAAGTGAGAGGTTGGGTTGTGTGGTGTTGGAGGTGAAGTGGACAGTGATGGTGACATGTCAGGAGAGGTTAAGGATGGGTCACTGTCAGATGTAACATGACAGGGCAGATCACATGGAATTGGTGGAGATGGGTGATAATCCCAAGGAATTTTAGGGGAATCTGATTGGTAAGGGAAAATAGACTCATGATGTGTCACATTTCTTGACAGGAATATGGTTTTGTCCAGTAGGTCATAGAGTATAACACCTTTAACACCAGGCTTATACCCTAGGAAAATGCATTTTATGGCCCTTAAATCCAGTTTGGTTCTGTGACTTTGTAGGGTGGAAGCAAAAGCAAGGGAGCCAAAAACTTTGAGATGGCTGAAGTCAGGGTTAGAACTATGAAGTAAACTATAAGGGATTTTATTGTTTAATTTGGGAACAGGGACCCTGTTCATAATAAAGACAGCATGCATTACTGCATAGGACCAAAAAGTCTTGGGCAAATTTGATTGAATTAGAAGAGCTCTGCCAATATTAAGGATTTGTTGGTGTTTGCATTCTACCCTACCATTTTGTTGGGGGGTTTCAACACAGGTAGTTTGATGAAGAATGCCTTTGGAAGCATAAAAACTAGGCATAGTAAATTCAGGCCCATTGTCTGTTCTAATGGTTTTGACAGCATGATTATGTTGAGTTTCAATGAATTTCACAAAATTTTGGACATGTGTTCTTGTTTCTGACTTAGTTTTCATTAATGTAATCCATGTATATCTAGAGAAGTCATCAACAGCAGTGAGGAAATAGGAATAATTATTCACAGACTTAATGGAAATGGGGCCCCAAATATCAAAATGAATCATGTCAAATGGTTTTATTGATCTGTGAGAACTATGTACAAAGGGAAGTTTTCTGTGTTTGGCAAAATGACAAATGTCACAAACAATATTGGAATCAAAAGTAACAGAAGGGAATACATTCTTTAACAAGGCAATCCTAGAATTGGACAAATGGCCTAGTCTGAAATGCCAAAGAGCATTTTCAGACAAGCAAATATTATTTGCAGAAACAAAAGTGGAAGTAAGCAAACTAGGGTTTTGCGTAATCTTTCCTTTATCTGACTGAATCAAGTGGTATAATCCATCTTTCTTTTCAGCCAAACCAATCATCCTTAGTGATTTATGTTCCTGAATATAACCAGCTGTGTCAGTGAACTTAACTACATATTGTGCAACATCACACAAAAGGGAAACAGAAATCAAATTCACATTGAATGAGGGTACATATAACACACCACATATACTTAGCAAAGGGGAAAACTTAACTGTGCCTGCATATTTTGTGACAACATGATTACCATTAGGTAATTTGATAACTATAGGATTGATTTCACTGTAAGAGTGAAACCATTGTAAGGAGGCACATATGTGATGGCTGGCACCTGAATCTATGATCCAGGTGTCAAGAGCAATATTGTGGCAGGCAGATGAATAAAGACAGTGATTTAGATAGTGTTTACCTGAATTGGCTGTTGATGAAGGACCAACAGCTTGGAATGACCTAACCTGATTGGAAGTAGCAACAGAAGTTTGATTAGTAGAAGAGGATTGAAGTAGAAGCATCAATTGAGCATATTGTTCTTGAGTGAGAGTATGTGATGCCATTGTTGTGTCTGATGGTGCAGGTGAATCACTATGGTCACCCCCTTCAGCTGCAACATTGTGGACAAAGGAATTATAATTGCGCATATGAGGAGGGACTCCATTCTTCTCAAAACAATTTTCAACAACATGATTGTTCTTATGACAATAGGTGCAGTAGCGATTTGAGCGATTAGAACCATTTGAAGAGCCAGGGCGGCCATTAGCAGACCTATTTGACTGAAATTTTCCTCTGGAAGCATTGACCAATGCATTGGAATCATCAGAATGAGAAATAGGAGAATGTTGCCGTTCAAATTGAAGCACCATAGAGAAAATCTTGGTCATGGATGGGAAAGGATCCATAAGAAGAATTTGAGTCTTGACAGGGTTAAAACTATCATTCAATTCGGTGAGAAAACGCATAATCTGAAGCAATTGGTGATTATGCCGAGCCAAACGCATAGAATTGCAGGTACAACGCTGAGGACATGTGCAATTAGGGATTGGCATGTAAACATCGAGTTCTTCCCAAAGAGTTTTGAGATCGGAATAGAAAGTGGTTACCGATCGAGAATCTTGCGAAAGGGCGTAAATTTCCTGTTGGAGCTCTGAAACACGAACAAGATCGCCTTGTGAGAATCGCTCTTTGAGATCAATCCAGACATCGGCGGCGTTTTCGATGAAGACGATAGATTCAGCGATTGCAGGATCAACAAAATTCATGATCCAGCTGTGGATGAGCATGTTGCAACGATTCCAGGCACGATACGACGGATCGAAATCTGTCACCGGCATCGGAATCGTGCCGTCAAGAAAATCAAACTTGAGCTTGGCACCGAGAGCGCGACGCATCGAACGCGCCCAAGCATGATAATTGGAGCCGGTGAGGAGTGGAAGAACCTTAACTGAAGAAGGACCGTCGCTGGAGTGGACATAGTAAGGATTAGAAGGATCGGTGGAAGGATCCGGCGGTGGCGGAGGAGCAACACGCGGTGGCATAGTGACGGTGGCGGAAGCGGAAGGATCTTAGTGCGATGATACCATATTGAGTTAACTGAATTCAGTTACAAGAGAGAGAATACAATTAGCAAGATAAGAGAGATAGTAAAGAATGATTCTCATTAATTGGTAAATGGTGATAGTTACAAAGTATTTATACAGTAGATTATATTGCACTCTAATATAATCTCTATATTATTTACATTATTTTGGCTAAGCTAAGATATATTCTCAATAGGCTTCAACAATATTCATACTAGAATGGATCAACAAGACCAAAACTTTGCTACTTTCCAAAACCTTGTTCTTGACAAGTTCCAACAGTTTCACCCTAATCAAGATGATGAGAACAATGCTTGAGAATTTATTTTCATTTTGCATCTTTTAGCATGTTTGGTTAGTTTGTTTTATTTCCTCAATGACTTGTAATAACTATGTTTTATTAGTCGTTGCGGTTTGTTTATTTCGGTGCCTATTGGAACAATTTATGGTTTGTAAAACTATGGTTATTTGTATGACATTTTGGTTATGTTCATGCATTATTGTTTTTTTTTTTTTCTTCTTATTGGCGTTTATTTATGGTTAAGAAATGTTCATCAAATTATGCATTTCGACAAATGTAAGCGCATTATTTGGTTTTCAAAATTTGTTAGAATTTGATACTTACTATTGGTTTCTTTTCTTCTTTTTAATAATGTCAAAAGGAGAGAAGTACAGGGCACCTGCGTATGTTCAGTTGAATTTATGTGTATCATTCATTCCTTATGTTGCTTCTTTCATTCCTTATGTTGTTACAAGATTTATTCTCCTTGTATTGATGTTTTGATTATTAATGAAATGACGTAGTTTATTTCGTTAGAAACTAAAAATTCTAAACAGGAAAAGAAATTCCAATTGGAGTATACCAGGTACAGTCACATAAATCTATACACATGGAAGGTATAATAATGTTATTATATATTTATTTTACGATTCAAATTTAAAACAAGACCAAAGAAAAATGACTTGTCAATTGTCATGATCTTGCTCCCAAAAGCAAGAAGAATTAATCTTTGGTTGATCATTCCTATAGAACTTTAAGGGTCCGTATACCCCGTATAAGCTGGACCTAAAGATGTATTGGTCCAACTTAGACTCATCAATTTTAATCATTGATTAAATAAGGTGCACAGATTATATAATAGTCCATCCACACATAATTAATCTCTCTAACTCTCTCCTCTCTCCACTCGCACTGTTTCTGCTTTCTAGTTTCACCATAACCATAGCTCAAAGTGTTTCTTGTTATCATAACAACATTTTATGGTTTAACTGATCTGTCACTACTTGCTACCAAGTTCTCAACTTCAAAGTTCTATTCCTTGGATCTTGATTCCATTGAACACCTTCAAATTCTTTATCTTCTAACAAATTCCTTAATGGATCTCTTACCTTATTTTTCCAACCAGTAAACTTTATTTTCTTAATCTTTCAAACAATTTGATGATAGGGTAAATTCCAAAATATATAATAGCTTAAAAATATTCAATTTTTTAAATTTTCTGACAATGCTTTAACAAGAAAACTCCTAATCAATTTCTCAAACATGCAAAGCTTAATCTTCAATTTCTTCCTATGGATTTACAAATATTGCAGATTTTGGATTTGTCATTGAATTGTTGAATGAAACATTAAATCAAGAAAAGATTTTGTTGAATATGGAAAGAAATGTTTTCCGAAGGGGAAATGGGTGTTGGAGGAGAGAGAGTTATTATGTGTGAATGGACTGTTATATAATCTGTGCATCTTATTTAATCAATGGTTCAAATTGATAAGTCCAAGTTGGACCAATACATCTTTTGGTCCACCCTATACGGACCCGAACTTTAAAATTATAGGCTAATTATCTGCTTATGTGGAAGGTCAAGTCTAGCATGGGTAAGTAATGTAGGTCTCCCATCATGGGAAATGACTTTTTAACCATTAGATTTATTAATAAAATAATTAAAGGATAGGATCAATTACCGGAAACCTAAAGATACAATGTTCTACAGGTTAAATTTTATTTATAAAAAGGCCCACTTTTTTTGAGTAATGAAAATTTGTCCACGGCTAATATAACCCATATATTTTTCTATTATTCAGTTTTAATCCCAGTGAATTTTAAAATAAAACAAAAAAAACATATATACACACACCTTGTATATCTTCGATGAATAAAAAGAAAAACTTGAATCTCTGTGTGTGCTACAGTTTCAACGGAGATGGAGGATGGGTAGCTAGTTACTTCATATATCCTTTATTACTATTCTTCCCTTGCAAATCTCTAAATTTTTTAACTTCTCTTATCCCAAACTTCTCCTCTACCATTATTCTTTTCATTTCATATTTAACATTTTGGGTTTTGTTGAATATTTGAATCTGGAAAAATTTAGTTTTCATATGTTTTGATTCTTAAAATTTGGATTTTGCTTGTTCTTTTAAAATTTGGATCTCAGATTTTGACTATTTTAGATGAAAAAGATGATGAATCATATGAAAATGTTGTTAGATTCATGATTATGTGCATAAAAAATTGGAATTTTGGTGAAATCGCTTTTCAATTTTCGGGTCTTATGGGTTTCAACCGGGTCATTCTGACCCGTCTGGAGGTTGAAGAAGCAAATTAAAAAAAAAAAACTTAATATGGCTACCAAGCCGTTTCAAACCAAGGACCCAATGATACCATAAGTATAACCCATCCACTTGGCTGTGTATGTCTTTTTGTAAATTTTGCATTAATATGATATTTATTACTTGCTTTAGGTTCTGTATTTTTTTGTGTTGCTTAAATTAATACTTAACTTTTATGCAATTTAAATATTATTTTAGATTAAGGGTCTGTTTGGCAAACCCAAAAAACTGACTTATAGCTTATGTCTTATAGCTTATAAGCTAAAAGATCCGTTTGGTAACAGTTTTTCAGAAAGAGCTTATAGCTTATTTTACTGACTTATAGCTTATTTTTCATAAGCTAATTCAAGTAGCTTATAGCTTATAGCTTTTCATTTTTTCTTCCCATTTTACCCTTATGATTTTATTTTAAATCCATTTTTATCCTTTACTATAATTTTTTATATAGTATAATTTAAAACAAAATAGGTATGTTTTGCCTTTTTTTTTTACGTCGGTTCACTTGCATCTATCTATTTTTCTTTTACTATGTTGTATACCAATTATTTTTTTTACGTTCTTGAATTTTTTTTTTAAACGTTGATGTACCTAGTTTTTGGTACAACATTACTATAGCATGTATCTATTATCACCTCTTTAATATGTTTGATCTTTTTTTTGGTACATTATGTTTAATGTTTTTAATAAAGTATCAAAATTGAAATGAAGATATATTTAAAACAAAATTTCAAAGAATAAAATTTAACCTCTATAAAAAAATATTAAAGTTTAATTTAATATTATAATAATAATAATATAAAAGATAAATTAAATTATAAATTTAAATCACTAAATTTTAAGTATTTTAAATATTAAGTAATTACCACTTGAATTAATTTATTATTGTTCGTTCAATTTTTCTTATAAAATATAAAAATTGAAATGAAAATAATTTTAAAGTAAAATTTTAGTGAATAGATTTCATTCTATATTAAAATATAAAAGATATATTAAATTAAAAAATTAAATTACTAAATTATAAATATCTTAAATAAAAAATCTATTATTAATTATGAATGCCCTTTTATGTCATTTCATATTTATCTATGACTGAACCGCTAATTTTACCAAACACATTAATTAGCTTATCAACTATAAGTCATCAGCCATAAGCTATCAGCTATAAGCTATCAGCCATCAGCCATAAGCTAGCTTATCAGTTATCCGCTATTTTTGCCAAACAGAGTCTAAATGTCAATAAGATTTATATAATTTAAATTAATAAGGAGTACCCACAAATATTTTTTATATATAGACGAAA
Source organism: Trifolium fragiferum (assembly GCA_954870985.1). NCBI lineage: Eukaryota > Viridiplantae > Streptophyta > Magnoliopsida > Fabales > Fabaceae > Trifolium > Trifolium fragiferum. The sequence goes on from OX940792.1 coordinate 23,533,857, forward strand.
TGACAAATACATCAGAAATTTACATACACAAATGAGTGAGTCAGGGTTTGAATTCCAATAATTTTGTCCGACTAAACAATTTCGACAATTTTTGTCAGTTGAGCTAAGACTTGTGGACCACAAACAACATTTTTAATAATGCAAAATTATTATATATTAAGAGTTTAAAATCATGTTTGTGACAATGATGGTAATTAATTATATTGAATGTAGTGAACTTTATCATATATTAAATTTTTATTATGTTTATGTATGATTAATTATGATGACACTGAGTTGATAGGTAAACCATCATTTTGGTCCTTGAAAGTGTAAATCGCTGTCACATTGATCCTTAAATGTATTGAAATTGCAAATATATCCCTAGTATCTCATTTGATAGTAATTTTTTGGACTAAAATGACCAACAAGGAACACATTCGAGGATTAACTTGACTACTTAAAAACAGATTCAAGGACCAAAATGACTAACAAAAAAGATATTTGTTGATATGTTTGCAATTTTAATACATTCAGGGATTAATGTGACAGCGAGTTACACATTCGAGGACCAAAATGACCATTTGCCCTGAGTTGACATGAGACCTTGAAGTGTGCTCCTTTCAAGGTCTTAGGTTTGATTCATCTTGGTGCAATTTTGTGTGTTAATTAGTTTATACAGAGTTAAATAAATAAATAAATAAATAAATGACTCAGGGTCGGGCCTGCCGCTAATTTAAAGTTTTTATACCACACTAAACCTACTTAAAAAATTTTAGGTTAATTATTAGACTATTAAGACTTATTATACCATATTTAAGCTCATTAAGAATTGTTAGGTCAATTTCTATACTAATTTAGACTTTTTATGACGTGTTGACCGTAGTTAAGAATTTTTCAATTTCGTATGTATGATTATTACCCACTCTCCCTTTACAAAAAAATAATTTTATTGCTTTAAACTCTTTTTCTCAAAAGGTTTTTCATTGTTACTTGTCGAACTTTATCCATTATACATTTGGGATGTCTTTTATTTTAATTTAATATTTTATTTTAAAAAAATTTGTTTAAATGGTTAAAGATCAAATTTTGAGTCTCATAACTCCTAACTCATCTGGCAAAAATTTGCCGAAATTGCAAGGCATGGACGTCATGACCGGGATTCGAATCCCGGCTCTCTCACTTGTGTGAGAATTTCTTATATTTACTTTGTCAATTCTTCTATGTACCAAAAAAAACAAGATCAAATTTTAAAATTTTGACAAAAAAATTTAGTTTAAAATCATGTGATTTGACTTAACGAGTTGAACCTAACGAATCGAACTGAATTGTTCGTGAACTTTAAACGAGCCAAACTCGAGTTGAAAAAAGAGTTCGTATCGAACTTGAGACGAGTTTCGAACTAAACCAATTCGTATCTAAACGAGTTCGACTCAGCTCGACTCATTTACAACCCTAATATTAATTGCTAATTTTAGTCAAAATTAACAGTAAAGAGGCCTTTTTTTAAAAAAAATTTGTGGGAATAAAAAAATTAATCCTAAATAATTTTTTTGAAAAAATGTGATAAAAAAAAAAAAAAACCTCAGGGAGATTATTTTTTAAAATATTTGTGGAAAAAAATTAATAGTAAACATGCCTTTTTCTTTAACAGTTGTAAGCAAAAATAAAATTAATTGTTAAGAAGCTATTTAAAATATTGGTGAAAAAAAAGTTATTAGTAAAGGAGCCTTTTTAAAAAATTTGTGTGAACTTGTCAAAAAAAAAAATTTGTGTGAAAAAAGGAGTAATATTAAAGACGCTTGTTTTTAACAGTTGTGAGAAGAAAAAAAATTAATTGTTAAGGAGTTTTTTTTATACTAATAAATTGCAACAAAAAGAATTACATTTATAATTTTAGTTGAGTTTAAATTAAAATTTAAGATTGTTATGGGTAGTTTTCATAAATATGTCATTTGTAGTAAATATGTAAATAGCTTAAATTATTATTATATTATTATTACTTGTTTTTCCTATAATAGAAGGTAGTTTTTCACTCTCCCATCATGGGAGACCTAAGGCACTCACCCATGCTAGAAGGGGCCTCTGTGGAAAAAATAGTCAAGCTAGCCAGGGGAGGGTGGAACTGGAATTCAATTATTAGTGGGGCTAAAAATTGTAAGTATTATTGAAGAAAAAAATTTATTCGTGCTAATATTTTAACTAAATAATATATGAGATTATTACTAATATAAGATGTACTCCCTCCGGCCATTATTATAAGCAAATTTGACTTTTTTGGTACATTGAAAAAGTTATGTATTTGGTTCATAATATGGACCAAATACATCACTTTTTCAATGTATCAAAAAAGTCAAATTTGCTTATAATAGTGGCCGGAGGGAGTATATCTAAAGAATAATAACCACAAATCAATAAATTAGAACATTTCTATTTAAAAAAGAAAACCAACAAACTATATCTAAGAAACCATAAAAAATTTATTTTTTAAAAAAAGACTATAATTTATTGAACATATGTTAAATCATGTATATCATTATTATTTTATGTTTCACAAGATCCTACTTTAGACCAAAATATATTGAACCCAGATTACGCATATAGTTTATTTTGATAAGATAATTCAATTAGCTTATAACTTATTAATTCTTATTCCAATTTTATCCATATATTATCTTACTCGAAAAAATTAAATATTAATTAAACATATTTTCTTATGTAATTTCATATTAATATGTTAATTCAATTGCTATTTTACTCGTTCAATTAGTTATCCACTATTTTTTGACAAAGTTAAAATTGATTGTTATAAATTTGCATTGACAGATAAACTAATATGTGTACGAGAGGCTTACAGTTATCAATAATAAACTCAAAATTAATATTTACATTAATATTTGTACAAATATGTGTATAAAATGATTTAAAATTATTTATAAAATATTTTTTTTTTTTTTTCGAAAAATTCTAGGTTGAGTTGGTGTGGCACCATGCCTTGAACGGGTATAATATTATATTTATTTTACAATTCAAATTTAAAATAAGACCAAAGAAAAATGACTTGTCAATTGTCATGATCTTGCTCCCAAAAGTAAGAAGAATTAATCTTTGGTTGATCATTCCTATATAACTTTAAAATTGTAAGGCTAATTATCTGTTTCTGTTGAAAAAAGTAAGTCAAGCTAGCTAATACAAACAGTAAAATCTTAGCCATCAACATTTGGAAGTATGAATTGGAAAAGCACTATATATAATACTATTCGAGCACTCAATCAAATAAGCTTAATGCATGTGGTTTTATGGTAAAGAAATTTGTGACACCAATGAAGACAATGATAAGCTTTTAAGAAAAGGAAAGGATCGCAAAAGTACATAACTTAGCAAGTTAGATTAATGTGATCATGTTAATCACCTAGTTATTGATTATTTAAAGTAATATATACTATAGCTTAGATTAGCACGGCTTGCTTGTTGAATATGCCATCCTTCAAAGTTCAAACATAATATGTAACACAATGTTCTCTTTTTGCATATTGGTTCTCTATTAAGCAAACTATATTTTTGGATGAGAAAATAGCCAAACACAAAAACCTCTTAAGATAATATGCTTTTAATTTAAAGTTCAGCACTATAAGCAGGAAACGTCTAAGTGGATGAACTAGTGTAGTCTTGAATTTTAAGTGTGAGCGGTTAAATTTTGTATCGAATATAAATGAGAAGAATTTTAGAAATATAAAATGACTCATATACTTGTCTTAAAATTTTAGGTGGAGATATCATGACTCTCTTGATCTTGAAACATATACCTGTTGTATCCGATGACACTCTCTTGAGTCGCTAACAACTTGAAATACTTGCTTAGCTTGGACACGATCCCAAATTAAAAGTATTTGGGTGCACGCACAAATGGAAAATATTAGAGAGAGAGGTTTTTGTTTTTTGTTTTGGTCAAGTAGCCTAGTGGATACAAAATCCACCTTAAAGGTGAATAAGTGGAGTGTCCCGGGTTCGAACCCGGACTCCCGCACATATAGTGCAATGTCTCTAGAGATTTTTGTTTTAATATATAAGTTAAGAGCATTTACCCATTGAATAGGCATTCCAACTATGATGGCACCTTAAACATTTCTATCTTGTACCATTTTTTTTTAATGGCAAACAATATATGTTTAGATGCAGTTTTGACCTCTCAAGTTTTACAATTGTACGATTTTAGGTTTTGACCCCTCAAGTTTCAATTGTGTGATTTTAACCCTCTAAAATTTATAATTATTTAATTTTAGCCTCTCAACTTTCAATTGTACAATTTTGGCCCCCCAAGTATGTATTTGAGCCCTCCATTGAATTTTTTAAAAATATCTTTATAACAAATTAAAATTAAAAAGTTGTTTTAAAATTAAAAATAAATGATTTTTTTTAGAATAATAATTTATAAAATAATTTTTTTTTTGTTATATGTAGTTCATAAAATAATTTCGTAGTAAAAAAATTGATTACAAATTTTTTAAGCCAACTATATACTATAGATGTACCGGGCTGGTTCCCAAATTTTTTTAGGCTCTGGTTACAGGAATTTCTATAGTATTTTAGGTAGTATTATTAGTAGTAAAATGACCAAGATAGACCCAAATATCAACAAAAACCTGAAGAATCGAGAAAAAGCTTCAAGACAAGGTGAAGAAACGCAAAAGACAAGAAAAAGCTCAAAAATGAAGAAAATCTGCCCATCGTGTCACGATGGCACTCAACGTGACACGATGGAAGCTACTTGCTCGCCAAGACAGAATCAATTATATTTTTGAAGAAAATCTTAGCATCGTATCACGATGGAGCACAACGCAATACGATGACTTTGCTTGGTGACCACGTTGATCAAACGCACAGGATCAGTTATAATTTTAGAAAGAATCTGCCCATCGTGCGTGTCACGATGGCTTGCTGAGGCCCATTACGAAAAGTATAAATAGAGCCTCCAAAATTCATTATTTTTCATTCAGAAATAGAAGAACTTTCTATTCCTTTTGGAGAGAAGTTCGGAGGAGCTCTCAGGGCATAGTTTTCTCCCCTTACGGGAAAACTAACTCAGCAAGGTATGATTCTTTAGGCTTTTTATAGTTAGATTCTTGTAATTTAATTATGTAGTCTTTTGTAATAATTCCTTAGGTTGTGGTGGAGAAGATGAACTCCACGATGAATACTTGGGTCACGTAATTGAGTCAAAGTTATAATAAATCATCTTTATAAATTATTATTTGTTATTTGTTTTCTTGCTTAAATATCGTTAGTCGGAATCTTGGCCGGATAACGCCTTAGAATAAATAATTAGGGTTTACTTTAATAGTAGCATATTAGGGTTCTCTCTATTATTTGTCCAGAACTAGTAATGAATAACACTAGATTAAGGAAACGGCAAAACAATCTTGAACTATTTATTACTTAATAATTAGAGGAAGAATCAGGAATTAGTTGTAATAACAATTAGAACTGAACAACCGTAACTAAGATCTAGGGGTATTGGATGGTCGATGGTCATAATGCATGTTTGTAAATAACTCTACCTAGTAATTTAGTATATGTGACAAAGCGAGGTTAGACTCTCGTAGGTACCTTAGTTGCAAAAGTATGGAGACTTTGCCTACATAGGGTAGCAGTAAGGTGCTACTAAAACAATGATAGAATCGACGCCCGATAATAGTACGAATGACTATGTTATACACAGATTATGCCAAGTATGAAGGAGGGAGTAAGTTCAACCACCATACCTATCCTCTATGTCTCTAAATCAAAACTTTTACTTTTCTTGCAAAGCATATCGCTATTTTTATAAATTAAAAACATTTTTCCTAAAAATCAAAGTGAATTCAAAAACACACGAACTAGAATAGCACTAGCGAAGGTTTGACACGATCCCTGTGGATACGAACTCATTATAGACACCTAGAGTGTGAATTATTGCTCGACGACAAACGGATCCACTTGCCAGAACGTAGTCAAGCTTTTGGCGCCGTTGCCGGGGATTGTGTTCACAAAACTTTGTTAGAATTATTCTAGTTTGTCAAAAAAAAAAATTAAAAAATCAAAAAATTTATTAATGATTGTGGATTTAGAAATGTGAAATTATGGCTAAAGTAAAGTCAAGGTATTTAAGAAATCCTAGTTATTCACCTCACTTACCTGAGAATTTTCATGGTGACAAAAACACATGAAAAAAACCAAAAATAATTATAAATATCTTGATTAAATGGCCCAAATAAATTGGATCGAAGGAAGTAATACATATAATTAGTAATTTGTAAATACAAACATGAACTGTGTTTATATTGTGGGCTATCCAAATCCATGTTAATACACCCTCCATCCCCATTTTAATCGCATAAAGTTCTCAATCATACTGTGAATGAGAATATTCCGATTTCATCCATAATCCATAAATAAATTAAGATAAAACCAAATGATGACAATCATTACAAAATTCTACTATTAGTACACAGTACATAATCGCAAAACACAATTCACAAGCGTGTAATTGTAATTCCTCCCATTAAAATCACCTAATCCGAAAACACGTACACTACTCCACCATAAACACACACACACGTTACAGATTCTTCACACTCCCATTGCATCAAAACAAACACGTGGGTCCCTTATGTCTTCTACGCACTAGACCATTCTTTCCGCAACCTTGTTTGTTTCTATTAACATAACAACAACAATTTCCTCAACTCACGCCAAACATTTTCCGTTTCAATTAACGTTTCTCACTCACGCCGTTAATTATCCTCTCACTTACTATATAAACACAACAACCTCAATTTTTCTCATTCTCTCTTCTTCTTCTCTCTCTAATCTTCCAAAAACAATTTCGGACGCACTCATTCTCAATCCTCGTACCTCTCACTTATTTTGTTTTCTCTTTCTCACCACTCTCTCACTCTTCTTCGTCCTTTTGTCCATTAAGCTCACTTAATCACGTTCAAGAAGCGATTATTTGCTATGTTTTTAGATGGATAAATGAAAAGCTAAAAAGCAAAAGAAAAAGCGAAAATCTCGTTGTTTACATTGCTTCATTTCATTGAGGAGACTACTTCACATAAGGTAAGTTCTTACTCTCTCTAGTCTTGTATATAAGAAAATTTTCAAAAAAATTCTTCCTTTAAGAAAGTAGGTAAAATACATTAATCGAGAATAAACATACATTATACCCTTCTTGAAAAATGTAAAACATTACATTTATTGGTTGAAATTGGAATAATGTCATAAAACTTAATAATTGAAGTAGACTTTTGCTTATATTTAAGACTTTAAATTTTTTTGTTTTGTTTCTTATATATGAGACCGGAGGGAGTATTTGCTTTTCATTTTAATTTAAGAAATGAATGAATTTTTTTTTTTTATCGAAGTCAGTTCTGACATCAAGTTGTTACAGTTTTTCCGAAAATGAATGAATATCTTTGTTTTGTAGGACGTTTTCTTTAATCATTTTTGTATATTATGTTTAAAAATGAGATTATATTAAAAATTTTTATATTATTAAAATGAAACGGTTATGTGTTTTTTTTTTTTTTGTTTGAAAAGAAGATTGGAGACAAATGAACGTGTGCATAAAATGTAATGAAAAGATGATAGCTGGAGTGTATCTGTGTTGAGTAATGAGAGAGACAAAAGAATGAGAAGCAGTTGAGGTTTGCTTGTTAAGTCGTTTTCGAATAGTAATGACATTAGTTAATTTTCACTTTTCAGAGTAAAGCTACGAATTAATTAGTATTAATTAATTTTTTATGAATGACTGAATGCTATAATTCACTTTTTTTCTTCTTCTGATTCTACTAGTGTCTAGACTTCTGCTGCTGCATTCATTCTCTTTCATTCTTCTTCACCTTCTTCCGACAAACACTGATTCAAAACCAGCGAGCATTGTTTCTCTCAAATCCCCAAAATACGTACATTCTCTCTCTCTCTCTCTCTCTCTCTCTCTCTCTATCTCTCTCTAGTCTCTCCAGCTAATACTGATTTGATTTTTAGTCGTATTGCATTGGGGAATGTGATGTGATTATTGATGTGATTTTAATTAAAGATAAAGTGAGATTCAGAGGAAAGAATAATACACATTGGTTTTTCTTTTTCACAAAAAATAATTAGTGTGTTTTTTGTAATTTTTTTTTTTTTTTTTAATTGAATTGGGTCTCGATACACATCGAGACCGAACGATCGAGAGAGTGTTTGTAGAGTATGAGTGAATTCTACCAACAAATATTGACAAACGTCGGTGTCTTGGATAAGTTTTGTCGAGTTTTCTCATTTTATTTTAGGATTTTAATATAATCTTAATTTATTTGTTTTTTCAATTAGAATGTATAAAAGATGTGTTCGGGAGAATTCGACAAAATATCGAGTTTAAGTGATTAATGAGCTTCCATTAAAACCGACTGTTCTGGAGAATCCGAGTTTGATGTTGGTAGAAACAATTTTTGAACATAGTGGCTGAAAAGAGATTGTGTTAGAAACTTTGTTTTGGATTTGAACACGCTTTGATTTCCTTTTATTTAATTTGTTTTTTCTTTAGAATTTGTGTTTGTTGTAAAGCAAAGCACATAGTATAGTACTTTGGTCATTCCTTGCCCCATATTGTTTGTTTCTTTCTCTGCTTTTAATTATAGGCCCATTGTTTCCTTCTTTTGATATTTTTGAGATCACACTTTCGATCTTGCTCTAATCCCGAGCAACTCATTTTTTGCTTTTTTTATCTTTCTCTTTTGCCCCATATTACTACTATTATTATTCCATATAGGACCATTTCATTTCCCCTTTCGAAACACATATTCCATTTTCCTTTTGCTTTATTGTGTATCTTATTTTGCATATATATAATTGCATTCTCACTCTTGTTAGTTAGTTAGTTCATTTTAATTTGTTGTTTTTTAGTTGCATCCTAACTATATAGTAACTAATTATCCAATGTTATGTGTGTTATATTTCTAGAATTTTCTAACTGTTTCATTCATTCAATATGAAAGTGATTGCCTCTACCTACCCATTACCAATTTTGCCCCTTATTTTTTTTGGTACTTTTATTAAACTTTGTCACTCTATTAACACACAAAAAACCAATGCACATGTGGTTATTTATTATTCCAACTCCAATAATAGTACTATATGGTTGATTTTGTTGTGTTATTTGTAGGAAAAGGGTATTAAGATTGAATTAAAAGGTGTGATTAAAGAAAAGATGTTTACATGCATAGCTTGTACGAAACAAACGTCAGATGAGAGGGATGAAGATGGTCGTGAGAGTGGCACGCCTAATACTAAAGAAGCCGTCAAAAGCCTTACTACTCAGGTTCTTACTCTCTCTCTCTCTCTCTTCTTTCCTCACTTTTTTTGCTTTTCTTAGCTCTTTTTGCATATTGGTGAAAACAAATAAATCTTAGCACCATTTTGGTTGATGGGCACCACTTTTTATTGAACTTATACCATCATTTTTATTTTAATATTATATTTATTATTCACATTTTTAAATATTTATTGTCTCATGTTATATTTATCATTTTAAAATTATATTACCAATGAATTACTAACTACTTTTTTTCTATAAACAAATATATTCTTATGGGTCATGCTAATATATTACTACCAATTTTTAAATTGAAAATATAACTTTTCTACTTTTTCAAACATTGACTACACATATTTTAATATATTTTTATTATTTAAATTATTCTTAATTACTGTCCCGGGATCAAAATGCAACAACCCTCTATCTTTTATTTAATGTAATATTTTAATGTGTAAAATTGACTAAAATGACACTCATTGTGATACTAAGGGATAAAATATTTTAATAGACAAAACTCATTTTATCATCAAAATTAGAACTTTACACAAGCTATATTAGAGGAGGGAGGGAGTAATGCACTTCTTGTTAAAATAATTTTTGTACATTTTTTTAGAATTGTTAATTTGGTTAATTAACTAATAAAAACAAACATGAATATATTTTTAAGCAAATGCTAAATAGTACCCCACAAGTCCCTATGTTTAAAAATGCTTGGGGTCCTTTTGGTGTTGGCTGATTGTGATATGTTTATTGAGAGCATGCGGTGTTGCCACATTTTTCTGACCTTAGCTGACGTCCCTCATCTTTCGTTACCAACCAATCAATCCTTTTCTACACCCTTATTTTTTGTACTTTAGTGTTACAAATTATATCATATAGGAGTATTAGGGAAACTCTTTAGCCACTTTTAAATATGCAAAACTAAACAAATATTATCATACTATATTAATCTAATTCCACTCATGTTTTTTAGTTACTTTACTTTCTAGTATCTTACTAGTCAGATTTTAATTAAAACAATAATACTACATTACTAGTACTAGCTAGTAGCTATCTATCTTACTACCAATAATTTTGATTGATTATTCGCTAATTACCCAATATCTTGATTTGGTTTCCCCGAATTTATTTTTTGTAACTTTGTGAAAAGAAAAAGCAAAATGTCTTGGTCAAATATTTTAATGAGTTACATATATATTGAGTAGTAGTGGGAACATACATGTTCAATATTCGTAAATAGAGTTTGATGTTATGGAAAGATTCCTAACACACAGAAGGGTCTGCCATATTCTCATCCTTTGTGTGGACCATACTTGAATTTTTGTCGATACAATGTTTTTCAAAAGTTTTCTATTATTACCAATGTTAAAAAAAGGACAAGATTTACACAAGTATTGGTCATTCTTTAAATGTTTTTACATCATTAAAGTATATATATTTACATTTCTTAATGTTTTTGCTTTAAGCTAGAAAGTAAATTCTCAATTCTGTGACATTAGCCTTGAGTTTAACAAAATTACAGCGTCAAAACATTCTTCGTCTCATCCACTTGTATCCTTAATTCAAAAACAATTTTCATCTGTCTTTTTCAGACATGGTTCCCCCCTATCCTTTTCATTGTGCTATGTTTCACAAACATAGTACTTATGTTGTTATAGTCACGCAGTATTCTTGTGACAATCTCTTACATTCCTTGCACTGCTCTTTTATGATTAGATGTATGGTTGTTTTCGCGGTGCAACAATGCCCAACCGCACGTTTGGCCGAAGCCACATTTCGGAACTTATAAATCATGGCAGATGGTCATTCAGAAGTGACCAAAACAAACAGACACTAGGTGAAATTCAATTCACGTAGATCCTACCGTTTCAAAAACGGAATATGATTTATCGGATATTTGTTAGACATAGTTGTAAACTTGTAGTATCTGGTTGTAAGTTGGTTAATAATAGTTACAAGTTTATTAAGATTTATAAGTTTAATTAGAATCACTATATAAATAATAAAGTATATCCTATGCTCATTTTAATCAACTTGTCTCATTCCACCAATACTAAATAATCGATATTTTTCTATCGATTTATTGTTCTCTTTACTAACATTTTAATCTCTAAATTATGTCAAATATATTAGTTAAGAATGTTTTTTAAAAAACAAAAAGAGTTTCCTTGGTTGGTTCAATTCCAATAAAAAAAGTGCTTTCTTAATGCTGAAGAATTTAATTGTATTATTTTGTATTTGCTTATTATAGAAAGTAGACACATAGTTGATAGTTCTCCATCTACCCTCATTTTTAATCATCTAATAAATCATTGTTTAGGAAACATATTCAAGATAAAGTATGTGCAGGTGGATCTACATCGTTAGAAGAAAAGGAAGATGTCTCTCTAGTATTTTGAATCTTGATTTTTGAAACCTTTGTCACATTTTTAAATATAAAAACATCATTTTAAGTTGTCCCTACTTCCCACTTTATAGTACTAAATTATATTAATAAATTAATAATAGTGCTCAAAATCCATTTGGACACATAATATACTAATTAACTATTCCTTAATCTTTTAGTCAAAAATCTATTCCTTAATCCCAATTTGTAAAAGTATTAAACAGCCAAAGTTATATGAACTGTTAAAGGTGAGTAACTTGTGTTTTGTGCTTAATGAATTTAGAGTTTGTTTGTTAAATATAAAATAAAAAATCTATCAAAAATTATTTTCAAGAGAAGTTACTCAAAACAGTTTTTGGTTGCTCTCATGTATCACACTTATCTCTTGTTGGTAGCTTAAGATAAAGTTGAAAATGATCTCTGAATGTACATATAGATGATAATTTATTTTAACTTTTAACTAATATGTTGTTATGATAAGGTTGATTTAATGTTTGTTATTCTTTAAAATTAAATGAGCAAAGTTTCGTGGTATTGGCTTGGGACCTGGGAGTGTGCTCCTCTTAAGGTCTCAGGTTCGATTCTCACGGGTTCCAATTTAGGTGGGCTAATTTAGCTTCTTAAAAAAAATGAGCAAAATTTCTAATGCGTTGATTTTGATAAGCTAGTTGTACCAATACTATTGAAGACATATCGGTGTCCAACACTGACATAATACCAACGGATGTGGTTTATCCTCAAATTACTACAGTACTAGTGTTGTGTCCAACATTTGTGTTTGTGCTTCATAGTTATTGAGTGATTATTTCTTTGTATGCAGATAAAGGATATGGCGCTAAAGTTTTCGGGTGCTTACAAGCAATGCAAACCCTGCACAGGAGGATCAAGCAGCTACAACAAGAAAGGACATAGACCATATCCAGATTTTGACACAATCTCAGAAGGTGTTCCATACCCTTATATTGGAGGTGCAAGTTCAAGTTCAACACCTGCATGGGACTTCACTACCTCTAACTATCCTGGTGCAAGATATGCTGGAGACCGTACCCCTAGAGGACGCGACTCTGCATCCGTCTGTGATGTAGTGTTAGAGGATGAGGATGAACCTAAGGAATGGATGGCGCAAGTTGAGCCAGGGGTTCATATTACCTTTGTTTCTCTTCCTAATGGTGGAAATGATCTCAAGAGAATTCGTTTCAGGTATGGTTAATTAACAACCGATAATTTTATTTCTATACTTTAGTTGTTATTTTGTTAGTCGGGGAGTTGAACTTATAATCTTCTTATCATTTCGCCGGATCTCCCTCGTCCAAACCAATTAACAACTCATAATTGACTTATGGTTTCAAATTTTCAATTACAAGTTTATGTTGATTGCTAAAAATGTTCTAACGGTAGAATTTTATGATGACCACTAAATTTTTTTTATAATCAACAAAGAAAATGTGCTTAATCTATATTTGGTGTATGTTCGACGTCACGGTGGAATGCCACTCCACTGCACGTTCAGCCGAAGTCACAATTTGGAGCTTCTCAAATTAACACATAATCGAGACACTAAAAATGGAAAAGCACGACAGGAATCCAAACATTGGCTTATACTAATTGCAGCTTTTTCAATAAGCTATCTAGGAAACTTATTGAGAATAACTGAGAATAACACATGGATATAACATAAGCTATTTTCTATAAGCTTTTCGAGATACTTACAAAACTCACCTTAACATGGTGCTGCAGCTATTGAATCTAATGATTTAGCTGAAATTTGGAATCAAGTTATTTACCTAGGCCCTAAAACTAAACTACACGCTAAGAAATATATGGGAATTTTTAGTTGTTGAAAATGTAATAATTATCAATGTAGGAGCAAAGACTGACAATACTTAGCATTTGAATTTGAAGCCGTGAGATGTTCAATAAATGGCAAGCTCAAAAATGGTGGGGTGAGAATTACGACAGAATCATGGAACTTTACAATGTCCAACGATTTAATAAACAAGCTCTCAACACTCCTCCAAGGTCTGAGGCCGATGAGGTAATAATCTAAAGTTTTTTTTACACTGACGATGTATATAAATACTAAGTTATAACCTTATATTTTTGTCACAATTTGAGCAGCAAAGAGATTCTACTTACTCAAGATTGACATCAGCAAGAGAAAGTCCTATGGCATCAGTCAAGGATTGGACACCAAGAAGTCACTACAAACCATCTGGACAGTTGGATCAAGGCGGCGGCCACCACTTTCAAGCAGGGTCATCTATGGAACCATCAAGGGCAACCACATCGTCTAGAGATGAACCTTCGATTAGCAATGCAAGTGAAATGGAATCAGAATGGGTAGAACAAGATGAGCCTGGAGTTTACATTACAATCAGACAGTTAGCTGATGGTACTAGGGAACTTCGACGTGTCAGATTCAGGTACTATAATGCATCCTCCAAAAACATGTTCCTTGTTGATTTTAGACATGTTTCGGTAAACATGTTAATTACGTACTCATAGCATAAGCACTTATCATAAAGTATGTGTTATGCGTAAGCTACTTTTATAACAAAATATAAAATAAAATCAAACTGTTTTCATATAAGTTATGGACATGTCATAAGTTATTTTTGTAAGTTAGCTCAAATAGGTTCTCAAGTGCTTATGTCAAGGGAAAAACTCAAATAAGTCAATTCAAACCATAACTTATGACATGTCCATACGATGATAGTTATCTATAAGACTTGTAAAAATATGAGTGAGATCCAAATGTGCATGTTTGGATTGATGAACTTACATAGAATTTGGTTTAACACTTTTCTCAACTCATATTTGCAGCCGAGAAAGATTTGGCGAGGTAAATGCAAAAACATGGTGGGAAGAGAACAGAGAAAGAATACAATCTCAATACCTTTGAAGTCTATTTTCCTAACAAAAAATGGATATCCTAAACTTGTGGAATCCAAAATTTTGTTTCCTAGAGATTGTCGGTATGACTCCGGATTATTAACAGTTTAGATTGTATGTAGCCGATATCGTCTCACCGGTAAAATACCAGTCGTTGGATTAATCTAACTGCCGCAGCAGTCGAATTATAGAGTGGAGTACTATAGAGAAAGGTTGGAGACTTCTCCCAATCTGGTGTTAAATTGACACTATCATGTGATAGTGCAAATCATGGATTTAACTTTGTGGTAACTCCATTTTTGTCAAGGATCAGTTGCCATTGAATTTGGAAAGTCTAATATTTTCATTACATATCCAATATTTTTTCTTTTCTCATTTTCTTGTCTTTCCTTTTTTAAGGGATGTTTTTTGCTGTAACACATTTATTATGATTTGTTTATTTTTTTTTCCCTCAAATGGAACTGTGTTTTTAGACTTTTTTTTGTCTTAGAAGTGGTAATTCACTGAAATTAAACTCACACACAACTGTGACGTCCCGGGTTCGAACTCAGATCACGACATCCGGCCTAGCAATTTCGGCATTTGCCAGTTGAGCTAGGACTTCTAGACGTGTTTTTAGACTTATTATGTTTGCCTACTTTAGAACAAATTGGTTTGTCCTATATTAACGTGAGAATATTTGTACCAAAAAAAAAAAAAAAACGTGAGAATATAACTCAAGTTAAAAACAGTGTTTGTCATTAATCAAGCTTTACTCCATTCTCCTTAAACTAAACTTCAACATAAGAGGATTAATTAAGGAGCATGTATGTGTTTACATATATACAGCAGTGCGCATGATGTATCCTTTCAAAAGTTTTTGCAGCGGCTTTATTAAAAATTGAACTACACATCTGAACATAACATAACTTTCTGGTTAATGTCACATTTCTTTTGAAGAATTTATTGACAGCCTAGGCAGCCAGTAAGTTCAATCGAATTCAAAAAAAAATAGTTGTTACACTTAGTGACCGCCTAGGCAGCCGGTAAGTGATATGAATTTGAAAAAAAAATATCTGTTGGAAGAAATTTTTTCTCTATAAATACCTATACCTTCCATCTCATTTCATTTACACCATTTCAATCTCTCTCTACAATTTTCTCCAACTTCTCTCTAAATTTATTTCTTCATCACTCTACCTTTGGTCTTTACTGTTGTCGGAATTTATTTGGTTCATCACTCTAACAATGTTAGAGTTTATCATATTATATTTATATTTGAAAGTTATTGTGTATTTATGCTAATAGTTATATTTTTAATTTTAATGTAGAAAGTGTTGCGTTGTTTGCAATTGGACATTAAAGTATGTAGACTCTATTCGGCATAACAAGTAAGTATGGTTTAGTATGTATGATATTTTTTTGCTCTTTCAGAAAAATATTTTTTATTTGAACTTTAAACACAAATTTTTAAATTAATGGTTTTTATTATTACTAAGTCTAAGGGTCCGTTTGATGGCCGGAATAGGATAGAGACATAATATGATATAAAGTTAGATGACGACGAGATATAATATAAACAAGATAAACAATTATGATGTCATGTGTTTGATAGTCACATGATAACAAACAAGATATCATTATATTTGTTGTTTGATTCACGCCCGATAATAAACGACTCACAATCATAAAAAATTCTAACCACCTCTCAACAAATATGAATTTATATAATTAGAACTAGGGGTGAGCACAAACCCGAAATCCGACTCGAAACCGACATAACCGCTAACATATGGAAGCACTCGGCCGGGTGCGGGTTGGGTCTCGGGTCAACAATTGTGAAAAATCGGTCATGAACGATTGTATACGGGCGGGTGCGGATCTCTAAAAATCCGTCTCTTCATAATCGAAACCGACCGAACAATTTCCAAAAATACAAATTAATTTTTTTCTATTTTCGAGTACCTCTTATTTCTCTTAATATCATATGTTCTTCACTTTGTTAATTTTATCTATCTTTGATAGAGGAGAAAAATGTTGTATTTTACAAGCTTTAACTTGTAATATATTGATAAAGGAGATGTGAAAGATAATATTTTAGATTTATCTTAATTTTTACTTCTCATCTACTATCTATTATTGTCGTTGAATTTACAAATTTGAAACAAATTAATTTAATCTCATCATTTTTATTGTATCTTTTATTGCATTATGTACGAAATATTGAACGAACTGTCGAAAAACAAATAATTTTTCATCAATGAAGTTTTAAATATAACAAAAATGTTTCAATCTAACCCGTTAAAACCGACCAGTTGGACCCGTCACCCGTATAACCCGAACCCAAACAAACCGAAGACGTAAACGGTCGGAATTGGGTCCAAATTAAGAGGTCGCGATTTTTATCGATTTGACGATTTTCGACCTGAATCCGACCAAACTCGACCGATGATCACCCCTAATTAGAACAACTCAAGTGTTTTTTGTCGGAATACACACACCTTTCGCAGTGTTTTGACAAAACGATTTTCGTATTAACCAACATTTTTCTTACTTGTATGCTGTTAGATTACTATTTCAGTGCTGCCTTTGCCTTATGCCGGCCTGATAGTTTTAACTTAACAAAAATTTAGGATAGAAATTATAAAGGAGCAATATGATATGATTAAAAAATGGAATAATTTATCTTATCACATCGGTGTATCAAACAAAAACAATAAAATAGGATATTATATTTTTATCATATCTTGCTTGCTATACTGGACATCAAACGGATCCTAATTTTATTAGTTTCTTTTAATCATGTGTATATTTATAGTAGTAAAATTTAGATTGAACAATATTTTTCATTAGAACTTTAAAACACAAATATTTTATGTTTAATTTTATTATATTTTTTAATGGTAAGTATATTTATGTTAATAGTTTTTATTTTATTTAGAGAGTGTTGTTTGCTTCGTTGGTTGTCGTGGTTTTGGAAATTTTGTCGGTTCGTCAAGTTAGGCACTACTCGAAACAACAAGTAAGTAATATATTTTAAGTTATATAATATTTTTATGTGAACTTTAAAAAACAAATATTAACCTCTTAAGGTTAATGATTTTTTTTTGACAAATCAATTTATATTTTATTAGTTTTTTTTTATCTAACTATTGTTGGTTTTACGAAAAATGGTTAATTGTTATTATATTTTTTACTCGATAAAAAAAGTAACCATTAAATTTGATCACATGTCATATAATGTATTTATTTTATAAAAGTTATTAAATTTGGTCATATGTATATATTTAAAATTATATTGTTTTTTTAATGTGTAAGAAAAGTAATTAATTGAAAAGTTAATAAAATTATCTTTTTATCCGAGAATATTTAACGGATTTTTTTGACTATTTGTCTTTAAGAAATAGTGATCTTTAATAAAGTAGTTATTGATTTATTTATTTTATTTTGATCTTTGAATAAAGTAAAGTAATTCATTAATTTTTGATAAACTATTGAATATAGATGTAACTCTTTTTAATAATGTTATGCTCTTAACTAGTTATCTTTAATAAAGTAATTCATTTTATTGCAATCAGGGATGGGAGATGAATTTGAAATTCCCGATTTTACGAATACTAGTTATATTGATCCCGCAATTTTGAATCAAGGCGACGAAATTCCATTTTTAAGCGGCAGGATAACTATTCATGCCGGAGGGAATGCATTTATTAATCAAGGAGGTGTTGCTCGATTTTTCGGAAATAATCAGGGCAGTACTATAAATGAATTTAATGTAAGTGATTCGTCAAGTCAGACACAATTCGGCACAACAAGTAAGTAATAAACTTTAAGTCATATAATATTTTTATGTGAACTTTAAAAAACAAATATTAACTTTTTAAGGTTAATGATTTTTTTCGACAAACCAATTTATATTTTATTAATTTTTTTTCTTTATCTAATTATTGTTGGTTTTACGAAAATGGTTAAATGTTATATTTTTACTCGATAAAAAAAGTAACCATTAAATTTGATCACATTTCATGTAATGTACTTTTTTTAATAAAAGTTAGTAAATTTGGTCATATATATTTAAAATTATATTGGTAATTTTTTAATGTGTAAGAAAATTAATTAATTGAAAAGATAATAAAATTATCTTTTTTTATCTGAGTTTATAACAGGTTTTTTTTAACTATTTGTCTTTAATAAGAAACTCTGATCTTTAATAAAGTAAGTAATTCATTAATTATATTTTTTTTTTTGAAGAATATTCATTAATTATATTTTGATATTTGAATAAAGTAAAGTAATTAATTAATTTTCGATAAACTATTGAATAAAGATGTAACTCTTTTTGATAAAGTTATGCTCTTAACTAGTTATCTTAATAAAGTAATTAATTTTATTGCAATCAGGGATGGGAGATGAACATGAAATTCCTAATTTTACGAATACAAGTCATACTGATCCCGCTGCTTGGAATCAATGCGGTGAAATTCCATTTTTACGTGGCGGGATTACTATTCAAGCCGGAGGGAATGTATTTATTAATCAAGGCAGTGGCGCTCGATTTTTCGGAAATATTCAAGGAGGTACTATAAATGAATTTAATGTAAGCGATTCGTCAAGTCAGACACTACTCGGCACAACAAGTAAGTAATATATTTTAAGTCATACTCCCTCAGTTCCTTTTTACTTGTCTTTTTAGAATAGTAATACCAAATTAAGGAAGTGTATATTTGCACTTTATCTTTCTATTATACTCTCGTTTTAATCCACCAATAAATTCCTATTTTTTTTCACACACTTTCTCTTTCCAATAAATTTAATATATTATGTTAAAAAAAAAAAAACAAAATTTAATATGTTATATTCCAAAAAAGATAAAAAAAGATTTAGTTTTTCAAATGAGTAATGCTATTTAGTAAGAAAAATAGAGACAAGAAAGAGAAGAATCCATAAAATAAGGGAATTGAACCAATCAAAAATTGACTAACCATATATGGGAGAGAGTGATTATAATTTAACCAATAAAAAAATGGACACATAAGATTCTTCTCTTTCTTGCATTAAAAAATTCTTACTAAATAGCATTTTCCTTTTCAAATATATAGCATTAAATGGTTTTATTGAAAAAGATAAGAGCAATTGACAAAGGGTATAATTGACAAATCATACCCGTAAAATACCTAAAGACAATTAAATTGAAATGTTAAATCTAGCCCTAAAAGACAAGTAAAAAGGAACAGAGGGAGTATAATACTTCAAAAAACAAATATTAACCTTTTAAGGTTAATGCCTTTTTTTTTTTACAAACCAATTTATATTTTATTAGTTTTTTTTTCTTTATATGATTATTGTTGGTTATACGAAAAATGGTTAATTGTTATATTTTTACCCGATAAAAAAAGTAACCATTAAATTTGATCACATTTCCTATAATGTACTTATTTTATAAAAGTTATTAAATTTGGTCATATGTATATATTTTAAATTATATTGTTATTTTTTTAATGCGAAAGAAAAGTAATTAATTGAAAAGTTAATAAAATTATCTTTTATATCCGAGAGTTTTTAAAGGATTTTTTTAACTATTTGTCTTTAAGAAATTGTGATCTTTAATAAAGTAAGTAATTCATTAATTTTATTTTGATCTTTTAATAAAGTAAATTAATTAATTAATTTTCGATAAACTATTGAATAAAGATGTAACTCTTTTCGATAAAGTTATGCTCTTAACTAGTTATCTTTAATAAAGTAATTAATTTTATTGCAATCAGGGATGGGAGATGAATTTCAAATTCCTGATTTTACGAATACTAGTCATATTGATCCCGCTGCTTGGAATCAAGGCGGCAAAATTCCATTTTTAAGCGACAGGATTAATATTCAAGCTGGAGGGAATGTATTTATTAATCAAGGCAGTGGCACTCGATTTTTCGGAAATATTCAGAGCGGTACTATAAATGAATTTAATGTAGGATATTCGTCAAGTCAGACACTACTCGGCACAATAAGTAAGTAATATATTTTATGTTATATAATATTTTTATGTATACTTCAAAAAACAAATATTAACCTTTTAAGGTCAATGATTTTTTTTTTAGACAAACCAATTCATATTTTATTAGTTTTTTTTTTCTTTATCTGATTATTGTTGGTTACACGAAAAATGGTTAATTGTTATATTTTTACTCGATAAAAAAAGTAACCATTAAATTTGATCACATTTCCTATAATGTACTTATTTTATAAAAGTTATTAAATTTGGTCATATGTATATATTTAAAATTATAATGTTATTGTGTCAAAAAAATTATAATGTTATTTTTTTTAATGCGTAAGAAAATTAATTAATTGAAAAGTTAATAAAATTATCTTTATTATCTGAGAGTTTTTAACAGATTTTTTTAACTATTTGTCTTTAAGAAATTGTGATCTTTAATAAAGTAAGTAATTCATTAATTTTATTTGATCTTTGAATAAAGTAAAGTAATTAATTAATTTTTAATAAACTATTGAATAAATATGTAACTCTTTACGATAAAGTTATGCACTTAACTAGTTATCTTTAATACAGCAATTAATTTTATTGCAATCAGGGATGGGAGATGAATTTCAAATTCACGGTTTTACGAATACTAGTTATGTTGATCCCGCTGCTTGGAATCAAGACGGCAATAATCCATTTTTAAGCGGCATGATTAATATTCAAGCCGGAGGGAATGTATTTATTAATCAAGGCAGTGGCGCTCGATTTTTTTGGAAATATTCAGGGCGGTACTATAAATGAATTTAATGTAGGCTATTCATCAAGTCTGACACTACTCGGGACAACAAGTAAGTAATATATTTTAAGTTATATAATATTTTTATGTATACTTCAAAAATCAAATATTAACCTTTTAAGGTTAATGATTTTTTTTTTTAGACAAACCAATTTATATTTTATTTGTTTTTTTTTCTTTATATGATTATTGTTGGCTATACGAAAAATGGTTAATTGTTATTTTTTTTTTTTTGGTACATATAATCGTTATATTTTTACTCGATAAAAAAAGTAACCATTAAATTTGATCACATTTCCGATAATGTACTTATTTTATAAAAGTTATTAAATTTGGTCATATGTATATATTTAAAATTATATTTTTATTTTTTTAATGCGTAAAAAAAGTACTTAATCGAAAAGTTAATAATATTATCATTTTTATCCGATAATTTTTAACGGATTTTTTTAACTATTTGTTTTTAAGAAATAGTGATCTTTAATAAAGTAAGTAATTAATTAATTTTATTTTGATCTTTGAATAAAGTAACGTAATTAATTAATTTTCAATAAACTATTGAATAAAGATGTAACTCTTTTCGATAAAGTTATGCTCTTAACTAGTTATCTTTAATAAAGTAATTAATTTTATTGCAATCAGGGATGGGAGATGAATTCCAAATTCCCGGTTTTACGAATACTAGTCATATTGATCCCACTGCTGTGAATCAAGGTGGTGAAATTTCATTTTTAAGCGGCAGGATTAATATTCAAGCCGGAGGGAATGTATTTATTAATCAAGGCAGTAGCGCACAATTTTGCGGAAATATTCAGGGCGGTACTATAAATGAATTTAATGTAGGCGGCCGAAGGACAAGTGCTGGAAGGGCAAGTAGAGGCGGAAGTGCAAGTGGTGGAAGGACAACCAGCAGTGTTACAAGTGGCGGAAGAACAAGAGGAAGAAGCGGTGGAAAGACAAGCCAAAACACATAAATGGATATTTGTGTATGTTAACGTGTAATTTTATTTTGTTAGATTTGTGGAACTATCATGGTGTTTGGTTTGTAACTTATGACAATTATCGCGTATTTCGTTTAATGTATGACAATTATCTTATTTTGTTCTTTGTTATTAAATATTTCATTTCTAATTTATGTTTTTTATTATATATTAAAAAAATAATTATTTATTTAAATAAAATACGTTTTTTTAAATTATATATTATAAATTAATAAAAAATCCCTTTCCTGCAGCATGTCAATCCCTTTCCTTTGCAGCGGTCTTGGCCGTCGGTGAATTTGTGTTAGTGTTTGCCTTTATTTTGCGGCGGCTTGGGTAGTCGTAAGTGTTACCAGCGACGATTTTTGCGGCCGATCATGGCTGTCGGTAAATTGGTAACATTTTCAATTTTTTAGACGTTTTTCTCACTTTGTGATAGCCAAATGTAGTCACAAAATGGAAATTTTCTTGTAGTGTGTATAATATCCCTAAAATGAACCCAAGTGTTATTTATTGTGATGTCCAAAATCGTCTAGTGTGTGCTATCCCTCTCTCAAGCTCACTGTTTGGTCCTCACTATACCTCATTGGACTTTTTTGAGAAACTCAAACAAGATCCGGAAGTATAGATACTAATAAAGGCAATGCAAGCTAATTTGGCTCTTCATGAGAATTTTCAAGTTTATGATAATGTGCTCTTCTTTAAGCGTAAGCTGTTCATTCCTTCCAACTCTCCATTTAAAACCTTATTATTGAAAGAAGTTCATGCCTCTCCTTTAGGTGGTTACAGTGGTGTCCATAAAACATTTGAAAGATTAAGGGAAAATGTTTTTTGGTACCATATGAGAAAAGATGTTGAGGAATTTATTATGCAGTGTCTAACTTGTCAACAAATTATACCACCCAACCCCTTACCCTATGGACTACTTCAGCCTTTACCTATTCCACAAAATATTTGGGAAGATATTTCTATTGATTTTATCACAAGGCTTCCTTCTTTCCAAAACAACACTGTCATTTTTATGGTGGTTGTTCAGTTATCAAAGGTTGTTCACTTTGGACTTTTAGATACTCATTTTACTGCTGCCAAAGTTGCTAACTTATTCACTAATTTGGTTTGTAAGTTGCAAGGGATGCCTCGGAGCATCGTCTCCAACAGAGATCCAATTTTCTTAAGCAATTTTTGGAGAGAATTGTTTAAGCTAATTAGGACTAAGCTGAATATGTCAATTGCTTATCATCCTCAGAGCGATGGTCAAACTGAAATTGTAAATAGGCTTCTCCAACAATAGTTGTCAACAAAGTGGGAGATTTCGTGTTTGTGACGCTTCGTCCATATCACCAAACTATTGTTGGCAACCGAGTCCACAAGCTTTCTAAACGCTTCTATGGCCCTTCAAATTGCTTGAACAAATTGGCCAAGTTGCACTCAAGGTGGAACTCCCTAATGGTAGCAAAATTCATCCTGTGTTTAACGTTTCTAAATTGAAATTGTGTCATGGAAATACCACACCGTCTCTAGCACTTCCAACTCATTCTGTTGGAAACGGTTTTAAAAATAGTTTGAAAAAGATACCACCGAAAAACGATTATTGGCTGAGTCGCGGAACGATACGCTCTTTTTAAGACGTTTCGCGGCACTACCCAAAGATTTTTGCAGGGTAGACTATCAACCGCGAAGTCCCCAGGATAAAACAGCTTTCTTTAAATTTATACCGAATCCTATGCACTTTAGAATTCGGACCGAATTACATCTTCCTTATCGATTTGATGAATGAATTTTATAACTGATAAGCAATTATCAGTTCTGATATGGTTTATGAAAACCAATCAAGAAACAACAAAAAAGTGTTTAATAATATTTCGAAGAAAACGAAGAGAGAAGAGAAAAACTATAGAGTGATTTTTCAGAGTACAGAAAATCAAGAGTTCTGAAAAAATAAAGTACGATGTTTTTTATTTTAAGAAGAGAAGTGGGGAAAAGATAATGGGATCAGAACGTGGGAAGTGGATCCAAAAAAAATAGGAAATTCAGTTTTTTCCTTCTGACTCGGTCCCACGCACAATTATCATGTGCGTAA
This sequence comes from Trifolium fragiferum, assembly GCA_954870985.1. Lineage (NCBI taxonomy): Eukaryota > Viridiplantae > Streptophyta > Magnoliopsida > Fabales > Fabaceae > Trifolium > Trifolium fragiferum. Next base: position 23,558,263 of record OX940792.1, read on the forward strand.
AGTTAAAACAAAACAGAAAATCCAGCCGAAGCTTATCGCCCCGCGCCCAGTGCTAAAGGTCCTGCACCCAGCGCAGGCGACAGAAGCAAGTTTAACTCTACTAGCGAGTTTAACTCGCTTCGGGTCCGTTTTACGGACATATGCTAGTCATCCCCAAGTTCTCAAATAAGACAAGTTTGGTTGTCTTTTCTTTAATATCTCATAAGCAGAGACATTTCTTTTAGATTTGGGAATTCTATTCACAACAAAACAAACAGTCAATATTATTTTCCCCCACCAATGTGTAGCGGCACAAGAGTTAAGCATAATAGCAACGGCTAGTTCAGTAAGAGTTCTATTCTTTCTTTCTGCTTTACCATTCATTTCAGGGGAGTATGGTGCAGTCGTCTCATGTATAATTCCATATTGTTTATAATAATCATTAAATAAACTAGAATTATATTATGTTCCCCTATCATTTCGAAGTCTCTTAACTTTCTTACTAAATTGATTTTCAATTTCATTAACAAACACTTTAAACATTTCAAAAGCATCACTTTTATTCTTCATTAAATAAACAAAGGTATAATCAGAGCAGTCATCAATAAAACTGATAAAGTAGCGTTTGTTATTTCTAGTTAATGTTCCATCTAGTTCACAAATATCAGTATGTATAAGGTCCATTGGTTCAGATTCTCGTATAACTGATTTATGTTTACTCTTTGTTATTTTTACTTGACTACCACATTCACATTTTTCTTTTTCCTTAACACTCAATTTAGGAATTAAACCTAAGTTGCTTAAATTATGAATGCATCGCATATTAACATGACAAAGTCTATAATGCCAAATATTAAAATCACACACAGAGTAAACAGAAGTAGAACTTTTATTCAAATTAACAATTAACTTAAACATGCCATCAGTGGCGTACCCTCTCCCAACAAACATACCATTCTTAGTAATGGTGTACAAATCAGCCCCTATAGTCTGACTAAACCCAGCCTTATTTAGATGAAACCCAGAAACAAGATTCTTCTTCATGTCAGGGACATGCATGACATCCTTCAAAATCAGAGTCTTCCCAGAGGTGAAATTAATCTCTATGTCTCCAATTCCAGCAACTAGCATTGCCCATCTGAACTTTCTTATTTTCAACAGTCGTGTATGTTTTAAACATAGCACGGTCAAAGCAGACATGGCGTGTAGCACCAGTGTCTATCCACCAACCTTCAGTTACACCGACCATATTAATTTCGGTGATCATTGCAGCAAGCTCTTCATTAACGTTCACTTGTTCATTCAAGTGAGCAGGTTTTGGCCTCGTTTTGTTTCTACACTTTTTAGCCATATGACCAGGTTTCCAGCAATTGTAGCACATAAATTCATCGGCGTCATTCTTAGGTGGTGGTGGATTTTTCTGAACAGCTTTATGCGTCCTTGAAGGATTCCCATTCTTAGGACGATTGGATACATTACGGTTCTGATTCTTAAAAGGTTTTCCCGTAGGCTTCAGAACCGCTCCAGTTTCCTTTTTAGAGACAGCATTAATTTTTTCTTCTTCATTCATATCTTGTCTCCGAGATTCTTCTTCTATACGGAGACGGATTATCAAACTTTCGATTGAAAATTCTTTAGTTTTGTGACGCAAAAAGTTTTTAAAATCTTTCCACGCAGGGGGCAGTTTGTCTATAATAACAGCAATTTGAAACTGTTCATCAAGAGGCATAACTTCAGAGATAATCTCATGTGCAATCTTTTGGAGTTCATGGGATTACGCCTCTACCGACCTCTCATCCACCATCTGATACTTTAGATATCGACTGACCACATACTTCTTCACTCCAGCTTCCTCAGTGTCATACTTTTTCCGCAAGGCCTCCCAAACATCCTTAGCAGTCTTGTATGACCGATAATAGTCATACAAGTCATCAGCAAGACCATTAATGATATAATTCTTACATAAGTAATCATTATCCATCCATAGCTGTTTTTCTTTTCTCAGTTGGAGCTCTCGAGCTTTCAACTGTTCAACAGCGACAACCGCGGGATCAATTTGATCCTTATTTATACCGTCATCTGATATCTCAGTCGCGTTTCCATTAATGATAACAGCCTTTGTTCCCGAACCAGAAGCAACAGGAACTTTGGGCATATTTTCAGTCAGAACATGAACAACCTTTTTCAAAGTCAGAAAAAAGAACATATTTTGTTCCCATCGTTTGAAGTGGAGTCCTTCAAACTTAAAAGGTTTTTCATTTCCAACCGCAGAGTTGGTACCAATAACTTCTTCGATAGACATGATAGTTTGAAAACGTGTTAAAATTGTTGGAAACGGTTTTAAAAACAGTTTGAAAAAGATACCACCGAAAAACGATTATTGGCCGAGTCGCGGAACGATGCGCTCTCTTTAAGACGTTTCGCGGCACTACCCAAAGATTTGTGCAGGGTAGACTATCAACCGCGAAGTCCCCAGGATAAAACAGCCTTCTCCAAATTTATACCGAATCCTATGCACTTTATAATTCGGTCCGAATTACACCTTCCTTATTGATTCGATGAATCAATTCTATAACTGATAAGCAATTATCAGTTCTGATATGGTTTATGAAAATCAGTCAAGAAACAACAAAAAAGTGTTTAATAATATTTCGAAGAAAACGAAGAGAGAAGAGAAAAACTATAGAGTGATTTTTCAGAGTACAGAAAATCAAGAGTTCTGAAAAAATAAAGTACGATGCTTTTTATTTTAAGGAGAGAAGTGGGGAAAAGATAATTGGATCAGAACGTGGGAAGTGTATCTAAAAAATAGGGAATTCAGTTTTTTCCTTCTGACTTGGTCCCACGCACAATTATCATGTGCGTAAACTTAAAACAAAACAGAAAATCCAGCCGAAGCTTATCGCCCCGCGCCCAGCGCGGAAGGTCCTGCTCCCAGCGCAGGCGACAGAAGCAATTCTGTGAGTTCATCACTGAATTGCGCCCAGCGCAGCCTGTCCTGCGCCCAGCGCAGGTGGCAAGGGGTGAACCTGTTTTTTCTTGTTTTCCTGTTCGATTCAAATGTAAATTGCACCCAAGGAGCAACTTCCAATATATAAACACCATCAAAGGTGTGTTCGATTTTATGTGATACTCAAAGAGCCTTTTTTCAATTCACACTTACTTGTTCCATAACTTGTGTTTATATTCATACCAAGTTTGTATCTAATGTTCATCATGTTCCAACACATTCCATTGAGAACCAACCTGTGATTCAACTCTCACCATTCTCAATTGAAAAACCAATGTTGATGATACTACTTCAGTCTTCATCGAATGAGAGCGCCTGTTTCCTGAAGATGCTACATGGGAAAGTCTTGCAGAGCTCAAAATACTATACCCACAGCTCCACGTTGAGGACAAGGTGTTTCTTGAAGCTGCAAGGGATGAAATAGATGACACCATTTGGGCTACAGAGGAAGAGGAGCCCAACCGATCTCCAAGTCCTAAGATCAGGGCAAGCCGCAAAAAAGTTATCTTTAGGCCCCTCGATATGCTTTAAGGCCTCCCAAATTTTCAAAGCATGTTGATGGGCTTTAGAGAAGAAAATTATTTTTGCCATCTTATGGATTATGGGGCGCGCCCTACGAAAAGACCAAAATACCCTCGTCTGTTATTTAAGTCACGGACACCCCCTAAAAACACCCTATCGGATTTTATTTTCATAACGTTCGTTGCTACATTTCTCAAAATTTCTTGTGTTTCCTTCATCCGCTACTTAAGTAATAGAAGGGTAAAATGATTATTTCGTAGGATGCGCAAGTAACCAATAGAGTGACAAAAGTACTTTGCTTAGATAATATTAAGGAGCCTAAAGAGAATTTTTCCAAGCCGCAACAAGGTCAAACCCAAGTGGTTAACGGATTGTGTCCTAGAAGCTAGGCCCAATAGCCATCATGTCTCTAGTCTCTAGTCTCTAGATCCTTCTATTATTCTATGTTTTCTCTTCCAGCCCCCTACGTTTCTTTTTCACCCCTCGAATTTCCTGTTTTGTCCTTCAATAAAAACTTCGGTTTCCATAAACCGATTTTTTTTGCCTTGAAATACAACTTTGGTTTCTAGAAACTGAAATTTCCTAAAATGTGAACCAGAAAAATTTCGGTTTCTGCGAACCAGATTTTTTATCAAGGACAAAATCGAATTTTTAAGAGGTAAAAAAGAAATGTGGAGGGCTGGGAGAGAAAACTTCCTATTATTCTATTAGTCATCAATTGTAATGGATAGGACAACATAAGCTGTCATCTACTACCCTGAGATTGAGGAAAACCGTTACTAAGTTTATTTCCCTATGAAATGAAGCATGATGAAATTATGAAGTTAGATATAGCTTAAAATAGTTCTTTCTTTCTCTGTTTTATGCTATACTATTCATCCACCTTATTACACTAATTTTCAATGTCATAAAGTTGTATCGGTGATTAATTTTACCAGCAAATTTGGTGGATGAGTCGCTTTGATCAAATCACCGAGCTACTTTTGAGGCGTATATTAAAAACTTAAAAATTCAAACATAAATATCTCATACTTGAAAAAATATCAGAAATTCAATACTTCAATATTTATTAAAAAGAATAACTTCATTACAAGCTCTGCCAAGTTTTGTGAAGATGATGGTGGTTGAACACTCCCCAGCTTGTCCAAAAATAATCATTACCAAACTACCCGTAACACCGTCCTATACTCTAATATTATCACAACCAGTTAAATTGCACCAAAGACTAAAAACCATCAGCATAACTGTGTAACAGGAGTTGCTGTATCGATGTACACAATACAGAGATACATAGATGAAACGTTTAACAGCAACAAAAAAAGGAGTAGTATGTTACACTTCACCAGGTGCAAAGGCACACACTACCAGAAGATTTGCACTCGAACATTCAACATATTCACCATCGATGAATTTTGAAGGTCGGCAAATACTTATCATCTCATCCAGCAACTTTTTTTGTGAAAGTTCTTCCAGTTGGAATCTGTTGGGAGGACCTGAGCAGGATGTTTCCAGATTCAGAATTCCAATTAACTCCGGCCTTCATAGGATGTGGACGAGTTTGACCCAAGGACTGTCTTCGAGTAGCCATTGACATGTTGGCTAACTTGTCAGCTGTTGCTGAAACTCCACGTGCAGTCCTCCCCTTGTTTATAGAAGCTGCCAACCAAAAAATTTAACCATTGAGCTTATTTTTAGAGCATAGAAGCAACTACCTAACACACCTTAGGCAGTGAGAGGTTGGATAGCTGCTTCATGAAAGTTTGTTCAAAATATTTATCATGAATGAAAAACAACCACACTTGAAATGATCATGGATGATAATTGGCTTTGATTGACTGAATGACTACGACAGGAACATTATAAGCATTTACGTACTTTTATTGAATTCTCCCACAATTCAGTCACAACAATAAACGTAAATATACAATAATATATTAATAATTATCCACAAACATTGACAAAAGTGCTTACTCGGGCTGTCTTTTCCTGGCGGTTGATATTTTGATTGTTGAGTAGTCTTCACTGGTTTTTTATTTTTAATTCCATCCTTTAGCAGAACAGGAAAAAATTATTAGCATGATGGAATTTAAGAAAACAAGTCTACAGCGAACAACAAATCATCCAGCAAAGTAAAACCAAAAAAGATGTATTTTAAAAATGTCATGTGCTTGCTAAATATGTCACGGATAACAGATTGGAGGGGGGGACTAGGCACTAATTCCAAAGCGAGATGAGAACAGAATAGAGAAAGCAGAGAATAAATCATCACCTCATTTGCCATATCCAGCTTTCGTTGCACACCTGTAATAGAAATGAATGAGAACAATGTTCTATACAGTCAATAAGTGAACAGCATGAGACAAACAAAATGGATTACTTTTTGTATTTATTTAGTCCAAACAGGAAAAACCTCAGCTTTATTCATTGTTATCATCAGTTATAACTACACAATTAAAATAATGTATTGATACGGACATTTTCCAGCTTAAATACCAACAGTTTTTTCTGACAGATTGAAAAATATGATTCCGAACTACAGATGCCAGGGTAAAAACAAAGCATGCATGCATTTAACACAATAAATGGTTGAAACCAATAGGATTACCTGGAGCTAAAGTAGGACGTAATTTGGGGGAAGAAAAATTTGAGGGAAGTTTCGAATTAGGCAATGCACCAGAAAGTCTCTTGACCCCTTGTCGATCCACCGATCCCCTTATTCCAGCTGCAAAAATAAGAGAAACAATTAGGCGTTTAGTTTTACTAATTTCTTATTAGTATCCCCTCCGATTGAACCATAGCATGTCCTTAGCATGCTAAGCAACGCACGAAATTACATACCAGATGGAGGAGTTCTGGTTACTGCTCTGGTGCGAAGCGATGGAGGAATGTAAAAGCAACTCTACAAATTATTTTGAATAAAAACAGTTAGAATCCAGCATATAGAAAGCAAGATATGGTTTTGCATAGAAAAGATAGAAATAATTTTAGACAACTAATTGAAAGTATGAATTAGTTAATAGAAAACCTGGAAGAAAGGATGCTGAAGGGCCTCTGTTGCAGAAGGTCTCTTGCAGGGATCCCATGAACAAAGTGACTACAGATATAGAAAGAAAAGAGAAAAGGAATCAGTACTACTTAGTTGAGAAATGTAGGCCAGGCCCAAGACTGAACTGCTATGCAATGAATCAGAACTACTTACTTTTATAAGGTTGATTGCATCGTCACTTCTAGATGGAATCAGTATAGAGAGATCTGCAGTAGCTAGCTGTAGAAATAAATGCATGGAATACAGTAATTAGCAGAAGATAATACATATCTTAGATTCTTAGTATTATTTATTTATCACATTAATACCCATCTTAATATATATATTTAGAAATATTATTAATGGTTGATAAATAATATTACAGTAGACCCATCTTAATATTATTTAAGAAAATGCTAACTAATGCCACTAGGGTAAGGAAACAAGTAAATTTATCTTGGAACTTGTGTAGTTAACCATTTAAAAATATAAAAAATGATATTTTCAATACCAAATTGACATCTTTTGGTTCCTTAATTAGTGTTTCAGAGGCACTAGTTAGCATGACCCTATTATTTATACATACCATGGTATTCAGCTAGTTTATAAATAAATAAATACTCTCTTCATTCCCTATTATAAGCAAAAACTCACTTTTTAGAAAAGTGAATTTTTGCTTATTACGGAGGGAGTAGCCATGACCTATGTGACATGTAGTACTAGTAATTTATTTATCAAGCTTAATAGCAGTAGATTAGTAGAAAGCTTCAATTGCCACACGTCATCCCTAGCATAATAATTATAAACTAGTGCCCCTAAAGATGAAAACTGGAAACAGCAGCCATATTCTCATCACCTAACTTCCTCTTCATGACAGAAAAGAAATCTCTTGATTTAGAGAACGGACCTGTGGAAACTGATAGTTGATATCCCTAGCAAGTTTGAGTCCATCAGCCCAGGATTCAGCGGTTGGACTACCTATCACGCTGCATATTTTGTATATCTCATCTGCTTCACTGCATGTACAGCCATAATCGAATAGGTTTATTTCCAACAAACTTATTGCACAACATGCTTAGACCAGGACTCCATTTGTACAGATACTACGCAGTAAACTAATTGCAAATTTCATTTCAACCAAATATTTGTGAAAATTAATTGGAGTCAAACATATGAACATTAGTAACTTTTTCAAGAGTAGATTGAGGAACCATAAATTTCTGAACTCCTTAATAATTATTTATTTCTTTTATCTAAGTAAAAATACCATCGTCTGGGAAGCTTTAGAAGCAGAGAGAGAAATAGATAGAACATGATACCTGGTACCCGGAAATAGAGGACTGAGAGTGAACAACTCGGCCATAATAGCACCCATAGCCCACATGTCTGGAAGATAAAACAGAATAAATAAATGTTTATAGGGTACTAATCACATTACTACAAGTAATTATTCTATATCACACTTACCAACTTTGGAGCTATAAAGGGAAGACTGAAGCAAAACCTCAGGAGCACGATACCTGATCATAGGGAAATTTACATGTCATCAAATAAAGTGAATTATACATTTTCTATAACATAATGACGTTTTTGGGTTTAAAGACACATACCACCGTGTGGAGACATACTCGGTATATGGTGGTTGTGAGCTGATCTCTCGTACTAGGCCAAAATCAGAAACTTTGATAATATCCTTGGTGACTAACAAGTTTTCTGCAAAAAGTACCATACCTTGTATCAAAAAGCAAAACTTTGCAGCACAATAATAGAGATATGTACAACACACCAAGCACCTAGTCTTTATTTTTCTCATGATATGCAAATTCAATTAATCGGCAAGACAAAACTACATTAAATTAAGAGAATAAAATTTGAAAATAGAAAGAGTTAATGACGGAAGAAACTGCTAATATTATCTACCTTACATGCTATATAAAGTAGAATTATAAATACACTTTTGTGACTCTGTCACCATTTTATCATACATATTCTACAAAGACTGTACAAAAAGTCATGAAAAAGTACCAGGCTTTAGATCACGATGAAAATATCCACGCTGGTGCATGTATGCAAGACCTTGGAAAACTTGAAAACACAAATTTTTAACTTCATCTTCAGAAAACGGCTTTTCCCTTTTTTTCATAAGTTGGTAGAGGTTGCATTCCTGCATCATTCAAAATTGACCTATATCAGTTAATATTAGACTTCAAAACAGCCACCATCATGCCAGAAAAATCCAGCCACTCACCATGTACTCAAAAACAAGATACAAAATGTCACTTTCTCGAATAACTTCCTTCAGCTTTACGACATTTGCATGGTTCATTTTTCGTAGTGACTGCCAAAAGGGAAATTAGAGAATGAATATATGCAGAAGCATAAACATATAAAATAGGTTTAGGAAAGAAAAGCGAGATGTTATACCTTGACTTCTCTCAGGTTTACACACTCCTCCCAAGAGTAATATTTCTTCTTCATTTTCTTGATCGCAACCTGTAATTTTTTGACAAATTAAAATGAAACACATGATCCAACTTCGCATAGAGCACCAATATAATTCCAATTGAAGAATACTTACAACTTCACTGCTTTGCTTATTAATGGCTCTCCAGACACTCCCGAATGTTCCATCACCAACTTCCTTAATTAATTTGTACCTTGTTTGGGAAAGAAAGAAGAAACCCTTAAACAAAGATATTCAACAATAAAAGAAATATAAATAGCAATTTCTGCAAACGATAATCACCTCTCCATTGTTCCCACAAAACCCAAAGCAGATCTTTATTCAAAAGATAGGTGGTATTTAACTCTAGTAGAGAATGCTGAGAAGGAGTATAAAATATTACAGATATCTACTGGTCCAGCAAAAATTCCACTGTCAATTCTTTGTCAAGGCAAAAAATTGGCAAAAATCAGAAACTCTCTGATGGAAGGGCTGCACGGCCTTATTGATTAATACTTTAATAGACCCATGGTATTATAGAGGTAGAAGGATGCAGGTGGTAGAAATGAACAATTATTGGAGATCATAATGACACTTCCTAGGTCAAACCGAAATGATTGATCAAAGCTACAGGATTAAACTCTAGCTAAAACCACTGTGACCCAACACTTGAGAACTTCAATAATAGCCACTTCATCTAGTCGACATAGGCGTTATTAAAGAAATTTCGGGTAAAAGATGTTTTGTCATCACCAATACCCAATGGGACAACAACGAGACAATTATTAAAAACTATAGTCTGCACTGTTTTAATGCTATTGCTTATCCAACGCTAAAGATACAGGCAATATCCATATCAGACACCAGTTTATCTACTTCATTCCTGTAGAAGAAGTAAAAGGTTGAGTTATATTTCAGTAAATTAAAACAGATGAAGGAGATAAAGACATGATAGATCTCTTACCCCCAGAAGTGGATTGTTCAGATGTTTCAACTGGATGTTGGGTCAGCAATGCACTGTCATATGAACACTTGTCAAGAAACAACTATTTTTAATGGTTTGATCCAAAGAAGAAGAACAAGTTCTTACTTGTACAATTTCCCTAAAGATGCAGCACTTCTGTCAGAAAAAACAAGCATCACACAAACTGTGCTGATTGCTAAAGGAGAATGGACAACTAAGTGCAATTAACAAAGGAAACCAGAAGAAATTCTCCAAGCAAGAAGAACCGCCAGTCGAGCATTTCTTGAAATGAAAATAAACAATACTTGTGGCTGCTTGACCAGAAAATAACTCCATCCATGTTTCATAAAATAAATCAGGATCCTTAAGATTCAAATGCAGATCAACCTGCAATAAGAGAACGCGATCAAACCTTAGGTTAGATTAATATTTCTATACCGTAAATACATATATGGTCAACCGAAATAGAAATATCATCAAAAACTGGAAAGAGAGCTAATCAAGTTGATTTCAATGATCTTACAACATCTAAATTAACAGAGTATGCAGCATCATTTATAACATTTATAATTTGTTGCTATATTCCTATAGAAATATTGAAGTTTTTCCCGTGATAGAGAATTATAATACAACTATCCCACTATATCATCAAAAAAACAAAACTCCCATGCATGGAAACTCCAAAAGATCCAAAATGCTGTAATGAATTAAATTAGGAAGGCGAGAATCAACATATTGAACCAATATAATTTGCTTTGCTAAAATTCATATCACCAGCACACTTGTAAATAAAAATCTAGAGTCATTCCATATTTCTGATTAATCGACAATGATAAATCCAGAAATCATCACAGCCTATGGACCTAACTAACAAATTGCTCATGTAATTCAGTATTGTTAAATGGCATCTATAGTGGCGCTATAGCACTATATCATAGTGGAATTTGAACAGATCACTGTTGTTTTGTGATATGCTATTTACTACAAAATATTGTCAAATAGCGGCTTTAGCGACTCATTAACACCATGCTTTACGAAATTTGACAAACTGCTATTTTCCATGATCCGAAATTGACAAAACTTATGTGACACCATACATACGATGAGATCCTTACAAAGCCATGCAAGTCATATTGTCATACCAGTTTATATTCAGAATAAGCATATAGCACTGAATAATCATTAATTACACATGAATGAAAGACAAGCAGGTAACAAGCTATCGCACTAACCCTGAATATGTACTCTCTATTAGTCCCTAATATTGTAATGTGAGGACAAATTGAACTAAAAAATTTCAATTTCAAGGACATTAGGCATATAACATTACTAACCCTTAAAAAAATTACTAATCCTTGAAACATATAACAAAACCAAATTCAACGACCGCAAAATCCGATATCCAGAACACCCAGAATGCAAAGACTATATAATAATCAATAGCATTATAATCAAATCAGTGCACAATAGTAGATCATGGAAAAAAAAAAATCATAATTTGACAAAACAACACAAGAATAATTAATTAATTAACCCTTAAGAAAAATGGCGCGAAACCTAAAGTGAACCTACCAATCCATACATGACAAAAGGAAAACCGTTCCTCCAGAATCGAAAAAAGTGGAATTAGATTGAATTTAATTGCATTTTGAATTGGAAAATTTGATCTGATTGAAAAAGAAAGGATGGATCTGAAAGAGAGATAGAGAACGTGCCTGACTGAGTATGAAGAGAAAGGGACGGAGTGGGTGGGAAGACCGTCTCGAAGGACGGACGGGAAGAGTTGTTCTTCTGTCTCTCTCTTTCTCTTTCTTTCTCCCTTTACCACCAAAATCCAACCCTTCTTTCTTCTTTTTTTTTCTTTCTTTTTTTCTATTTGCTATTTTTTATTTTCTTCTTCTTAATGGCACCCTTGAATTCGAGTGGTGGCTATATGTTTGGAATGCAATTTTTTTTTCTTTCTTTTTTTTATTAGTTTTTTTTTTTTGAAAAATTCTTTTTTTTTTATTAGTAGAAGACTAATAAAGACTTTTGGTCAATTATTTTAATCTTAATCTTAATCTTAATCTTATCTTATCTTAATCTTAATCTTAATCTTATCTTATCTTAATTCTTAATTATAATAAAAGTAAGGTTTTGCTTCATGTTAACCCTAATTTTTTCCCTCCTAATTTTTCTTTTAATCTCACATAGGGATGTCAATTTGTATCTGATAATGAATTATCTATGGGGATTATCTGTACGGTGATCCGAAGTCGCAGATTTTTTTTCCCGTGGGGATGGAGGGAGAAATTCCCCCGTGAATAATTTGGGGCGGGGAACGGAGAAGGTCCCTCCGCCACCGCGGATTCCCCGACTCCGACCATATTATTTAAATTATATATACAATATATAATTATGTAACTTTATATGTTTTTTAAATAAAAAATAATAATTAATACATTATAAAGGTTATGATTATATATATATATGGTGGCAACAAGTTCAATTGGATATTTAATTTTTATGACAAAAAGAAATATTAGAATGTGTTTTTGCAGTTTTTGTTATTGATACTAAAATGAAAGATGCAAAATATGTAATTTTTTTTAGGAAAAAAAAAGGAAGAAAAACAAGATATTAATGTCGTGCTTTTGATTAAAATGCATAACAATTTTGTTAATTTTTTATGTCCGTGGAAATCTGTTGATACTGTGGGGATCCGTGGGGATGAGGATGGAGGAAGAAATCTCCCCGCGGGGATGGGGATGGAGGAAGAAATGTCCCCGAAGCGGGGAGTGGGGCAAGAGCAAGGATCCTCTCCATTTCCTATGATTTCCATTTCTTCCATTACCAAAGTTTTTTAATATTTCGAGGTGTATAAAAAATATTTTGACACATTTATTGTCACGCTTTTGCATTTATATTTTCAAAACTATAGAGTAATGGAAGAAATGGAAATTATAGGAAATTGAGAGGATCCGCTCAATCCCTGCCCCGTTGACATCTCTAATCTCACAACCACATATTAATTACTATGGTCCGCCAGTTATTAAATCTTCTTCAATTTGAATTTTGAATTTGCCTTTATTAGTCTCTATTTTATTTTATTTTTTGACAAAAGTCTTTATTAGATTTTATGCATTGAAAATAAAATATTATTAAATGCTCACCTAAAAAATAGCACAATAGAATATTATACCTAAAAATGTGGCATCTCTCCATTATCTCTCTCTATCATTATACGCTTCTGATTCTTTTATTCACGATTTTCTCTTCTTGCTTCTCACTCACCGCTCTCTCAACCCACTTTTTTTTTTATCTTCTCCCTCAATACCTTCCTTCTTCTGTCTCTATATCTCAACCCAATTTTTATGAGTATCAACCTGCACACCCTCTCTCTAGACGATATAGTACCACGAAGGAGAAGAGGAAGAAGCACCGATTTTTGTTATTGGCAAAGAAGATGAGTATACCAATCTAGATTTGTAAGTAATTACTTTTTTTTATAGTTATTTATTGTTACAATTTTTAAGTGTCAAATCTAAAATAGTTTCACGTGTTTCATTTGTAGATTTGATTTTTTGCTTCGTTTTGTTGTGGTATTGATGTTAACATAAAAATTTGTTGATGCTTACGTGTTAAATCTTTCTCTTTTTCTTGGTCTCATCGTCGTCGATTTTCGTTTTTATCTTCCACATTTTCTACTTTCTCAATCTTTTCGTCATTTTACTTTTTGTTTTTGATTCGCTCAATACCTTTCCTATGTGAGAATGAGGCATCACCTATATCATATTTGTTATTTTTGTTATGCTAATGAGGTTTTTCTACTGCTGCATAATTGAAAAAAAAATAAAAATCTATGAGTGACATTTGTTATTATCAAGTAATTTTAAACTTTATGGAACTTTATTTATTTATTTATGTGTTTCACTCCTCTACTTAATAATTTATTATGATCTCTGCCATCATTTGTACTGGTTAATTTAATTGTCAATATAGTTATGTTATGTTTTGATTTCATTTTATTTTTTTATTTGTAATTTTAATTATGATAATTTAAATCGTATATCTATCACTCCGCAATATCCGTGCAACGCACGGGTAAAAGTTTAGTTACTCAAAAAATAAAGACTTTATCAAAATAAAAATAAAATATTCTCCCAGTCAAATTAATATCTCCTTGGTGTTCTTACCTCAGACACATGGAGCTCTTGTTGTGTTAAATGAGATTATTGACTTAATGAAGAGGAGAAAAGATAGTTGTTATTCAAAGTGAATTTTGAAAAAACATATAATATCATTAATTTATACTTTTTTGGAGCTTTGAAATGGAGTTTTCATAAGGGATGATGAAATGGATAACATCTATATTTTCAATAGTGTTATGTCGGTGTTAGTTAATGGTAGTTTAACAGAAAATTTTAAAGTTTGTGCTCACCATTTATGTTTGTGATAGTAGCCGAAGAATTAACATGTATATAATTAGCAAGGTGGTAAAGATTGATAAATTTTAGGGGTGTAAAGTTAATGGTTTGATGCTTAAAAAAAAATAAAAATTAATGGTTTGATACAATTTCAGATTCTACAATTTGCATATGACATGATTTTGATAAAGTAAGGTTCTTCGGATAACTTATGACCATTAAATTAGTTTTGAGGGGGTTTAACATGGTGTCGGGGTTGAATAAATTTTCTAAAGAGTAAGTTGTATGGTATTAATGTTGATGACAAGTTTTTATTTTTGGATCTTCCTTCTTGTTGTGTTGTTCAAATAGTATTCCATTCAAATTCCTAGGCGAATGCTTGAGGCCAATCCTAGGCGAAGTAGTTTGGAGTGGTCGACATTTGTCTTATGGTGGTAGAATTATGTTAATTAACTAGTTTTTTAACCCGTGCGTTGCACGGATGATTATTTTTTGGTCTTTGGTTGCAATTTCTTTTTACTACATATTTCAGAAAATGAATCAAACTAATTCACCGTAAAGTCGAAATATTCATTTCCATAGTTAATAAAATGGCCTATAACACAAGTCAATACCACCCATTTTATAGTAAACTAACATACATTTTATAAAAACATCTCTTATTCATATTTATTGAAATACTTTGGGACATACAACATTTATCATGGAGGGCTTTCTTTAAGTATCATTTTGGACCATTGTACACATGTCGATACACAATTTTGATCATTAATATTTTTAATTATTAATTAACTATTATAAAAAGTTTTTATTTTGAACGATGGCAAGTCCTCAAATGTATTTCTTTTTCTTTCTTTTTTAAAGCTTCAATATGTGTTCTAAAACAATTGATGAGGATACAAAGAAATTTCTTGTGGGGTGACAGTTTAGAGGATAAAAAAACTATGTCGAGTGAAATGAGATCAAATTTGACTAACTGAAAATCAAGGTGGTCTTGGAGTAAACAAATTTAGAACTCTTGAATGTGCCTTGCTTAGTAAGTGGAAATGGAGGTGCGTCACAAAAGGAGATGTTTTAGTCGGATTTGTTGTGTTAGAGATATAGTTTTGCCTTTCAAATTACTGAGTTGGTAGGTGACATCCTATGATTTTAAGGACTCAATATATGGCGGAGTGATGTGGTAAGTGTGGGGGATTTGATAGCATATAGATGGTTCAGGTCGAATATTAGCTATGTAGTGGTTAATGATATTAACATTAGCTTTTGGAAGGTTAAGTGGTTTACCAATAGGTTTTGGAGCTTATTAAAATTCTCCAAAAAAGGTGTTATTAATAATCTAGGGGGTATGGAACCAGTAAAAGAACGCCCAATAATCTATTGGGTACTGTACGAAGTATTCCTTTTTTTTGAATAATTATTTGAAGGTTTATCTTCCCACCCGTTGTCATTCTTTTTCACCCCCCAGAAATTCAATTTTACCCTTGATTTTACCCCCAAAAACTTCGGTAGACGCGTACCGAAGTTTGTCGATATTGAAAAATAGGTGTTTTACATCGTTAAAAACTTCGGTACGCGTGTACCGAATTTTTTTTTCAAGGTTAAAAATGGAAACCCAGAGGGTGAAAAAGAAAGACGGTGGGTGGGAGTGAAACCATCTAATTATTTACTAATCATTTTACAAAAGATGTTGTGTTTGAATACAATGATAATAGATATGATGAACTGCAACAGGGAGCCGAAATGTTATGTCGGTGGGAGTGGCATGATGTTTTATTGCAATCGGAAGAGCAAGATTTTCTTGAATTAAATGTGTTGTTAATTTTTTTTTTGACAAGAAATGTGTTGTTAATTTTATTGATGTAATTTGTCGTTATTGCTGATGCATCTCAATCAACCTTGTTGGTGGCCCTAAATTTTTTTGGAAGAATGATGTTTCTTCGAAAATGAGTGTCTTTGGTTGGAGATTATTATTAGAGAAGTTACTCACACGGGCTTCCTTAGCTTCTAAAAGTATTCCCTCAAATTCACATGACTTACCCTATGTTTTCTGTTTCTTGCACCTAGAGGATTGTTGTCATTTATTCTATAATAATTTCCATGTCACTCTAAAAAGGATATGTGCATGCGATATTTGATTTGGTTAGCTACTAATTGGTGGGAGGTTTGAATCTTTTTGTTTATGTGTGGTGATATTGTCAAATCAAAAAAGGGAATGTGGTATGCGACATTTGATTTATACTAATTGATGTATATAGTATATGGATATTATTATAGAACAATATTTTATTTAGAGGGGTTGTGGTTGATTCTTCTTTATTGGTGGATATTATTATGACAATTTTTTGAATTTGGTTTAGTGATTGTGTTGGTCGCAATTCTAGTTACTTATTTTTCTTATTGGGTTAGTATGTTTACAAAATATATAATAACATATTTTGAATTGGAAAAAAAATTGAGTATCTCTTATACTCATTTATAAGAGATGGTCGTCTCACTTGATACCTCTGGTGAGCCATGAGAGGGGAGCCTCATTAGATTGAGATACATTGAACATTTAATAATCACAAAAATGACTTTTGATATCGCATATATCTTTACTCAAAACCATAAGACATTAAGTTTTATGGGTTCTCTCATTTATATATATTGTTCAACATTAACTATTTCAACTAATATAGGACTTAACTCACGTTTGATAGACTCCTTTTAAATATACACATTTAGTATGAATTTTTCTTCTATAAACTAATTTTACATTGTGAAATTCTACAATTTATAAAAAGCTATTTCGGTTAAAAAGGACTAAATAAGATAATATTAAAATATTCAATAAACAAAATCAAACCATACACAATTATTAAATTAAACAATTGTGACAAAAGTTAATCAAGAAATAAATAAAGGCACACACAAACATGAAATAAAATCAGAGTGAAAATATGGCAACCTATTCTGTTCATAAATTAATAACAATTGCCACCATACTTTGGTGCAAAATAATTCAAGCTTATGAGAGATGAAATTTGAACAAAATATTATTTAAAAGTTTTTGGTTCATGATTATTATGATAATTCACTCTTAAAAAAAGGAAATAAGTTTGTTTTTCATTATTGAAACATGGTTCTTCCATTTTCAATATTCATTTGAGTGAGATGGATTTCTTGAGGAAGAAGATGATACTTGATACCATGAATCTCAAACATCTTTTTTAACTCCAAGATGAGCTCTGATATTCTAGTGCTTCTCTCACCATAATTTTGATGGTTAATGGTGTGTTGCACACATAAACAGAGCCTTAACTTGTCCACATGATCTATTTGTTTTGCCATCACACTATGCTTTGGATTCCAATACTTTGGTTTGCTCTCAATGTACCTAAATTCATAATTAGTTAATTACCCTTCAAAATATTAACAAAAAAAAAAAAACATATTTGTTTTTCTACTTACTTACACTACAAGAAACCATGTTAGTTTTTGGCATATATCTTTTACGATAAGACTCTATCGCAAACCTTTCTAATAATCGCAATTGAAAAAAAATAATGTCCTTTTCGAGAGACTTTTCTCTCGAAAATTTAAGATCTAAACCATAAATAGTATTAACTTCAAATATCGACAGACTTTTCCCTCAGACATTTGAGCACTAAAAGCAAAGAAAAAAACTTATAGATGTGTTTCTCAAAAAATTTAACAAGTATTTGAAATTAAAATATTGAAGGGGTGGTCATTTGAAACTAAAACATGTGTCGATAATTCAAATTCCAAAGGAAGGTTTTGATTGAAAAAGCGAATCTTGTTTTATTGCATTTTATTATCGTTTATTTACAATAAAATTATCTCTCAGAAAACGGTCCTTCAAAATTTCATTTACAAGAAATCATCACTATTTCAAAAAATCAAATTTCAATCAGCTATCTCCGTAAAAAATGTTTTTTTATAGGTTTCAACCTTTGAATACTCTCCCCGATCTTAATTATAAGTAAATATCACTTTTTGAATACATTGAATAACTAAAAAGTGACATTTACTTATAATTAAGACCGAAAGAAGTACTTTTTTTTAGTGTTACGATGAGACCAAACTTATAATTGATAGCAACAAGTAAAAAAAATATGTTTCTCATAATAAAAAGCAGAATAAATAAAGAAAACTTACATTTTGATTGATTTCTTGAGTGTAATGATAGTCTCTATAGGAGTTGTGACATCAATGGTGAAATCAATTGTATCACACATCTCTGGACTCCTATAAAAATTACTTATTGGCTTAGTGAGCAAGATAGCATTAGGGTAGTATATTTTCTCATTGTCATATCGAAGAAACACTGTTGTCAAGATATTCATTTCTTCCACAATCATCTGTAGTTAATTAGAGAGACAGTACATGTAAGTACATACATATGAATGTGAAAATGAAGAAAAAAGTTGTTTTTTTTTAACGGTTAAATTTTATTAAAAACGTAACTAAGTTTAAGACGAGCATAGTCCGTAAAATTGAGTCATACAAAATCACTTCACATAAGGAAAAACTCATATGACACCATTACACCAATGACAAAACCCTTAAAATCATTCATACAATTTCAACTAAAAGAACGTCCGAAACAATAACAAAAAATCACCCCCAAAAATCAAACAAAAACAAATGTACCAAATACCAACTCTCACGATAAATAGGTAAAAGCATGAAAAGTAGTAGAGATTTTATCTTTAAAATCAACTGGTTACATAGATTACACAATCTAGGATTTAAATGAATGTAGTGTTTTGTCAAAAAAAAATAAAATAATGTAGTGTTAAAATTCTAGAGGGAGAACTTTACTGTTTATTGTAATTATTTAAGTGATTATTATCTACAGTGGTGCGCATAATGCAACTTAAAATAGTTTTTTGGATGCAAATAAAGTACTAATTAACTTTGATATCTTCACGAGATATCTGTTCAATGGTAAAAATTTGATGTTGCAACTTTCAAAAACTTAGTCCAAATTTTATGTTAAATGTCATTTTAATTCATAATTATTTATCATTCCTCAATTTTATATTTTTTTAAGAAAAAACTTTGATACGTGCCTCTTTGGTAATATATGTGTACAAAGAATTATATTAAATTTTAAGTAGGCAATTGTCAGTCCCGTAAGCTTAACTCAGTTGACATAGATATATTGCATTATATATGTAGGAGCGGGGTCCGTACACTAATCATTCCCTTATTTATCTTAAGGGTGAAATTTCAAGTCACTAAACTACTTGACGAAAAAAAATAGTTAACATTTTACACCAAACCATCTAATTTTGATACTACAATCGGGATAGGTTAACTGCATCAAATCCAAATCCTTATGCATATATTAGAGGTTACGAAATTACCTGAACACCATCGATGACACAACGGTCTCCAATATCAAAAGGATGCATGATGAAGACAAAGATAATAGCTTCCAAAACAGTTTTGCAAGTGCCTTGAAAGGCAACTCCTATTAGAACAGTTTGTGTGATACAAAACAATATAATCTTCATTGTAGCCACTTCCATCACCAAAAGTGTCACAATTATTATTATCACACTTACTACTGCACTTGCTAATTTGTGAAGTTGTTGCACTGCTGTTTTGGTATCATTCAAAGATTGTGCTAGTGCTTTTCTTTCATAATATGCTCGAATCTGATTAACAATTTCATGACAGCTTAATTAACAATTATCCATAGTTTAGTAGTACTTTAATTAATTGTACTTTAATGTGAACCAACACATAGAAGTTTCACATAGCCAAATTAAAAACATAGGAAATTGAGGAATAATTAACACTAATTATATTATAACATAGTAAGACTTACCACCCAATTTCTAAATGAGGAACTGCTAATTTTTCCAGTTTCAAGAGCCCCTTCAAAAAGTGGAAATATGGTATGGATCTCAACCCTCTTCAAAAATCTCATGAGATCTTCCTCTTCAATATACCTTCAATATATTAAAAATACCATTTAACATGATCTTTTTCACATGTCAAATTTAGGCATTACAAAACCTATTCGGCCAAACGTATATTAGGTCACTTATTTAAATACATTCATATGATATAAACTTTTAAACAGATTAATCAGAATAGTCATATCAGGTCTTCGAAAGTTAAATTTGAATCTAAAAAATAAACTTATAATAATTAACTTTAAATATTTTGACAGGTCAGACGTAAGTCTTATCTCATCTCTAATTACAATCAAACATTGTAGTAATCTTATCTTGATGGGTCAATTCACATTCTAACTTAGGTGAATTAAGTTTGGAAAACATGATTAAAGTGTATATCGTCATATCTCAATAAGAGCCCATGTGTTGCGAAACTGGTAGACCATATATATCAAAGTCATATGTTGGAAATTATTCTTAGCTATAGGAGAAATGTGAACTTTTGTCTATATTATAAGTGGTGTACGAATCCACTATATATTGTAGCCTCTATATAATGTTTGGACCTACCTTGTACTTGGTCATCGGTTAGAACTATTATTGGTAGGAATTGAGTGCATATATTTGTTCCATTTTTTAAGTGACCAAAATTGATTATAGAGGTTTGTATATATAAAAAATATATTATAAAATTATAAAATTGATTCTAACTTGTATGTTTTCTTAATTCTAGAATTAATTCTACTTGAAGTTAAAAATTGTAGTTTTTAATTCTAAAATTAATATTACATTCAAATTTTTTGTTCAACTTTTACATAAATACATCCACAAATATATAAATTATTTTATCTTCAACTTAATTTTGTTCATATCATTACATTGAACCAATTAGAGGGATTTTAAACTCAAGACTAATATAAGGTAATTGCTTTTCTCCTCATGTGTTGTTCAAATAGACAAAATATACTACTGAAAAATATATTCCTGTAAAATTTTACAATATTAGGATATGAATAACAACAAAGTAGATCATAGGAGTGATGAGTTGGGACCATAGACAAAAATGGTCTTAACCATTTTAGTGCTAATTGTTAATGAAAAAGGAAAGGAACACTAACATTGCACTATATACCTAAATAAACATGCGATGAGTTTGGTCATAGGTAGTTGTATTTGGATGGTGGGGTTGGATTCGGTGTCATGGAAAGATTTTAAAAAAAAGTAACCTATCAAAATGTTTCAATTTGGTTGGACTTGGTTAAAAATATGGTCAGAATCTGAGCACTAAAATGCCACAATGAAAATTAAATTAAATTTTGCACCATATATTTTTTTGAGAAAAAATTTTTATTTTCCGATGGGGACATGCAGCAAAATGCAATGAAGAAATAATTAAATGTAGCATGTGAAGAAATGAACATAATAGAAGTAATTATTCAAATATTGGAGCCGATAGCTATGAACCTATGATATTTTGTGTGGTCCAAATTAAATCACATTCACCCAATTTGAGTGGATTAAAAGCTGGATTTCGATTTTTTTTTTTTTTGTCTTTTTCTTTCACCGGTTGCATCTTTTATGGTCTCATTTTTATTCAAAATAAGTGATTTTCACATAGATTAAGTCTTTTAATTTTTGCTTTTGTTGTGATTTTGTCGTTTTAGTGCGACGTTGTGTTGTTCATTGTCATTGGTATAACGTTTTCCCGTTTTGTTGCGGTGTCCGTTTAATTCATATTGAAAGATCTACTTCAATCAATTGCAGATTCAATCAATGATTTGTGCATCATCGTTGCAGATCCGGAAGTATGGATACTCCGGTGACTTTAATAGTATCATACTATTATTTATAGGTATTTTGCCGTTGTATGTTATTAACTTGGATGTTGCGAGTTTGTTCGCAAATTCATTCTTTTTGTTTTTAGCGATATTGAATTTGTATTTACATCCGATGTACTCTTTGAATTATTGGAATGAACGAATATCGTTGTATTTGTTTTTGTCAAAAAAATGAATAAAAAAAAAATTGGATCTCAATTTTTTGCTATTCAATTTACACGTTTTATCACATTGTTTTCAATTACATCCACTAATTTGAGATCGAATGACTTACATTACACATTAATTATAACACTATTTAATAATCTCAACTGTTGATTTAGATTAAATGGCTCAAAATATATATAGTAACTACGGCATGAAATCATTCATGTTGATTTAATGAATATGATCACGTCACGTGTTTCATAACACATTATATTATGTGTCAATATATTATTTAATGCATGTGTAAAATAATTTTACACTAATAATATATATAAATAAATTAAATTATAAATATTAAAATTTGGATAAAATATATTAATTTTTATTGATTTAATATTTCTTTTATATTTAGGATAAAAGATAATAATAAATTACGATAAAATATTCAATTACATATGTACACACACGCACCAAAAATAATACTTATATTAAAATTTTTTACCAATGATTATATGTATATATATATAGTAAAGGATGATAATGAATTAAATTTGTTGCATTTTAATTTGCTCATCTTTACTAATTTGCTAATTTAACTGCATGTAAACATTTGTCTATTTTACTCTTTTGATAAAAAGATTTTCTGTTCAGAAAATATATCAAATTATCAACCAACATTTCTAATAATCACTTTAAATTTATAGCTTAGTTTATTAAAAATATTTAAAGTTATAAGTACATATTACGAGTCAATTATTTTCAAACTTTATAAATCTAATAAATATAGATTTTGCATATTCATTTTATAATTATAATAAGTAATAATTGAGAAAAGAGTGAGATATAATTCATATAGAAAAAGTTTAAATATCAATAAAAATGATATAAACAAAAAATGAATGTAATCTCCAATTTTAGTGGTTCCGACACTATTGAAGGACAAAATTCTAAACCAAATTCATATTCTTGCAACATTTTGCGGCAAGTTAATAGTAAATACTTACTTGGCACCAGGTTTAGCAACATTGTTGAAAATCTTCTGAGCACAACTTCTAGCTTCCCATTCACTACTAATCTCACTCTCACTATTACCAAAATCATCAACAGTCCTAGAAATAGTAGACAAACCTGAAGACCTAACATAATTAACAAGCCTTTTAACACTCCAAACAGAACCACTACTTTCCATACTAAGTTTCTTCAACTTCTCCATATCGATCCTCCTCGAACCAAATCTCTTCATCTTCTTCCACCTCGCCGCACCTACGGGCATTGTCTTTGATCCCGTCAAATGATACTCTTTTGATATCTCCTCTCCGTTTTTAACCGGTGGACCCGACAATGCATCCAACACATAATGATGAAAAACACTCTCTTTCATTCTGTCAAAATATGTTGTCACATGAAATGAAGAAGCTAGCATTTTTACCAAAACAATTTTCACTAGCCAAATTGTTGCACCTATTAAAACCGCGACAAGTGCTTTAAACACTTTGTTAAGGAATTTATGATTTTTCTTTTGAAAATCCTCGAAAACTACACTCCAGTATGACAACAAAACGAGCCCTAACCATAAACAATTACGAATGCTATTTCGTAAACCATAGATGAAATATAAAACTTTTTCTCTTAACATGAAGTTTCTTTCGATGAAAAAAACGGTGAAACCAACCAACCAACTTGAAAATAAACGGCCACTAAATGTGACCATTGCCATTAAACACCACTTCCAAACCTCTAACCCTAATAGATGCATGTTTTTTATGCGTTTTGCTATGAGAGAACAAACCAAACATGTTAATATGTTTATAAATAGTATCCATTCAAAAACTAGTCTCCACTTCACTTTAAATTTTTTCTTTTTGTTGTTTAACTTCGGATCATGCAAAGCCTCGTCGTAATCATCATCCGATTCTTCTTCCTTGTATTCATAGTTGTTGTCGTCTTCGTCATCAGAAGAGATCTTGTATGAAGGTAACTGAGTGTCTTCTTCATTGGCAGTAGGCAGTTTGTTGTGGTGTGGATGACTGTATTCAAGGATTCGAGATTTGGGTTTCGAGAAGCTTAGACGGTTAAGAGTTTTCGCTCTTAAGGGATGTTTCGGCTTCTCTTGATAAGGTTCAGTGTTGTTATTGTGAGTTAATTCAGTTTCCATTGTGGAAGGTTTAGGGTTGTTTTGTTGGTCAAGGAAGAGAACAACATGATCTGAGGATCTTGCTTTCTCCATTTTAGTTGTATAAGGATAAGAGAAAAGAGAAGAGCTAGCTAGCTATATAGAGGTGAGTTTAAAGAGTTTTTAATTGGAAAATAACTAGGAGTCACTCTCCACTAAGGCACTAGTAACTCCAATAAGTTAGTTTACAGCTTATTAGACTAACTTATAAGTTTGTTTGAAAAAAATAGAAGTGTTTGACAATTAGCCTTTTTTAATTAGCTTATAACTTATAGTTTTTTATAATTTGCTCTATTTTTAACCTTTAATTTTAGTATTTTTTATAAAATAAAAAACTACCCACTAAAGAGAATAACTACCCACTAACATACATATAATTTTATGTCATTTTATATTTATCAACCACTTTAAAAATTAATTTTACCAAAAATTTTAATTTCTTTCAGGTAACTTTTCAGCTATCAGTTAGTTTATCAACTATATAAACTAACTTATAGTTTAATTTTGTCAAACAGAGTCTAAATTTAAAAAATGTTATTTTTTATACTAACTCTCATAAGAAAGAACTCCAATACAAGTTAAATAAAATCTGATTAAAAATTATTTCCACCGTAACTTATATTCTCTTAAACGATTCAACAATTTTTCTTTTAATATTCCTCTATTTTGTAATAATGGTTAAAGTTAAAAGTTTAGGTTATTTTCTTTTTTGAGTTGTATAATTAATACTTTTTGTTTTCTAATGTGTGGTTGTGCATCTTTATTTCCATATTGAGCTTATACTGTGATAGGTCACTTTCGTTGGTGTGGGTATAAAAACTAAGAAAATTGCTATTGAGGTCCCCTATGTTTGCTCTCAGGCCCCCCAAACTGACCAAAATGCTCCTGGACAGAATTTTCATTGCATAGCCAACAAAAAAAAAATGACTATTTGTGACAAACTGACGAAAGTGAGCAATACATACACGCCTTCAGGATTTGGGCCAAATTAAGTTGGTTTTGTTGTCTACCTCACGAACGCGCTGTCTTTCATTCTCCACCTCACGAACACGCTGACTTTCGTAGTCTATGCAACGAAATGGCAAATATAATGACTTTCGTTGTCTAGACAACGAAAATGTGTCGGCAGTCAAAAGCAGCTCCCCATGCAGTCAAAATTGGTTGACACGTGGCCAACTGTGATTGGCCACGTGTGTGGTTGTGATAGTGCACCAGCCAATCACAATTGAGCAAAAAGTTCTTCACAACCTCCCAAACCCTAGTTCCACGCTTCCTTTGATGTAAATCGAGTACTACTGAATGAGTGGATGCTTGATCGAACGAAATCGCACTGATAATTGCCCAAAAACCTTTTCCCAGTCGTTGCTTCGATTTACTGTAGTGATTGGGGAATCGTTTCCTCCGTTTCAGATATCACCTATTTTCGTTGGTTATCCAACGAAACCAAGCGTGTTCGTGAGATAGACAACGAAACTTTGTGTTTCATCACTTAAGTGACAATTACGCTTATTTCGTTGTGTAGACAACGAATTTCAAGTAAATTAGGCCAGGAACGCGCCTTCGTCCTGCAGGCAACAATATATTTGGATTTCGTTGCCTAGACAACGAAAATTTTGATCATGTCCTCAGGGGTATTTTGGGATTTTAGGGGGGATTTGGAGCAATTAGGGGGGCTCAATAGCAAAATTCAAAAACTAATCCCGTCAAATAGAAAAAAAATTTTCCTACCCCAACAATCTTTTCTGTACCCCTACAAATTTTTAAATATTCCTATTTTACCCTTATGTTACTATTTATATAATATTGTTATTTTACTATTTTTAAAATTTTATTTTTTTTGGGTATTTTTCAGAGTTAAAGCGACCCGGTAAGCGATTTACCGGTACACTTTTTAAAAGTATACCGGTATTCTCAATTTCCATAATGCACCGGTACTCTTTTTAAGAGTATACCGGTATTTTAAATTTTCCAAAACACACCGGTACACTTTAAAAAGAGCACCGGTGTAGTTAAGTTAGAAGAACATACCGGTACACTTTTAAAACTGTACCGGTATGTTGTTCGAAAACTGTACCGGTACACTTTGGAAAAGTGTACCGGTACAGGTTTTTTTTTTTAAAAAAAATTTTAAAACTTTATTATTATTCACTTTTTTTAAAACTTTATTATTTTTTTTTTGTACAACAGATATGGCTCAAACTGGCGATGCAGATCAAATATCAGTAGATACCACAGCTTTTTTTACGACCAACGAAAAATTTAATACACGAGATGATGTTATAACATGGGCACAAGATGTTGGAATTGCCAATAAAGTGAGTATAATAATTACTAGATCAGATACAAAGAATGGAATAAGAGGAAGAAATGACAAATTAATTTTGGGTTGTGATAGAGGTGGAAAATATGACTCTTCGAAAAGTTCTACGTCAACAGCAACAAAAAAATGTAATTGTCCATTCAAAGTTAGAGCCACACCTTCAACAGATGGTTCGGGATGGAAAGTTCAGGTTAAATGTGGAGTTCACAATCACGGACTACCTGATCAATATGCAGGTCATCCTTGTTTCTCTTATTTGTAATGTTATTTTTTTTCATAATATATTATATTTATCTTTGCAATTCAAAAATAAATAAAAAAATATGCAGGTCATCCTCGTAAGGCGCGTTTAACCGTGGAAGAAAATAAACGTGTTGAAGATCTGTCAAAGTGTAATGTAGCACCAAGGAACATCGTTTTAAACTTAAAAAGAATTAATCCAGATTCTCTTGTTGATGCCAACCAAATATATCGAAAAAGACACATGCTGCAAAAACAAGAAAGAGGTTCTATATCAGAGATGCAACACGTGCTGCAATGTTTAGATGATAAAAAATATGTCACGTGGAATAGAAGAAAAGATGATGGGTCTGATATTTTGAGTGATATTTTTTGGGCACATCCAGATTCAATCAAGTTGTTAAATTTGTTTCCAATTGTTTTGGAAATGGATTGCACATACAAAACAAATAAATACAGACAACCATTGCTTGAAATTATTGGTATAACTTCAACCAAATTGACATTCAATGTTGGATTTGCTTACTTGGAAGCTGAGAAGACGGACAATTATTGTTGGGCATTAGAGAAGTTAAAACAGTTGTTTATTAAGCAAAATAATGTTCCTCAAGTAATTTTGACCGATAGGGAGCTTGCTTTGATGAAAGCAATTGAAATTGTATTTCCACGTACTGTAAATTTGCTTTGTACGTGGCACAAGAAATAATTTACGTAGATAAGTACACAAGCAAATGTTTGTCAAAAAAGATCACAAGCAAATATCCAATAATGCTAAAAAAAAAAAAGTACAGAAGTAAATGCATCAAGGCACATAATGATCAGGATCAACCTCTACACCTTGGCAAATATCCAATGCCATAAAAAGATCATAAAAGGCGTCATCCTCTCTCTGAGCGTCAATCTGAGTGATATATCTGTCAAGCGCGGTAGCAGCTTCATGTCTCCAATAATGCTCGCCTCGTGGTGCATCCTCTGGTATCGGATCATCCTCTGATATCGGATCATCTTGCTGTGCTGGCTGCTGTACTGGCACATACTGGGGAACTGGCTGTACTCCATGTGGTCCATCAACAGGGCGATATAATATAGGATGTGACACCGTATAGTACCACGGCAGATAATCATCTGTAGCCTCAGCAGGATATGTCGCTGCACGTGTCGCCTGAAGGATCTGATCAACAGAAATATTATAACCGATCCAATCGCTATCAATGACAGCAGTGGCAGGAGCTGAAGGTGGTGGTGGTGGTATATACTGTAAGAATCCATACTGCCTAACACACCTCTCCGGCAAATGAGGAACTACCGCACAACCACGCAGATAACCACTATACATACAAATCGGGTCATAAGGTCTAATACCCCTGTGATCTTCAAACGGACGCCAAATCACATCAGACGGGGTCAGTGCATCCATGATCGGTCGATACTCATGAACCTTCAGTTTCCCCTGCTTATATCTCCATCGCATAGCTCGAGGGAAACTGGGTGCATTACAAGAAAACCCGGAATCCACATCCGCCCGCCGACCAAGGCCAGGGAAATACTCGTGAATCCAACACTGTTACAACAAAAATAAAAAATATGTCTATGCAACGAAAAAAATATTAAATATTAAAAAAAAATCGCATACTAAATTACATTCTAAACATGCAATATGCATACAAAAATGTCCAAAATTAAATAACATCTACAGTACCGAAAAAGAAATGTTACCTGTAGAAGTGTCGCGTACCCTGCAAAAGCCTATGTGGAGAACATGGAGGCATCATTCAAGTTATCATATAAACAAACTAACGCAGCACTGGCCCAAGAATATGTATGGCATGCAGATAAATCTCTAAACATAGGCAGCCATTTTGCGTCCACGCGCGTGTAGCTTTTATCCGTGAAAATAGTACATCCAACCAACAACAGCATCCACGCCCTACCAGCAAAAACAAATCTCCCGTGTTGGCAATTATTCTTATAACACTCATATAGCCACTGCTGAGAAAAATATCCACCCCTCTGCTCTGAAGTTTCTACCAATGCGCTCTCAATACTGACCCCCAACAACTCTGCTGCAAGTGATGCAGCTTCTTCCATGCTAACTGATATCGGAGTGTAAAAATTACCCCTAACAGGCAGATGCAACAGACATGACACATCGTCGAGTGTAATCGTCATTTCACCAAATGGCATGTGAAATGACGATGTCTCCGGATGCCACCTCTCAATAAATGCTGCTAAAAGGTTTGGATCAACCTTTGTCAAACTCGTATGCTCAAGCCAGCTCAATCCAGACAATTCCAACCAATTTTTAATAACTGGTGGACGTTGATCAGAAACCCAACTAGCTAACTTTGCTCCTAAAGATGCTATCCTCAAAAGTGGACGATCCTGCATATATTTAAAAAAAAAAATTATCAATAATATTTTAACACTACTGTTGATATAACTTCATCAATATAACTTAACAAATAATAACAAAATAAACAATTAGTTACCTGATCAAACCATACATGACGAGATACATGCTGCTCGTATCGTGTCAGAAGTCTGGTATCAATGGGACCTCCAGGCCAGCCCACAGCCGCAGGCTGCTCCGGCACTGGCTGATCCTCTGCCTGGCGCTCACGATGATCACCACGACTAGTCCCTCCCATACGTCGAATGCTACCGTCTCGTCCTCTGGTGCGCACCACTGAAAAAAAAAATTTAATTTTTAGAAAAAAAATAAATAAATCTTCAACTTGACCGGTATGAACATACATACCGGTACAGTCATTGAAAGTGTACCGGTATGAATATGCATACCGGTACAGTTGCACAAAAGTGTACCGGTATGAATATGCATACCGGTACAGTCGCACAAAAGTGTACCGGTATGAATATTCATACCGGTACACTCAAACCAACTGTACCGGTATGCAAGTTTACATACCGGTATACTTTTACACAAGTGTGCCGGTAAACTCACTTTCTCCGCTCTCTCGGTACACTTTGTTTGCAAATGGTAAAAGTGATAAATTTTTCACTCTTTTAATTTATATATGAGGGCATTTTAGTCATTTCAATTTCAAATGTTGGGGTATTAAAAAGATTGTTGGGGTAGGAAAAAAAAATTTCCGTCAAATAATATGTTAAACCCCAAAGATATATTGGGCTTCCCCACACATGCCCAATCCATAGGATTTCTGCATCATTAAAGTGATCAAAACAATGCAACACTTTCATTAAAGAAAAATGATATTTGTATAATTAATTTAGGATAGCTCTCTCATACTTTCATTGTGTTTTTGTTTTATTTTCAATTTCTATTATTTTTGTCATTATTGGTACAGACGTGTACTTACCAAAATTACAGACAATCTCACACAATTGCAACTAGACGTGTAAAGCGGACCAACCCGCTCCGCTCCGTCCCGTCATTAACCCGTCTAAAAAGAGGCGTAGCGGGGCGGGCTAACTAGTGATGGTGGGTTGAAAAACTTAAATCGCCCCGTTTCATGGCGGATGGCGGGTTGGCGGGAGTGCCCCGTCAATAAAACTAAACAAACCGTACTTATAATAAAACTTGAAGAAGTGCTTAGTTTAAATCCAAAACAAACAAAACTTGGATTCCATTTAAATCCACATAAATGCTAAGATTTAGTAGTCCATCAACACAAACGAGAACTCGTTAATAATGGGCTAAGATTTTTTTTTTTAAAAATAAAAAAATTGGTTAGACCCGACGGGCCAACCCGCCCCGTCGTCGTCCCGTGTTTTTGCGGATTAGGCGGGACGAGCCCCGCTCTTTTTGCGGATTGAAAATTTCAACCCACCCCGCCAAAAATGGTCAATTAAGCGGACCGATCCGACGGACTTGACCCGTTTTGCCATTCCTATGTTAAAAAGATAAACATAGAAAAACTTTATTAAACTTGTGATGCATTAAATTCTTTATACATTAAATTTTTTTATTATTAAATATTATATTTCTATTTTTAAGTACTTAATATGTGCCCAACATGACCCTTCAAAATAATACTCTTTATATCATATAAACATTGATTAAGTTTCAATATAATTTTATATTAGATTTCTTTAACTAGCACCGGTTAATAGTTTTCATAAATACTAGTAATAGTAATGTGTGATATTTATATATATTTATGACGATTGATTATGATAGCCACTTACTCTGTGATTCATTCACGCGTTATACTTTCATCGTACAAATTGAGTGGTTGACTTGTGCATGAACATGATGGCTTTGTTTGTGCGCATTCTGTTCATCCAGCACTACTTTTTCATTTTGCACATGTACTTTTCATTTAGATATTGCTTGGTACGGTGTCTATGGATATGAGTAAATTCAATATATAAAGGTCAATGTTGTTATAAGTATATTGGATACCTATTTTTTCGGTTATTTTTTTATTTTCACCACCAATTTAATCTGATTCGGAGTACGTTCTGTCGTCAGTTATTTTAATTCACATTGAAAATTATAATTAATTTGTATAGTTAAATTAATCACAATTTTAAATTGAATTAACAATTTAGTTACTCAATCCGATTAATCGTAACTTATACCGTGATTATCCAAATGTTGTGTGGGCATATAAAAAGGAGATGTGTCTATGTATGAGAAGTGATATTTGCTACGATATGGAGCACTAATAAGAAAAATAAGAATGAGTTGTTGGGTTGTGAGGGTGGATCCTCACTGAATTGAATCAATACATTGAGACTTAAGCAATTAAACAAGTGATTTTTAACATCACATATTTTACTCAAAAATGCACTAGATTTATAGGTCATCTCACTTATATGTTGATCAATTTCAACTCTTCCAACTAATATGAACATAATGAACATTGATCAACATAATGAACCTTAAAACACTAGGTTTTATGGGTCATCTCAAGTGTAAGGCTCTATTGGTCCGTAATGGGAGCCCCGCTAAGTTAGATCAACATAATGAACATTGATCAACAACATAAGTGATTTTGACGCCACAAATTTATCCAAAATCTTAAGACAATAGATTTTATGAGTCATCTCACACACGTGATAAATCCCATTGTGTCCACGATCCATCAACACTCACTTTTTGCTCCCCAAACTGGGCTCTGATATTATTGTTGGACCGTGAGAGGGGAGCCTCAGTGAAATAGATCAACTCATTGGGCATTGAGCAACCACACAAATGACTTTAACATCACACTTTGGTTTATGAGTCATATTACTTATAAATTGTTCAATCTCAACTCTTTCAACCAATTTGAGATTTATCTCACACTTAATAAATTTCAATATCTGTGAATATCATCTCTCGCACGCGTATGTTATCTTTTATCACTTCCAGTCTTTTACGAAAATCAAGTCAGGGCAAGTGATTAAAAGGGACCATGAACCATCATGCATTTCTTGTATGTTTCGTAACGATCAACATTTCTCATCTATGTAGTTAGAAATATCTATTTATTGGTGTTGACGATCAAGCAATAGATAAGGACCGCCAAATTGACCAACATGGATCACTGCATTTAGTAAAACCCTACTACAATCATGCATTTACTATAGCAATATTCATTAGATCAAGATTGAACAATGCAGATTTAAAGTTAATATTTTGATTTGTTTTGAAGAAGAAAAAAAAACTTAAATTCCAACTTTCAAATATTCACCATCCGATATCTAAAGTTCCCAGTATAACGAACACAAGATTTGTTGACTATTGGAAAGTAGAATCTAGATCCCCATAGTGACAACCAAAGAGAGGGAGGGAAGGAAGAGTGGAGGACAATGGTATATACTAATGAAGATTTCTCTTTCCAACCCCATCTTTCTTTTTCATCCCTTGAGTTTCCATTTATAATCTTGAAAAAAAATTCGGTAAACACGTACAGAAGTTATAAACGATGTAAAACACATGTTTTTATATATTGAAAAACTTCAGTAAATGAAAATCGAAATTTTAGAGGATAAAATTGAATTTCTGATAAGTGAAAAAGAGACATGAAAGGTGGGAGAGAAATCGTCTATACTAATAAGGACCCCAAGTTATTGGGACTTACATATAATGGACCACCAATTTGATAAAGATCTTCATTATATCACTAGTGGTTGTCCTAGGGGTAGCAGCAGCTTTAACTCAGCATCATCGAGGAAATTTTCTCATCCCACCCCTCACAATTCTTTTTCACCCCCCGGGTTTCCAATTTTACCCTTGATTCAAAAGTTCGGAACGCGTTTTCCGAAATTTTTCAAGTGCAATTTCAGCAAAAATTCGGAAAACACAATTCGAAGTTCATTTTCAAGGCAAAAAAAAATTCAGAAAACATTTTTCAAACTTTTTTAACAAGGGCAAAATTAGAATATTGGGAGGTGAAAAAGAGTTGTGGGGGGTGGGATGAGAAAATTTCATCATCGAGAGGGTGATATGATTGGTGCCTTCTTTTTTTCTTCTTAAAAGCATCCTTCTAAACTTGTCAATCCAAACACATAGAACATTGATTTTTTTTCTTATGACCAGATATATAAATAAGAAAATGTTTGGATGGATTGATTCAAATGAGTGGTTTTTTTAGAATCATAGAAGTGGAAAAAGAAGCTCCTCCCAATTTTTCACACTTAACTCTCAAATGAAGTTTTAAGATCTGCCCAATCAACATTTAGTGTCAAACAGTGCTCACCAACAAGCAAAATCAAATCTGTTAAGGTTTTTTTATTTTAACAATCAAATCCCATTAAGTTTGATTTGATGTTAAGGATTGAGTTTATAGAAAGTGGAGAAAAATACTATAAATATCCTCCAAGTAGATCCATTACAGCTTTTTTTTTTTTTTATTATTATAAAGTGGAGAAACGTTGGGGTAATATGTAGTGGAGAGAAAATAAATAGGCTTAATTGCACTTTTGGTCCCCCTATTTTGCCAAATCTGCGATTTTGGTCCCCTTATTTTAAAATCAAACATTTTACTCTTCCTATTTTGATTTTTGTTGCACTTTTGGTCCCCCACTCTATTTTTTAACCAAGTGGCGACCAAAACGCTTATGTGGCAAAAAAATGTCACGCCAGCAAATATTTTAATTTCCAATATTAAAAATAAATCTGAATATTTTTTTAAAAAATTGAAATATTAATTTATTTAAAAAAAAAATTTTAAAAATGAAAAAACAAAAAAATATTAATTTACAAAAAATCTGAAATATTATTTTTTAAAAAATATCTGAAAAATTATTTAATATTTCATTTTTTTTCAAATAATATTTTATTTTCAGATTTTAAAAAGAAAATAATAATTTCAGTTTTTTAAAAAACTAATATTTCTGATTTTTATTAAAATTTATATTTTTTTAAAAAAATAATATTTGAAATATTATACTAAAAAAAATCTGAAAATAAAAAAAAATATATATATTTTAAAAAAACTGAAAAAACTATTTTTTTTTTTTTAAAAATCTGAAATATTTATTTTTTAAAATAAATCAATAAATTTAATATTAAATAAATTTTCAGATTTTTTTTCAAAAAATTAATATTTCGGTTTTTTTTTTAATTATAATTTTTTGTTTTTTCAACATTTTAAAAATTAATAATTTTGGTTTTTTCAGTTTTTTTAAAAAAATTAAATTTTTTGGTTTTCCAATTTTTTTGAAAAAAATTAGTATCTTTGAACATTAAAAAATTAATATTATAATTAAAATATTTGTTTATATGACATTTTTATTTGCCACATGTATTGCCACCTAAGCGTTTTGGTTGCCACTTGATCAAAAAATGGGATGAGGGATTAAAAGTGCAACAAAAATCAAAATAAGGGGACTAGAATGTTTGGTTTTAAAATAGGGGGACCAAAATCGCAGATTTTGCAAATTAGAGGGATCAAAAGTGCAATTAAACCAAATAAATATGTAGTTTTGAATTATTATTTTTTTAGAATGAAAGGGACCGGAACAAATTATGGTACATAAGTCTTTTTCTTAAGTCCAGAGCTACAAAGAATTCAAACGAAAAAGATAAACTCCCATTAAATCAACAACAAATAACGATAAACGTGAGCTGGAGGTTGATCATATCAAACAAGAGAACCATCCAACTCACAAGCCAAAGTTAAACCATCTGCAACCTTATTCCCCTCGCGACATCACTAATAGTATAACACGCCAATTCTCCTACAGAAATGATATTTGTCCCGAATAACTTTAACCCGAATACTTCACGAATGTAAAACTAACTAGCCGGCACAATAGTAATGCAACTTCCCACTGTGTTTTCTTGCCAATACATAATTTTAATTGGCTAAGTGCAAAACCGCGATGCTTTCATGAGAAAATTAGTCGCGATAATTAGCACCATTCATTCTCCTATGGTAAAACTCTGAATCCTTACTTCTAATAAGATTATGACCATTTCCTTTAGCAACTTCCGATCCTTAAATTCATCTTGAGAATCCAATTGAAACTCAACAACTTAATAGCCACACCTTTCCGCTGCAATTTTACTACGAAATCACACTGGAGACACCTAGAAATCACACAAAGACACAGATCCAATTTCCTTCATGATCCTAGAGCACTCCACCACATCGAACATCGGTTTCACCTTTAACCGCACCATCAGTGTTAATACAAATGCAACCATTATGAGGAGGCATCCATTTAATCAAAACCTCCTGGACAGGTCGAAACTCCATCAGGGTCTTAAGCCTTAAACCCAGACTGCATGCAAAATAAGTATCGACGTGTTAACAGGCAAAACAAACTCTTGGTCATGAGCCTCTCTCTTTACATCCAGAAATAATAACAGTGTTATTAAGTGCTAGACCATGCATCATGCATTTGCGTTTGTCCATCTAACCTTCACATTAAAGTACACCTAATCACTAATGCTCCCAGGAAAGAAATCATGCCACACAAAGGTAGCCACTAAAAACAGTCACTGACCACATGTAAGACCACCGCCTCTTCCACCCCCGATCACATATAAAACAAAGCATGCCTATTTCCCAACTACTGCAAATTTTATTGCTACGAAATCTGCCATGTACCACTGCCATACAAAACATTAACATATGGAACTTCAAGATGGTGAGTGTGGACAGGAAAAACACAATGTTGCAAGTCTCCCAAGTGCCATGGAGGTAGTAAGCTTGGAACTCACTTGATCAATAAGGAAATGAGAACCTATCAGCTTAGGAGCTCTCCCTATAAGAGGAACCCCCCAAATATTTACCCAATGCCAAGGTTCCACAGAACAAAAAAATTTCAATCGAGTTTTAAGAGGCTGAGATTTGACCACATTTGAATCTATATGGTATTTTGATAAATTGTACGGGGACGGAGAGCAGGGACTTATCCCCATCCATATGGGAAAATTTGTCTGCCTGCAGGCGGATAGGGCAGTCTCCGTGAAGATCCCCACTTATGTATGCCAATCAACATTCCTAATGACAAGAATTGATATTGTATTGTGTTAGGAGATGATCCCAACGAAATGAAATGCATTACTGATGTTCACAACAACATAAAAGTATTTATTTAGCCACTGTAAAACTATGGTCAAAGAATGCAAAAGCCTATTCATATAAACTAGCGGCCACATGGGCCTGTAAGGGTCCATCTTTCCACTTTTACCGATAAAAATAATAAAACTTTATCCAATTATTTATAAATTTATGTTAGTTGACCGGTAAGGTAGAATAAAAGTGTTAAAAAAATTAAATGAAAAAAAAAATTAGAAGAAAAAATGTTACACCAAGGCGTGGTAAATTTTTATATAAAATATAAATATAGATATTTGAAAGAATCAATTATTTAATTATATAAAGAAGATTAAAATATAAATAAAATAGTTTATACAAAGGGTTGCATTTGGAAAGGAAAAATTCACACCAAAAGTTTGTATTCCCTTTTTATATAGCTATAGTTATCTTTTGAGAACAAGGTATGGATAAATAAAGAATGCAAAAACTCTAGCAAATGAAATTACGAGTTAAATATGTATTTTTCCATACAAAATAATATACAATTTTTAATTTTTAGTCAAAAAAAATATATTTGTTTTCAGTTCTTACAAATATTACCATATTTTGTTTCTTACAAACATTCCTTACACTAACTATCAAATTTTCTTTTGCATTTAAACATGCTGTGTTTTTCCTAAGTATACATGTTGAAAAATGGAGAAGAAATAACACCTTAATGACAAAGGTTCAACGGAACAGCGGCAATAAGATTCCAAGACTTAAAAAAGCTCAACTGAACAGGACATGCAATAAGCAAAAACAATTACTACTCCAAAGTTCATGAATTATACAGAAATTGAATTCTAGTTGGGTAACACGTCAAATGACCAAAAATACAAGTACATGCCACCTTTTAACATATGGTTGTAATTACTCATTACTCATAAATCCGAGTAATCACAGTGCATCTAAAATATTTATGATCATATTGTGTTCTTCATGAAGCTAATACCATTGGTGGCGAAAAACTACCTTGAATCAAAGAAACAGAAAACAAGAATTATAAATCGGTGAACAAAATAGAGAAGGGTAGTGTCTGAGCATCAGTGGCAGTCCAGAGAGCTAAATGAAGAGGCTATTGTGAATCCCTGAATTCCTTTAAAAATTGGTGAACAAAATGAGGATGTGGAGCAGAGTGCTTTGGAAGCTCTGAGTGGTTGCGCTATGAAAAGATCAAATGTGATTTTGGTGAAAAGAAAAGGAGTGAGTAAAATAAATTGAACCATTCAATAACAAAGTACTATTTAGAATGGTCTAGTATCATGCATTAGTATTACTATTTCAATATACGATGCTAGATTGACTACATATCTTAGAATACTAAATTGAAGTACAGAAATTTCGAGTAGAGGACTGGATCTCATCATCTGCAATGCACATCAGTCGAAATTTTTAATTCAACACTATACTTTCTTACTGTCTTTATTCATAATTATTTTTATTTCCAATTATGCAAGCAAAATTGAAACAAGGAAAGGCAAGATGAAAGCTCTTTCCTCAAATGCAAACGCCGCAGGATTTTTCAAAATACTGATGAAAATGGATAATTCGTAGAAAATGATGCACGGACGGGTACTCCATTTGAGGGAGAGTACCGGTACCGGGTACGTACCCGTATCAATATCGGGTACATATCCGTACCTTAATTTATACTCATACACGTACATTAGTTTTTCTAAAAATGCCGTACCCCGTATTGGGTATCGGGTACCAGTACCGTACCCGCACCTAGGCAACATTCTAGTAGAATCTAAAGATTTGTGAAAAAGATTTAATTGATTATGATCTGACACAAGCTGATCCACTATATAGAATGACAAGAACAGATCAAGTTATAACCGCCTGACGCATCAACAAATACAGCTAGCACAAATAACAAACTTAGCTAACCAACTAACTTCTAAACTAGCTAATTGTTAACAATTTACACTTATACTGTATTAAGATTCAAGTGGTATGTGGGCATAGAAAAATGAGTTCATGATCTGCTTCTAACCACCTGAAACAGATGCTATCTTGTCAAGTATTTAACATTCAAGCTTGACAGACATTTAACAGAACTAATTCAAATAAATAAACTTCATATAGAAACGGGATTGATAAATTTCAAAATGTAAGGACAAAAATAAGTGTATT
This sequence comes from Trifolium fragiferum, assembly GCA_954870985.1. Lineage (NCBI taxonomy): Eukaryota > Viridiplantae > Streptophyta > Magnoliopsida > Fabales > Fabaceae > Trifolium > Trifolium fragiferum. The sequence goes on from OX940792.1 coordinate 23,596,881, forward strand.
TTATTTTATAGTTAACAAACACAGTTATGTAATTGTTATCATTTGTGTGCTACATTTTCAACAGACATAGTATGGCACATTACAAGTTTAACAAAATATAAATCAAGGAAATATAGAAGATATTAGTTGAGTTTCTTTCCTTATATTGAATTAAGCTTGGAAATCAATCCAGTCAATTTTCTACTGCAATCTTTTGCTTAAAGGAGGAAAAAAAAAACATAAAAAATGGAAGAAAGACTTACAATAACAAGAGCATGCATCCCCGTCTTTTTATCAGAAATTAATAACTGCCAATCTGATATAGATTGTGGTACGTAATTTTTACAAATTGATGAATGTGCTCTCAGAAAATTACTCATGGAGCTTGAGTATTGTAACTTGCCTGGGCACAGTCATCATAGCATTCTGAATGATCCTTTCACCGTGTGATGACATGCGGTTTTACAATGAATTTGGAGCATATCGATGACTCCTATGTTTCGGACCATAAGGTGGTAGCTGTCTGTGAAGCAAATTAGCAATGATTTTATCACTTTGGGATCTTCACAATGAACTCAAGGTTTATCAACTTTGGTGTACTTAAGCAGGCTTTTAAAGAATATTCAAAATGTAATATAAAATTTTCCACATCAACAATAGCCACAGGTAGATTCAAGAGTCACAGCACACTTTATACATGTGAACTGAGTGAAAAACACCAAACTAAGGGGTGATTGATCTCGCTGTCCAACCGTTTAGAAATGATATCATAACATCTTTTTGGTGGTTGCAGTGAACCAGACCTCTGAACTCATTTTTCAAAAAGCCATATCATCCACTTAGATAAACACAGTCTATGAAGGTGCTCAGGTAAGTCTGCCTAGAAAAAGAAGCAGTTGTGAAATCAGTAATGAATCATGATGGAAGCATTTCAGTTTAGTCCACATTCACTAATGCCAAAAAAAAAACCGCCTACAAGATGTGTCCAAATAGACAAATTGAAATATTCAAAATATAAATATTTGAAATTGATATCAAGGAGACATATATAGTCATCGAATTAACAGTAAGTTACAAATGATATCCAAGTATCTATAGCAAATTCCATCTATAGCAAATTCCCTAATTAAATTCTGAGTTCATCATATTAAAAGACCGAGGTACATGCCCAAAAACAACAGTTGATTGATATATACAAATGACTAAAAGCCAACCAAGCTATTCAACCGATTTACCAATTAATAATCAAAGCACATATCAGGCACAAACATTTTCAATTTCAGACCAACCACCCAGTTCTATGTCAATACACACATTACAGGGTCAATCAAGATGACCACTGACCAGCCAAATAAACGGACCTGTCTTATATCTTATATATCATTTAAAATACGGTAGTGAGATTTTACATAGACTTGACTACTTTAAATTCAACTACTAAGGTGAATCCATTTTTTTTTCTTCTGGTGATTGGTAATGTAAATCTCACACATTGTTGGAATTAAAAGCAAGATATCTCATCTATTATTTTTCCTAACTGCAAATAAAACAGAGTAGCACTGAAGTTTTATCAGCTTAATAGTTTATTCCAAGATAAAGAACTTACACTATTCCATGCTGAAGAGTACTTGTCAGTTGAAAGCAACCAACTTTTAGTATTTGATGGATAATCCAACTTCTGGCTAGCAAAATCAAAATCTAGCAGCTCATCATCATTGCCATCATCGCTATCATATGCCCTCCTCTTCCTTTTAGCTTTCTGTTTCTTCTTTTTCTTAACTCTACCAGAAGGACTATGATCAAAACCAGAATAATCTTCTTCTGTCAACAGTCCATCCTCATCTACCAGTGCATGTTTATCAGAGTTGCGGAAACCAATTTGATTATACACAAAGACAGACTCCCAGGAGTCAGGTGCTCGGCACTCTTGCGATAACCTATAGTATAGAATCCAAGATTGAAGTCCAAGACACTTGACCGCTTCCACCGTTTCCATCTTACACCTATTCTTAAAAATTGGGGTCAAGCTATTGCCATCACTTGGGATTGCAGATATCTTCGACACAATTTCATTGACTTTCTCGAACGACTCCTTGGCCTCTTCGTCGCGCAAAAGTCTTAGAAGCTGCCTCCCCTGACCAATTACAGCATTTAACAGCATCATCAAGTCAACAGATTCATAAACCCCACACTTCAAAAGAACAACCACAAACAACCGAGACAAATCATCCAAACATCGAAATTCAATTCTCGGATCAAGACACTTACAAAGCAACTCCACAAAGTAACACAAATCCTTCTCTTCAAAACTAATAAGAAGATGCTCACACAAACAAGAAAAAGGCTGTTCTTCTAAGAACTCTTCTATAACATCCCACACATCACTCGGATCCTCTCTGTACATCAAATCCTTAAAATAACGAACAAAAAAAGGCCTATCAATAACAAAAATATCACCATCTTTTACAGACTCAGAAACCTCACTCGACGACCAAAATTCAGGCACATTATCTAAAAAATTCTCAACAGTTCGCTGAACATCTAAATCAAGAAAGTAATGAGGCTTTGTAGCAACCATTGCAGGTGATTGTCCATGTTTTCCTTTCCACTCCAACTCTTCCCAACAAATATCCCTATTCTTAAATGCAAACTGAGATAAAGCTCTCAACCCTTTCCCCTGTTCCAATCCACAAAACGAAAACCACTGCAACAAACGCTTAGGGTTACCTGCACAAAATCACCAATTTACCATAAACAATCAAAATCCACAAACAAACAATAGCACAGTGCATAAAATGAATCAATTTTGTCCCTAAATTTATCGAAATAGCTAACACATCCTCAATTTCTAAAAGCTATATCAAACTAGTCCCTCCCTCAATCAATTGCATCCCTGAAGTTATATCAATTTAGTCCCTGAATTATCCATCAATCAATTTCTTAATTCAAGACTAAGTAGCTTATTTACTCGAAAAGAACGAGAAAAAAAATCACTAACCAGTGAAGAAATTCTCGAGCACGCGAGTTTTGCGTGCTAAAACAGAACCAGGTTTTTGCGGCGACTTATCGAACATCAAATTGAGAAGCTGAGAAGCTAGATCGTGTTTTTTCTTTGGATTTTTTAGAAAATTGATGAAAAGTGCACGCTGATCGCGAGGTGTGATGCAGTTGAATCCGGAGATGGTTTTGCAGAGCCACATTCGAGCTTCTGAACGACCGGAAGAGATTATCGCCGACCAGATAACGGTTTCTAATTCGTTCAATAGGTTGATTCGAAGTTTTGTGGATTCGTTTTCTGTGTTGTTGTTTGAAGTGGGTTCTGATATGAAGAGGTTGATCATTTTTTCGGTATTGGAAAATGTGGAAGTTGGAGTTTCAGTGAATTGAGGGTTGTGAGATTGGGAATTTTGGAGAAATGGAGGGAAGTTGAAAACCCTAATAACGTGATGGCTGATGGAGAAAGAAGATGATGAATCGCACGGCGTCGTTTAAATTTTTTCTTATATATTCACGTGTAAGTTGAAGAAGCGCAGCCCATCTAGAGAAATTTGAATCACAAAATGATAAACACGAGCTTATTTTTTGAATTTATGTGAAATTATAGATTATTATTTTTTTCGTTTTAAAATAAATAATCTATTTATGACTTTGTGTACTATTCATTTGACTTATTTTGATGATGTTTTTCTACTAATATGTAATATAGATCTTCATTAATTTGTTTCAACGAATATTTTTAAAATATATAATTTTTATAAGTCAAATAAGTCATTTATTTTGGGACGTAGTGAGTATTATAAGCTTTTCAAAGTAGTTTATGATAAAACAACTTATAAAAATACAATTTTTGTTGATAAAAACTTACGAATTAACACAAAAGTTTTTTATTTGCATAAACTATTTTCATAAGCTAAAAAAATAAATCAAATCCAAAACATCATCATATATATAGGGTACACATGATGTGCCCCATGTCGGGTACTCTGCGCAACCTTCAATCTTGAAATCATGAAAACGCAAATACAACAAGTTCCTTTAAGGATTAAGTATCGTAGATTGGTGACATCAGTGCTGTATTTAATATGAATTAGTCGTCATTGTGCTGAACATGATAATTAATATTACTTCCGTCCCTAATTATAAGACCCTTTTGAGATATTTTTGTCCTTTTTTACAATACCCTTTTGAAAATTGAGTTGCAACTTGCAAGACATGTAACCGCACGCTTATAGATACAGTGAAGTGTGTGTTGATCCATTTGTCATTGCCTTAATTTCTCCACAAAGATGCATTGAAGACTATTGTTAACATTCTAATTAACCAAGTAATCAACAAGTCTATGTTTATGCTGAAAACTTGACTGGTTTTGGAAGAAAGTGAGTTGAAACATTTTCATGCAATTCCACGCTGTTTTAAAGTTCAATTAGTTGATTATAGAACAAATGGTTCATATTACACAATACTACAATCAATTATAAACGATCTAAAATGTCTATATCGGACGGTTGACAAAGTTACTACTTGTAATCCAAAAATACAAATCCGTTGTAAGACGTTATAGTTGGATCTTACAACCTTAGGGGGAAAAAAAAACTATAGCTTATACCTTAGTTCGTTTGTAGCTGCTTAATTGGCTACTGCATTAGCTCCAGATGTTGCTTATGCAATTGTTTTCACCCCAATAAGAACAGATATTATATTTGATCTTAGTCAAAAGATCGAGAAAGATATATGTTTTTAATCAACAATGGAAGATTATTTATTCTGTCTCCTAAAAAGAATTTGCATCTCTATAGAGCACTTACATCCTTCCAGCAATACCATTGGAGTCTAGTGCAAGTTGCTGGTGCGCAGTAGCGTAAACCCCAAGTAACAGTTTTAACCATTGATTTCATCCACTAAGATTGGACAACATTTACCAGCTTACAATAAAACAATCTTTAACACACAACACTAAGCACAAATGATAAACTCATTACTTATCATGATCAACATTAATACAAGTGTTATCTCAGTAATTCTAAATATCACTGCTCCTAAAATGGCAGCACTCAAAGAGAAATCACACCTTTCTCTAGGATTTAAGATTTTCATTCCTTCACCTGCATTCAATTGATATTGAACCAATGATATAAAGAATCTCTCTCTAACTCTATATATATATATATATATATATTTGTGAAAACTCTAAACTAAAAATCAGATTATTCGGTTACCATCGGATTCATGGCTGAATATATATTACATACTATATGAATCAATCTACTGCTGACATTAATGTTCTAAAAACCACCTTCTCGTCGCTGTTTAGGTCCCAAGATGATCGGTCATCTTGAATCCTTATTGGATGAATACCATAGCTTTTTCTTGCATATTAATATCTTTTCCATGTCTCCACCCTGCTCGGTATCTTCTTTACGACATTCCCATCGCATGCCCTTGGCAATGGATGTAATGCCATCAAAAAAGTAACTGGAGTCACGTATGATAGCATACCCATCAGGTCGTAAAATTCGGTCCATTTCCAGCAACACATACTTCATTTCACATCTGATAAGTAAACAATCATTGTCAGAACGAACCAGCCAAAAATACAACTATGAAACAAGTTGCAAAAGAAATTTCATATTGAAATTGGCCGTGTAATATTCATTTTAGTCTTTCTTTACTTTGAGGGACTAAAATCAACTATTCTACATATTAGAATGACTAATTTTAATATGAACAAAGTTTTTAGGGACTAAAAACTAAACAAGGACTAAAAGCAAAAACAAAATGATTTTTTTACAGGGATTTAAAAGCAAAACATAATATATTTGCAGGGACCAAAAATTTATTTAAACCAAATATTAATGTGTTAAAATTTATTTAATATATTTAGCATCAACTTATGTGACAATTATTCCCTATTCCCAAAAGTTTTCCAGTATCTTTTGGAGAATAGAATTCCACATCCAAATCCTCACATTAAGCACACAATATTTTTTCCTTGCTTGGCCATATTCCAGCTTCAAATCTAACTAACAACCATCTTCACATCAAAATTCACCACTCCTTTATTCCACTCCTTAACATTCACACTCTTATTGCTCATCTTCATCAAAAGTATAGGTTGTTGCACCTCAGCCATCGAGAGCACAACCTCACTGTAAAGTATTACCACGTTGAAATCGTCAAGAATCAATTGGATTTTCTTGTTTGGATTTGTTACGGTCAGTTTAACCTCGCACATGCATGTAATCTGTGAATCAGATACAGTAAAGTTCGAGACAGAAAGTTATGTTACCGCAAAACTAGGGTCGTGTGGATGGATAACAAACCAAGCTATACCAATAACGGCCATTAAAATGACAAAGACAGACACCACTGTCAAGGTTAGACGCCGGATAAAGCCGGTATCAGAAGAACTTCTTTTTGGGATATTTCATTACTTCAGACAAAACCGATATCAGAAGATCTTCTTCTTGTGTTTTTATCTTATTAGTGATATGATTCTAGTATAGTGCTGTTACTATATATATCCTTTAAAACCAGGGTATAGGTGATTCTTATGAAGGCGATGCAGTGATCAAAAAGTATAACGTATCATGAATTTGAATGAGGATATAGAAACCACGCATATTACTAAGTTAAGAAAGCACGTACATATGTGAATGATCGTAGCTGTGATACTTCCTAAGGCAAAATTTGCATAACAAGGAAACTTATTCACTTTTAAGGTAGGTCCCTTTAAAACTATACTATATTTTATAACTAAATTAGGTCCATTTATGTTTATTACTTTATCTCTATCTAAGAAAGATTCATCATCTACTTTGTTGAAAATTATGGTATCAATCAACAATGCAGCATTGGTATATGATTGCCAATGGAAGTGGTTTCTTCTTCTGTCATTAGAAAGTAAAATATTTCTGTCTTTTGCTTTACTTCATTTAATCATAAGTAATCACAAAAATTAAGGAATATTTCGATAAATAAATAATGCAGTGAAAATATGAAAAGTGTACTATAAAATCGAGCAAGAATTTATCTAATGTCACCTGTGGCTTTCTGCAGTGAAGAGTCCTGCAAGATGAAGGAGATCATATGTCCGAGGATATGTCGAAAATGCTTCACACCTATCATAACAAAAATCAAATCAACAACAGATCATATAAGAAAAGTTTATATTCATAAATAAAACAGTTATACTTCAACTACAACAAATCAAAATTACCAGTCATGGAAGGTTCCAATGAGGCCTCGATCATAAACCACAGGGAGCGTATTGGCAGCATAAGATGAGACCACATTCATAACCCATACAGGATCATCAATCAAAGCCGCAGCAAAACCTCCATATACTGTATTCATATCCATCACATTTCTTATCTTGTCGGTCCCAAGCTCAGGGATCAACTTCTTGTAGTGCACAACATGCTTCTTCCAATTATCATTGTCACGTTTGAACTTACTATCACTCCCATGATAAACCTTCGAAATCCGTTCAGGTGTAACACGTAACCGCTCAGGCCACTTAGCAATTGATGTCAGACCTAAATTCTTAAATTTTGGATCCGGAACCACAAAACAAGTACGAACCGGAGTATACCATGCTGAATCTGAATCGAGGCTGTCGTCGCATTTAGGCGGATAGGTATCTTTAGTCAGCTTATTATAGCAATCATTATCAAGAGACTTCTGCCATACGGCAATGTCACCCTTTTTATTATGCAATTTAAAGCACAATGAAGTCAGCAAGTCCTGCAATTTCTCGTAATTTGATTTTTGCTCTTTGATAGTTGTGTTCCATCCACGCCACCTGCGCTCGTAGTTGATAGGTGGACCAGACAAAACCCAAAACCCTCCAGGACGAAGAATCCGGTGTATTTCAAGAAGAGAAACTCCACCTAGTATAAGATTGAAGTGTGAATTTCACAGTTTAAGCAGCTACAAGACTGATAAAGTAAATGTTGCACAAATAGAAGTACCAAAGTCTGTCCATGGAATGAGGCATCTGGAGCAATGAGCCATATCAAAGGAATTTGATGGAAATGGAAGCCTGTGTGTAGCAAGGACACCAAGAATTGCAGGGATACCACGCTCCAAAGCGAATTGAACCTGAGCTTGATGGTTGTCTCTAGGAGCAAGAGACATGGTAAGTATCCCGCGATCCAGCAAGTCACCACCCCAACTAGCGACCTAAAATGAGTATGAGTTATGTGGATTAAATGATGCAACTGTTTTGTCTATCAGTATCACATGATTGAAAATGGAAAATTAAATTAATCCTTTTTTAAGGTACAAAATTAGTCAGTTTTGAAATACATTTACATTGCAATTAGGAAAGCACAACTACAAGAAACATCGCATGGAATTGAACTAGAATATGATTGTTAAAAGAGAATTGCAATTAGCAAAGACTATTCCCCACATAAATATCAGTGTTGTAAATAGCGGCTACAGTGGCGCTATATAGCGCAATACGTATAAAATTTTGAACAGACAGCTATAGTTCCGCAATATACAATTTTACTACAAAATATTGTCAAATAGCAGTTATAGGGGTGCTAATGTGCTATAGGATAGTCCAATTTGAACAAACCACAATTTTCCACAATCTGCAATTGACAACACCGATAAAAACACAAAGAGAAGACTCACCCCACAACCAGTATCAATGGCAGTTCGAATAGTGCCGTCTTTCATTTCTGGGATAAGATCTTCCATTAAATCAACATATTTACCAACACCATTTGGGAACATAGTACCCCCACCGGGAAAGAAGAATTTCTCCCCTTCCTTTTTTAACCAATGTTGATTGGACTTCTGCTTGTTAATCCAGTCATATGGAACATTCCTGAAATTATATATAACAACAAACACGACGGAGTGGTCAAATAACAATTGTCGGAAACTTGAACTATGTAAGTCTCTGCATATATCGTACGGCATATATTATATACCTGTACCAACATTCATCTCTGCTCTTTGGCCATCTAATAGGAGGCTTGTATCCATCCGGTGGAGGAACTAAGCATTCTTTCCTCTCAAAAATCGGAGGGCAATGACGTTCCAACATTTTGAGACGATAGGATCCATACTTCTTCCATCTCTGTAAAATTAACCATATTTAGGCCCTGATTGGATAAACAATTTAACTAAGGTGCTGATAGCATAAACACTTAGAAATAAAGGCAAACTGTCTATGTCTAAGTTATAAGTTGTTTTTATAAGCTATCCTGGAGTGCTTATGAAAATAAACTAAAAACAGCTTATAGACATATCATAAGTTGTTTGCATAAGCTCTACCAAATAGTCTCGCGAGTGTTTATAAGTTATACCAAATAGTCTCACAAGTGTTTATGTCAGCAGATAAGCTCAAATAAGCCAATTTAGACAGACACTTAATCATTAAGAAAACTTCTACTAATCTCATGACATCATTAATATATTACCCTTGGATCGGTGCATGGAGTGTAATCTTGATAATCAATACTGCATTCAGGAAAACTGATGTACTTAATCTGCAACGAACTTATTGATGATGATTCTTTGGGGGATGATGATGATTCCTTGGGGGATGGTGATGATTCCCTGGGGGAATCAAAGGATCTTTTGCTGATAATTGATACAATTCTGTCGTTCTCGGAACCAAAGATTACACCCATATAGAAAGAAAGCCCACATAGCACCACAAATATGATTGCCACAGGGACAATCCTGCTCTTGTCTACCAATTTTCCTTCATTATTCTTCATCGTCCGTAAAATAATCAACTATCTGGAGAAACAAATGTACTCAACAAGATTACGATAAAACCATATCCATACATTTTTAATAAAATGATATACCAAAAAATTAAAATGTAAACTTCATATCTCATTCAAACTTTTGAGTTATCCTTATTTATGAATGATAGAAAAAAATGACATAATAAGGGCTCGTTTGGCCTAGCTTATTTTTGAGCTTATGCAAACAGTTCATGCAATATAAATTAGGTTTTATGCTATTTTATAAGTTCAAACTAGTGAAAATTGAATTTTTTTAAGTTATTTTATCATGAACTACCTTGACAAACTTATAATAATACATAAAAATTACATAAGCCGTTTGCATAAGCTCAAAAAAAGCTAGGCCAAACGGGCCCTAAGTAACTCACACAAGTTTCAAGAGTCACTCAAACTCTAACCAGACAACAACAACACCAACAATAATTACCTAAAAGACACCAGAAACATTGAAAGAAGTTAAGGTAGCATTTATGTACTATCTATTGTATGAAGAAATAGATAAGCACTAGTGACATAGCACTTAGGGTGCATTTAAAAGAGCTTATTTTATTTGGGTTTATCATATGACATAAGCACTTGCACGTAATTGTTTGAAAGTGCTTGCCAAAACAGCTTAAAACGTGCATAACCTATTTTCAGCTTATTTTAATAAACTTTGCAGGATAACTTAAGAAAACAACTTAGTACTTATAACAAAACATCTTAACCACATTCCCTCTTTGATTTTAGAAATATCTTGAAAATAATAGCTTATATAGTAAACATTTAATTAAGTCGGTTACCAGCACACACACACACACTCTTTATCTGTGTTGCCAAACTATCTTAGTCAAACAAACCAGCTACTTAAGAAAAAAAGGACAAGGTAACAACAACAACAACAACAACAACAAAATCGACAAAATAAGTTTTGTGAGACTTATTGAGAGAAGTTATAAAAACAGCTTACGACAATTTTTATAATTTTTTTTAAGTCATAGTATATATAAAAATAATTTATATTTATTTTTATCTTTTGTTATAAAAATAGTTTATGTAAGATTATACATAAGCACTTATCATGATAAGTGCTTATTTTATAAGCAGCAAAATAAGCTGTTTGTCCAAACAGCCTTATACACTATCACTACAAAACCAGGCTAGTGTGGGGAAAAAAAATCCCACGACAGATCGAAATTATAGAAATGGAATATAAAAAAACATGAAATGATTATTAAATTGTAAGCCATGTTATGTTGTGAACTTGTGAATATGAGAAAAAAAAAAAAACAAAAAACACAAAAAGTAAGAAGAAAAAATATAACACGTAACAGCAATACAAGAATAATTTGATGGTGAATCAGATCTGAGACAGAAAAGAATCCGATAAAGGAAGTTAGTTTTGTTGTGTTTGTGTTGTTACCTGTTGTTGTGTGATTGATCAAAGAAAGAATGGAAAGTGGGAAATGAAAGAGAAAAAAAGTGTTTTAGGAAAATGAGAGAGAAGAGGAATAGTGAAATTTCAAAGGCATGGCATGGCATGGCATGGCATGCAATAATAGGTCAAATACCTTTAACTAGGTGGGTGAATGTGAACTAAACCATACTGTAGAATGTAACCAACAAGTGTATGTGATTAACTAGCTAGCTGTCCCCTGTTTTCAGATACTACTGGCCTTCAATTTCTAAATTTTCTCTTTCTTCTCTCTCAAAGTGTTTAGACCGGTAGTATTTTCTTTTTTTCTAGACTCGTATATTTTTTTTTTTTTGACAAGTGACTCGTATATTTTTAATTGTAGAGAAATTTGTTATTCTGATTTAGATCTGGATTAATGCATATTAGATTTTTTTATATCTATTAATTAGATTGTATTTATGGAATATTTAAATTTTATTCCAACTATACTGGCACCCTTAGACACATAACCTTGAATAAAAAGTAACAACGATAAAATATTAATCAAAACGGTAACAAGACAACCCCGACTTGTCATGAATAAAGAAATCTCAAATGAAATGTGGTAAAGAGTTCTGCTGCAAGGAGTCATCAATGGAGTGTCCATGATTTGCTAGTCTATCTGCACAATCATTTTCTTTCTGATAGATATAAGTATGTTAGATGTTCGAACCAAGAGAGGATGCATTACTCCAACAATTTCTGATATCCCGAGGAACTATAGTTGGGTTTGCAAATGCAGCCAATGCTCCTTTTGAATCACTCTCAATCCAAAAAAAATCCCATTAGAATAAATAGGATTTTTGTGGTTATTTATTATTTATTCGAATTTATGTGAATATATGATTTATTTGATTATTATGTTTTGGGAGAGTTAAATGGTATTTTAGTAATCAAATAGAATTATTAACTAGTTGAGAACCCTTAATTAATTAGTGTGAGTTAATTAATTAGAAAGTTAATGAAGTGAGTTAGAACTAATAGATAGTCATATAGATAGATGGATTTAGTAAATAAATGGGTCAAGCCGAAGAGCAAATAAATGAGTAAGAAGGGCATAAGTGGTATTTTGATAGAAATAAGACTTAAACCTAGAGAAGAGAGAGTAGAGCTCTCATAAAAGTTAGAAGCTAATTTTTGAAGAAAGAGGTAGAGAGAAAAATAGAAGAAAGAAGCCAAGAGAAGGAAGAAGAGAATCAAGGGTAGAATCAAGAAGAGGAGGACTACAGATTTCAAAAAAATCATAAGGTATGAGAGTAGTATGTGTATTCTAGGGTGACCAAGGGAGGATGAGAAAATATACTTTTCTCCATCCCAATCTTCCCTCACTCTTTTCTTTTGGGTTGAGATTTATATCACAAAAAATGATTACTTTCTTGTAGAAATAGAAACTATGAACCATTTGCAAAATGAAATTATGAAACTTGAGGTTTTAAAAATGGGAATTTGTAGATGTTTATTGGATTTGTGTTGTTATGAAGTTTTGAATAAATGCATGAATAATCTCATGATTCTTGTCTTTTGGTTGTTGATCATGTTTGTAGTTGTACTTCTATGTTATAAATGATGTTAAACACTTAAAGTCACAACATTTATGCATTTACAAGTGGAAAAATGATGTTTTTGGTCGATTTGGAATGGAACCCGAGAACAGAGTACCGCTTTCTAGGTACTCGTCGCCTGGCAAGCCCGTCTCGCCCGTTCTCGCCTGAAAACCTGTTTTTCTCTAACTTGTCTTCGCCGATACTCGCTGGAGCTCGCCGAGTATTTTGGTTTTAGTTGCATGTAACGTGATGGAGTTATTAAATCGAACTTCATTTATTCCATCCAAATTATGTGGCAGGCATGAATAATGGCAGGCAACACATGAGAGATTCGTCAAAGGGTCACTCCACCGACTGGGAAGGTTTTCAAATAATGATGCAATAGAGTTGGCACTAACAAGAATATATTGAAACAAAGAATCCAGCCACAGTGTAGTGCAAACTTTTTTTTTAACGGTAAAGATTGAATTATATATTAAAAAATTGGAATCGGTACATAAGGTAAAGTGCAGTGCAAACTGGCAAGATAGAAACAAGTGCGCTGTTGTTTCATAATTCGCAAAACAAAGAACGCAAACTAAAACAACAACACAATCTCATTTGACAGGAATCAAGATTATCATTCATTGGCATTTTATTATGCAAACATCTCCATACCACCAAAAAAAAGTCGAAGATGGAATAGTAAATTATACTATCTCCGTCTCAAAATATAAGAATTCATTCACAATTGTACGTATGCCAATGCATAATTTTGATTGTGAATATCTTTAATTGTCTAATTGTAAAAATTATAAACATTTTATATTTTGAAAATACTTATCGAAACAAATCAAACAATATCTTATATGATAATATTTACATTTATATATTTTTTGAAAAATACGGTCAAAACAAGACATACAAATAGTGCATTTAGTCAAAACAGTTCTTATAAAATAGGACGAAGGTAGTATAATTCAATAACTAATTTAATAGTAACTTACAGCTTATAAAAAAACAAAACAACCAAATTGTTCAAGGTAATTTAAAATTAAGTTTTTTTATTATCTATTTTCAAAATTCTAAGCATGAATATACATCTCATAATTCAAAGGACAAATATGCGAGTTATTCATATTATTTTTTTTGACAAAATACATTTTTTAATAATTTTTAACAATTTTTTAAAATAATATTAAATAGAGATTCAATATTTTATTAAAGAGAGATGCAATATTCATTTTATTTAGCGGTGGACATCTTTATTGGAAAATTTGTAGGACATACAAGTGTATTTCTTTTCTCCAATTAAATTTGTTCATATTAGCAAAAAATTAAACATTTAATCATCTGTTTAAAGAATTTAAGATCCTTACAACTTCGACTATTATTTTATTAATTTATAATTTTTTCATATGAAAAAATTTTTTTTCGAACCGACAGAATCATCGTTGGAATTCTTCTTCAAAACGCTGTGAATCTCTTTTACTTCAACCGTCACAGCCTTTAGTTCATCTCTCAATTCCTTTATATCAACCTTCAAATCAGTCAAAGCATTGTTAATTCTCTCATCGTTGGATATCTTTCAGTGTGGGTTCTGGTTCCTCATCGACCTTCAAATAAATTTTCGGAATCGGTGAACCTTGTCCGAAAACCTTAGTACGAGCATCCTTTTCACCAAGATCTTTCCATTTTTTCTGTAAAAATTAACAAATTTAATCAATATATAAAAAAAAATCAAAAAATCATAGAAAAGAAAAATAAATAATGATAATAATAATAATAATAAAAGGAAAGAAAAAAAAAGCACAGATCGAAATTTTTTTTTATATGAAAAAATTCTAAATTAATAAAATAATAGTCCAAGTTGTAAGGGACTTAAATTCTTTAAACAGATGATTAAATGTTCAATTTTTTGTTAATATGAACAAATTTAATTGGAGAAAAGAAATACACTTGTATGTCCTACAAATTTTCCAATAAAGATGTCCACTGCTAAATAAAATGAATATTGCATCTCTCTTTAATAAAATATTGCATCTCTATTTAATATTATTTTAAAAAATTGTTAAAAATTATTAAAAAATGTATTTTGTCAAAAAAAATATGAATAACTCGCATATTTGTCCTTTGAATTATGAGATGTATATTCATGCTTAGAATTTTGAAAATAGATAATAAAAAAACTTAATTTTAAATTACCTTGAACAATTTGGTTGTTTTGTTTTTTTATAAGTTGTAAGTTACAATTAAATTAGTCGTTGAATTATACTACCTCCGTCCCATTTTATAAGAACCGTTTTGACTAAATGCACTATTTATATGTTTTGTTTTGACCGTATTTTTCTAAAAATATATAAATGTAATTATTATCATATAAGATCTTGTTTGATTTGTTTCGATAGTTAGAATTGATTTTGGTTAAAAGTGAGTTGAATATAAATTGACTTATACTTGGATACGTTAATTTAAAGGGATTATGAACATTTGATGTTGTTTGGATAATTTGAGTCAAAATAGCTTCTAAATATATAATTACCAAATTGAGTTTCTAGAAATCTATTTTCGTAAAACATAAAACAAGATTACTAATTACTTATAGATAAATTAAAGATAAAGATCTATGAAGCCCAGATACACAATACGATACCGATGCGATACAGGAATTTTTTTTAAATTCTCGATACGATACGACAACGATACATTATTTAAAAATTAAATTTATAAATGTATAATATATAGACATAACTAAAATTGATAATCTAATAAATTAACATTCAAATTACTTAAAATGATCAACAAAGTGACAATTATTAATTACATAAATTATTACTATCCAAAAAGGACATCGTTAGTACTATCCCAAAGTGACAAAGTAAAAAAAAAATGAAAAAAGAAAAAAAAAATTAAAATTAAAATTAACCGATACTTCCCCAATCACCAATCTGAATTCACTTTTTTCTTCCAAGTTGAGCCTCAATGCAGAAGGTTATCATGTCATGGTGATTTTACAAATTAAAAAATGTTTAAATAAATTAAATAGATTTTCAACAAATCTATAGAGTCAACACAATGAGATTCATTGTTCCACGATGAGAACTTGGCTGGAGCACGGTTTTACATCTAAATAGAGGTGCAAGCCACTGCATAGTTCATAAAGGAGCTTGCTTATACTAACTTTGCAGGTCATTGAAAATGAATTACGTGAAACTTATCGTGCATTTGTCACCAAAGTTCGTCTGCAAGCTGAGGATGCAGTGAAGATTATGAAGATAACAAATGACGTAGTAATTATGCTAACCACAAATATGAAAGTTTTGCTAGACGAAGTTCAATATTATTACTTATCAAATATAGAAAGTAAATTTGCAGAACTAACTATTGGATGCAACATAAAGAACATGGTACACCACCGTCACTCAACTGAATCTCTAAATTAACATTTGTTGTTTGAGTACTGCTATATGGTACGAGAGACTTGGTAGACGAAACCGCACGACATGTTCAATCACTTGCAATTTTCTTTGTTAATGGATGCAAAAACAAAACAATTTTATCAAATTAAAAATGTCAAACATATCCAAGGAATTACAGGCGGTGAAATGATGACTTCTTTGGCTTCGTGTGCACATCCACCGTTTAACAATCATGGATGAGGCAAGTAACAAACAAAAGTGATTTGGAGAGCAGTACAAGAAGTGAAAAGATGTTGGTTTCTCATAGAATAATTAAGTTTAGAGAAAATTAGTCATTTTTAGTCAAAATATTAAGAAATTTAAACTAAAATAAAACTTTAAATATGGGTCGTGCAATTTTCACGACAAAGTTTGTTGTACTTTTAAGCATTTTCCTTATTGTTTTGCCCTAGATAGTTTGAGACTAGAAGCCATAGGAGTTGGCATACCATTACTCTTTCTTGCAACCCAAACATGAGTGCTAAAACACAACAGACTTAAAATGAACTAACGATAAGTAATGGAGAACATATTTTTCTAGAAATGATTATGTAAAATTGATTCTAATTAAAATTAAAGATAAAATAATTTATGTTTAAATATTATCATTTAAAAGTGAATAAAAAATTCACTTATGAAAATCAATTCTAAAATCAAAAACTATAATTTTTTGAACAAGAATCAAAAGCTACAATTAGTTTTAGATAAAATCAATTCTAAAGATAGAATTAATACTAAATAAAATACACTAAAATACTCGATCAATTGTTAAAAACATTTTAAGTAAAAAAAACATTATTTGACATTGATCAACTTTGGAATGTTTATGCTACTTGCGTAGTAACAAGCTTTTAATTGAGAGACATCATACAATTTTTTCATCATACAAAGTGTGTTATGAATTACTTGTTAAATTAAACATGTGACTAATATGACTAATTTAATAAGTAATTAAACAGCAACTAAAACCAAATGCAATTTTTAATTAATTATAAATATTATTATTACATCCAATATCTTAAACTAAAATAATTAATATAAACAGAAAAAAAATCTGTAACTTATAAAACTAAGAAAATTAAACACTAAAATTTCATAAAAACCATATAATATAATCAGTTCAATCTTGAATCAACCTTTACTTGTCATTCGGATGACATTTATTTAAAATTTCTCTAAATTTTAAATTTTTAGTTTAAGGTTTGTTGTTTAAATCCCACCGACAATAATAATACATTTTTATAATATTTAATCAAAAACTATATTTTCTTTTGTAGAGAAAATCTCCTTATTATTACTAACAACGATACATTGTTCAAAACTCATTACAACAATAATAAGATTTTTATAATGTTATATAGAAAGCTGTCTTTTTCTTTTAACTTGTTGTTCGAATCCTACTTATAACTATAATACAATTTTTACAATATTTTATGGAAAACTACATTTTCTTAGGTCAATTTTGACATCGAGGTCATACTTCAACTAAAATTTAGAACAAGAAGTGAGAAAATACCAAGGTTTTTAGAACCGGACCGGTCATTGAACCGATGAGTTTATCGGTTCAAGGTTCAATCGGTCGGACCGATTCAACCAGAGATCGGGCCGTTTTTAATTAAATATATACTTTTATATTTTTATTAAGAAATAATGCACAAAAAAATAATATAATATTCATATTTCACACTACTAAAAATTAAATTCACTCGTCAAAATTTGTTATACTCTTAAATATTAAAATGATAGCAAATTATTCACCTAATTTATTTAGTTTCTTGTATTGTATGATTAAGTGTATATATATTTTTTGATACATATAATTAACTATATTTATTTGGGTTAATAATGAAAAGAAACTACATCATGGGCCCAACCCAAGCCCACTTCACTTGTGTTAACCTAATCCTACATTTATCAAGGGTGAAGCAGCTGTATTACACAGGAAAAAAAAGAAGCAGCCGCTGGTCTTTCATCACCTTCATTCCCTATGTTGTTTGCTTAACAAAAAAAACCAGCATCTTTAAACTACTTTTTTCTGTTGCTCTAACAATAAAGATTCATTTTCTTATTATGGATCTCCATCTTAATATATCTTCTCCATGCTTTTATCTTTTTTCTCCTTTTCCAAAATTGTTGAACCGCTAAAACCGAGCGAGGCGCCGGTTTCCGGTTTTTTTTTCCCGTTTTTTACCGGTTTTCCGGTTTATACGCCGGTTCTTTTGCAGAGCGGTTTTCAAGACTAACCGGACCGCATGCAGGTCCGGTTCACGGTTGAACCGGTTCGACCGGCCGGTCCGGTTTTAACAACCTTGGAAAATACTTTTCATCTTGCTCTATCTTAAACATCCTGAAAACATATATCATACAATACATAAAATCCCATATGCATGACACTGCTAACATACTATAGCATAAAATATAAGACGGAATTAGTAGACAAACAGCACTAATAAGCCGTTAATCTGTGGATCCATCTCAGCAGTTGTCTGGCTGCTTGCTGATTTAACAGCTATTAATCTATGCACATTAGCTCATGATTGCTTTATTTTATAAGAGAAACCCACAAATATAATGTGCATATTAACCTATTTTTTACAAACAAAAATCACACATAAAAATTTAAATTAAAAATAAATAAATCCTTAGAGCTACAACGCACGTTTGTGACTATTTCCTACAAATAAAGGACAAACATTGAAATAAAACTACAAATAGAACAAAGATGAACACTAGAACACTGAGATATTAAGAGTTTAGATAATTAAAATATTCTATAGATTAATTTGCCTTCAGAATAAGAGAACTATCATAACTCCACAATAGTATGCTGGTGAAGTTTTGAAGAGTGAATGCGGCTATTGCAAAAGTAAGGTATGAGAGTGTATATATAGTGAGTGTAGGTGCACCATTGGTCAATTTACTGTTCACACCTTTCACTAAACCCTAGTTCTAATTGGGCCTCTTCTCAAATTATGCGTTAGGTTTAGATTGATTTTTTCTTCAAACCCCCACTTGATTCTATTACCCCCAACATTTATCAAAAATATTTATTTAAGTGGTTTTCCCTTTCAAAAATTTATAAAACTTACTAGTTGGTATATATAAATATAAAGTTGATGCAAGTGAACTCAAAGATTTAATGAGCCCTACCAAAAGAAGAATGTTTCAGAGAATTCGAGTTTAATTTTTTAGTGGAATAATTTTTTGTCAGACGTTAATTATCTTCCAATTGAACTTGAAATTATTAGAGTCCATTCTCGTAGAAACCTTTGATATGCGCTCTTTCACTTGATACCTTCAAGGAGAGTCCACTTAAGTTTAGAGCAGCATGGAGGGGTAAAGACTAGTGTTGCAGCCGGATTAGGATAGTATTTGAGTTGAGTGAGACACATGAAACATGTTGGTTACAAACATTGCCCATTTCTTGCAGGGAAAATCTAACAGAGAATATTGTACTGCCACCTCAACTTCTAGAAGCAAAGTGTAGTACCACTAAATTGAAATCAACAAATTAAGGAATGTACAATAAAACAAAGTAGAGTAAATCATTAAAGGTATTGAAATGACTAGTGATAGTATTAGTATATTCAAACTGTCACAAAATCTAAGGTAAATAAAAAGAAAATGAATAAGAATAAGCCTTTATAGGTTACTCTCATTAAAATGATATACTTATCGACCTGAATAAAACAAACCTCTTTCTCATCTTATTGCCTGATTAATATTTTAATCCAATTTTTTCTTAGAGACTAGTTTCTGATACCAAGAAATTAAAATTTTAAAAATAGATACATTTTTAAAACTGATAACAAAACTGTATAGCATGAAAGTTTCACAAAATCACAGTGACACCACGATTTTATTGAAACGTCAAACTGTAGATTTTGCTAAAACCACGGTGGTACACTATGATTCTACTAAACTCGCTGTCAATTGAAATATGTACTAAATAAGACTGTAGAGTTAAGTGTTTGGGATGAATGAATCCATTTAAATCATAGAGCTAAAACTTTCGATGGGATCAGATTCTTCGAGCATGGCAGCTGCCTGGAAGCAATCAGCAGCATCGCCTAGTCGACCATCAGCCTTGTGAGTTAATCCGAGATAATACCAAGCATTGCGGTTAGTTGGTTCTATTCTGAGTGCATCAGAAAGTATGCTTCTCGAAACAGGTAATGCGCTGGGACCATTTTTCAGCATCAAAGAAGACATCAATATCTTGCTTGGAACATGGCTCGGTTCAACTAGGACAGCATTAGCAGCAGCCGCAAGAGCTTCATCGTTTTGTCCACGACCGTCAAACACCACACCTGCTAGAATCATATTGATATTGGTAAAAGAATTATAAGTTGAACATGCTAAAGTATAACACTTTTAAGAGCAAAAAGTTTTTATTCTTGCCTTCGGTTTGTATTGTTGCTGCCGAGTAATCCTTCAACTCTCTAGCCTTTTGCAAACAGATTTCAGCATCCTTCCAATGTGAAAGGCTTGCATATAAATTTGCTAGACCATGCCAAACATCAAATTCATTTATTTTATCATCGTCGTCCTAGAAAGAGTTATGGAATGGCAGATTAGGTTGGGAATTAGCAATTTATTAACGAAGTGATGAACGAATATTGGAAGCAAAATTTTAAAGGGACTAAAAATATAATAGGGTCATTTTATCGAGGCGAAAGCGTATGTACCCCCTATTATTAACTATAGAACATAAGAATGGCAGGAAGAAGAGAAGATAGCAGAATCTTACCTGTGAACTAAGTGTTTGAGGTCCAGAGGACTTCTTCTGGGCTTGAACCAATGCAAGAAGGTACCGGTAAATCTCAATAGCATCCATTGGTCGTAATTCGGTAATCTTCAGTTTGGCTTTTAGCCTGAACAAAGGCCCCTGCTCCCATTTTGAGGTCTCGTCTAAAGCAGCATCAGTAACAACTTCAGCCTCTGCAAATCTTTTCTGTGCAGACAAAACTAGAGAAAGCAATCTCCAACCTTTCAATTTAGAGCCACCAGTTTTGTCGAAGAACTGCTTAGCATAGCGTAAAGCAACAGCCAAGTTTCGGTGTTCAGCATATTGAATGGCCAATTCAAAAATAAGATCAAAATTGTTTTGCTCTAATCTAACTGCCTCCTCCAGTGATTGCAAAGCTTTTGACTGAAGCATAGACCTCTCGAAATCGGAGGAAGCAACCTTAGCTTGCTTTCCAAGGCAAAGTCCGAGCATTCGAAGACCAACGCCTTTCAAATGCTCATTTAAGCCCTGAGCTTTATCGATTGCCCTCTGTGCATATCCTGCTCCCTCAGCACCAAGATGAGGATCCTCACTGCAAATCTTTGCAGCCAATAATAACGCTACCAAGTCATCCGGTCGTTCATGTTTGTGCAAAGACTTCCTTAGCAGACTCAAAGCGCTTTTATTTTGTCCAGCACCACAAAGACATAGAGCTAAAGAATTCCAACGGTCAATTCGATGATATACGCCAGGCATCAACTCTTGAAATTGTTTTGCCAAAATAGAAGTTTCACCACAAATTGAAAGTGCAAAAGTTAGATGTTCCATAACAGAAGAATCCCATTTTGCCTTTCCTAGGCTACACTTCCTCAAAATAACCATAAGAAGAAGAATCGCCTCTTCGATATTATTTTTTGGTACATAAGACCCTTCAATCTGAACGGAAAAACTAGGTGGGCTTGCCTCCACCCCGCTATATAGCAAAAATGCTGCAAACGCCTTCTGAATTCTCGCACAGCAATCATTATCAAGATTCCATTGACTGAGAAGGGCGTGCCTGTAAGCCGTTATTGCCTCAGGATAGCAACCGGCCTGTTTCCAAAGCTCTGGAAGGAGCTCTACTGCACAGCTCACTATCTCCTGCAATTTATTGTCCACTTGAGTTTCAGGTATACCTTGAGAAAATACCTTCTCAACAGCATCAAGAGCTTGCTTGCATTCATTAGCAGCTTCTGCATATATACATAAAATAAGCATTTCAGTGTTGATTTGATACCGTGAAATGCGGGTGGGAATAATAATATTCAATTGTTAACAATATAATATTCAATACCGTTAAATTTCCCGAGTTTTTGTAGAGTCTTGGCTTTTAAATAGATGGCTTCAAGTACCATACTAGCAGCATGCTGAGTTACTGAAGAAGGTGATTCGGCACGAGAGGGACCTTTCTTGACAGGTGGCTTTTCCGAAAGGGAAGTTTGCAGTCGCTGTATGGAAGCTTTAAGATCAACCCCATCAAACACACGAAGAGCACCTTCAACATTACCTCTTTGATACTCTAATTTTCCGAGAAGAGCTCTTGCTTCCTGTTAAAGGTTTAAACGTAACCATGAATATTAACTCACAATGTGATTGATTTATCACCAAAAATGATTCTTCTGTTCAATTCCAAGAAGAAACAAGGTATGAAACAGATAAGGTATCAATTTTCAAGAGTTATATGGTTTCAATCCAAATGCATGCAATTCATAAGTCGATTATATGATCAATGTTCTCATTACAGTCATAGAGAAAATAATGTTATGCTGTCTCACTGCAAGAAAAATTTATTTTATAGCAATGAGGTATACTAAGGTTTGAAGCAAGATTCGGCGCATTTGATCGGGATTACAAACTATGATCAGGTGTATTCGAGTCTTCTATTTTTCAAACAAAGGTTTGGCAAAAGGAACCCAAAAAAAAAAATTGATACATCATTGCTAGACTCCAAAGACCTTAACATTGTATTTAAAATTGCAAATCCAATCATACGTTCTCTAAAACAAGCCCGAAACCAATAACATAAGCTTATCTACTCCAAGGCTCTACCAATTCAAAATGTGGATAGCAACACAATAAAACAACATAATGTAGTTCAGATAATAGCTAAATAGTGCAGTATAGTTTTAAATTTTTGCCTGCAACATAATTGCGGCTACTGTTTAAAGGTTTTGGAGGCCTTTGCAATCCAACGACCACATTAGCTCCCATTCATTTCTAATGTTTCCAGTTTTTCATTTTCACTTCAACTAATAAACTTAAGAAAATATAGATCCAATCTTCCACAATATTTTCTTTTCTTTCTCAATTTTTTATTAGGGAGTCTGGAGGAGCCGAGAGAAACAGTGGACCAATGCTCCAGGGACTATAAGAGAGGGAGACACCACATCTCTCCCGAAAACCTTAAAGCATTAAGTATATGAGTCATCTCTCTTATATATTCAAGGTTCTTTTCATTCATAGTCAATGTGGGACTTAATCACTCAGACTTGAAATCCAACATTTTTAAAAACAAGACAGACATTCTCAGAAATTTTAAAAATGGAAAAATATCTTATATGTATGATTAGCTTAGCAATATCACAATATAGATTTAACATGAAATAATAACATATGAATAGAAGAGAAACAGACAACCGCTAACCTTTTTCGAATGACAAAACCAATCTTCTTAAATACTAAATCGAGAGACAAATATTGTTTGAGAAAATACATTGTTCCTATATATGAGAATTATTGAAAAATTGATGAATGTTGATACCTCAGAAGTAAGAGATAAACCATCTCTTAATGCAGTTTCAGCATCTTGAATATTTCCTTGATCGAGTTTAGCTTCAACTTCGGCAGTTTTCATGCATGTTCCATTTGCACAAAACTCACGAACACCATTCGACTCCATTGATCAATCAACCTGCATATAAAATAGATGCCGTTTCAGATCGTTGTTTACGTTTCCTTGTTATTATTATTATTAGGGATGAAAAAGGTACGTGAAAGAAAAAGAACAAGTTACTTACTTAGACTTTTGGACGAATAACGAATACAATGTTGTCGCTGGATTTGTCGATCCTATGAGTCAGTTTTTGGTAAGTTTATATTTGAAAATATATTATTTCCTTTGCAAAAAAATTAAAACGTAAAGACAAAAGAACGAGGACGCGGGGTGGTACGCTAAATTGCTAGTAATTGCTACAGTCCAGGTAAGCTTGTCGGGTCAACCGCAGCTTGCCTTAAATATACAAAAATAATTTTTGTTGTCAAATTTTTGTATTTTTTTTTAATTTGGTTCGAAAACATTTTTCAACCCCTCTCATCGCAGCTGTGAGGATCGAACTATGATCCTCCTTACAAAATTCAGCGCCAACCACCACTAAACCAACTAACAATTGTTTAGAGTGTACTTTTTTTTTAAAAGTACTCTTTAAAAAAACTTTTTTTTAAACCAAAGGTATCATCCGTGCGCAACTGCGGAGACTAATCCCTCAAAATAACTGAGATCCATTTAAGATGTTGATCTCTCCCAACAAATGTTTTTCCATACTCACCGGCCAGAGATCGAACCTATGACCAAATAATTAAGAGACTCAAGAATCTATCACTTGTGTCACACTATGTTTGTCTCTTAAAAAAACTTTAAATAATGAGCTTTTATAAAAGTTTATACATTCTATTGTAAATTGAAAATTTTGACTTTTTTTAAAAATAATTTCTTAATATAAAATTCTTAAAAGTGTTTCGGTAATATTCATTAACAAAACTTTATTTAAACTGTTTTTTTTATCAAGTTCGAACTTCAATGTCTTGCATATATAATATAATATTCCTAACATTATTTTCCCTATTCTTTTTAAATACTGTTTTATTTGTGATATATAAAAATAAAAAAAAATAAAAAAAAGGTTGCGTTGCCTATTTGTACACGAGAGAATGATGAAACTATGCCTTAATCAAAGAAAACTTTCCAAACTATATGCATGCTAATCAGCAGGAACTATATAAGACAACAATTAAATGTAGACAGTCAACAAAATCAGACAAAAAAGAGAGAATCAAGGATTATTTACGTAGGATCATGATTCTTAACATTTTTTTTTTCATAAAAATTAAATAAAAAAGTTTTAAATGAAAAATTCGTTTAAATAACTTCTCATATAATACCATTTTCACTACTTTATCATTTTTTGACAAAATTTTTAAAAATCTCTAAAATGAGAAACTATTTTAAATAGTTTTTTATAAAAATTATTTTTGAGAGATATCATTTTTTTTAAAATGTGGTTTTTTTTTGACTTAAAATCTATAACATAATATACCAAAATAAAAAATCTCTAAAATAAGCATATAAATTATTGAATGTAAAATTTCTCTTTTTAAATTTATCTTTTTGCAAAAATTACTTTTTTAATTTATAACAAATAAGAGAAATTTTCTTACGAAAACATGTAACTTTTAGGCAAAGAGGCTTTTTCCAATTTTTTAAGTTTGACATTTATTTTGAATTGATTTGTTAAGTTTTTTTTTGTGGAACTGATTATTTATAATCTTTGCAATGTTAATCTTTAAGTTGTGTTTGAATGTTTTCCAATTATGTTATATTTTGTGAGTATGTCAATCACAATTTATGTTTGCCAACTAGAAATGAACGATATGCAACTTTTAGAAGAAAAAAATAAACCAATATATGTTCATTCATCACACTTCACATTACTTTCATCTGACCTTAATTATAAACAAATCTCTCTTTTTAGATACATTGAATAACTAATGTATTTATTTTAAAAAAATGGACTAGATACATTTTTTTTAGTCAAGAATGACTTTTTTTTTTAGTCAAAAAAGCAAAAAGTCAAATCTATTTAGGACCCGTTTGGCCTGACTTTTTTTAGCTTTTTATTCTCTTTAAATGAGAAGTTGGGCCAAACATATTTTTAATAAAGCTCTTAATCATAAAAAGCGGCTTTTTTTCAATGTACAAAATTGAATAAAAAGTGCTTCTAAGAGAAGATGTTGAAACCTACTTTTAGGAAAAAAGTGATTTTTATTATTTTTTTTAAGGTTATTTTTATTTCATTATTATCCTTTATTATTATCTTTTTTTAAGTTTGTTTTAATTTCAATATTATTAGATGTTATTATCTTTTTTTAAGTTTGTTATTATCTTTGATAAATTTAGTTTAATCTAATTTGGAGCTAAAAAAACAACAATTACCAAACAACTTTAAATTTTTTTTCGAAAGCTCTTATTTTTACTTTTAACTTTCAAGTAGCTTCTAAGACCTAAAAAAGCCAGGCCAAACGGGCCCTTATTAGGCTGTGCAAGCTTAAACAGGCTTTCTGGGTTGGGCCGTATAAAAAGTGTTTGAAAATCTTTTTCTCTACCCCTACAATTAACTCTTTACCCCTACATTTTTTACAATATTCCAATTTTACCCTTTATTATATATTTTTTTTTAACTTTATTTTATTCAACTTTTTCATGATCTCTACACACCTCCTCCACTATAGGCTTAAACTATTTCAGTTTTATACGATGGTTGAATCCTCTAATAATCGTTCATAATAAATAAAAAATAAATTAAAAATATTATACTGGAACAGTTTGATATTCATACCAACACAGTTTTGTATAAGTGTGTATGTATGAATATTCATACCTACACACTTGTGTGTAAAGTGTGATGGTATGAATATTCATACCTACACACTTGTGTGTAAAGTGTGTAAATATGCATTTTCATACCTACACACTTGTGTATAAGTGTGTAGGTATGAATATTCATACATACACACTTGTGTGTAAAGTGTGATTGTATGAATATTCATACCTACACACTTGTGTGTAAAGTGTGTAGATATGCATTTTCATACCTACACACTTGTGTATAAGTGTGTAGGTATGAATATTCATACATACACACTTGTGTGTAAAGTGTGATTGTATGAATATTCATACCAACACACTTTTTTATAAGTGTGTATGTATGTTTCTCAAAAAAAAAAAGTGTGTAGGTATGAATATTCATACCTACACACTTATACACAAGTGTGTAGGTATGAATATGTATACCTACACACTTTACACACAACTGTGTAGGTATGAATATTCATACCATCACATTTTACAAACAAGTGTGTAGGTATGAATATCAAACTGTTCTAGTATAATTTTTTAAAATTTATTAGGAACGACTATCAAAGGATTCAACCATCGGATAAAATGCATAAAATCGAAATAATTTAAACCTGCTACATGTAGCGGAGGAGGTGTAGAGATCATGAAAAAAATTAATAAAATAAAGTAAAAAAAATTCAAAACTAATATAATGAAGGGTAAAAATGGAATATTGTAAAAAATGTAGGGGTATAAGGTTAATTGTTGGGGTAGAAAAAAAATCTTTCAAAGTGTTTTTAAAAGAAGTTTTCTCTTGCCCCACGTTTCTTTTTCCCTCCTTAAATTTCTTGTTTTGCCTTCAATAAAAACTTTGGTTTTTATAAACCAAATTTTTTTTTTTTGCCTTGAAATACAACTTTGGTTTCTAGAAATCGAAATTTTCTGAAATTTGAACTAGAAAAATTTCTATTTCTACGAACCGAATTTTTTATCAAGGACAAAATTGGATTTCACATCTCATTGTAGAAAGTGACTCAAAAATTCTGATTGATATGATTACGAATAACTACAAGTTTAGTGGGGGTGTCCCTACTTTGGTGCGGCCAATTCGTAGGCTTATGACTTATAATTGGCATGTCCATTTTCGTCATACTTGGAGGGAAGGCAACCGATATGCTGATTGGCTTGCTAACTATAGTATATCTTTAGACTCTCTTGTTTGTTCCAATGTGGAGACTTCGCATAGCGAGCTCCGAAAGCTCCTTTTTGATAATTTATATGGGGCTTACATGCCTAAAAATGTTCGCATAGTTTCGTAGTAGTTTTTTTTTTTTCTTTCTTTGGGCTTCGGCCCTCTTTTGTGAAAAAAAAAAAAAAAAGACTCCACTGCCCATCTGTAATCTAGTTATATCAAATGGAGGATCATAACTACACGTGACAAGGTTAATTAATAAGAATTTTATAACTTTGGTTAAAAGAATTTCTTTCTCTATATATTAACCATTAAGTTGCGGGGATTAGCTGGGTAACAAATTAATGGTGAAACTCTTCCTTTGGTGATAATATATTTACTCAAAATCAAAGAGATAACTCACATGTAAGATTTAATATCAATCACGTAAATTTCATGTAAGATTTAATATTACAGTTGAATTCACATGTCACCTCTTATGGAAAGCAATTATATTTTAGAAGGTGTTAGATATTAAATATGTGTGACATTGTGACTACAATTGCAATTAGTTAGAAACTTTGTTTGCTAGATCCAATTATTCACAATTCTTAATTTTTTTCTTAAAAAATATGATCAAGCTCACAATTCTAATGAGTATTATTGCAAAGAACACAAATGCTTTATATTAATCTTTTTATGATTAGAACAATCATTAGTTAGATTTTACTCATTTCATGACCAAATTCTAAATTATCATAATTATCTTTTTTCAAAAAAATCAAAAATTCAATATAAAAAATAATTGATTGTATACTACAATTTACATTTTAGGATGGAACTATCGGTAACCCATTTTGCGACTCATTTTGGATGACAACTATTTGCACAATATCTGTGCCTTGATCAACATTCACCTCGGCGGACTCAACCTCCGGTAAACTACGAGGCACGACCGGGGAGGGTGTGGCATCAGCGCGACAAACAGGACAATTAAAATGTGAAATGAGCCACATATCTATGCATGGTACATGAAAAGAATGCATGCAAGAAGGCATAGTTCTTAACTCCTCACCCTCTTCAAAGTCTCCCAAGCACACAGCACAAGTAACACAATCATCTTCATTCTTTTTCTTCTCATATTTGTAAGATGGAATTTGATGTGACCCTAAACAACCGTCTTCGACGCTCGGTGTTTGTGTTGCCGGTTGTTCGCGCTGCCGTGCTTGTTCGGCTGAGTTTTGGCAGCAAATGACTATGAGATGGTACATTGTTACCACAAAACTAGCTGAACCCATAGCAATTAGTATCACACCAAATTTGCTACTGAACAAAGGTTGATTATCACCATTGTCAGCCATAACTTAGTGTGAGAGAGAAATGTTGCAAAGATGATTTTGTAATGAGAGGACAAAAACATAGAGAGGACACAGCTGGCCAAGGAATGGTTTATGGTACATTTATCGTTCATATCAATCATTCTGTTCATACTTATACCGTGACGGTGAAAGCTAGAATATAGATATTGTAGTAGTCATGAGGCTATTTATTATAAAGTTGTCTATTTCGTCCAAATTTTCCACTAAATATATAAATTTTTGTCGACTCAACCTTCTCTTGTATTTAAGATCGAAAAGAGTATACAAATGTTAATCAATTAATATTGTTGTATTGAATTCAAACTCAAAACCTCCAATTAAACCATTGATATTTAGTTATTTTACACTAGAAAATTGAAGATTAGCTAATTTGGTAAATTTTATTAAATGAAGTGCACCCATTTTACTAATTTACACCCAAATAAACATGTACTATTATAACACAAAAAAACACATGACAACCTAGGAAAGACAACTTAAAAAAACAAATTCAATACCTTGAGACAAAAAAAAAAGGACAAATTTTAACATTTCACGAGAGGAATTTTCTGCATTAACAACTACTACATGAATTAATAAGAACCATTAAACTAGCCAATTGAAGCTACTATGTAAACACATTAATTTAATAGAAGTTACAGATGAAAAAAAGAATAAAAATAGTACATAGGCATGCATGATGTTGCAATAATAGGAACAACAAACATAGTTAGTATCCATTGAAAAAGGTTATTATGTTTTCTATTGTAACATTAACTTAAAGTTACAAAATAACCATTTGTCTATTGATTTAAAATAGTTAAAGGAATATTTTAGTCCAATTAAAAAAGATGTGAATTGCTAAGTTACAACTTAATAATTTTAGGTGGACATAAATTAGCAATCCCTTATTTAATATATAGATAGATAACAATATCTAACCAATTAGTGGTGATAAAATAACTGAATACCTTCATGTCTTAATATTTTAATTAAATAAGTGAAATAATAACTGCCATAAAGTTTCTCAGAGCAGGGGATGGGGGTCAAGGATCAAACCCAACAGTTTACCAAAACCATATGTACATATACTAAAATTTTACTTGTTTTTTTCTTCATGTAATGTGCATAATTTTTTTATATACGATACTTATTGTTGACATAAGACTTACACCAATATCTTAATATTTCATTTGTTTTATAGTTAAATTTTGATATTTTTTAATATTATTTGATTAAAATAATAAAAATTTGATTATATTTTTATACTGGTGGAATTTCTGTAGGGACTGGGGATCCGCAAGGACATGAGGGCAAGATCAAAGATGGTATCAAAAAGCATATTGATTTAGAATCACTCCCTTTACTCAGCTTTAAGAACTTGTCTGATATTTGCTTCATGTTGATTTGTACAAACAATACATCCCCTCAAGGAGACATGAATACATGAAAATCCGATTGCTTTACCTACTAATACATAAATCACATTTTCGGTTGAACTTTGCACTCAAACATATATTGAGGTCAGAACCAGCAGTTAACTTGTATAGCTCCAGCTTTGTTGACTTATTCTTGTCGTTCACAACCCGAAAATCTTGAAAATCAATCACAAACATTATCAGTCAACCTTAGAAGTTTCTTGTCACTCATATCATAAAATCCCAGATCCTTGGTATGTACTCCATAGCCCGATAACTCTGTATTCAAGTCAGCTTTGAATTAAACCCACCAGTAACCAAAGACGAGATATACTGACGAATTTTGTGTATCAATCCATTGCTAGGTTCCTGGATTGAGGCAAGCAACCAATGGTAATCTGACACTGCTGAATTAGATAATGGCTCTAGAAACTCGCATCTTTCTAAAATTCCAGCTGGCGGTGCTCCGTCAATGAGATTGGTGTCTAGCCTTGGCCTACCCTTGGTCAACTCCAAGGACACATTGGTAGAATGACCTTGAAGGAGAGGGGGCGAGGCACCTGGGATCACCTCTTGCTTAAACGGAAGTGCTCTTGCAGATTGCAGACAGAACTCTATCCACTGATGGATCATTGGGGATGGTCCCCTGACGCGTCCACCAAGCTTACTCGTTTGAATCCTAGAGGCAGCAGGAATTGCCTAGGGAAAACCCAAACAATAACGAAAAAATGTGAAAAATTTGTTAATGTCTAGTGTCTAAAATGAGATAAATTGAGGACTGTTATCAATAAATAGGTATATCTAAAATTCTTCTGAATAGTTTATTAACAATTTCCTGTTATGAGGTGACTTTATATTATATCATTCCACACATAATCCCTCAAAACCATTAAACAAAGAGATGACAAATCTTTGAAAACAAGACAACAATGCGAGGCATACCCAAAGATCTGCCCATAAACTCGCTCCAGACTTTGGAACAATAACTGCAACATTGGACATGCGTTTAGCAACAGGAATAATATCGCTACTCCATCCAACAGCTACCCACACATCTCCAACTCCAAAAGCCTTTAGATAGTTTTCACTATCAAAGAGTCGAACCTACAAATACATAAAAAGTATAACAACTTATATTTATAATTTGGAAAAAACAGAATGGAAAATACTCCTGTCAACAAAATTTGTATGGCTTTGCTCCTTCATTCCAATCAAAATCAGTACCTGTTTTGCAAGCAATGCTAAATTATGCTTAACAGCATCTCTCCCACCATTTACTTCCAAATTGATGTCATTTACATTATAGGAAGCCCCCAT
Organism: Trifolium fragiferum; assembly: GCA_954870985.1. Lineage (NCBI taxonomy): Eukaryota > Viridiplantae > Streptophyta > Magnoliopsida > Fabales > Fabaceae > Trifolium > Trifolium fragiferum. The sequence continues at coordinate 23,628,692 of OX940792.1, forward strand.
ATACTTTAAGACTGCACCAACAACATCTCTAGGAGAGTTCACCATGGAAATCCTCCCTGCAAGATCAGGCCGCCACAGATCTGCCCAGTCCTGTAATTCCAGTTTAAATAATCTAATCTAACAAATGCTTTACTAGAGAATTACAGGGTCCATTAGAAAACACCATACCTCTATTGGAGCCAACTTATGGTTTTGAAAATTCTTTGTCTTGTAAGCTATTACCATGCAGCCCCATCTATATGGGGCAGCCCATATATCACCTTTAGGATCAATTTCTCCCTCAGAGTTCCTGCGTAAATATACCTGGAACTTTGTCAGGCAATGTAATATTATACTTATACTATCAAGACCAGACATTCTCAAAGGACAATAACAAACCATTGAATATGCTATAATTAATCTTGAGCATGTGCAACAACCAACATGAACCAATGAGATATTTCTACCAGTTTCTCACAGTGATGTTATGTCATCATCTTCAGCAGTAAAATCCATTTAATTTTGCTAACATGTTAATTCAGTAAAACTATGTTTCTGTAGAAAGGAAACAAGTGTAGTGATGCACTTTACCTAGTGCACACAGATAACAATGATATCTTTGATTGCTCCAATTTGTTTTTCATTGTAGAAAATCATACACGCGTACTCATGAAAGAAGACACATCAAAATCGAGCTGAACAAAGTGTAGAAACTAAATGGCTTTCATTATAAAAGAAGAATAAAACCAATCCTGAGACGCAATTTCTAAGGAGAAGAAGTACAAAATAAAACTATAAAGTTACCTTCCATTTCTCAGCTAAACTTTTAAACCATTCCTTATCTTCTACATCTTTTATCGGTTCAATTATCTCTTTTTTAATGGCAAATTTGAGCCACGAATCACCAATACCAACAATATCAGCCGCCAAAGTAGAGGTTGGGCCATGATTTTCTTTGGTAAAAGGAACGGATAGATCAGAGAAGATACTCTCAAGACTTTCATGATACTTCACTTTAAACTTCATTCTTTTCCCTTGAGAATTTATGAAGTCCTGAAATTGAAGAAAAAATCACATGAAAAACTATAGCATAAAATACCGAAAATCTATTATCAACTACAAGTTGCTTTAAGTACAAGGCAAATCAGATGAACTTCCAATATGAACTAGCACACTATCAAGAAATAAACTGTTAATTGATGACTGAAGAGAGTTTATAACAGGAAAGCATTAACTAGAATTTCAAAGACAGCACAAATTGCAATCACTAATAGAAAAAGTTAATTGACAACACAAAACAAGTTAAGGAATGCGTGTCACAGACCTTGATCCATGAAGGAGGAATAGAGCCACGCAAAGCAACAACTTTCAAAGGAACAGTCAATGCATAGGTTTTAGATTTCCAAGCATTAAAAGATGCTTCTAATTCCTTATCTACATCTATATTTTCATTGTCATCGTGATTTCTTGCATCATTATCATCTGCAAACATAAATAAAATACAAAACCACAAATCACAATTTGATGATTCCTGTTATAGCGCCATTTTTTGACAGCAGCATTTCCAATTCGGCTTTCATTACCAGATAATTAAATTTGTAATATCACACACAAAAACCATCAAGAATTAACACACGTACATGAACACCGAACACGACACTGAAACTAGTAATAATGTAAGAAAAATGTTAGTGATTACATGTAATCACGTGTATCGGACCCTGACACGTGTCAAACATTAACACGCCTTTAATTTGAAGTGTCTGTGGCCTACATGCTATAAAATTAAGAACAAACTTTCAAAATTGTATAAAGAAAATATAGCAGCAAAGATAAAATGTTAAAAAGAACAAAATTTCTACATATTCTTGTTCTCAATTTTCATTACTCATTTGTTAAATAGAAGTTACCGAATTATCCAATGAAAAAGTGGTGGAAACCTTGAATAGTTTGTTCCTGCTGAACCACGGTGGTTAGAGGAGGCAAAGAAGCAGAAGAAGCGCGAATGCCACAGCAGAGAAACAGCGCGATGGAGACAGCGACATTGACGAGAGCCTGTGGCAACTTGAACGGCGACGTTTCTGAAGGTTTCCGGAGGGAGACAGAGATGGATGAAGCCGGAGAACGGTGTGTCGGAGTCCGGTAACTGGAAAATTGTAATTGAGATTTGGGATGGTTGGTGAGGATTAGAAGAGATAAAGAATTAGGGTTTGGAATTGAGAAGAGATAAGAGTAACGTGGTGAAGGTAGAGACAGAGAGTGTGTGTAATGTGTTTGTAGTAACACAGCCATAGTTGGAGGAAGACAAAAACAGATACACTCGCTATGTTTCTCACTATTCGAGCTTCAACTGTTCTATTCTCCCCACATTAACAACGTTTATCTATGTGGTTTTCTTGTTTCATTTCATCGGCTACTAAAGTTTATGTATTTGATTAAAAATTTGCACGAAATACATCAACGTTTTGTATTTTGAGATGAGGTGATTCTTACCACAATCGCATGTGACTATAAAATTGATGATGAATCAAGTCAACTTCATGTCTCGTTGGTATTCTTACTAAGTTCAATTTAATCACTACTGAATCAACCGATGATTGATATCTTCATCCATATTCTAAGAGAGCAAAAGTTATCAAATCATGCATAAACATGAATGCAATTCCAAACAAACATAAAAAAAAAAAAGGGTCTTTAGACATCAATTGATGTCAAATGTGGTGTAAAATTGATATGTGTTAATATTTTGATGTTCACTTGATTTCTTAAAAAATAGTCAATAATAATGATTAAATCACAATACAAGCATTATGTGAGTTCAATTCATGGTTTTATTTATTCTAAAGAGTCTAACGACAAAAAAAACTCATTTTTTTTTAAAAAATTTCGGTATAAATTAGGTTACTTGAATATTATTTCATATATATATATAACTCTTTTATGCCGGAGTCCGTAAACACTTATTTGACCTAATGAACATGTGCATTTTTTTCTTTTAAGAATAAGGTTGATCTCTTCTTAAAAACACTTATTTTTGTGATATAAAGATCTCATTTCAAGTTGATTTTAAGTCTAAAAATATGTTCAGCCGGCACTAGATTGTGTTAGGCAATATGCACATTTCTTTTCATATAAATAAAAATTGTAGACGTGCTCATTTGGGCCTATACAATAATACATGTATAATTAGTTGAGATTCATTATAATATGCAAATTGAGCATGGTCAATGCATAATTGGAACAAGCACAATTTCTTGGCTCAAACACAAGCTGCTTGTATCAAACTAGTATTCATACCCGTGCATCGCACGGGGCACCGCGGGAAGAATTCATTTAAATTTAATTATATGATTCAATTATATAAGCATATCGTAATTTGACTAACATTTGTTCATTTAAATTTTTTAATTATACTTAAATATAGAGATTGTTTTGTAAAGAAATTATTAAGGTATGTTTGATTTTGAAAATGATCTTACATTAAGTTACAAAAAAAAAATAGAAAAAGTTTACAATTAGCGAAAGAAAGAGTAATGTATATATTTATAGTAACAAATATATATTTCTAAATATATTAAAGCTTGGATAAATTAAAATTGCCCTTTGTCCCCGTAATATATTTATAGTACCAAAAAATATTTCGAAATAAAAATGGAAGATTTCATATAAATTCAATTATAAGAATTGAAAAATAAAATAAAATGACTATAACTAAACTGAAACATGAAGATTATAAATAAAAGAAACAAAAACAATAGGTTATAGTCTCCCGTATTATACGAATTGAAAAATAAAATAAAAAATAATTATAACTATACTTAAACATGAAGATGGTAAATAAAATTAAAAAAATGACTATAACTATAACTATACTTCCATTTGAGAGTGGCAACTTATTCCTCCATGATTCACACTTTTGAGGACAATGATAGTGACTAATTAAAAAGAAAATAGTAGTAGTATTAATATAAAGAGTGTAATCTTGAATTAACTAAAGAAACTGCTAACTATACTTGAAACATAGAAAGGTGATATAACAATGTCATTTTATCAGTGATGTGAAAAAGAGTATGTTGGTTGATTAACATTTGGACAATGGCTATTTCCTACCTTGAGTTCCAACTTAGTACGTGCAAGCAAAATATTAAAATAAGTTTGTTTTCTCATGAAGAATACATTATGTTATGTTAGAAGAAACTTTTTTCATATTCAATACACTTTTTTTTTTAATTAATTTTTTTATATATATATATAAAAATAATAATTACATTAATTGAAGCAAATCTCTTTCATATAAATATAGTTTGATAAAAAATTAAACCATGGAAATTCATAAATTTGACCCCTCAATTTGATCAGTGTCTTCATTCTCTCAATTTAAATAAGCTATTTTAGAAGAGAATTGGTGAAGACTTTCAAGTAACTAAATCAAGCAAAATATACTTATATATGAGAGTTATTAATTTTCTTAGACTTATAAATAACATAACAACGAAACTCTCAAATTCATCGCTAAGGATTGATAAATATGTCCAATAGTAGTTTATTATAGGGATAAATATGTTCCTGGTCCCTATAAATATCTCAAGTTTTGTTTTTAGTCTCTCTAAAAATTTTCTTCGACTTTTGGTCCCTCTAAAATTTTCAATTAATACTTTGGTCCCTACTTTTAAATTAAGTAATATATAGACTTCATATTTTTTAATGAAATTTTCTAGAAAAGTTTAGAATATTTTAATAATCACGCACAAAAACAATTAGAATTTTTTAACAAAACATGAATTAAATATGATTTTTTTAGCACCAAAAACATAAAAATTTATATTTAATTTATGCTTTGTTAAAAAATTCAAAAAAAAATTTGGGAGAAATTCTTATAATATTTTAAACATTCATAAAAAAATTTATTCAAAAATATGAATTCTACACATGAGTTGATTTAAAAGTAGGGACTAAAAATGTTAATTTAAAATTTTTGAGGGACTAAAAGTAGAAGAAAAATTTTAGAGGGACTAAAAACAAAACTTAAAATATTTGTAAAGACCAGAAACATATTTATCCCTTTATTATATGCTTCACTATTACATAACATATATAAGATCATGCCCAAAATTATAATTCTAATTAAATAAGAACAATATTTTAATAATTCTTTAACTTCTTCGGTAACTTCAGTAACATAATTTATAGTGATTTTGCACTCTAATGCTTTCAAACACACTCTAAATACATATAATCAAGAGGCCGAACAACTATCTCATAAGAAATAAACTAACAAATACAACTAACTTACTCCAAACCAGCGCATACCGGCGAAGAAGAATTATATTAAGAAGGGCATAAGAAAATGCCAAAACCAGAACAGCATAACAAACTTACTCCCAACCTGATAAACACCAACACAGAAGGCTAACCACACACCCTTACATGGTTTCTAAATATCAAAGCAAACTAAAGTAATTACAAAGAACAAACACCTATAGTCCAAGCTAGGCAATGAAAATACAAAGAGACAAAAATTCTCATGGCCTCCCAGCAAGCTGTAATGAATGCTGGTTGATACACCAGAGCAGATATCTCTCAAAAGCAAGCAGCCGAAGCGAGGATGAGATTTCTAACGCAACCTCTGTGGGACTCCGGTCCTTGCCACAAAAAAACGGTCTTGATTTCTAACGCAAGCTTGATTTGTAATTTTTCAAGAATTTTGTTTCTTCCAGGAGAAAACAATCTTTCTCAGTTGTCATAAGAACCACCAAAAATCATTACCAAATCCTCATTTACAAATTAAGACATCAGCAACTGCAAAATACAAAGCAACATAGCATCAATGAGGTTGGTAGCATAATCAAATCAAACAAATAAAGAACAATAGAAAGCTTAATCATCACTATATAAGCACTTTGGCTTTTATGTACCAACAGTATATATACTTGAGTGCTTGCAAAGTGAAGTCTTTAATTTTCAAAGTGAAAATCATTCATAAATTTATATGAAAGGGAAAGTTATAGAAATATTCATAAACTAAAAACTAACATAAGAATTTGTTATGTAAACTATCAACAAAAAAATAAAAATAAACCATCAACAAAAAACTATCAAATAAATGAAATTGTTTACATTAAAATAGTACTAAAAAAACTATTTTTCATTCATTCGAAAGTGTCCAAATTTCCAGAGCCCTATACATCTTAGAAAGAGTAGACATATAAAAATCATACTTCATATCATCCATCCAATACCTAATATCATCTTACATAAAAGAATACATAAAAACCAAAAATCATACTTAATAGTTAACGTCAATATCATAATCACAACAAACATGTGAAACTGAAATATGAAATAAACTGGTCCAAACACCTACAAAATGACCAAGGCTCTAATAGGGAAAGAAATTACACCACTTATATACACTACCCAGTAGCCTATTTAGATTGAGCTTTTATTTTTCAGAAGCCTTGTTAAAATGAAAGGTTTTCATTGTAGTCCATGTATACATAAACTGAGCCTTGACCAAAGTTCAAATGTATAAATAAACTATACCACTTAAGCCATATAATTAAACTACTCTCTCCAAAATGGAGCTTTGAGCAAAGTTCCAAATAGATGCATATTTAGTTCAAGCATACAACTCTAAATCATTTTTTTTTAAGAAATGACCAAAGAATCATTAAATTCAATAGATTAATTCAATAATGACTATAGTCATAAAGAAAATAGGTAAAAATAAAATACCTCATAAGCAAGTTTAATGCTCTTTGTTATATAGTTATAAATAACTCCTTTTTCTTCTTCTTCAGCTCCTGTTACCAAAAGAATAATTAGAAAATTGAATAACCAACATTCATGATTTTACCAATCCAAAACCAAACTCACCATGATGGTATCTTAGTCCTTTTCAACCCTAATTTCAACATTCAATTTTTATAAGTATAATACATTAATAACAAATTTGAAATAAAGTAAACTAAAAAATAACATGGATCTTACTTAAGAGCATCTCGAACAACCATTCTATTGATCATTTTGTCATATAGATGTGGGATCTCTTCATAAACATTCAATGAAGCAACATGTAATCAAATATGAGAGTTCTTCTTTTTTTAGGCTTATAAATAATGGAGCAATTAAACTAACAAATAAAACTTTCACCCAAAAAAAAAATCCAACCAAAACTTCATTAAAAAAAAAACCAAGAAATAATCAGCAAATGATCTTTTGAAAGTAAGAAACAACGAAAACCATAATCAAAACTCATAAAATCCAAGGCCAAGAAGGAGAGAGGGGCATCAAATCTCATATGTATGAGAATTTTGAAAACATATATGAAGAACTCACTTTTCATGTAAGGCCTTGCATACTCTGAATAGCACAGACTCCAACTTTACAAAATAGATGCATAGCCTCTGTGAGATGTTAATATTACCAATCACTTTTCTTATGTAATATTTCTTTTGCACATAAAAATTCATTGATGGCAAGTCCTATTCCAATTTAAAAGTATTTTTCAAGTTCAATGATAGCAAAAAAATTGTTCCATGAATGAACCATACATATGATTAGTACATAAATTGGTACATCAATAAGTGCATCTTTAACCCTTGAAATTGAAGACCCCGTGAACAAATTAAGCTAAAAGATGTAGAATCACAAAATAGAAAGAATCAATAGAAAAACACACCTTACTTGTCTGATTCATGTTGCTGATGAAGAGATGAAACAAATTGAAGCATGTAGTACACTACAAATAACAATCACTATATTCAATCAAATGAGTTTGAAATATAACAAAGAATGAGAGAGAACATCCCCTCCAAATCCATCAAACTAAAGCTAATACTGTTAAATGACATACCCTTTTCCTCAAATTCATGAGCGGCAATATCTGATTGAACATTTTAAAAAAAAATGTGAGTAGAGTAAGAAGCAACATCACTATAGATTGAACAAAAAGATAATAGATCTGGAATCCAAAAATTAGTCAAAGCTTGCATAAAACACTTTTGGTTTTTACCAAAATGGAAGTTTTGTTGAAGATGGAGAGAAAGAAGACAGCATCAATGCAAAAAGAGAAGGAAATTTAAAAGGTAGGGATTATTAGCTAAAGTATAGAAACAAATCCTAATAAATATGACAACTAAACAACAATATTGCACTGGAGAATTTATATTTTTCTTTTAAATTTGGTTTTTCTTAAAGATAAAATTGTAAGAATGAGACTCTTAAGGTTCATGTTCAATTAAGTACCTTCCTAATTTATATTATAAACCAAATTGTTATGGTTTGACATATTTAAAGGGATTATGTCCTAGTGAACCAACAAAGCCTTCTAAGAATGAGACATTTAAGGTTCATGTTCAGTTAAGAAAAAAAAAATGGAGTGAAGAGAAAGACTAACCTTGTAAATCAGAATGCCAAGGGAAAACATGGCAAGACACTCCTTCATCGTGGCATTGCTAATCTTGCTACATTCTGTCAACAATAGTTAATAGCAACTTTCCAACTTCATTCTGGTTACTCCCTCTTCAAAAAAATGAATGTGTTAAAAAATGACTGGGAGAGAAATCCAACAAACAAATTTAGGATGAATGAGTACCAAAAGATAATATGACAAAAAGACCATTGGAAGTAATAGAGAGAGGGGACATCAGATAGTTTTTTTTTATAAAAAAAAGGTGACCCTTATTCGTCAGTTGTCCCTTATTCGCAAAGGTTGTCCCTTATTCGCAAAGGTTTTCTCCTACAAAAAAGAAAATTCAAAACAATGCATAATTTTAGTAAAATAATCACAACAAACATGTGAAATTGAAATACGAATAAACTGGCCCAGACACCTACAAAATGCCCATGGCTCTAAATAAATGAGACTTTTAAGTAAGACATGAAAACACAACATTGTGAAATCAAAAAGATACATATAAACTATTACATTTCTACATACTAAATTATCTATTCACATACTAAATTTGAATCAAAAACACTACATTTGTGACCTTTCGATAATTTAGAATTGAACAACAAAAAAATTGATTATAACTAAACTGAAGAAAAAAAAATATATGTATTCACTTTCTACATGCTCAACATATCATGTAGTGGATTTGTTACTTGCCAAACATTTCTCTCAATGTAATAAAAAGAACACAAATGAAATATACATTATATTGTGCGCAATATATTCTTTTCCCTTAAAAGTATGGATTAGTGCAACAATTAGTGCAAATAAAACATTTAGAACTCAAACATATAATGAAGGATGGAAGACCAATACTTCAAATAAACAATGCATAATTTCAGTAAAATAATCACATTCTAATCACCCTTAATTCTTGATACATCATTCCCAATTTATGGAAAAAAGAGACATATAATGGAGATCAAAAAGAAGTTAGTATTATGAGATGAACCCAATCTACAACTCCAAACTAAGACATCAACAATTGTTGAACCTCGCAAAAGTTTCAGAAACATAATCAAGTTTACAAATTTACAAAGTAAAAGGAAACAGAGCGTGATTAAGAGTTTATGTGATCAGAGTGTGCTTATTAATATTATTCAAATTCTTGGTTTATCTCACTATCTCATCGCATAAACTAAGGAATTCAAAGAATGACAAAAATTATTTCTATCTAAATCAAATATATCACAAATTTTAAAGAATCAACAAAAACACAAAGCCATCACTTGGTACATATTTAACCCAATAAAAACAATACGATTTTAATCATTCTTTCACTTATTCAATAACATATTTGGTTTCATATTGAGACATTTCCTCAAACACTTTCAGCGATCACTTTCACAATCAAATGAGAATTTTCAAAATAAAAAATTAAAACAAAAAATTAACCAATAATTACCTCACCATTTTCAGAACAAAAAATTAAAAAATGAGACAAACATTAAGCAAGGTATTTGTAATGAAATTAACCAATAAGATTCCATGACAGTCAAATGAAGACAAACATTCATCAATTATGTGGCTAATTTGAGTAGATGGACAGAAACGCAGGTAAATTATAACAAAAAGCAAGTAAATAAAAAGACAGAAAAGCAGCAAGAGGATGATAAAAGCTTACCTTGGCGTTTTCGTTTGTGCGATGCTTCCTCATTATTTCCCGTCGCCGATATTGTAAAAAGAGAAGGAGAAACGCAGCAAAACCTACAATTTGTGCGGAGAGGAAGATAAGGAATGAAGAGTAAGAGAAAGATTGAAGATAAAATCTGAGTTTATACAATAAATTAAATTTCAGAAAACTTACCCAATCAAACCCTATTTGTAATTTGTAAACCTGGACAAACAATAACATTCCAATCAAAAACAAAATCAGAATATAAAATCAAATTATCAAATAAAGAAGGGATTGAGAAACCTCACCGTTTTGGTTGCTGCTTCCTCAAACCCAAATTTTTTAATCTGAATGAACAAAAACATTCCAAAAAACAAAATATAAAAATCAGAGTTTGAAATCATATTGAGAGATCGATATAGATGGAGGTTTAAGTATTCAAACTCGATGCTGCTTCTGAACATATTCTGAGAAGAATGTTGACATCTCAGATATGAAACTTATCTGAAAGGTCAATACGGCCTGTTTTGGTCATTGCTGCTTCTGAACATATCTGAAGGAGAGACCAATATTTTGTGCATTATGTTATCTGTTTTGGTATCTTTATGGCCGATTCAAAAATTTGCTTAGAAGCTAAATTTTTGTCATCTAATAAAAAGGCTTCTTGGGATAGGTCATTGTTTTGATCTTTAAGTGATTCAAGACTACACTTACAAAATATGTGTCCTATTAGGTATCTGGGTTTCAAATGCTTATTTCAGCAACCAAACTAACATAAAATTGTTTATGGAATAAAGAACACAAAGCTATGTACCTTACCAAACTAACACTAAAGTAAGGAATTCAAAGAATGACAAAAATTATTTCAATCTAAATCAAACATCTCACAAATTTTAAAGAATCAACAAAAACACAAAGCCATCACTTGGTACATATTTAACCCAATAAAAACAATACTATTTTAATCATTCTTTTACTTATTCAATAACATATTTGGTTTCATATTGAGACATTTCCTCAAACACTTTGAGTGCTCACTTTCACAATCAAATGAGAGTTTTTAAAATAAAAAATTTGAACAAAAAACTAACAAATAATTACCTCACCATTTTCAGTTCAAAAAATTAAAAAATGAAGACAAACATTAAGCAAGGTATTTGTAATGAAATTAACCAATAAGATTCAATGACATTCCAAACAACAACAAAATCAGAATATGAAATCAAATTATCAAATAAGAAAGGGATTGAGAAACCTCACCGTTTTAGTTCGCTGCTTCCTCAAACCCAAATTTTTGAACCTGAAAGAACAAAAACATTCCAAAAAACAAAAAATAAAGATCAGAGAATAGAAAAACAGAGAACATCTATTTTCAAATTCATCAAACTAAAGCTAAAAATATTAAATGACGTACCTTTTTTCTCAAATTCATGTATAGGAATCTCCTATTGCACATAAAAAAAACCATCTGAGTAGATCTGAAAATTGAAGAAACATCACCATGAAGGAACACCCGCAACAATCATCGTTGCTGGGTCTGTCTTAAATAATAATTAATGGCCACTTTTGTGCTTCATCATTGTTGGGTTTGTCAAGAGAGATATGAAGGAATTTCAAAATTATGCAAAAAGCATCAAACAAAAAGAGGGTTAAAAATTTGTTTTAAGAAAATTAGGGATTTGGAAAAGGAACGAAATTTAAATTACCTGCAGGATGGGTCTTGAAACAAATCGATTGAGAAGCAATTTGAAACCTTTGAAGATTCTAGTTTGTGCTTTGGGTGGAGGTTGATTCGTGGAGAGGGAAGTTTGAAGGAATCAAGAAAAAATGGAGTGAGATGAATAAGAAAGTGAGTTTTGATATTGAAAAAGAGAGGGAGAAATTGAAACTTGAATTTTGAATTGGATTCAATTCAACAAAGTAACTGCTATTCTGCATTGAGAGAGAGGGATGACAGGGATGAAAGGGACGGGTCTTGCATGCTTGTAGACTCACGTGAGAGTATTTGTTCTTAGGGTTCACCGTTTTAATTTGAAACTAGGCCGGGTCGGAAGAGAATTTTTTATTAGGCCCAATGCTCCTTGTTCTTTCTCCAGACGAGGGAAAGAAGAAAATTTGAAAATCACTATTTCAAGTAAAGTTTTTGTTTGTTTGTACAGTTAGGATTTGCTCTAGGTAAATATGGGCTTGACATGTGTCCTTTTTTGCCATCTAGCTGTTTTGTTTTTGTGTAGTTTAAGGATGCATATGAAAGTCCAAAACAGACAACGGTGAATAACAAGCTCGCTGGGACAGGATAGTTTGTGAAAAACAAAATGTTGCTTTTTGTATGTCAAACTCTTTAAATAATTATTTTTGCATTACATTAAAATCAAACTCATTTCAAAGAATGAATTATGAAAATCAGAAAATATAGATAGTAGCTTTATCATTTTTAAGGAGGATTTTGTCGATTAAGTGTGACCATATTCAATTTAAAGGATTAATCTCATATAGTGGTGGCACTGCGGTAGTTGATGTGGAGTAAGATTCACCCCCCAAAAAAAAATTTATTAAATATTTTTAACAATTTTATAAAATTATTAGTTTAAATATATTTGTTTATACGTTTAAGTATCAACTTAATAAGATAGCCTAACAGATAATTGCCTAATTCACTATTATTATGTTTGATGTCACATGTTCTATTCTAGTTGGTGTGTTCAATTCTAGTAAGGTGCTAATTTTCCAATTGTTTTCTTAAAAAAATAAAATTTAATATGCATAATGAATTTTGAACCCGTGACCGTTGGGAGTGTTAATGTCTTATGCCACTATAGCAAATTCATACTCTTTGAAAAAAAAAAAAATTAGTTCAAAATACCATAAATTAAATTCGGTTTTTTCCAAAAGATTCATTTTAAGAAGAGCTTATTAACCAATTGAGTTCAATGTTTTGGTTAAAGACTAACTTAACAAATTTAATAAATATGTAGAATAAGATGTTAAAGACAAACTTTTGTGTGTATGCTACTTGTTATTTCTCAAATTTGGATTCTATATTATTAAATACATCTACATTCGTTGCATGCATTTATAAGTAATAATCGAGTGAATATTTTTTTAAAATGTCAAAAAAGAGTCAATTTGTTCTGCCCCATGAGTGTCCTATTTGTCTAGCGAGTTAAGCTAGACTCGCTAGACAAATCAACTACTTGTGGTGAGTTTAAAATTTCAACTCACCTCATAAAAAATATCGGACAGCAGTGAATTCTAATCCTTGTTTTTCATAAGTAAAAGAAAAACTAATAATTGAATGATTAATTTATAAGTTACTCTCACTCTCACAAGAAATACTTTCAAAAGTACAAGATGTTGTAATAGTCAAGTTCTTTTTTTTCTAACAAAAGTTGAAGATAACTTAAGCAGAAATTCAGGATTTAAATAAAGTATTCCATTACAAGTCTACTATATGCAGGCATAGGGAAACACCTAAACAATTTAAATAATCTCATTACATAAGTAATAAGCATGTAAAGTCCACTTTTTGCATCAAACAAAGGCGTGAGAAACGCACTTACAATAATAAGATTCCAACCCAAACCAAACGCACTTTCTTTTCTTCAGTGTTTCCTTGCCTACCTCCCCCCAATGCCTCACATAATCTTCATAATCTTCTCCATTAACTCTTAAACTTTCAAACTCAATTTCAACACACAAATCAATCAAATCACAAAAATTGAAAACAGAAATTTCTATATGCACACATCTTTAGAACTCCAAGAGGAAATGGCCTTACACAACAAATCCAAGAAACCCATTTCCCCTTCAAATTTTTATTTCTTTACAACCCTTTTGTTCATTGTACTCTTTACAATACCAGCACTTTTCCTTCTTCACACCCCCACTACAGCTTCTATTTGCACCACCTTTACTTCCCACCAATCAAAAACTTGGTCAGGTGATCTTACTTTAGCTGAATTTGCATGGAACAAGCTCTCATTTTTTCCACACAAAAAACCATTTTTACCTCTAAAAATTGCTGTTTTCACAAGAAAATGGCCTATTGGTACAACCCCAGGTGGCATGGAACGCCATGCTTATACTCTTCATACTGCTTTAGCTCAAAGAGGACATAAAGTTCATATTTTTACATCACCCCAAGATGAAAAAACTTCAATCAAAGGTAACCCTTTTATTCATTTTCATCAAGGTGAATTTGGAAAGTGGAAATACAATAAAGCATTGGAACAATTTCAGGAAGAGAATGAGATTGAACCTTTTGATGTTATTCATTCAGAAAGTGTTGCACTTCCTCATTATGTAGCTAGGAATCTATCAAATCTTGCAGTTTCTTGGCATGGAATAGCACTTGAGAGTTTGCAATCAAGTATTTTTCAGGATTTAGCTAGAAGATCTGATGAACCTATTTCACCTCTTTTTAATAATAGTTTGCAGGGTATTGTTCCTAAGGTTCTTAATGAGATAAGATTCTTCCAAAGTTATGCTCATCATGTTGCTATTAGTGATAGTTGTGGTGAAATGCTAAGGGATTTTTACCAAATTCCTACAAGAAGAGTTCATGTGATTGTTAATGGGGTTGATGAGGATGAGTTTGGAGAAGATGTTGAATTAGGAAAGGAATTTAGAACACAAATCGGGATTCCGAGGAATGCGAGTTTGGTACTCGGTGTAGCTGGGAGATTAGTTAAAGACAAAGGTCATCCTTTGCTTCATGAAGCATATTCTAGGCTAATAAAAAAACATCCTAATGTGTATTTGATTATTGCTGGTTCTGGACCATGGGGGAACAGGTACAAGGATTTAGGAAACCAGGTTCTTGTTTTGGGATCAATGAGTCCTTCCATGTTGAGAGCATTTTACAATGCTATTGACATTTTTGTCAATCCAACACTTAGGCCACAAGGGCTTGATCTTACTTTAATGGAGGCTATGATGAGTGGGAAGCCTCTTTTAGCATCAAGGTTTCCAAGTATTAAAGGTACTCTTTTGGTTGATGATGAGTATGGTTTCATGTTCTCTCCTAATGTAGAGTCTTTGCTTGAGGCACTTGAAGCAGTAGTGAAGGAAGGACCACAGAAGCTAGCAAGGAGAGGAAAGGCTTGCAGGGAATATGCTGCATCAATGTTTACAGCAAAAAAGATGGCATTAGCATATGAGAGGTTATTTCTATGTATAAAAGATCCTACATTTTGTATCTACCCTTGAGGTTTAGGCTAGAACTAGAAACACTTTTATTTCTTTCATTTTTTTCTTCATTTTTTTTAATACACAATAAAGATGATGAAGTCAGAGGGAAATTTTACTAGTGCATCTCTGCTAGGATTCTAAGGATGCCATTGTGAATCTATACATGCACCAACCTTGGCAATTGATGAATAATGCCTCAATTCCTAATTATATCTCAATTTGAAACTTAATAGATATATATTTTTTATTTATAAGTTTCTAATTAATACTGGTATGTTATCTCAGGACAATGAATAGTCAACACTAGATGAATGATGAATCTATACACAAATGACAATTCACACATTAATTATATTACTATTTTTTTTTTCATATATGTGCAAAGTGCTAAAGGAGCTTTTAAATAGGGAAAGGAGTTGATAATAATAAGAATTAAATATCTTAACAGAACATGGGACATGAGCAATAAAGGCATTTTTCAAAGTCATAAAGTCAAGTGAAGCTTGAATATTCCATTTTCACCATTTTTAAGGGTAGGAGGGATTCTCCTAAGTTACAGAATTGAGCTATTGATGTTTGAGTTTTCTTTTACAATGAAGAAACCAAGAAAAAGAAAATATAAGGAAAAATTGGGCACTTGAGCCCCATATTCTTTTGAGATCTTTATAATTTCATGTTTAGCTACACAAAAGTATAAGATAGCAGCATCTTTGGAACCAGCTTGCCTAAAACAAGACCAAAGCATAAAACTCTGTTCATAGTACAGAAGCAATTTGCTTAATTGGAACCAAATCATAGCTGCAGAACTTCCGAAAGGACCACATGTCATTCTGGATTATTGCTGCATATTTCCTCAATGTCTCAAACCGCTTTTCTTTATTTTCATTTCCTCAATGTCTCAAAATTCTTATCCTTGCCGCTTCTGAATATCTAACTCTCCTCTACGATACAACACTATATGGTACATATGTTCCTCAAATATCACTCAAGTTTTTTGCTCCGCTTCTCCACACGCCTGTACAAGCAAAGCTTATGCTACTCTCGAAAAAACAGCTACATTATGATCATCATGTCTCATTAACAACAAAAGTTAAGACACGATAACTTGCGTCGAAATACGGTGTTTCTCAAAATGTTCATATGCATGTTTGGTTCTTAGAAATAACAGCATACTAGAACCTAGTCCCAGGACAGATATGCATCCCCACCAGACAAATGTCCAGAAGTAGCATTCCCTTCCCATGCAAACTACTGAGTCAGACGTTATAAAGTTTTCCGGTGTTGACTCTGCATTGGAATCATAAACTAGTGCGGCAAGAAAACCATAGAGAAGTGAACCAATTGGGATATTTGTTATGAGAATGTTGTGATTGACACCTACACTGTTGGGTCCAAACAGTTCAGATGTAACTGAAACAGCAGCTGCAAATATGAAGCCAGAACTCAACCCTATTAGTGCGGTGCCTGTATGCAGAGCCAGAGAAGTGCCTGATGCAGCGAGCAAGAAGAACGCAATTGGTGTTGGTATAAGTGCGACGGAGAGCCAACCAGTTCTTGCAAAGTAGAACTTACTGCAATGCCAAAGATAGTTTCATCATAAATGCTACAACTTTATATTTTTTGACAGTATAAACTTTTTACACTGACGGTGTATCAAAATTAAACTCAATTTATTATAGAATGATGAGAATGCACACCTACGAATATAGTCTGGTACAGCTGAAAGCAAGCGGCCGAAAAACGAAAAGGATGCATATAGAGTAACAAGGGTCGAAGTACTCGAACGCAGGCCTAAAGATTGAGCAATTTGTCCCAGATTATTGCTGTAGACAAGACCAATTGTACCTCCACAGAAGTATGTAATGTAGTATAGCCAAAAATCTGATCTTCGGACAAGCACTGCAGCTGAGTGCTCTTCTCCTAGCATTGTCAACTGATCCTGGCCAATCATCCTTTCACAACACACATCATTATCGCTTCCCTTCCGACTTGAAAACATGGATCCATTGTCACCTTGCAGGCTGTAAGCCTCACCATTGCCATCTCCATTACCAACAAGACTACCGTGACGGCTAAGTAGTTCTTTATGCAGCTCAAGATCATCATCATGAACAAGAATGAAGCTGGATCCTTCTATCCGAAAGCTTGAATGGATGGTACGCTGAGCCCACGAGCGAGCATATATAATGCCAGGAATAAACAATGGGAGGGTGAGGAGAAGAATAGTTGCGCCAAAGTGAAGCCGAGAGGAACCCACAGAAGAAGCAGATGCACCAAACAAGAGTAGATAAAGGCCAGTGAAAATTGCTAAGAAATTCAAGATTAGAAATATTAGTGAGTCCCGGTTAACTACATCAGGAAGGAGAGGATCTAAAGGCGGTTGGCGAAGAATCGGAATAACTGCTGCAATGCAAACAAGAACGGGAACAAGAGCATTCAAAAGAAGATACAGTGAATCAGACGAAGGGTCTATTGAATTGGCAGCAAGGGTGTAAAGGGCTGCACTAACACCATTGAAACTCACAGTAAGTGATAATGCAAGTGTTCGGTTAATCGGAAAATTCCTAATGCAGAGAACAAAACATACTGTGTTGAACCAACAGATGCTACAGCCACTTAAAAGACACAGAAGAAACACCTGCCAGTAAGAATTCATAGTAAGTCAGTCTTGATTTGATAATTATCAGCATATTACAATTCATGAATGTGTAAGAGTTAACCAATCTTGGTTCAGTTACCTCTTGCCAGATAAAATAACAAATCCAGGTAAAGAACTTTTATTGAATATGAATATATACAACATATCTTTACAGGAAAATCAACAGTGTCTCAAATCTAGAACATGGCATATCCAGTGACTTATAGTTTGTAGGGAAAGACTAAATTAGGTAACTTTCATTATGTGTAAGTTTGGTCGCAAGATTGTGAAATTGTGGTGACGCCATGCAGCAATCCAAATGCGCCAAAAGCGCATTGGAATGCAAGAAATTGAATGTGACGTGATTTGAATGCGAAACCAAACATATGATTTGTTGAAACTTCCAACTTAAATGATATAAATAATACCAATCTTATTTTTAAGGAAAAACCAACTCAAAATTCTTATGATTGATGTAAAACATGGCATCTCATACAATTATTGATTATTGATTGCTATTACAGGTCTGCAATGAAAAGTAAAGGAGACAGGATCTTCTATTCCAAATGGGTTAGCTGCTGATCAGTATTTTATTTTCAATATTGCTTTCTACAAACAATAAAAAATAAACTTTAAAAAATAGCATATATTTAATTTAGCACTAATGATTAAGGAATATAGATCCAAGAACAAAACAACCAATATCAATTAAGGTTTTTTCTGGTGCAGGTTGATAAGTTGAGTGCTAATGCTATTGTAATAATAGTAATAATTTATGTGTGTAAAACAAAACATAATTTATTTGTCAAAACATGGCTGCTTCAAAAGAAAGAAATGCTTCGTTGTGCTTCTGGGTCCACATGAATATACAATGAATTTGTGAAAGCAATCTTAAAACCAGACCGCAAACACAAGTGACAAAATGTTAGTACGAGAAAAAGAATTCCACCACAACTTTCCTTATTTAATAAAATACTATGCACACTCCAAACACAGTTAAACCTGAAAACAACAGTTTCAAATATTATATCTAGTAAAAAAAAAAAACAAATATTTCAAATATATGTCATAATCAGATAAAACTGTCAAATTTCTTTTGCTGGTATTGGAGGAGCGTGAGACGCCTCATATCCAACGGCAAAGTTGAGTTTAATAAAATGGGTTACATTCTTACAACATGGCTCATCAACACAAAACTACAATGCAACATGATGAGTGATGACTCATGTTGTAAGAATCTAACCCGTTTTGCTAAATTCAACTCTGTCCTTGCTATAAAACCAAATTTTCTTAAAACAACATCTTGATTCTTTTGTCACAAAAAAAATTGTATTTTACTTTAATTTGTTTGCCTTAAAAAAACATTAAAAAATTGTATTTGACTTTAATTTTTTTTTACCAATTGTACTCTCTAATTAATACAATTCACACCAATTTTAAGTTAGTATTTTTCACTCTAATCATTCTCTTTCTTTTATTTATCAATTTTTCATAATTTGTACGAATCATCAAATGCGACAAATATTGTGTAACCTAAGAAGTGAAGTGTATGTAATGATTTTTGATAATATATGAGTATATTATCTAAATATTTAATTCAAAATAAAAAATAATTGTAATTTATTAAAGTTTAAATATATAAAAAAAAAAAGAGAGAGAAAATATGATACATACCGACAATCATACAATAACAATTGTCTACTCTACCAAATCACTCCTACTACACTCACTTTTAGGGTCCGTTTGGTATGATGAAAAGAAAGCAAGAGGAAATAAAATTATGCAAATCAATGAATTTAGACTAATCAAAAAATAGTAAAAGTGCTTTGAAATTTATGTAGTCAACTTTTAAAAAGTGTAAAAAAAATAAAATTTTCAAAACAAAAAATTCATTTATTATTTCCTTAACTACTCCCTCCGTTCCAAAATATAAGTCGTTTTGGAGAAAAAATTTGTTCCAAAATATAAGTCGCTTTACAATTCTAATAAATCATTTAATGCTATTTTTTCTATTATACCCTTAACTTTTTATTTTTCTCTTTTCTTTCAATTCTTTCATTTATCTTTTCCACACAATTAATGAATGATAATTTTGCAAACTTACTCATAATTTCTCTTTTCTATATAATAATGATTACATTTCTTAATTTGTGTAATATGGTCAAAACGATTTATATTTTAGAATTTTGAATCGGATATTTCAGGGCACTTAGCATGACTGAGACTTAATTTCTAATAGATGTTAGGACACACATCCCACTCCCACCTCTATCAAAAAAGACCCAAACATGACACATCCAAGAAAAAAGAAAAAAACACATGGCGGATTTCTGAAACTCACGTAACTGTCAAAATCACAATAAACCGAGTTCTATTAAAAAAACAGAAACCGCAAGTGCTTGTTTGTTCATGGTCTATGAATTACGACGAATACCGACATATTAACATCGATAATCATTTAAGAAAATAACATAATTCAATATAATTATAAGTATCGATATCGGACACCGACTTTATGTTCCACATGAGCATTCGACACAAATATTTGACACGAACACGTCTAATAAAAAAGTGTTCGTGCCTGATAGTTCATGGTAATGAATAATAATGACTTCTAATAATTCAATAAAGCTAATTAGCTAAGTTTATTTTATATAATTAATTAAAAAAAAAAAAATCAAAGTAATTAAAGAAGAAGAAAAAAGGATGGAGTGAAATGAAATTACCAGAAAATAAGGCAAAGAGATGAAATGATTGATAAGAAGCCATTGAAGACCATAACCAAGAAACCCCATAAAAGCCGCAATAAACATTACAATCGAAACAGGAAGATGCATTAAAGCTAAACCAGAAGACCAACCAAAAACCTTTCCCATATCATTCGCAGTAGCTAAGTAATTAAGCTGAACCTGCGAAATCTCAAGCGCAGATTTCAACGAAGATGAATATTGAGAAAAATCAAAATTCGTTCCTGTAAATGCTTGAATCCATATCGTAACAACAAGGATCATCCATTTCCTTGATTGTCCCGCCATTAAATCGAGTATTAATCGCTTCGGAAACGCGATTCTTCTTCGCCGTGATTCGGTTATGCTTGAATAATGGTTGTTGTTGAAATTGAAAATGAATCTGTTATTGTTGTTATTGCGTGGCTTCATTTTGAAGAGTTTGTATTATGTATTTATAAATAAATATAATTTTTATTTTTTTTTTAAGTGAAGAAAATGACGAATTGTGATGCGTCTGTGTCGTTTCGCTTTTTCCATGAATTGCGTATTACCGTCATGGCTGTGTCATCTTCCCTGTAAAACTAAACTACAATAACAGGAAGCATCGTGGGGTCATTTTAGATTTTGTCTGTATAAATAACTAAAATTTAATAAAATATTCCCTCGTTTTTTATATTTATTGAATCAGTTTCTGGCAATATTATATATTTTCTTCATTTCAAAATAAATGACATGTTTGACCATCATTACATTTGTCCTTGTACAATTTTAATTATTAATATATTTAATTATATTATTAAAAATTATAAAAATTGTACTTCATCCGATTTTATATATAGAAAAAAGTTGACTTTTTAAATTTATTATAAAATCAATATATGTAGACAATAATATAGTCTAAATACATCAAACTTACAATGAATTTAAAAAGTGAAATGTTTCTTATATATATATGACCGATGGGAGTATATTTTGAAAATATTCATCGAGACAAATCAAATAATATCTCTAATATATACATGTACACATTAATAAAAAAATATGGTCAAAGCAGTTCGTATAAATAGTATCCAAAATAAAAATTAGGTTATTTATTTTGAGGGGACAAAAGAAGTATCATATACATTAGCCTAAAATGTGAATTTATGAATTATTAATGTAGTCTATATTATATATTAGATACATAAATATATCATATACATGAACCTAAAATATGAATTTAGAAATTATTTATAATCTAGACTAGATGCATTAACTTAAGGGTTAAATATATTTTTAGTCCCTATATATTGTCTTGCCTTATAGTTAAGAATAGTTCCTACATTTTTTTATAGTTTAAAAAAACCCTATAATTTTTTCCATAATCAAAATTGGTCCTCGTCGTTAATGTTTTTTAACACAACGTCGATGAGGCGTAATTAACCAATAACATGATGACATGCGTCTTTTACCATGGTTTCGGTTTGAATTGTTGTTATAGTTTTGATTGAGTTTGTGGTGATGAAGATGGAGTTTGTGTTGGAGGAAGAAAGGTAGAAAGAAAGATTTGATGTGAAAACGTCCACAATAAATCTGATGGAAAAAGACACACGTCACCATGTTATTGGCTAATTGTGCCACGTCAGCGTTTTGTTAAAAAACATTAACACGGGGACCAATTTTGATTACGGAAAAAATTGTTGAGTTTTTTTAAATCATAAAAAAAATGTAAAGACTATTCTTGACTATAAGGTAAAATATAGACTAAAAATATATTTAATCCTTAACTTAAATGTGAACTTTAAAAACCATTGATCCAATGTATATTAGTATATATCTAATAGATAGATAAATTTTTAGGGGTGTAAGCGGCTCAGAAAAATCCAATTGAACCGATGATCCAATCCAATCCAAACCGAAAAAAAAAACCGACTTTTTTGGTTCGGATCAAAAACCGAACCGAACCAATTAAAAACCGATGAGGTTTGGTTCGGTTCTCGGTTCCATTTTCAAATCCATTGGATTGAACCGAACCAAACCGATACCTATAATAGAATCAATTTTAACTCATATATGATTAAAATAGCAACCAAACATGCCCTAATTTAGTTTTGATTTTGGATTTTCAAGTAATTGTTATATAAACATAGTGGGAACAACAAGTATAGATTTTTAAATTTTTAAAAAGATAACACAGTTTTTGCTTGTTTATGTAGATTTCTTGATCTGGCATGCCCTAAGTTTAAGCTTATAACTATGTGAATTTAAGTTTTTGTAAATTTAAGTTTTGATCCTTTTAATTATGTGAATATAAGTTTTTGAAAATTTTATGAGTTTCGAACATGAACTGCAATTCCTTTTTTATTGTGTATGATGATATTTTATTACATATCGTCGAAAAAATAATAATAGAAGAAAATAATAGTAGGAAAAATATTACAAAAAAAAAGCATTACAAAACCGATCAAAGTATCCGAACCGAACCAAACCAAACCAAACCAATTAGTTTGGTTCGGTTTTATTTTTTAAAAGCAGGACAAACCGATCCAAACCGAACCAATTGAGTACACATTGGTTCGGACTTTGGATTCATCAAAAACCGATCCAAACCGGTCCAATTACACCCCTATAAATTTTAAATATCAACGTCAGAGGGGATATTATATTTTTTTTTTGTTGAATGGGCTGCTGTATTATTTATTTTGTAGATAAATGATTCTCTCAAGTTAAAAAAAAAATTGAGAAAATAAAGTGGACTTTCAGACCATTGGATTATAAATATAGAGCAATATTTAAATTGAAAAGAAATGAGGAAAAGTTGATTGACGGTTGAGATGTGAAAATTGAGGAAAAATAAATTGAGAGGATCCATTCTCTATTTTGTACTATCACACTATAAAATTTCTCTTCCAGCCCCCACGTTTCTTTAATACCTTTTTAACTAACGTTTTTGTCCTTGCAAAAAAATTTGATTTTTACGAACTGAAGTTTAGAGGATGGCTAAAGTTCACATACTGATGTTTCAATTATTTCGGTTCATAAAAACCAAAATTTTTTATTCATATTTTACACCGTTTTTACAAGAAAAATGAAATTTGTGGGGGGGGGGGGGGGGGGGGTATAAAAGAAACGTGGGAGGCGGGAAGAGAAATCTTCATTACTCTATTTGGGAAGACACATAAGGTCAATTTGATGAAATTAAGTTATAAAATTAAACTGTATTTTGTAAAATTAAATTTTAAAGTGGTTGATAAAAATAAATTGACATAAAAGGAAATGTAAATTTAGTGGGTAGTTTTTTTTTGTTTTGGTACATGGAGGAAATGATAAACGATTTGAAACTCACGCACATAAAATGGAGGGACTAGAGGTGAATCCCGGTAATAGCGTCCGACACTATCAATTTCAGCATTTTTGCCAGTTGAGCTAGAATTTGTGGATCAATAGTTTTTCTCTTTAATCAATAGTTTTTTATTTTATAAAAAATAATAAAATTAAAATAAAGGTTAAAAATAGAGAAATGAAATAAACTCTAAGTTCAAATTCTATTTGAAATAGCATTTTAAAAAAAACTATATGCTAATGAAAAGAAAAAAACTTTTTACCAAACACATATATAATAAATATTTTTTTGACACCTATAATAATTTTTCTTTCTTTTTTTGGCATTTAACCATCAGTTTAATCTGGTTTGAAGATCAGTTCTGCCATCAAGTGGTTCCAGCCCCCTCCCAATCGCAATAATAAATATATTTTGAATCTTATAAAAAAAAATATTTTGGAAAAAGAAGATTAGGACAATGGTGCTGGGTAGAATTGTCAAGTCATACCAAACCAAACTTATAAACTGAATCAAACAAAAATATTTAAAACTGAACCATTTTTTTAAAAAACAAAATCTAACTGTTTATGAGATAACAATTTAGTTCATCAGTGTTTTTGAATAAAAATTGTGTTAACTGTTAACTAAACCATAAAATCGCTCGAAAATACAAAAAATCGACAAAAAAATCTAAAATTGGCCAAAAACACTAAAATCAACTATAAACCCTAAAATCGACCGAAAAACATAAAATCGGCCGAAAAACATAAAATTGACCAAAAACCCTAAAATCCACTATAAGACATAATATCGGCCGAAAATCAAAAAAATCGGCCGATTTTAGGTTTTTCGGCCAATTTTAGTTTCTTTTTGCTGATTTTAGGGTTTTTGGCCTATTTTAGGTTTTTCGGCTGATTTTTAGGGTTTTGGCCGATTTTAGGTTTTTCGACCAATTTTAGTTTTTTTTTGCTGATTTTAGGGTTTTTTGGCCGATTTTATGTTTTTCGGACTATTTTGGGGTTTTCTGCCGATTTTAGGTTTTTCGGTCGATTTTATGTTTTTTGGCCGATTTTAGATTTTTCGGCCGATTTTTAGGGTTTATAGTTGATTTTAGGTTTTTTGACCGATTTTAGGTTTTCTGATCAATTAATAATTTTTAAGAGTTTAGATTTTGGTTCGATTCAATTTTATAGTGAACTAATTAAGTTTGTAAAAAATAAAAAATGTCCATTAAAAATTTTATAAAAAAAAATAGTTATGGTTAACTAATAAACTGAACTGGTTAACTCAACCGTTTGATTCAGTTTAAATTTCCAATAACAATTCAGTTTTGGTTTTCAAAACTGTAAAAACTGTTCGGTTTAGTTTTTATGCAGTTTTGGTTTTAAACCAAACCATGTCCACCCCTATATACAATTATACGAAGATAGAAATTGTATTTTTTTTATTAGGTGAACGATAATTATGTATACTGTTCTGGACTGGGCCTTTGCATCCGAGCAGGCCCAATCGCTGGGCGTCGAGGACGTTCTCCGAACAGAACTTTCCTCATTCATACAGCGCCAAACGTTGTTCCTACTCGCCATGTTGGACACACCCTTCATTGAACCAATAGCTTCGCACCCTCTGTCGAGCATGCCTGCTCGCCAGACACGCTCCTTTCGCGACCACGCGTTCCGCGACATTTCAAACCTATCCATTACGTGATTCATGCATAGTGGATAGACCCAGGTGAGGACCATTCGTGGTGCAGGTTGGGGTCTTGCTGGAGTCCGGCCGTCCACCACCACGTTGGTGGGTAAGGTTTGTTTTTTACTTTCCGCTATTTTTGGTCTCTGAGATGGTGATTGTTTAAGCTTGTTCGGGCTTGGTTTCGGTTCAATTCGGTGCTGTCTCTTTTTGTAGGTTCAGTTTTGTTTCAACGACCATCGCCTCCCTTGCAGTGGTGGTTACTGGTTAGTGGCTTTTTGTGGTTGCTCCGGTCTCGTGTGTTGTTTGTTGTTTTGTTATTTTGTTCATGTTATTTTCATATATTGGGTGGTAGCATCTAGTTTCGTAAATCCGAAAGGATTTGGTTCTGTTAACCCGAAAGGGCTATTGGTTTTCCTGATCGTTTGACTCATCCCTCGATCTGGGTTCAATTACATTTGGTTCTGGTTGTGTTGGTGATCCTGGGCTCTTTGATTCGTTATTGTTCCAAGTCTGTTGAGATATGCAAGTCTCAAGGTGTCAGGTATACTGCCACTCCGTGTTTGTCTTCTTATTTGTCGGCGTCGCAGTCCCCATGACAATGTTTGGTCTGTTATGGTCGAAAGAGCCTTTATGCATGCTGCTTTGCTTAGGGAGTTATTGGCATGTGGTCCTGGTTTTGTGTTGGCGGTTGATCCATTCGTTATGTTTTAAATCTTTATTGATCTTTGTCGATGCTCTCACTCTTCATCTTTTTTTGCAACTTGGTTTCACGTCCGTACACAAGTTCGTAGGGTTGTGCTCATGTTGAGTGATTATATTGTTAGGATATTAGGGTTATTCCACCTGATTTGTATTTAGCACGATGTATTCCCGTCTAGAATACAGCTGGATCGGGTCTAAAGCCCCCTAGTATATGTATCTTTTATTTTTATTTAATTTATTTTTCCTTGTGTCTAAAAAAACACAATTTAGCAAGACACTTTTTTTGTGTTGCTATAAATTTATAACACGAGTCAACGATTTTCTACCGTCAATACATAGGTGGCCATTCAATGTTGATAAAAACTCGGAAAGATACATATTTAAATATTCATTTTATAATTATAAAATACGAAATTTAAATTTAAATTGTCATATATTGATTAATTAATCGCATTGAATAAATTCTACTTTGAGGAGCTATTGATTTACAATAATACTCTATCCGATTTAAAATCGGGATGAGTATTGATGTAGTGACAGCCATTCAATATTTCATTATATTAATTAAATCAAATACAATTTACAATCAACGATTGATAAAAAATAAAGTCATATATATTGATTAACTAAAGGGAAAATTACATCTACCTCTCTCGTAGTTTTCTTAAATAACACTGTCATTCCCTCTAGGTTTTTTTTTGGGTACATACCATCCCCTGTAATTTTCAATACAAATAAGGAAAGTTAGTGTTGAGTTAAAAACTAAAAGGATTGTTAGTGTTATTTAATATCTAAAGCGAGGTAAGCGTAATTTTTCCTTAATTAAAATAATTTTTTTATGTGATTAACTAAAATGAAAATTACTGCTGGGTGCATGTTTCCACAACAGCTCTGGTGAATTTACTGTTAGACTTACACAGTTGCAACAGTTGGCGTGATCCACAAAGAAGAGAGAAGCATAGACATTACTGCAAGCCGTGGATGAAGCCAATCATAAGGTTTCGAAAGAGTTCACTTCGAAAGTGATTCTCAAGTGTTGGTTGAAGTCATTCGTACAAAGGGACAAGACAATTTAGAGTTTCTATCAATCGTTAACGATATTATTCTTATTATGTTATCATGTCCAAACTTTAAAGTTGAGTTTGTTATGAGACAAGTAAATTCGGTTGCTCATACTTTAGCCAGGGCGGCCAATTCTTGGACTAGTTTCCATTGATTTGAGATTATTCCTCCTTATATTGAATCTTTGATAATTAATCAAATCATTAAGTTTTTTTATTAAAAAAAAAAAAACTAAAATGCAAATTACCATCAATAATCGGTCAAAAAGTATTTAACATGATTCATCTAGGATTATAGATTGCCAAAAATAAATACAATTCACAATCAATAATCTGTAAAAAAATATATGATATTAATTATATGTCGTGATTTTGGTTTATAAGCCGGTTAAGAGGACCTAGTGATATAAGATTATCTGATGGGTGTAATAATTCATTAGATTGTCTCCAAAACATCTAGTGTATTTGTCTTGAATTGTAAGAATTGAGTGTCCCTTATTTTTCTTATAATTCAATGTTTTGCTTGTATAAAAAAAAAAAGCTAAAATATAAATTACAATAAACAGTCGGTCATAAAAATACTTAATAATGATTCATCTAGGTTGCCAAAAAAGAATTCAATTTAAATTGCTAGACTTTGTTCTAATTCCGTCTAAAAAAGATAGGTCCAGGCAATTGTCTTAATCTTTTTTTTTGGGTCAAGATTGTCTTAAGCCTTTAAATATAAAAATATAAATAAATTTATATGAAAAGGTGATTTATCATTTTATATTGTGTCGTCTAAATCGTTCAATTTAAAATCAATAATTGAGATATTTTTTTTTTGACAAATCAACAATTGAGATTTAAAACAGTGTTAAACTGTGTATTACTTTTATTGCATTTAATCCTAATTTTCGATAGATATTTTAGTGTCTTAATTATTTGATTATGTTTTCGATTTCTAATCGAATTATTTATACATAAAAACATAAAGAACTTAACTGCTACAAACTCAAAATTTAAAGGATCACAAGATCCATTTTGCCTTGATTTTATTATTGTGTCATCTAAATTGTCTAATTTAAAATCAATAATTGAGATTTAAAATAGTGTTAAAGAGTGTGTTACTTTTATTGCATCTAACTATACTCATCGATAGATATTTTAGTCTCTTAATTATTTAATCATGTCTTCGATTTCTAATTGATGTATATGATAAAATGTTTGAAGTTGACCTTTGTAGCAACATATAGAGATAGATTTGTGTCTTTTTTTCTTAGTATCGAGGCTCGAACTAAGTTTCTCTAAATTGAAAAACAATTTCTCAACCAATAAAAGAGAAGCGTTTATGTCATTTTCTCATCACACATGAGTCATTGTAATTTGTCAACAATATAAAAGAATAAATAAATAACAGTGAACAAATTTCAATCTCATTTTTTTAATATACATAATGTGGGTTAGATTTAATTAACTTCTTAGTTTGTTGGTTTCTACTTGCTAAACCAAAGAACTTAAATACTACATGAAAACCGTAAAACTCAATTTTTTTGTAAGTAGTAGTCTATTAATTTGAAGGGTTGATAACTTTTATCCCTACAAAGTAGGCGGGTTTTGCGTTATTACCCGTAATTTATTTTTTTGAGATTACCCCCTTGTAATATGTTTTATTTTTTTCACATTTCATTTTAACCCTGGGGTAAAATAAAACAACATTACGTACATGAGGTGAAATGAACCGCGAAAAAAATAAAAAACACATTGCATGGGATAATCTAAAAAAAAAAAAATTACAGGAAGTAACACAAAACCCATATACTTTACAGAAGGTAAAAGTCTATTAACCCTAATTTGAATTTCACTTTTTAAGATAAAATAGTTGAAGTACCAAAATTCAAACTCCAATCACTGCTTTTACATACAATATTCCTACCAAATAAAGTTATTACGAACAATTTAATTTTTATAAATGTTAACTTTATTTTATTTTGTAGGTTCGTAGACGAAGTGGTAAGCAATACTAAAAAATATTTTATTGTCAATTGTTCATTTTACGAACCAATAAAATAATTATAAAACAATTTTCGTGAGTTTATTTTAATTGGTAAAGACATTATATATTTTATATGCAGGATAAAGATTTAAACTCTAAACATTTCACTTATTAACCTTCAGAGTAAAATTTCAACCACTAAGCTATTTAACAAAGATTTTTTTTTATATAGAATTTTTTACTTTTTGACCTTAATTAGAAGTAAAAATAAGTCAAAATTGATGTATAGGATTCTGTATTTGAACCAAATACATCAACATTTTAACTCACTTTTACTTATAATTAAGGTCTGAGAGAGTATGTGTCGTAAAGATAGTTCGGTTGGTATTATCGGAGTGGTTAGGTTTGAATCCTAAATTTTTCATTTCCACATTTATAGTGTGTGAGTTTAACTACTAAATTATTGAAAGAAAAAAAAAAGGAAATGTAGAAACATAATAAAAATCTGGGGAACAATGTTAAATCTCATCACAAAGAGTATAACAAAAATAACAATAAAGGGAGTAATTTACTTGGATTATTGTCTCTTTATTTACGCTCCGATTGTTAAAAAATAGTGAATAACTAATAAAAATAAGTGAATTCATAGTTTGATAAAAGTAGAAATTAAACAATAAAAATAAGTGAATTCATGAATCGGGTCTTGAATCCTCATGAGCTAGGAACCTGTGCTATGTATCTGTGGTTAACAGCGTCTGATTATATGACGTGGTATATGAAGATTTCGCATCCTTATCTTGAACCACTGCTAGCAGGGAATCCGCCCAGGCCAGCTGAGATTGACGCTATTATCCTTGACAAGGCTCAGGCTGACGGCCAAAGGATGGCAAATTTTGTTTCAAAGATGCTCAACATTCGGCAAATATAATGATAAGGGCATTGATGGCCAGCAGCGATATACCATCAGGCTCCCGCTCTGCAACGGATTGAGAGTGACACACATTTCATTCAGCAATACCGGAGGCGGAGTCATAGAAGGGGTCCGTCTACTCAATGATTTTTAGTGCGTGTTTTTTTAATAATGTTCAGATTATGTTTCTTTGTTTGGATTATTACAATATCATGTTTTGTGTCAATTTTGTTTGTCAATTATGAATACAACATACTTTTTTTCTTCAATTTAAAACAGTTTCGGTAAAACTCGTGAATTGCGTTCTGTACAACCAGAGTTTCAGCATTATGTTCCAACTTCGGCTACCGTTTGCATTACAAGCAGCGAATAGTGCATCTTGTTCACTGCCTACGTAGTGAGTGACTCTATCACATAATTCAATTAACACGTAAACTTACAAGGCAAAGGCTTAAAAATTTAAATTGTGGAAAAATAATTGAATGTGAAAATTTTCATTGATCATTAGACAAAAAAATTACATCAGATTTAATAATTCAACCAATATTTTCATTTCCAAATAAATAATACACACAAGCTTCTCTTGTGTAATTTTATCAATTTTTCAGCTTCTGATTCTAACTCTTCAACTGCTGATTTCTACCGGTTTGAACTAGTCCATGACTTGTTTTTCAATTATCACCCTCGTAGTCCTTGTGAGCACTGTAGGACAGTTTCATTTGTGTCGGCTAAAGTACCAACCGTGTAGAGTTCTTTTCGACTAATCATAATTCTTTCAAAAAACTTCAAAATAAAAATATAAAATCGGACACAATAGAAACAAATGTTGGACCATTTGCACACCATTGGTCCCACATCAAAATTAGGCCGATAAAAAAAATACACAACACAAAAATACAACAACATTCTAAACCTATTGCATTGAAAGATCATAAAGGTAGCAATCCAAAAAAAAATACACACCTTACGATACCTACACGAAAATTAAAATAATAAAAATGGACAAGATGGAATGAATTGATGGATCACTTGCAAACCACCAGAGCCATTCCAAAATTTAGGTGGTACGACTCAAAATAATTAAAATGTGATTACATTGTAATTCTATAGATTGAAAATCCACCAATTCTATAACCTGTTTCAACTAATCATAATTCTTCCAATTAGAACACAAAAAGTCCCTCGTCGACTAACATAATTCTTCCAATCATGTTGACAAAACAACACCAATAGAAGAGTTATTAGTCGACGAAAGACTATGCGGCCTTTATACGAAACTAACTAAAATTATAAATAAAAAAACAAAACAAAAAAGAAAACTTATGGTAAGAAAGAAGGTTTACAGAGGAAGAGAAGCGTGAAGTTTTTCACACATGGTCCCCTCCTTTTATAGAAAAGATATTGCACTTTGATTTGATGGAGCACTATTTACCGCAGCCACATGGCTAATCACGTGGCAGCAACTTTTGACTGCATATGAGACTGAAATTTTTAACTGCCGACAGATTCGCTGCTTATGGAGCGAACTAAGGTGCGCATATGTTTGTCAATTTCCACATTTGTTGCGGACGTAACGAGGGTAGTATTTTAGGAAGTTCAGGGTGAAAAAGAAACGTGGAATTTGGGATGGCAACGGGTGCCCACGGGTGCGGGTTTCACACTACCCACACCCGTACCCGAAACTAACACCCGAAACCAAACTCAAAGACTGTTCGGGCAGCAAAACAAAACCCACACCCATTTGGTTCAGGTTTTTCCACCCAAACTCAAACCCGCAGCAAGACAATAATAAAATTACAATTATAATTAAATTACAATATATTTTTTTTAAAAAGAAAGGCAAAATATATTAATAAGTAAATTAAGCACAATGATACACTAACAGAGCATCTAATTAAATTACGTAATTAACTATATATACGTAAGAGCAAAATATATTAATATTTTTTGCAATTATATATAAGTAGATAATTAACTATATAAGCGGGTGGATGTATGGGTTTCAGATATGGGTTTAAGTGATCCCAAACCCGCATCCGAAATATCGGATGACACCCGAACCCAAACTCAGTCAAATATTCATATGCACTTTTAAACTGTAACCCATCTAATTGTGCTTCTCAATTAGACCATGTATTTCTCGAAATTTTGTGTCAATGCTATTTTACTCTCGTTTCAAATGAATAAAACAATGCTATCTTGTAAAACGAAAAATACAGGAACAATGTTATTCTGTAACTTTTGGTCCTTTAAATTTTAATTGCGTGATTTTAACCACCTAAGTTTTACGATTGTTCAATTTTAATCCTCAAGTCTCAATTGTGTGATTTTGACCTACAAATTATTCAATTTTGCATTTGCTAGCCCTCCTTTGACTTTTTTCACTAAAAATTTATTAGTGTCATTTTAAAATTATATAAAATTCTTTTAAAATAAAAAATATTCTAAGAATAAAAAAACTTGTTTTAAAAAGATGTATTAAAAACATTTTTCAATAAAATATTTGATAATAATTGTTTTAAAAAAATAGTTAATAAATTTTTTAAAAATAGTTCATAAAAATATTTGTAAACGATTTTTTTATAGCAAAATTATTTTATAAACTACATATAACAAAAAAACTTATTTTTTAAGTTATTTTTTAAAAACAAAATCATTTATTTTTAATTTTATACTACTATTGGTTGAAAAAAATTTAAAAAGTAGGGCCAGCTGACCCCAAATTATTATGTGTAGATCCATGCCAAAAAACAATAATGAACAAACTACTAAATTAGTCTATAATTTTATAAGGATGCTCTCAAATAGATTATTGAGATTATGATTATTTCAAATGTGTTTTTAACTACTGAATTGTCAAGTTGGCTCATGCGTTCAATATATCATCACTAATTAACTATAAATTAGTATGCATGCGTAAAAAAAAACTATACATTACTAGTTTTTATATTTTAACAATTTACTATTAATTTGATCACAATATTTAACCATTTACTATTAATTTAATCCATAGAAAGAAATCCAATAAAACTAATATAAATAAAATTAAACACAATCAATAATATTTAAAAATATTCATAATTTTAACAATCAATTTAAAAGTTTCCTACAAAATTAACATAAAATTTTGTGGTTTACCGACTAATAAATTAACATCTCATTGCAAATTGCTAATTGTTTACATTTAGTGGTTTGCTCATTGTCAAATACCAATGCCATATTTAGGAGATTTATTTTGTACTATTAAGACATCAAATTCCTTAGCTAGCAAGCACAAAATCAAGTGAGAAACCAAACCATGTGCTTCTAGATCAGCCAAAACTGAGAATCAAAAAACAAAAAGGCAAATATTTTATTTCAGATACCTCGCAAATCAAATCATTGAGCTGAAATGCTGAATACCGTAGTACTATGCAAAATAAAATTGCACATGTTCATTCATTAACCTGAAAATAAAAAAATTGGTGATAAAACGGCAAAAACAGCATGAAAATCGCAATTTTCAGTGATTTTTTAATAGGATGTTGTTTGTTATGATTAATAATATTAGTGCGCACATTCGTACATGTGAAGTTTCCCGCGGTGGATTATTATGTATAGAATAGCAGTTGCAATTTCATATGTTGTTTGTAGGCATGTTGTTAATGAGAGTTTGTCCAAAATAATATTGTAATCCAAGTTTAAACTATGATATTAGTTTACATTTACATAATGATAATGATAAGTAAATTTATTTGTCGGTATTGGTATATAAAAACTAATTAATCTATTTCTACAATACAAAACTAATGAATCAACACATTTATTTCCTTTCAAACAATGACACAGGAAATCCAAAATAATATTAATACACAACAGAGAAATTTAATTTAATAAATATTCAATCCCTTCAATCTAACAAGCATCTCAAAATTTTATATCATTTATAAAAAAATTTATATAATTATATTTCAATTGAAAAAAATGTGAGACCAGTGGAAAGAGTAGGCTTAGTAAGCATATCTGTACTAGTATTTTTTTTCTCCCGGACACTCAATAGGTACCTATTCTTATTGGACAAGATCCTCCATTGGGGATTGTCACTAATCCTAAAATAAACACTAACCATGTAGTAAAAACTATTATGTTACCGTCAAAAAAAAAAACTATTATGTATTGTTTGTATTTGAAGGTCCATATGTTTTTTTTTTTTTTTGAAGCAGAAGGTCCATGTATATACATAGGATCTATTTGCGTTTTCGAATGTAAACTCTCACCATATGTTCGCATTCTACGCCGCGAGCGCTAAGTTACAAAACAATTTCAAGGGAGAGGGGGCAGGATCGTCCGAATTAAATTAGACTATCTCCAATGGTGTAGTACCTATTAGGTATTTATGATACTTATTAGGTACTACCATTGGAGTATCACTCATTTGAGTACCTATTAGGTACTACTTCTAAAATAAGAACCTTCTCTCCTCCTGGGCCCACATTATTTTTCATTAAAATATTATTTTCATTCAACTCTCTCTCCTCTTGCAAAATTTTTCTATAAAAAAGAATAAAAATTAATGTCAACCATATATAGACGTTGTGCTCTGTTTACGGTTAGAGAAAATATCATATAAATCAATGTGCTCTCTTTGAAGGATTCTACTCATTCTATCAAAATTATCATTTAATAATTTATATTTCACAATGGATTCAAAACCAAAATGATGTAATGTTATTGTAAAATTATCATTTAATTTATATTTCTACTCGTTCTATCAAAATTATCATTTAATTTATATTTCACAATGTTTTTAAAATTATGTAATGTTATTTTAAATTATTTTTTAATTATGTCATTATTAAAATTTGGCAATATTATTTTAAATTAAATTTCGTATTTTAATTATTTTTTCAAATTATAAAAAAAATAGTACATACTAATTTTATCATTCAATCAATTTATATTATAAAATAGATAATTAAATAATAAATTATTGTAATGATGTGGAGTTATTGATGGGACCCATTTTAAAACTTTTTAAGAAGTGCTCCATTGGAGGGGTTGAGTACTTATTTTGTACTATTATTAAAAAATAATAAATTAGTGATGTGTCCATATGAGACCCATTTAAGTACTCAAAAGTGGAGTTCTCCATTTTGGATGCTCTTAGAAGCCCCACTCTAATAGACTCTAATGAAATATATATATATATTTTTTATAAAAGAACAATTTTCTATTTAAATTGTAAATAAATACAATTTTTTTTACCTAGGGGGTGCAAACAGCAAGTCAGCGTAGTCTAGGGCGTGTAAACAGTAAGTCATCAACCCAATACGCGTCCTAGGTTATGTTGACTTGTTGTTTGCACCCCCTATGTGATTCTATGTGATTTTATTTTTATTTTTCAAAATTAGAGGCCCAACTTTATGGGACTCTTTGCATTGAATGTTTCTCTTCCCCTCTCCTACGACTTTCTTTTCCCCCCTCAAATTTCTATTTTTGTTCTTGAATAAAAACTTCGGAACGTATTTTTTATTTTTTTTGTTAAAAATAATATTTAAACTAGCAAAACTTCGAAAAATGCGTTCCGAAGTTTTTATTCAAGAAAAAAATAGAAATCTGGGGATGGGGGGGGGAAGAGAGTCATAAGGGGTGGGAATAGAATTTTTCGTAAGGGAAATGATAGAAAAACAAGTCCATTTCATCAACATTTACCTTAAAGTGTTCAAATTGTGTTCATCATATAAAAGAAGCAAAATATTTTGATAAATTTGCGGATCATGCGAAAATATATGGGTGACACGAAAAACAATTCCAATTTTTATGGTATGGATTTACTTTTGTCGCAATATCAGTTTTTCACGCGCCCACGCCAATCTCGTTTTATCCTTCTGCTGTTTAAGTATTAGACATTGTAAAAATGATATATAGTTTTTGAAAAATGCCATCCGCTACTTAAGTAGCGAACATTATAAAAAAACAATTTTAGTAGATATTTTTGAAGTGAATCTGCTACCGATACAGTAGACATGAGTATTTTGATAAAATCACATGGTACGCTAGGTGGTGTCTGTTTTAGTATTTTCATTGGTGTTCCGCTTATATACGGCGCCTTTGTCTTGTAGTTCCTCATTTACCAGTTTCTATTCATCTTGTACAGAAACTTGGTTTTTCTATAATAATATTTGCCGTTAAAAAAAAAAAAATGGTACGCGAAAAAATTGATAGGGCGAAAATAAATCCCTTCATGGTGTTGGCAAAAATAAATAATCCCAATATCGTGAATGGATCGAATTTGTATCCAGCCCACAATTCAATTTCACCCCACCCTCACCTCTACGGTGTCGCCTGTGACCTGTGTCATTTCCACGGCACCGCAGCAACCGTGGCAACTTCACATCCTCACAAACTCTCTTCTCTCTCTCTCACACCTACCAAATCAATGGCTTCTTCAACACTAAACCCAAACAACAATAAATAACCGTTTTCATTTCATCACAAAAAAATCAATGCAATGCACTTCGCAATGGATTTCGCAAAACACATAACCACAAAACCTCCCTTAATCTTCACACGTCCTTTAACCTGGATCACTTCCACCATCCCCCGTTACCAACGCCGCGAATCTCCACCACCAGCACAACCGCCGCCGCCGCCGCCAGATTCAAACAAACCGCCACTAACTTCCTTACTTTCTATCCTCACTCACAAAGTTCTAGATTCTTCCAAATGCAAAACGATTTTACCTCATTTAACCTCTCACGAATTCGAACGCTTATTCTTCATTCATCATTCCACTGTTAACCTCAAAACGACGCTTGATTTCTTCCGTTTTGCTTCATGTCATTACAAGTTTCGTTTCTCCGTTCGTTCTAACTGTCTTTTGATTCGTTTGCTTCTTGCTTCGAATCATTTGCCGCGTGCTAGGTTTATGTTGAAACGTTTAATCGACGGCAATGTTGTGACGCCGTTGAAAAATATTGACGGTAGGCTTAGTGAAATTGCTTCGTCGTTTCTTGAACTGAATCGGTTAACGGATCGAAGTTACGGTGAATTGGATTTGTTGCTTTATATTTTGTGTTCACAGTTTCAGCATTTAGGTTTTCATTGGGCTTTTGATATTTTTACATTGTTTACTAGTAATGGTGTTTTTCCGTCGCTTAAAACATGTAATTTTTTGTTGAGTTCTTTGGTGAAATCCAATGAACTTCACAAGAGTTATCGAGTTTTTGATGCGGTTTGTCGCGGTGGTGTTTCACTTGATGTTTACACTTATGCGACTGCGATTAACGCGTTTAGTAAAGGTGGAAAGGTTGATGATGCTGTTGGTTTGTTTTTCAAAATGGAGGAGCAAGGTGTTTTGCCTAATGTGGTTACTTTCAATAACTTGATTGATGGGTTATGTAAGAGTGGAAGGTTAGAAGAGGCTTTTAGGTTTAAAGATAAGATGGTTGAGACCAAAGTTAACCCTAGTTTAGTTACGTATGGGATTCTTGTTAATGGTTTGATGAAGGCTGAGAAATTTGATGAGGTGAATTCGGTTTTGGTAGAAATGTATAGCAAGGGGTTTTCCCCTAATGAGTTTGTTTTTAATGCACTTATTGATGGGTATTGCAGGAAAGGGAATATGAATGATGCATTGAGGATTAGGGATGACATGATGTTAAAGGGATTGAAACCAAATGCTGTTACTTTTAATACTCTTTTACAGGGTTTTTGTAGGAGCAATCAAATGGAGCTAGCTGAGCAAGTGTTAGAGTACTTGTTATCGAACGGTTTGTCCGTTAACGAGGATGCTTGTTCTTATGTGATTCACTTGTTATGCAATAGTTCCAAATTTGATTCGGCCTTGAAAATTGTCAAGGAGTTGTTATCGAGGAACATCAGGGTTAATGATAGTTTGCTAACTTTGTTGTTCTGTGGACTTTGTAAATGTGAAAAACACTCGGAGGCGATTCAGCTTTGGTTTAGACTAGCAGATAAAGGGCTTCCAGCGAATACTGCGTCCTCGAATGGGCTTCTCGATGGACTTTGTGAAAGGGGGAACATGGAAGAGGTATTTGTGGTAGGCAAAAAAATGGTGGAGAGAGGTTTGGTACTCGATGGGATTTCATACAACACACTTATTTTTGGCTGTTGTAAATCAGGTAAAATCGAGGAAGCTTTCAAGCTTAAGGAAGAGATGGTGAAGCAAGGATTCAAACCTGATACATATACCTACAATTTCCTAATGAAAGGGTTAGCTGATAAAGGTAAAATAGATGACGTTGATAAGGTTTTGAATGAAGCCTTAGAACACGGCGTGGTTCCAAATATCTATACATATGCACTAATGTTGGAAGGATATTGTAAGGCTGATATGATTGATAATGCTGTGAGTCTGTTCAACGAGTTAGTTCATAAGAAAGTAGAACTTAGTTCTGTTGTTTATAACATACTTATTGCAGCCCATAGTAAAGCTGGGAATTTTATGGAAGCTTTCAAACTCCGTGATGCTATGAAAAGTAGGGACATTCTTCCTACGATTCCCACATATTCTTCTATAATACATGGAATGTGCCGTATTGGCCGTGTTTTAGAAGCAAAGGAAATTTTTGAAGAAATGAGAAATGAAGGATTGATGCCAAATGTGTTTTGTTATACTGCTCTAATTGGTGGTTACTGTGAGTTAGGTCAGATGGATGAAGTTCATAGTATCTTACAGGAAATGACGTCAAAATGTATACAGCCTAATAAAATTACCTACACTATTATGATTGATGGTTATTGTAAATTGGGAAATATGAAAGAAGCAACTAAGCTTTTAAATGAAATGCTAGCAAATGGAATATCACCAGATACTGTTACTTACAAGGTATTAAAAAATGGATATTGCAAGGAAAATGAGCTCGATGAAACTCTTCAATGCAATCAAATGCCTAATATCGGAGTACCTATAGAAGAAATAGCGTATACCACATTGGTTGAGAAGTTGCATCCACATACAGATGCAGCAATTAGTAATGAAGAATAATGAGGATACTACTCAAAACAGTTGACACTTAGTTGGTACTAGAATTCTCGTCGTTGAGACTGCCATTATAAAAGCTTGATTTCAAGGTCATTATTTCAAAGATGACGGTTTCATATGGTTGATCTCTGAAAGATGAATGTTTCATATGCTCAATACACATGGTTACTAGAAACAGCTAAAGCAACAACATACACTTGACTTTGCTTCCTAGTTGAACTACGAGCCTTGGATTTTAGAGGTTAGTCTTTCAAGATCAAACTGTTTATGTTTTTTTTATTACATTACTTTGCATTTGTTATTATTACATTTTAGAGGTTAGTCTTATATTATATATTTTTTATTTTGTTTTGGATTTTGAAAAAAAGTTGATAATGGTATTATGGGATGATGGCAGTTTTATGCATTTGTGCCATACTTAGATAATTCATTTGTTGTTTATGAGCAATAGAGAACAAATAGAATAGTAACTTTATTTAGGGATAAAATGTTTCTCCCCTGGTAATTTGAGGATTTTATCATATTTTAAAATAGTTGATTTTAGGAAATCGTTTTAGCTAGGATCGTCTTAACTCTTGACCGTCTTGGGGTTATAAATGTCTCTTTAGATGCCCTATGTTATTCGTGCTATCGATGCTACATAATTAAAACAATTAACTCTTTTTATGTGCTAATCCGAAATGCATTTGATGATTTTTCTACCAGTATTATTCCGATTACTTTACATGATTATACTTAGTTCGCTGCTAGTTCCGATGGAACAATTTGGATTTTGGACTCCTGTTGTCTGCTGTGTTTTTTTTCCTTTTTCTTTCACACTTGTCTTTTTCCTTGTGTGTATCTAGCTCTAATTTGGAACAACAGATCTTCCACTGTATGTTTTCTACTTAGGAACAAATTTTTGGGGATTTTTGTGTGCAATCAATATGTTCTACTACTTTGTGGTGGATTCTCTTGATTGGATGTAAAGGGGGCCGGGGTTCACACACGTGTGTCTGTTCCCCTCAAGTTCTTGTAGGATAGATAAGATTGTGTTAATGGTCTCTCTGGTTTTTTGTCAATGTCTGTTTCAAAGGAGTCAGCCTTTTCATATATGCATAGAGATTGAGCAGCTTTATAGAATTCTTGATCTTCTGCCATACTCTTTTTTTTTTTTCTTTTCTTATTGAATGGCGATCTTCTGTGGTACTCTGACTATTCTTCATTTTCTGTTTTGGAGGATGTCTTATCCTTTTATAGCTGTGCTTTGTCCTTTCTTAAATAAGATTCTTAGATTTCTATTACTTTGAGAATATAAAGTTTTTCTATTTCTATTTATTAGTTTTATATAAAGATCAACCTAGTGCCATTAGAGCGATCACCATAGCAGGGGTTTGGGGAAGGGTTGAAACCATTGATTGCAAATGTATTGCAGATAGTTTTACCTTGTATCTGCAAGTGGCTGATTCGCACGGCAGCTGCTCCATCTGTTACATCAAACTCCTTCATTTAGTTTATGCACTCCCCCTGTCCTTAACATGTGCCCTTAAGTCACGCATTAACATTTCCCTTTAACTAAAGCTCTCCCGCTAAGGAAATTAGTTAATTTATTTAAAGCATTAAATTTGTCTACCATTTGTATCATTTTTCCCAAACTACCATTGAATTTATTTGCAAAAAAGAGTTTGTGTCGGTAAATTGCCTTATTTATTACTCCCACATTTGCACTTTTTCTGTTTCAAAATAATGGTCATTTTTTTAACTATAAATGCAACATTTATTATTTTTTTCCACTAGGATACCCTTATTTATTGAATTTCACTTCACATAACTACTCCACTAACTACAATTAATAAGTGTGTTTTAGTAAATGATAGTATTAATTTTACCATTATAATCAACTAACCTAATCATTTTCTTAAGAACCGTGCACAACCCAAAAGTGACATTTAATCTGAGACTGGGGGAGTATTTGTTGAAAACAATGTGAATTAAATAAGGATATTGTGTTTAAAGGTAATTAATGCAGTAGACAATTCCAAATAAGTCTCCTACATTTTTCATCGGAGGGAGTAATATTTGATTTTGCTGTCAGAAATCCAATGGGTACATTCTTGGTATTGATTTAGTTGTTGGTTGACCATGTGTTTTTCTAGCCATTTTCTATTCAGAGCTAAAATTCTAGAAATTAGAAATGCGCAAGATGTCTATGGAGTGGTGTTATTTGTACACCCAAAACTTGACAACTTTTTGGGACAACTCTCATTTTCTTTTGCAACAAAAATAATAAAGTGAGAGGAGGAGAGAGAGCGGGAATGTAATGAGAGTATGAGAGAGAGTTGTCAACTTTTTGGTTGTACAAATATCATTCTCTATCAAATTTGTTGGACTCGATTACTGATTTTTATGAATTCTAGATTTATTAATGTTGCTTATTTGGCGATCAACTCAAGGCAGCCCATCGTACACTTGCAGGCATATTTATAATAGGAGTGACATATATAATCAAGCATTAAGTGGATATCTTATCCAACTTCTTTCCCATTTGCTGTAGTGAGGGCTCATATTTAGATTATTTTCCACTAACACGCACATACTATATCCAATCTGTGAGTTATGTGCCTTTGGTGTTTTTTGGTTGTGTATGTGTGTGTGAATATATTTATTATATTTTGCTTTGACTTTCAGGAACCTTTGTCACATGGCCTCAGGGCATTGCTTGGACGGCAGATCTCTTGGATATTGGAGATAGCATAGCATTATGATTTGAAGAAACTGACTGGTATTCTTCACGTAAAATCTCTAAGAAATAAATAACTTTTGTACACCATTTTAAAATCACTTCTTTTAAAAGCTTAACCGAACATACTCTAATTTTCTCGAGAACATTACTATTACCCTTTACCACACATCAGTCTTTTGGATATAGTTTCGCCACTCAAATGGCATTGTTGTTATTTTCCCCCCAAATGGTCATTTGTTTGAATATTCAACATTTCATTTTCCTGTGCAAAACACTGTTTTGTATACCTAGTTCTGTAGTAAACATGATTTATTAGATCATACCC
Organism: Trifolium fragiferum; assembly: GCA_954870985.1. Classification (NCBI taxonomy): domain Eukaryota; kingdom Viridiplantae; phylum Streptophyta; class Magnoliopsida; order Fabales; family Fabaceae; genus Trifolium; species Trifolium fragiferum. Next base: position 23,670,972 of record OX940792.1, read on the forward strand.
GAGCATTGAAGAAAACTACTTTTCAGATATTATATTTTAGCTTAAAGCAGAAGAAGTAAAAAGTTGAACATGTATAATGGTAAATGTGCTCTTGTTCGTTAGCATTTTGTAACCGTAATTTTAATAGCTTAGTTGTTTTTCCCAATCTCCGTTCCTAACAAAGCATCAAAGTTACATAAAGAATATAACGAATTCAACAAACAGGAATATGTCTCGGGTCTCCACCAAAGGATTGTATGGCGCTTCAGGCAAGAGGGGAACTTGATGTCGAAAAAAGCAACAGCAATAATGCAAAGACTATTCAAAGTACATACAAGGTAAATGGACACACCTTTGACTTGATTGTGTACATTTTCTTTTTCTTCATTGGGTTTTTTGTGCTATTTTATTCTGTTTTGATGCATTTCAATTATTTATAACTTAATATCAATTTCGTCAGGTACGTGCTGGTGGTAAGTGAACTTGGTAGACTACCAAGCTTCAGGAAGCCCTGCATTTAAGGAGAATTTTATTTTTCGGGATCGGCTGTTGCAATTTGGAAGTGGTTCTCCGCATAAGCTCTGGATATATATAGTTGTAAGATACAAAAGTTTATAAATTTAATATACATGCTGGCCAATGGCCTTTGGTTTCCTATCGTTGTTCTCCTGGCTGCACCTTTTTAAAAGCCACTGGAGGAATTTTTAAATTTTTATTTATAGAAAAAAAAAAGACAGAAAGAAAGAACTAGCGGAAAGATGAAAGGGAAACCAAACCTCCATCTTGATTGTAGATGTGAAGATAAAATCCCTTGAAGTAGTATAGTGTCTTTTCCATATTCCAATACGATTGGGTTTTAAAGAAATTATATAGATAAATTTATCTGCTTCTTTCTTCTGGGTCATTACCAATGAAGAACAGAGGTTTTAATATGTACTCTGGTACTTATTTGTATCAGACACATTTCTAATACTACCAGTAGCCTTTTATAATTTCGGGTAAATAGCCATTTACACCCCTGCAAAATAGGCAGATTTTGATTTACCCCCTGCCTAATTATTTTTTTTAAAACAAACCTTGCAATATAAAGATTTCCTTATTTACCCCCCTAGCTATACAACTGGGCATATGACTGTACCTAGATGATGATGTGGGAGGTACACATGTAAATAACTTAAATTATATTTTATTTTTTATTCCACATATCTTATTAACATAATTATTAATACTATTTAATTAAAATTTATAGAATTAAAAACGAAAAAAGGGGTTTTTGTTACTTGAAATTATACAGCCTCTTTTTCTTCTTATGCGTTACACCCAAACCTTCAATTGCAGCTTCTTCTTTTTGTTTCTTCGATTGTAGTTTCTTCTTCTTATTTTTCTTCTCTGTGTTTGATTCGATTCTTCTTCTTTCTCTGTTTCTTCTCTGTTAGTTTGGGATAACAATTTGGTTTTATTCATCTTCTTTAATTACTAATTCATCTTCCTTCATCGTGTTCTTATCATTATTGATGGAAAGTTGGATAAACCATATGTACTGCAATGCATGAATCAAACAATATGTAAGTTGGATAAACCATCATATTCATATCTAATTAATCTAAGATTAATCAAGATTAATTAAGAAACATAAAAACCAAACTTATAAAGTTAACCATATATGTTACAACCATGCTTCTGCGAGAATTTGCTTCGAATGCTCCTAGTTTTTTGTATTCCAAGTGATATGCAAAAACAGCATCATGATCATTTTTCTGTGGTTTAGTTTTGTAAGTGTTGCTGCAACTTTTGAATGTGGAATTTTAGGTACAGTCTCATTAGTTTCATGTAGGGAGGATATATATGTTTAGCATTTGATTAATATTTTCTACATCATCAATGCATATTTCGTTAATACTTTTTTAAACCTCATATACAGACAAAAACATACAATAAAAAATTCATAAACAGAGCAAGCATGTGAATTCACTTCTTTTAAGATTTTGAAAGCGAATAACTTACTTCACAGATTCCAAATTGTTGTCTTCTTTGTTCGTCGTTTTCGTTTTCAGATTAACCCCTTTTTCCTTCATCATTCAGCGTCGCCGGAATCAGGTTGTGTTGGAATCGCCGTTGCGGGAATCGCCGGCCGGAATGGTGTTGGAACGCTGCCGCTGACCGGAATCGTATGGTTGGAATCGTGTTACTGGAAGTGGAATCCTATTGTTACTATTCTAGGGCACAAACAAGTGAAACATAAGTACACGATACTTTTCCTTGTTATAATTGAATATAGTAATTTTTAATTAAATTAAAATAATAATAATTATGTTAATAAGTGATGTGGACTAAAAATTTAAATATAAATTAAGTTAATTACACGTGTACCTGCCACATCATCATCTTAGTCCAATCAGATGCTTTGATGGCAGCATAGGGGGGTAAATAAGGGAATCATTATATTGCAAGGTTTGTTTTAAAAAAAATAATTAGGCGGGGGGGTAAATCAAAACCCACCTATTTTGCAGGGGGGGTAAATGGCTATTTACCCTATAATTTCTTTACTATCATATTTTAAAGTTTGCATATAAATGTACATATTCTTTAGTCACATAAAATAACACTCTTCCTCTGTAGTTTTTTTAAAACGCTCGACTCCTTTCTACTCGGTGTTTAGGCAATTTACCCTTGCTAGTATTTCTTTGATTCTGCATTTTTGAAAATGAATGATGCTATAGGCGTGCTTTCCTTAGCCACTTTCATTGTTCACCATAGTTTGACAAACAGCAGGAGGCATGTGCCCAATTGACTCGTTATGGGCACATGCATACTCAACTAGGCCAGGTTCTACTAGTCTTTGCTCCTTGTCTTATTAGCTTTGACAATTTCTTCCTCGTAAGCCTCTCGCGCCTCTTGCACGCTCTTGAAAACTTAAAAATACCTCGTACGCCTCCCATTTTCTCCCATCCTATCCCCCACTAAAAACCCAAAAATCTCTTACTCAAGTTCTAGAACATGAGGGGTGTTTTGCTTATTTCAAGTTTATAACTCGAAATGGAGGAAAACCCCATTGGAATCTATCTTGAATTCGTAGTTGGGGGAAACACCATTTTCTCCCATGATTAAGACTAAATTATAAAAATAAGTATAAAAATAAGGAGAAAGAAACAACCAATAACTCATCCAGGAAAACGGTTTCTTCTTCCAGCAGTCTTCAAGACATAGGAAATCAGTGCATTCTGTATTTTTCGTCAATATGTTTACATCGGAATGCTACAACATACAGTATGTGCAAGAATTTTTGCATCATTATCTATTCTTATGCACACTTAAAATGCACATAATTTACACTTTGTAGGGATGCAAATAGGGCAGAGATTGAGCAGTAAGTAATAGTATTTCCCTACTCTCTTTTTAACCATCTAAAATGGTCTCCATTTTCATCTCCATACCTTTATTTTGAAGAGTATTTGTTTCTCCATCATCATTCTCACGGATCTTCATAGTATACTCATCAACATTAAAAAATATCAACTTACTATTAATTTCGATCAAACTAGTTGTAAAATAAATAAATTAAAGTTTAATTATAAATAAAAATATAGACATTATTGTGAGTCTTGTGACAACAATAACATCACATATAAATAAAATTTCTACACTTGTGTAAAAATATAAATAAATATAATATATAAAGTACTTAAATATATATAACATACTCCCTCCGTTCATTTTTATAAGGAACAATTTGAAAAAAATACACAAACCAAGGAATTTTATTTTTTTATTAAAAATTCTAAAATTGTATAATTTATTCTAAAACTAACCTTGGTGTAATTAATGCATAGGGAATATGTTATTAGAATTAATGCATAACATTGGAATAGATAAAGAGTATAAATGAAATTGCTTAATTAATAAAGCATAAATTTAATGATTGTTTCTTATAAAAAGAAACAATTTTTTTTTTCCAAATTGTTTCTTATAAAAAGGAACGGAGGGAGTATTATGTTAATAAAATGGTTCCCATAAAATTTCATCCATGGAGTATCTGTTGGGGATAAAATTTCTTCCTATAAAAACGAGACAATTCCATAAAAACTTCCACTTACAAATACAACTGATATCTTTACTAAAACGACACTAAAACTGCGAAAACGACAACTTACACTTTTTAAACAACTATTCTTAAAATACATTAAAAAATACACATAAAACGCTTTAAAAACATTGTAGATTTTCAAATTCAAGCTTATAAGAGCTAAATAACTCTTATTTTCAAGTGTTACCGATGATGGATAAGCCGGTCGATAACAAATGAATTTAAAGCGAAATATGGTTGGTCAAATTAATGGTTGAACTAACACACACACACACACACACACACACACACACACACACATACATATATAATTACATAAAAAATAGATTTAGTTAACATTTTTTACTAACAATATTTACTCTTTTAATTAATGTAATAAGGATAAAAATAAGAGAAAATATTACATATTATAAACTATAAACTCAAACACCTCTTGAAATAATATCTAAAAAGACACAAAGACTTTAAGATATGGGGAACTCGAGGGCTGACCGTTGAGATTTAGAGAGGCGATAGGTTTTTGGGCTAGCCGCATCGCATTGTGCACTTCTAAGATTCGAGCCCTTATGCTATTGTGGTAGAGGATTAGATAATATTTATTTAAATAATTTAGATGTAGAATTTATATTATTATTATTATTATTATTATTATTATTATTATTATTATTATTATTATTATTATTATTATTATTATTATTGTTATTTGACCTTTTATTTTATTGGGTTGTTTGATTGAGTTTTATGGCCTTAGGATGAGTTAAATTTATCCTTTTATCTTATTCTAGTATACTAGTAGTAGTTTTTATTATTCTTCTTAAATTTAGCTTAATTTACCATAGTTTATGACTTGGTAGGATTAGAGCCTCTTAGGCTTTGAACCCTTATGCTATTGAACGTAAAGTATAACGAAATTTGAGTCTTGTGACAAATGACAATCTAGAACTCAGGTAAGGTAACATGTAAGTCAATATTCGATTTGGATAGGCGACAATATATGATGCATCCATGAAACTAACATCCTTGGCATCGCATCACTTTTCTTATTCTTCAATGGTTTATTCTTAGTTAGGTCTTAATTTTTTTGAGTCAATGCGGAAATTGTACGTTTTGAGTCAATGTGGAAAATGTATTGTACACCTTCTTTCTTTTAGTTAAAAAAACAAATAATTTTCATGGTTTTTTCTAGGCCTTAAATCTTTTTTGAGTCAATGTGGAAAATGTACACCTTCTTTCCTTTAGTTAAAAAACAAATAATTTTCATGGTTTTTTTTTTCTAGGCCTTAAATTTATTAAAATATGTTATGAAAATTATTTAATTAATTTTTTATTCAATCATAATTTTTCCCGAAAATAGTAAGAATAAATTAAATTTGATTTAAGATTTTTGTTTAAACTAAGGCATCTTATGCATGCAAACTGCAATAGCGATTCGGTGACCTATCTCAATAAATATTTTTCCATTTGGCTAGAAATTAAAATATGTACCAATTGATTAAACATCTAAGTATCTAATAGTTGTGTTACATATTGTTAGTATTTGATTGAGGAATTTACAATACCTCCAAAATCAAATTTAGATTTTGTTATATTAAAAACATTAATTTTTTAAGGGTCTGACAAATATATATATTTTTTAAAAATATTTTATATTTAATTTAGTTTCTTATCTAGTGTCCGTAGCTCAACATTTGCCTAAATTATGATAAGTTTAGCTATTTTTTTCCAAATTTTTTTTTTGGCTATTCTACTCAATTGAATTTAAGAAATCGGAATCAAAATATTAAGTTTAAGTGGTTTATGAGTTTTACCAAATGATGAATTCTACGAGAGAATCCGAATTTAATTTCTAATGAAACAATTTTTTTGTCGGACTTTATTTATCTCGTGATCGAACTTCGAATTACCAAAAATCCCTTCTTCTAAGAACATGAGGATTGACACAAAAAAACAAAATTAAGGAGCCAGACTTGACCCCAAAAATAAACTTGACAAAATAATAATATAAAATTTAATGACCGGTATATAATAAGATTATTAATGAATCAAAAAACAAAAAAGTTGAGGCCTATAAAAACACAGTTTTTTGATTAATATTAGAACATTGTGTTTCGTTATAGTTGGAAGTACTTCACTCGGTTTTGCTCTGATAGCAATAGCTAGTGTTGGCAATTGAAAGTTTTTATAGGCCATAACTCAGTTTCACTCATTCATCACCTATTTCTTCTTCCATTCAAGGTTCAACTACTGAGCTTCATATTCATATCATTTTCTACATTATATATGTCTTTGTTTTGCCACTTTTCTTGGAGTTTGATATTTCTTAATTTTGAGGTTCTAAAATGCAGATACTTTTTTCCAATTTTTGTACATAAATAAAATTGAATTTGTTGAAATGATTATTAATTAGATCACTTTCTGAAAATAAATTAAAAAGAAAATATATTTTTCAAAACAGAGTGTTTTTCTTAAATAAATTATTATAATAAAAAAAAAATGAAAAGAAATATAGTTTAACATACTAAAACCTATTTTGGTAATTATATATCCAAAAGAAATTTTGATCCAAACTATTCCGATATAAATTGATAAGTATCACTTTAATATTAACGTATCCAAACATAAATCAATATGGCTAACTCACCTTTAACTAAAATTAATTCTGTTAAAATAAATTCCGTCAAAATCAATTTTCAGCGCCTCAGAACCAATCATATTATAAGCAATTTAATTTTGTATTTCCAGTTTTCAAAGGTATAACATTTTTTTGTTGAATATTTCTTGCAGAATTAAGTATACAAGAATGGACCAATTGTTAAGTTTTGTGATATGCACATTGCTATTATTAAAATCAGCTGAAGGGGTTGCTGTGCCAATCACTTATGTTGAAAGTGCAGTTGCCAAAGGAGCTGGTAAGGAAATACTTCTTCTATGTTTGATAATGGAAAATATAACTTTATGGGTTCTTCATATTATAAAGTATTGTTTGTTTATAGTTTATAATAATTGTGAAATTGATGTTAGATATTTTCTGCAGTTTGTTTGGATGGGAGTCCACCAGCTTACCACTTTGATAAGGGATTTGAAGGTGGTATTGACAACTGGATAGTTCATTTTGAGGTATGTCAATTTATGCAAACTAATGAGTACTTTCTCCGTTACAATATAAAAGCAAAAATTCACTTTTTAAGTTCATTGTATAATTAATGTATTTGGACAATATATTGGTTGAACGTAATTACATGTGTTGGTGTCGTATCCATATGTCAGACACACCGGACACACCATCCATGAGAAGTGCTTGTGGTAATGAGCAAAGTAGTCCCTCTATTAGCTTTTACTATTAAAGACTATGTGACACATTAATCAAATATGGTTAAATAGTTTCTCTCCTTATGTTAGATATTCTAAATGATCTTGATGAGTACAATTTTTTTAGGGAGGAGCATGGTGCAACAATGCCACTAAGTGCCTTGCACGAGCGAACACTAATAGAGGATCATCGAAGAAAATGGAAACAACACTTATCTTTTCTGGGATTTTAAGTAACAACGAAACGTTTAATCCAGGTATTGTGTACTAGTCAATCTAATTAAGCGTTTATAGCATAAGTGCTTATCATATAATAGTTATATATAACTTATGCTCATGAACTCATTCTTTAACAATAGTTGTAATTTGAAAATTCCAGATTTCTACAATTGGAATAGAATCCAGGTTAGGTATTGTGATGGTTCATCATTTACCGGCGATGTTGAAGCTGTCGATCCAGTAAGTTTAAGAATTCAGAAGACTTTGAAAATCTGAATTATATTATAAAGTTCTTTCTTCCAAGATTTTATAATTTGAATCATGAATCAGGCAACCAATTTGCACTACAGAGGAGGAAGGATTTTCGCTGCTATCATTGAAGATTTACTAGCAAAAGGAATGAAAAATGCTAAAAACGTATGATAGATTGACGCGACTCGACACTTTTTTCTTATTCTTGATGAATGAGTTATGGCATTCTAATTCACTTTCTGAAAATGTAACTACAGGCAATTATCCATGGATGTTCAGCTGGAGGATTGACTACTATTTTACATTGCGATCGCTTCAAAACTTTACTCCCTTCAGCAGCTAAAGTAAAATGCGTCTCAGATGCCGGTTATTTTATCAATGTGTAAGTTGTTTTAGTTTGGTTTCGAGTTAGTATCAAGAGTTCCATGTTATATGAGATATGCCTGAAAATGTATTTTAATTGCGGCACACATCCTTTACCTTACAAGCTAGTTTTGTAAGGTTGAGTTAGTCTCAATCTAAATTTTAAGTCCATGTCGAAATCTATTTAAGATTTGTTGGGCCATTCGCTATCAAACAACTCAGTCTCAGGTCGTACTCTAGATGTTTAGTCCTAGTGTCTGATGTATTGAAAATGTGTTTATAATTGGGAAGTAGATAATTTTTTGAATTACTTTCTAAAGTGATTTAGTGAATGAATACCTTATTGTTATATATACAGAAAGACTATCTCTGGATCAAACTACATCGAACAATTCTACAGTGAAGTTGTTGAAACTCATGTACTCATTCTTCTATCTCTCATTATTATCCTCTTAGTTAATACATCATATGCTGTGACCAAAAAGTTGCTATTAGAGACTGATTATTTGAATTTTCTTCTTTAATTTAGGGCTCAGCAAAGAATTTGCCTTCATCTTGCACTTCAAGACTCCCACCAGGACTGGTAAGATTGTGAACTGTAAATCTTCTACCTTCACAATTTTATTTGGTGTTGCTAATACTTTTAGAACAATTTTGTAGTGTTTTTTCCCTGAAAACGTGGCCGCACAAATCAGGACTCCGATTTTCTTTGTAAATGCAGCCTATGATTCATGGCAGGTCAGAAATATCTTTCTCAAGAAACATCAATTTACTTTTGAATGGTCAATTTTGTATGTATTAGTACTACTTGAAACAAACATGGTCAAACCGGTTTCATATAAGCTATAACTTGTTTCATAAGTTATCCTTGAGAGCATATCAAAATTTGCTGAAAACAACCGATGGACATGTTATAAGTTGTTTCCATAAGCTCTGCTAAACATCCTGTGTGCTTATATCAATTGAGAAGCTCTAGTAAGTTGTTCATAAGCCAATCCAAACGCAGCCTAAACCAGAACTCGCCGAACCTATTCTCCACAGGATTAGTATTTGCTGCTTCGCTTGGAATCTTTTGTTTTCCAAATTGAGTACAAGAACACTGTAAATGGGTTGATTCAGCTTACTATACTGATATTAAAAAGTGCTAAAATCGTTGAAGTCTTGTCACTGATCCTCAACTTGTTGTTTCGGTTCAGATTAGTCATATTTTGGCACCCGATGTTGCTGATCCCAATGGGACTTGGACGAACTGCAAACGTGATATAACCAAATGTTCACCTGATCAATTAACTACAATACAAGGTGAACACTTCTATCACGACTTGTCTCGAACTTAAATTTGATGATACCTAAACTTAACTGTTCTCCCAAACTTCTATATAACCTTAGAAAAGTTTATAAAATTTGTTCTGCTTCTATCACTACCTAAAACATATCATGCTATATGAAGCACACACGCGACACTGACATATAAACACTGGTAATAATTTTGAGAAAATAGTGTGTATTGAATGTAACCACAGGTGTCAATCTCGTATGATTGTCCCCTACTTGTCACACTTTCAATCTGACGTATCAGTGCTACAAAATGTGACTTGACCTTAATGCATGAATAAATTGTTTTTCAGGTTTTAGGAAAGATTTCTTGAAGGCAATTAGTGTGATCAATAACTGTCCATCTAAAGGAGCATTTATAGATAGTTGCTTTTCCCACTGCCAAAATGGAAATCAGGAAACATGGATGGGTAATGACTCTCCAGTGGTGGCTAATACTGTAAGTCACTACATTTTTTTCACCACTAGAAAAAGTTCAATTGCCGACGAAAATTAGAGCAGAAAAAGTGAAATTCAAAATCCAATCAAGATAAACAACTTCATTAACTGTTTTATCTTATAAATCAAATCAAATTATTTTCGTATAACCTATAGGTTGTTCTCAAAAGCTATACTAGAGAGCTTATGGAAATAAGCTGAAAATAACTTATGAACATGTCATAAGTTGTTTCTATAAGCTCTTCCAAACAGTCTCACAGATGTTAATGTCAACAGATAAACTCAAATAAATTGATGCAAACTGATTATTTGAAATTCAATTTTGACACTTTGCAACAAACTTTAAGACGAATTTTATGTTTTCCGTGTCTAATTTTTCGTCGCTAATTCAACTTTTTATAGCAATATTTTGTGTTGCATTAGGTTTATTTACTATTATATTATTGTCTTGTTTCCCTTTATATTCAGTTGAAATGATAAATTATGTTGTTAACAATGTGCAGACAATAGCAAAGGCAGTAGGAGATTGGTATTTTGAGAGAAAGACTTTTCATCGGAGAGATTGTCCTTATCCTTGCAACCCTACATGTCATAACTCATAACCATGTTTTTTTTATTAAAATCAACAACCTACCTGAAATATAAGGTCATTCAAATACACATATAATTTCTACAAAAATACACTTATTGGTTAACTAGTTATGAAATCATGAGATTGTGATTTATACTTTGTAAGTTTTCAAAATAAAGGATGTTCCAACTACTATGTTAAATATTGTATTCTATGCTATTACACAACTTGGTGTATACTGTGTACTGAAAAGTTAATAAGGCACCTTTGATTATTGGTTAATATAAGCATTTTTTTTGCACTTCAATTTAAATTATTGTAATAGTTCATTTGGACAAGGTCCTGAATATAACCCGACTTATTATAAGGAATTAAGAATTAATAATATCAATTTTAAAAGAGCTAAATAAGATGGAAAGCCTAGGTTATTTTATTTTCAACTGATTTTTTTTGTACACATGAATCAAGAATCAGATCTTTGACCATTTATTTAAGAAATCCAAGAATTTTATCAGTGGACTAATTCATTGGTGGCAAATATTTAATTATTATTATTAGATAAAAATAAAATAGTTTTATTCATTAAGACAATAAAAAAGCTTTATTCATATTTTTTATTAAATAATATGAAATACGTAAAAAAATTAAATAATTTACTATTATAAAAAGACTTATATGATCATATCATTTAGACCTATTATTTGGCCACATTCACATGAAAACACATACAAGTATCATTTAATTATTTCAAAAATACACATTATTTGATATATATATTTTTTTTCTTCACTTTTTATCAAATACGTGTGAGTGACCAAATGAAATTACGCTGCACCCTGTGGTGCTTGATAGGAACGAGCCGCCGAGCGTATGCTAGAATCGCGCGCAACAAGCTTGCTTCTGCTAGGCTAGGGCTGCTAGAGGTTCGGATGTTAGTAACCATGCAAGTATTCCACTTACTAGTGGGGCAAGTTTAGGGTTGAGGACATCTCGATCCTATCTCACTACTAGCAAAAGTTGAAATACCGACGAAATTTAGAGACAGAATATATTTCGTCTCTAATAGAGATGGAATTAGAGACAGAAAAAATAGTTAGAGACAGATATTTTTATTTTAGAGACAAATATTTTCATTTTAGAGATAGATTTTGTCCGTCTCTAACAGTTTAGAGACGAGGAAATTACCGACGGGATCAAATCCGTCTCTAACCTGCTTAGTGACGAAATATTTGCATTTTAGAGACAGATTTTGTCCGTCGGTATTTAAGATTTTTCTAGTAGTGTCTTCACAAGTATGTTAAAGTGAAGGGGACTTCAGACTATTAAATAGTTCAATTGAGAATGCCAATATTATTAAATCGATTAATTGAACACTTTAATTTGAGTTTAAATTTGAAATTTTACAGTTATATGTATGAGTTTCAAGTGGTTTTTATCACTTCGAGTTTCAAGTGGTCTTTATTACTTCATCTACAGAAAAAATAAATATATAACAAAAAAGTATAGATTTTGTTGCCATACTTTGGGTGAGAAAATGTTACGTCGTCTGATAAGAGTCTACAACCCAACTTAAAATAGACCATACTATTTAGATTACAAAAAGTAAAAAGTCTTTTAAATCTACTAGGGTTTTGTTTCGTAAAAATAGCATATTATTGATAAGATTGCAGATAGTTTATAGATTATAGTTTATACACGATGACTGATGGTTGATATATAGCTTATAGCTTATAAGCTAATTAAAATGTGTAGTAAAATTTGCAATTCAACTAGTTGAGAAATGTAAGATGGCATAAAATGACATTCTCAATTATTAATACAATTTATATCAAATTTATATTTAAGAGAGTAATTTTAAATTTATTAACCTAATATATCTTTATATATTATTATTAAATTAATTTTATATATGCAAAAAATTTATTTTAAATTTATTTTTACTTATAATATAATATATATTTCACGTCAAAGTATACATGTCCGTACACTTGCGATACTTGAAAATTGACTCCATTCTTTAGCAATGCAAAATTGTGGATCGTAGAATAATATGAAAATACATTCTTAATTTATCAAATTAATATTTAAAATATTTAAAATTAAACATAATAATAATAATAAAAAATTGACACAATTATGTAAATTTAACGATAAATTATGCTTGCCCAAAAAAGGTTAATCTTATTTTAAATTAAAATAAATTATAAAGGATAAGAATGAGTTTTAGTTAAAATAATAAAGCCAAAAGTGGAATAAAAAAACGATAAGCTATTTATGATGAACACATATTCTACAAATGATAGTGTATTTTAAATAGTTTATCTTACAAAATTTTACAATGCCTTCGAAAATCAAATTTAGTTTTGTTATATTAAAAATGTTATTTGTTTAAAGGTCTCACCTATGAAGCTTCGATACTTTAAAAATGGCGAAGTATCGTGTCCGATATTGATATTCGTTTGATATTTTCTGATACTCGTATGTCGTATCGGAGAGTATCAGACAATTAAAATTATTTTTAAAAAAATAAAAATTATCGATACGTGTCGGATACTTCTTCGATACACGTATCAGAGAAGTATCGGGAAAATAATGTTTTTTTATGATAGAAATGGAGGAGATGAGACTGATACAATTTGTGTTTCCTCTTAAGCAGTGAATGTTAGACTATGATGTTCTTTATGGATTGACAACAATGTGTTTTTTGAATGGTACCAATGATGTTTTGTTTTTTGGATAGTAATAATTATCCTTTTTTGATAGTACTTAATTAACTTGAGATATATAATTGTCACTTGTTTGTTCAGTTTGAGTAATTTGAATGTTAATTTATTATTTTTCTCGATTTTTGTTATGTTTATGTATTGTGTATTTGTATATTTAATTTTAAATTTATTTTTAAACAACGTATCGCGACCGTATCGTATCGGGAATTTTAAAAAATTCTCCGTATCGCCGTATCAGTATCATGTCACGTATCCGGGCTTCATAGGGTCTCGCCAACAAGTGGACACTTGTTAATTAACAAAAAAATAATATTCTTTTTAATGAAAAAAGTCACTAAATTAAACCAAAATATTTGTTTTATGAAACCAAAATTATTTTGTCAAAACAAAGAAACCAAAATTTTAATTTTTAAATTGTTGAATACACAATTTTTAAATATATTTTTACATTTAATTTCTTATACTCTTACCAAAAAATTTAATTTCTTGTACTCAATATAATTTTGTTAAATAAAACGACTATATGACTGGCAAACTCTTAGAGTGTGTTTGGATAAGAGAATGTTTTGAGGTAATGTAATTTTTTGAGGGAATTCAAATACTTTGATCCAAATTTTCTTGTTTGGATAATTAATTTGGAGAATTTTAAAAATGAAGGGAATTTGTGGAGTATTTTGTTTAAACTAAATTTAGAGAATTTCAAATGACACCTAAAAACTAAGAATTTGAAATTCTTTCTTTTCTATATACTTTTAAAAATTACTAATCGATCAAAAATCTAAAGTCGGTTTAAAAAACTAAAATCAGCCGAAAAACTAACATCGGGCAAAAATCCTAAAAAATCGAAAATCGGCTGAAAAACCTAAAATCGACCGAAAAACCTAAAAAATCGAAAATTGGCCAAAAAGTCTAAAATCGGCCGAAAAACCCTAAATAATCTAAAATCGGTCGAAAAACCTAAAATCGGCCGAAAAATCTAAAACGGCCGAAAAACCTGAAATCGACCGAAAAATCTAAAATTGGCCGAAAAACCTAAAAAAATCGAAAATCGACCGAAAAATCTAAACTCGGCCGAAAAACCTGAAATCGATCGAAAAATCTAAAATCGACCGAAAAACTTAAAAAATCTAAAATTGGCTGAAAAATCTAAAATCGGACTAAAAACCTGAAAAATCTAAAATCGGCCGAAAAATCTAAAATCGGCCGAAAAACCTGAAATCGACCTAAAAATCTAAAATCGGCCGAAAAACCCTAAATAATCTAAAATCGGTCGAAAAATCTAAAATCGACCAAAAAACCTGAAAAATCTAAAATTTGCTGATTTTTAGGTTTTTTGGCCGATTTTATTTTTCCGGACGACTTTTGATTTTTCTGCCGATTTTAGATTTTTCGGCCGATTTTAGATTTTTCAGCCGATTTTAGGTTTTTGGCCAATTTTAGAGATTTCAGGTTTGTCGGCCGATTTTAGATTTTAAAAAAAAAATAATAGAATTTTCAAAATGAATTACTCATTACCTTTTCCAAATAAAGAATTTTGAAATGAAGATAATTCAAATGAAAGCATTTGAATTCCATGAAATCTCAAAATCCTTTGAATTTTAAAATGACCCATCTAAACACACTCTTATGGTGTGTTTGATATGATGAAAAGAAGTAGGGACGATAGAAATCACGGAAACCAAATGAACCCTTATGCTCAAAAGATATTAATATAACATGAGATTCCCAAACCTCCACGATGTAAAATAAGTTTGCCATTATTCCAGTAGCGACATAGCTTCACGTCATCACACCCATGCTCGAGAATGATGACTCGGGGGCTCCTATTCTGGACTGAGCTTAAAGCCCAATACATGTCGCGAGTCAATCCATTTTCATGTCGAGCTCGGCCCAACGCAGCGCAGGCCAAATATCATGCTCTCCTGTCCAACAGTGAATGAAGCTAGTCTTTCGTAACGACCGACATCAGAATGATTGACATTTACGGTCAATCATGGCTTTTTATCCATTATTCTGATAACCATTAATGACGACAATGTCGTATCCGTCCTCATATTTATGACCTTGGCTCAGCGCTGATCAACTATGTATGCCCTTGTCGTGAAAAAGGTGTACTTTTTTATTCACTTTTATTAATATTTACTTCATGCATATACTAACTTGAATGTCAAAGTGTCTATAGATACAATCCTACTTCACCACCACCGTACTGAAGAGAAACGCTATTGACTACATTGACAAATTAACTATCCAATAAATAATCTCTAATTAATTTCTAACTACTAACTAATTATATATTAGTTTCTATATTGTAATAGCACATATTTTGTGTGTTTTAAAACTAAAATGAGGATATAATTTATTCTTTTTCCCATGTGGGGTTGTCTTTGTCTTGACGCGCTTTGAGAATTAGCCTCTTTCGGGCAAATGAACAAGTAGAACCGAGTAGACTCGTTCATGACTTGTAACCAATTTTTAAATGAAATTGAAGGAGACAGAGTGTATGTGCATGCATGTATGTATGCAAGGTGGGTCAATATTCAATTTGGATGGACGACAATACATGATTGAATACTCTCTCACCGTCAAATTCAATTCAAATACTACTAGCTAGTATCAACTTCTCTCTCATTGGAAAGGTTTGATAGAGTTTAGTGATATCAAGTAATAATTAATTAGTCGGGTAGTAAGAATTTTAGTGTGTTACTCACGGGTTAAATTTCTAAGTTATATGTGTAGATCTAGAAAAAACAGATTAGAAGAAAAAATTCATCTTATTTATAATTTTTTTGAAAGAACTTAGTTATTGCTAGTTGTGATGAAAGTTTTATATTAATTAAAAAATATGTGTATTACTAATTTACATCTTAATATTTTTATTTTTAGCTGAAAATACAAAGAATATTTTAATAATATATATGATGTAAACACTGTTTTGTTAACAAAATAAAATTGAACCTTACCAGTACTCCATCTATCTCCCAATATATGAATCTCTAAATCATGAGTATTAGTTAATACCCATAATTTTTGTTAGAGGTTCATATAAGAATTTTTTTTATTTTAGAATTATTCATTTTTTTTTTTAGAAATCTTACGTTGGCTAGAGATATGACATAGATAACCTTTTGTGGTTGAGTATATGCCTCATAAATTCTGATATGATATCAGAGCCTATCCTAGATCCATTTGTTGTTTGTTGTGGAGACTTTCCATATTTGGGCCATCCGTTATTGTTGATTACACGTTCCAACTTGTTCAGTTTTAGACATGAGAAAATATGTTAAAAGTTTCACGTTGGCTAGAGATATGACATAGACAATCTTTATAAATAAAGTACAATCCTCAACTCTCAAATTATCTTTTGTGGTTTTGTCAAAAAACAAAAAAATTAGCTTTTGTGGTTGAGTAGAACTCATAAATTCTAATAAATTTAAATGTGCATTGACTTTTACTAAACTACCCTTTGTATAAAAATACATTTAAAGTCTTTTTTATTAATTTTTTTTTTTAATATTCTAAGACAAATTGGTATTCTTAATAAAGGTATATTTTAAAAAGTAATAATAAATACATCTACAAATTTATAAAGAATTTTATATTTGAATTCAAATATTTTTTATAAAATTCTTATGATTTTAAACGGAGTAATTTGATTTTGGGGACATTTAAATAGTCACCGCCATATGCATGCCAGTTGTATCTGAATCCTTCCATGAAACTTGAAACCAACATCCTCAGCATCACTTTTCTGATTCTCCTCCATGTACTTTTAATAATATAAAATACAGTGATAAATTAACTTATTTGTATTTTTCATATTTTTTTTTGTTTTTATAACTAATTTTACCAAGTCCTGACTGAAAAAAGAAAAGAAAAGAAGGTGCACATTTTCCACATTATCAAATCAATTTAAAATAAGTTATATTTGATTGAGGAATTTTTGGGCAATATAATATGTTTTTAAATTTATTAAAATTAGTTATGAATAATAATTTAATTGATTTTTATTCAATCATATTTTTTCATCCATACCACCTAGAGATCAAACTTTTAACCAATTGATTAAAAGGGTGTTAGTTTGCTCCGTTTATTATTCTCTATTATTTGTCTATTTATGAGAAAGATAAATATAGATGATAGATTATTCATACTCATTAAAAGTGAATTTCACTAATGAATCAAATAAGTCTTTTATGTGTTTATGTCTCTTTCATAAATAGACAACAAATGAATGATTGAAAATGAAAAAAAAAACTCCTAATTAAAGAATTGAAGTGTCTACTACTTATGTTTTTAACGACTAAATATCTACTATTTATACCACATGTTATTGGTATTTGATTGAGAATTTTTATTTTTTGATAAAATTAAAAGCAATGTAACACAAGGAGTTTTTAGGAGGTTAGCTATTCGATTGACGAATTTACAATACCTTCAAAAATTAAATTTATTTATGTTTTATTAAAAAAATTAATTTTTAAAGGTCTGGCTAAGGCAACACTTATTAAGTAATCAAAAAGTAAATAATAAAACTAAAATTTTAATTTTTAAGTGGTTGAATACATAACTTTTAAAAAAATATTTATTAATGACTCAATAAAAAAGTTGAGGCCTAGAAAAAACCATATATATTTTTTTATTAATATTAGAACATTTGTGTTTTCTTAAGTTGGAAGTACTTCACTCGGTTTTGCTCAGCTAGCTAGCAAGCAGTAGCTAGTGTCGGCAGTTGAATGTTTTATAAACCATAACTCACTTTCATTCACTCATTCATTATTTTTCTTCTTCTTCTTCTTCTTCTTCTTCTTCTTCTTCTTCCATTCAAGGTGGTTCAACTAGTGAGCTTCATATTCATGTCCTTTTCTACATTTATATGTTTCTAATGATTTTTGAGGTTCTAAAATGCAGTTTTTATTAAATACTTGTGCTCTTTACTCAACATTTTTGTTGATCTAGGAAGTGTTAAAATGTCACAATTTTTTATTTTTATTTTTATCTAAATTTTTGAGGCTTATCTAGATTGATGTATTTTCTCTTATGTTGTTATGTTTTGATATTCAAATTTGGAAATGCTATGTTTCAGTTTCTGACACCAAATAGATGAAATAATTAGCATGTTGTAACATTTACATATGGATATGGACTTAGATTCTGTTAGTTCATACATAATACAAGGATCTACTATTTTTATTTATTTATTTTAGAAAAAAAAAAATAAAAAAAATTGAACTTGTTGATTTATTGTTTTTTGACAAAAAAAAAATTGATCTTGTGTTGGTATCGGTAATGATGATGTTTTTTTTTGTGGTCCCAAAAGGCTTGAATTAATTAAAGATACAAATGTTGCTACTTCTAAGTAATTTAATTTTGTATTTCTAGTTTCCAATCATAGGTATAACATTTTTGTGTTTAATATTTCTTGCAGAATGAAGTATACAAGAATGGAGCAATTGTTAAGTGTTGTGATATGTACACTGCTATTACTAAAATCAGAAGGGGTTGCTGTGCCAATCACTTATGTTCAAAGTGCTGTTGCAAAAGGAGCTGGTAAGGAAGTACTTATTCTGTGTTTGATAATGGAAAATATAACTTTATGTGATCTTCATATTATAAAGTATTGTTTATAGTTTATAATAATTGTGAAATTGATGTTAGATATTTTGTGCAGTTTGTTTGGATGGGAGTCCACCAGCTTACCATTTTGATAAAGGATCTGAAGGTGGTATTGACAACTGGATTGTTCATTTTGAGGTATGTCAATTTTTGCAAATTGGTATCATTAATGAGTACTAGTACATGTCAATTTTCTTCAATTTATTGTTAGTGAATTGGTAAAGTTGGTACTCAAAAATCAAAATTGTAGGCATTCGTTAAAATAGTCTTTGATTTTTGTGAATCGGCAAATATATCCTTGAAATTGTAAAGCGTCGGTCAAAATAGTCCTTCTGTTAGCTTTTACTTCCTCTGTTCTTTTTGTAAGGGACAATTCACTTTTTAGATTCAGTGAATAACTGATGTATCTGGTCTAAATATATCCTTGAAATTGTAAAGCGTCGGTCAAAATAGTCCTTCTGTTAGCTTTTAATCTCTCTGGTTCTTTTTATAAGAGACAATCCACTTTTTAGATTCAGTGAATAACTGATTTATTTGGTCTATATTATAGACCATATACATCAATCAATTATTGAATGAATCTAAAAAGTCAATTGTCTCTTATTAAATGGACCCGACGGAGTATTATTGGGGGCTATTACGTGACGCATTAATCGAATATGCAACCCCTCCACTTTGGTCTCACATCAATGCTACCACACTGGAGTAATTTTCCTTAGAAATTTAGGCTTCTCAGGGATCAATTTGTCAATAATTAGTCTATGCACAACTGCAATTACTGAGAAACTTGTATCTCAGATGACCTAATTTCATAGACAAATTAGCCCCTAATGAGTTGTCATTGATGCGAAATAAACGTGCAAATTTGAAATGCAAAATTGAAATCTCTCCTAAGAGATATGCAAACACTCGTCCTCTAGCTAAAACTTACAAAATGATGTGTTTCAATAGACACAGCAATACTTTTATACTGCTACAAGGCATAAAATCAGTGAAACATGGAATCTACTATGAAGATCATATTATATTTATGATATAATAACTTTGGTCATGTAGGCATGTAGCGTATTTTCTTATTTATACAAATTATGGAAATTTTTTGTCTTGTAATTGATCATGAGACAATGTTTTTTAGGGAGGAGGATGGTGCAACAATGCTACTACTTGCCTTGACCGAGTTAACACTCGTTTAGGATCATCGAAGAAAATGGATACTACACTTTCCTTTTCCGGATTTTTTAGCAGCGGCAAAAAGTTTAATCCAGGTATTTTGTACTAGTCAGTAAGTATTTATCATATAAGTTAGATACTGTTTGTGCTAATGTACTCAATCTTTAACATTAGTTGTAATTTTCAAATTTTAGATTTCTACAATTGGAACAGAATCAAGGTTAGGTATTGTGACGGTTCATCATTTACCGGTGATGTTGAAGCTGTCGATCCAGTAAGTTTAAAATTTCAAAAGAATTTGAAAATTTGAATTATATTATATTGTTCGTTCTGCTGATATTTTATAATATTAATTATGAATCAGAAAACAAATTTGCACTACAGAGGAGGAAGGATTTTTGTTGCTGTCATTGAGGACTTACTAGCAAAAGGAATGAAAAATGCTAAAAATGTACGAGAGATCGATGACTTGTCACTGTTTTTTCTTATTCATCATGAATGAGTTATGAGATTCTAATTCACTTGCTGAAAATATAACTACAGGCAATTCTCTCTGGATGTTCAGCTGGAGGATTGACTTCTATTTTACAATGCGATCGCTTCAAAACTTTACTTCCTGCAGCAGCTAAAGTTAAATGCGTCTCAGATGCTGGTTATTTTATCAATGTGTAAGTTGTTTTAGTTTGCTTTCTAGATAATGTTAAGAGTTTCAAGCTGGATGAGATATTACCTGAAAATGTCTTTGTAAGCGGCCGACATTCCTCAACTTACAAGCTAGTTTTATAAGGTTGAGTTAGCCTCAATCCCAATTTTAAGTTGATATCTAAGTTGATATCAGAACCTATTTAAGATCTGTTGTGCCAATTTGCTATCAAACCACTCAGGTCATACTCCAAACGTTTAGTTCTAGCGTGCGAGGGGGTGTATTGAAAATGTGTTTATAAGCAGGAAGCAGTTTATTTTTTTTCTTTTCAAATTCTTTTCTAAAGTAATTTAATAATTTAATATCTTATTGTTTTGCAACAGAAAATCGGTCTCTGGATCACAGCACATTGAACAGTTCTACAGTCAAGTTGTTCAAACTCATGTACTCTCTCTCTCTCTCTCTCTCTCTCTCTCTCTCTCTCTCTCTCTCTCTCTCTCTCTCTCTCTCTCTCTCATTATTATCCTCTCAATACACCTTATGCTGTGACCAAAAAGTTGCTATTAGACACTGACTATTCGTATTTTCTTCTTTATTGTAGGGCTCAGCAAAGAACTTGCCTTCATCTTGCACTTCAAGACTCCCACCAGGGCTGGTAAGTTTGTGAAATGTAAATCTTCTACCTTCACAACTTTTTTGGTGTTTCTAACACTTCAGAACAATTTTGTAGTGCTTTTTCCCACAAAACGTGGCCGCACAAATCAGGACTCCGATCTTCTTTGTAAATGCAGCCTATGATTCATGGCAGGTTAGAATTCTCTTTTTCAAGAAACATCAATTTATTACTAGTGTTGATTCTGTTACTTTATGTTCTACATTAGGATTCATACAGAACTTGAAGATATAGACCCTAAGATATTCGGGTTCCTTTGGATAAAAAGCTTTATCAAGAGCTTATAAGATAAAGCTTATGCCCTATTATAAGTTATTAATTTCTATAGATAAAGAAAAAAACATGGTCAAACTGGTTTCATATAAGCTATAACTTGTTTCATAAGTTATCCTTGGAGCTTATAGACATGTTATAAGTTGTTTCATAAGCTATGCCAAACATTCTGTCAAGTACTTATGTCAATAGATAAGCTCAAACACTACTTATTGATCTTAACAAATGCTGACTTGTTGCTTTAATTTCAGATTAAGAACATTTTGGCACCCGGTGTTGCTGATCCCCATGGCACTTGGAGGAACTGCAAACTTGATATAACCAAATGTTCATCTACTCAATTAGCTACAATGCAAGGTGAACATTTTTTTTATCATCACTTGTCACACACTTAAAATTTGATAATACCTAAACTCAAATTTTTTCCTAAGCTTCTATATAACAGTTTATAAAATTTGTTCTGCCTCTGTCAAGACATAATGCATATCATGCTATGAAGCACATACACGACACTGACACATAGACATTGGTAATAGTTTTGAGAAAATAGTAGTATTGAATGTAACCACATATGTCAGTGTCTTTCGATTGTCGCCTACTTGGACACTTTCGATCTGACCTATCAGTGCTACAAAATGTGGCTTGACCTTAATGCATGAATGAATTGTTTTTCAGGTTTTAGGACAGATTTCTTAAAGGCAATTAGTGTGATTAGTAACAATCCATCTAAAGGAGCGTTTATAGATGGTTGCTATTCCCACTGCCAAACTGGAATTCAAGAAACATGGATGAGAAATGACTCTCCATTGGTGGCCAAGACTGTAAGTCACTGCATTTATTTTCCTCCTTTCTCTGGAACTTATACATTTTCAGCGCTAGAAAAAGTTCAATTGCCGATGAAAATCAGAGATGGATAAAATGAAATTCTAAATTATCAATGCTTATGTATACACTTTCTATAATAAAACATAAAATCAAATTTTTTTTGTATAAGCTATTAGTTTTCTAAAGCTATACTAGAGAGTCTATGAAAATAAGCTAAAAATAGCTTATAAGTATATCATAAGATGTGTCAAAAAAAAAGTATGTCATAAGCTTTCTTTTTCTTTGTTTTTTTTTTTTTGGTAAGTAGCCTAGTGGCTAGAATTTTACCCTTATGGAGTGTCCGGGGTTCAAACCCCAACTCTTGCATATAAAATGCGATATCCCACCAAGTCAGCTAAGCTCACGAGGACCATAAGTTGTGTCTATAAGCTCTTCCAAACAATCTCGTGAATGTTTATGTCAATAAATAAGTTGTCATTGATCTTCAATTTTGAGACTTAGCGACAAAATTTAACATGAATTTCATG
This sequence comes from Trifolium fragiferum, assembly GCA_954870985.1. Taxonomy (NCBI): domain Eukaryota; kingdom Viridiplantae; phylum Streptophyta; class Magnoliopsida; order Fabales; family Fabaceae; genus Trifolium; species Trifolium fragiferum. The sequence continues at coordinate 23,693,975 of OX940792.1, forward strand.
TTTTTTAGTCTATTTTTTCGTCGCTAATTCAATTTTCGATAGCAATATTTTGTGTTGCATTAGGTTTATTTATTATTGTTGTCTTGTTTCCTTTTATATTCAGTTGAAATGATAAGTTATGTTGTTAACAATGTGCAGACAATAGCAAAGGCTGTAGGAGATTGGTATTATGAGAGAAGGACTTTTCATGAGATAGATTGTGCTTACCCTTGCAACCCTACTTGTCATAACCGTGTTTTTGATTAAAATCAACAACTTACCTGAAATATAAGGTCATTCAACTACACATATAATTTCTACAAAACCAAACTTATTGGTTATAACTAGTTATGAAATCATGAGAATGTGATTTATACATTTTAAGTTCTCAAAATAAAGGATGTTCCTTCCAACTACTATATTAAATATTGTATTCTATACTGTTACAACTCGATGTGTATACTGTGTACTTTATTGAAAAGCTAATAAATTATTAAATTAAATTATTGTAATAGTCCTGATGGAAAAGGTCCTCATTGTGATTATTCTTTGCAGATGCGTGTGTAGAATATAATCTGACTTCTAAAAAATGTAATTTCTTAGTTGGATTGCGCAAAATTTGAGCTTTTTTGTTTAAGCAGGTGAGTGTGTTTTTTGTTTTTTAATATCTCACTCAGCTAAGAAATTAATAATATCAAACAAAAAGGAGCTAAATATGCTGGGAAAGTTGTATGAGGATCAGTTTAGAATAATAAGTAATGGATTGGCTGCATTAAGCTAAAATAACATGTGCAGCACCGATGTGTCGGTGCAAATATGTGGGACAAGATGTTCCAGCTTGAGTAAGACATCTTACCACAGCGTACAGGCCAAAAATATGCTAATCATATCTTATGTGGTTTTGTCTCTCAAATCTGTTACAATGCGCGAGATTAAGATGGTCTGTTATTAGAAGATGCAACAGATGCACTGAATTGTTAAGTTGGTTTTCTTCCAACAAGATATTTGGGTTTGCCAATAGAAGCAGATCCTAGAAAGACTAAACTTGGGATCCGGTTATTAATTTTCTGCGAAAAAGACTTTGTCGTGGAAGTGGTGGTGGTGGATTAGAAATGAAAAAGAACCGTTGTGGTATAAGATAGGAAATATGGATCTAAGTTAGAAGAAAAGAAAAATAGTAGTTTGTTATGGTGGAGAGATTTAAATTCTATAAGACGAATTCAGGGGCGAGTAGGAGTGGGGTTGTTTGAAGATCATCTCAGGAGAGAAGTGGAAGACGGAAAAGATACTTATTTCTAGAAAGATCCTTGGGTGGATGGAGACACATTAAATATTTTGTTTAGGAGAGAGACTGTGAGATGGTTAAGGACCCTAGTAGCATTAGCGGAAGGTGGACCGACTCATTTACTTATATGGAAAAATCTGGTTCCTAGAAATGTTATGATTAGAGATTTAGAGATAGGATTCGAGTTATGTGGTTTACTGTTGTCTCTTTGATTTGAAAAGCAAGAAACGACGTGATATTTAATCACGCCGATTTTGAGTGGGAAAAGTTATTGGAAGAGTCTAAAATCCTTTCTTGGAGAATCCTTAAAGCCCAATATAAAGGATTCAACTACTATCTTAGTATGTGGCGTAGGAATCCATTAGCTTATGTTGGAGTAAATGTAGGAAGGTTTCAAGAATGACTTTCCTATGTTGATCTGTTATTAAATTATTTCTGTGGCTTCTGTCATTTTGCTGTCTTTATGGTTGTAAAGTGTATCTGCTCTTTATAAATTTACGTTGGCTTGGTTGCATCTCATAAGGTCATTGTCCGTTTGTCTTGGGATGGAAGGAATTCCGCTTCTATTTCCTTGAGAATTGAACTTATCACATTGTCTTTGTAAAATAACCATTAATATTATTTTGATTAATTTTTTTCCCTTTTCCATTTAAAAAAAAAATAAAAGTATGATGGTTACTCCACAATGTTATCACTCGTCTTCAATTGGGTTTGCCATACCTGTGGCTGTGACATTAATTAGTTCCTCCCTAAATAACTAAAAGATGAATTATTTGGCAAGTTACATTTTTTTTTACAAAGGACCACTAAAAACAAATGACGTGGTAACCAAAATAACACTACTTCTCAACTAAATTTTACATATAGAAACTAGAAAAAACATATCCCATCTTTTCACAACCATATGGTATAGGGGTGAGCACAAACCCGCAACCCGACTCGAAACCGATATAACCACCAATATATGGAATCATTCGGTCGGGTGCGGGTCGGGTCTCGGGTCAATAATTGTTAAAAATCGGTCATGAACGGTTGTATACGGACGGGTGCGGGTCTCTAATAATCCGTCTATTCATAACCGAAACTGACCGAACAATTTCTAAAATACAAATTAATTTTTTTTCTAGTTTCGAGCACCTCTTCTCTCTCTTAATATCATATGCTCTTCACTTTGGTAATTTTATCTATCTTTGATAGAGGAGAAAAATGTTGTATTTTACGAGCTTTAGCTTGTAATATGTTGATAAATGAGATGTGAAAGATAATATTTTAGATTTATCTTAATTTTTACTTCTCGTCTACTGTCTATTATTGTCGTTGAATTTACAAATTTGAAACAAATTAACTTCATCTCATCATATTTATTGTATCTTTTGTTGCATTATGTACGAAATATTGAACGAATTGTCAAAAAACAAATAATTTTTGAACAATGAAATTTTAAATGTAACAACAACGTTTCAATCTAACCCGTTAAAACCGATCCGTCGGACCCGTCACCCGTATTACCCGAATCCGAACAAACCGAAGACGTAAACGATCGGAATTGGATTCAAATTAAGAGGTCGCGGTTTTTATCGGTTTGACGATTTTCGGCCCGAATCCGACCGAATCCAACCGATGCTCATCCCTAATGTGGTATATGCATATTTAGCAATATCAAGTATATTTCTAATAATTTAATTATCCTTAAAAAAATTTAATGATGTATGCAAGAAGGCAACATCCTAAGGTAACTTCAATTCCCTATAATCTTCTTCAAGAAACGATCTTTCTTTTTATGTTAGTTAGCTAGGGACGATGTAGTAAGAACTATTAAAAAGCAAAAGGTCATGTGGATTGAATGTTTGCCTTAGGTTAGTAAAGAAAAAGAAGTAACAATTGTGTGATTTAGAAAAAAAGATTGGTTCATGTTGCCTTGCCACCACAAATGTTTATATCACATGAAACTTAAATTGGTTTAAATATAGTTTTAATTCCCATAACTATATCGTTTTTTGTTTTAGTCCCGTAAAATATTTGGTTTAATTTTAGTTTGTAAATTAAAAAATTATTGATTTTAGTCGAGAGGACTTCTGATCTTCTGTGTTGTCCATAGGAAATGTTTTCTAGAATTCTTCTTTGAACCATACTTGAATCTTATCAAAAACTTCTTATTCTTTGACCCTCTTATTTATTCAGTATGATAAAGCCCAGACCTATATCGAGCTAGGCTGGTAGAGATTTGTATGGATTTTGATGAAGAAATTGAAAATACTAAGTGGTTTTAATATATTTTTTCTAGTGTATAGAGTCACTAATTAGTAGGAGTTATATATCCTCTTTATTTAAGTGAAATTGTCATCCCCATTACTATGATTTTTGACCTATATAAGCCTATTTTATTTTTATTGAGATAAATGTCCAATTAGTATCACTAATTTAGAAAATGTGTGCATTCACTTGGTGCATGGTTTTCAAAGTTATCCTTATCCACTAAGTGGTTTTAAAAATTATCACTATGAGTTGTGTTGTGAGCATACCAATATACTCATCACTCATCATTCATCATCTGCTCTCAATACCCTGTCAAAACAAATCTATATGCTCTCTAACATATCATTTCATAAGCAATAGATAGTGGCCATTATATATATAGTCATTGCAAGTTTCACACAAATTGCAAGAAAGTGGAATCCCAAATGCACCCATCTAAACATATCTGATTCTTAATCACACTTGAAATATCAACAATTTATGTGTAAATCAACGTGTAAGACTTTGCCTTCATTTAACATGTTAGTGTGTTACATACATTACGTGATAGAGAATGATTGAGGTCCAAGCATAAGCCCATATAAGTTGGCCCAAGTCCATTTCTTTTGCATAATCCATTCATGAAGCACACTTGTAGTCATGCATGTAGAAACACTTGTAGTTTTCAATAAGGACACTTGTCTAGTTGCATGTTACTCTTTTAACACTTGTCTTCTTGCATTGTACTCATGTTAGCTTCTCTTCTCCTATAAATAGGAGCTTCTCAATGTATTTTCTCATTCAAGTTTTAAGTAATCAAACAAGTGTGTTGTTTATTCATAGAGAGTGGATTCTCTCTTTGGCTTCTGAGCCATCTTGGAATCAGAGCAAGGTTCCAAATCCGGAGTTGAGTTTGTGTGAGAAAATCAACGGAAAGCTTGAGTTTCCTTAGGGTGTTCTTGGTGCAACAAAGCTGCCACCCACGAAACTCTACTTTGCGGCCATTTTTTTCGCAAAACTAACACCGCCATCGTGTTCAGAAGGTCTGAAAACCTTAGAATAAGAAATTTCACGGCCGCCCGCCGCAGCACGCGCTCCCACGCGCCATCACCGGAGGACCACGCGCCGTCCACGCGCCGTGCCCTGTCTTCACGCGCCCTCACGCGCCTGCAAAGGAAGAAGACGCGCCACGTCACGTGCCACGTCACCAGCCCCTGCCCCGTCATCCAACCATCCTCTGCCACGTGTCAAATCTTGCCACGCAGCCAGCCCCGTCACCCCATACACTTCAGCCTCCACGTCATATCCCCTGCCCAACCACCACCTGCCATGTGTCACCGTCGCCACGTCAGCAACAAACCCAAAATTACAATTTTGCCCCTGATCTTATTTTATTCGCATTTTCACCCTAAACTTTCCTAAATTACCATTTAACCCCCAAACTTTCAAAAAATTACATTTCAGCCCAGATATTTTTGGAATTTCCTGATTTACCCCAAACTTTCCTAAATTACAGTTCTGTCCCGTATTTTCATAATTACCATTTTACCCCTGCCCTAAAAAAAACAAAAAAAAAAAAACTTCAAAATGCCTCCCAGACGCCAACCACGCCATGATTTGGAAATGGAAGATTTACGTGCGCAAATTCAACAGTTGCAAGAGACGGTAGAGGCTCAACAAATCCTATTGGATGAATACCAACGACAATCCGAAGTCGACTCATCCGGTAGCGATTCTTCCGTTACTAGACATCGCCGACCACCGCGAAAGTCTGCCAGAAGTGACGACATCAAAGTCGAAATACCTGATTTTGAAGGGAAACTACAACCAGACGAGTTCGTAGATTGGCTTCAAACTGTCGAACGGGTATTTGAGTACAAGGAGGTACCCGAAGAAAAGAAGGTAAAGATCATTGCTGTCAAGTTAAAGAAGCATGCCTCCATATGGTGGGAGAATCTTAAGAAGAAGCGTGAACGTGAAGGGAAAAGAAAGATCAAGACTTGGGAAAAAATGCGGCGAGAATTAACAAGTAAGTTTTTGCCTGCCCATTACTACCAAGACAACTTCATTCAACTACAAAATCTTCACCAAAAGAATTTATCGGTGGAAGAATATACTAGAGAGTTTGAAAAGTTGATGATGAAGTGTGATATTCATGAAAAGGAAGAACAAACAATAGCTCGTTACTTAGGAGGACTGAACACTGACATTGCTCATCCTGTCCAACTCCAACAATATTGGTCAGTTGATGACGTTATCCGTCTCGCCATACGAGTTGAGGAACAGTTATCAAAAGGGTCGTCCTACAAGAATTTTTCCTCTATTGAAAGATCTCCTTACCCACACAAACCACCAATTGACCAACCTAGTTCCTCAAATAAGCCTTTACCTAAGCCCTCCATTCAAAATAAAACAAAGGCCACCCAATGTTTCAAATGTCAAGGCTTTGGACATATAGCCTCTGATTGCCCTAACCGAAGAACAATCACCATCATCAAAGGAGAAGCTTATGAAGAGCCTGAAGAAGCTCGAGATGATCTTGAAAAAGAAGAAGAATTAGAACCAGTTTATGATGAAGAAATCGTAGTTGCCGATCAAGGTGAGTCATTGATGATTAGACGAAGCCTACATGCGTCCACCGAAGAAGCACATTGGTTAAGAAACAACATTTTCCATACTCGTTGCACTGTTGCTGGATAGGTTTGTGATGTTATTATTGACAGTGGAAGTTGTGAAAATGTAGTGTCAAACTACATGGTGGATAAGTTCAAGTTGCCAACAGAAAGTCATCCTGATTCGTATAATTTGCAATGGCTCAACGATGGAAGTGAAATAAAAGTTACCAAGCGCTGCCTTGTTACATTTTCCATTGGCGACAAATATAAAGATCAGGTTTGGTGTGATGTTGTCCCAATGGATGCATGCCACCTTCTCCTTGGAAGACCTTGGCAATATGATCGTCATGTCCATCAAGATTGTTATGCCAACACGTACTCCTTCATCAAAGATGGAATTAAAATCAAGTTAACTCCGTTACCACCGAGTGAATTTGATAAAAATAAAAAGAGATCCAAGTCATTAGTGTCTTTAATCACTAAAGCGCAAGTCAAATAAGATTTTTATGGGCCAAAGCTAGAGATAGATATTAACCAACATATAATAAGATGCATGGTTTGCCACTTGGACAATGTCGAGAGTCAGAACACAGGGTTAGACGCGCCACTGCAAGTTCCTAAGCCGCCTTGGAAATATGTCAATATGGATTTTGTCTTTCGATCACCTCAGACTCGAGGACGAGTCTCTTCCAACCCCGGGAGAATGATAGAGAATAATTGAGGTCCAAGCATAAGCCCATATAAGTTGGCCCAAGTCCATTTCTTTTGCATAATCCATTCATGAAGCACACTTGTAGTCATGCATGTAGAAACACTTGTAGTTTTCAATAAGGACACTTGTCTAGTTGCATGTTACTCTTTTAACACTTGTCTTCTTGCATTGTACTCATGTTAGCTTCTCTTCTCCTATAAATAGGAGCTTCTCAATGTATTTTCTCATTCAAGTTTTAAGTAATCAAACAAGTGTGTTGTTTATTCATAGATAGTGGATTCTCTCTTTGGCTTCTGAGCCATTACGTCATAGCTCAAATGCAAAAACTAAGGGAGAGAGATCATTTTAACTTGCATTTGTTTTTTATCAGCGATGATTAATCTCTATCGAAATTTTCTCCATTTGCAAAAGTTAGGTATGTCAAACCTCTATCTTCTTTCTTAAGAGGCTCAGATTCCTTACACCTTGAACCAATATCAATTTTCAATACCATAGATATTCAAAAACTAGTTTAATTGACATAGACAATTTTAAGAACTAAGTTCACAATTTATTCCAAAATAACCTGTACTTAATTCATGACAAATCAGAATCAACCGTCTTAGACATGATAATCCACTCTTTAACCAGATGATTAAATATAATTGATGGTTAAACAAAACACAAATGTCACAATAAAAGCATGAAAATTACTACACTATTGGAAATGCTCTTGTCTTAGCTTCTTAGCTGATAAAAAAAGAAGTAAAAAAACAGAAAAATACCGTTTTTGTGTCACTTTCTTAATAGAATATAAAATGGCATATAATTCCAAAGAAACTAACTCAAACGGCAAATTTTTCCTTCATACGGTCCTATCCAATTTTATTCTCAAATTACTCAAATTGTTTTGTTTTGTATTTTCTTCTCAACCATTGCATATATCAATAAGTCACACTCACATTGTATAAAAAAAATAAATCATTATCAATATGTCACATTAAATTATTACTTTTCACTATTATATAAGACACACCACCTTGAACAAACTTTCATTCATACTCTCCAAATTACCCCATCTTCCATTTGAGGTCTAGTTTGTTAATAATCTTCATTCTCTTCTACTTTCTACATTATAATGCATTTTAATTTTTGGTTATTTTTTTTTCTTAAGCTAAGTTATTGGTTGATATATGTTTGGTTTTTTTGATGTTATTACCTATTTGATATTCATTCATATGGAAATAATAACATGCATGCTAGTTTTGGAATAAACATTGGTTTCTAAAAGTCAGACATAACACAGAACATAAATACATTTTTATGTGATTTAATTATATCATTATATATATGCCATATTGATAATAATATTTACCTAAGTCAATTTATTTTCCTTTGTTTTGATGCATAGGTTCCATTTTCTTTTGTTTGAATGGAGAGTTCAATCATCATTCAATGGTTAAACACACTTCTAGTATGTACACTGCTGTTACTTAAGACACAAGGACAGTTTGTTCCTATAACTCGGCTCGAAAGCGCAGTATCAAAAGGAGCTGGTAAGGATTTTTGAATTACTATAATTTATATATTTATTTAGTCATTGATTTATATTTGTAACATGTGTATTTACATAATAGTAGAGAAATTGTTGAAATGTGCTTAACAACTTATGCAGTGTGTTTGGATGGAAGCCCTCCAGCTTATCATTTTCATGAAGGACATGAAGATGGAGTTAACAACTGGATTGTTCACATTGAGGTCCCTTTCAAACAACTACCATTAATCATAATTTTTTAATCACTTATCAAATAATTTCCTTTTGTGTTACTATTTTTTTATAACGTCGTTTGATCCATATAGCCGACTTGATCTGGTGGAATTTAATTTAGGGAGGTGGATGGTGTCACAATGTGACATATTGCCTTTATCGTAAGGACAGTCGATTAGGTTCGTCGAATCAAATGGAAGAACAAACATACTTTTCTGGATATTTAAGTGATAACCAACAATATAATCCAGGTATTGTTTAATCTCTACTATACTACTAATGTAGTAATTTTTTTTGTGTGTGTAGCTTTTCAATAAATTTAAATTAAATTTCAGATTTCTACAATTGGAATAGAGTCAAGATTAGGTACTGTGATGGATCATCATTTACTGGTGATATTGAAGAAGTTGATCCAGTAAGTTTTCAAAAATCCAAAAGAAAATAATCAATTTGTTTCTCGAATTTTCGTTGTGATGAGATTCTTATAATATGTTATAAAAATCAGGAGACAAATTTGCACTACAGAGGACAAAGAATTTTTAATGCAGTAATGGAAGAGTTGCTTGCAAAAGGAATGGATCATGCTGAAAATGTACAATATTTAATGATAATTTACCTCATTTTTATTGCTGAATATGTTAATATATAGTTTTTTTTTTTTCATTCACTAGTTGAAATTTTTTCTATAGGCTATAATTTCTGGATGTTCTGCTGGAGGATTAGCTGCAATTTTACACTGTGATGGATTTAGAGAACTATTACCTAATGGAACTAAAGTTAAATGCGTCTCCGATGCTGGTTATTTTGTTAATGTGTATGAATATGATCCTTTAATTTTCTCTTTATATACCTTTTTTTTCTTACTTATTTAAAATTTCTATAGAACATTTAATGAATTAATATGTTTTTGTTGTATAACAGAAAGGATATCTCAGGAGATTATTATATTGAAGATTATTACAGTCAAGTTGTTGAAACACATGTACTAATTCTTTCTCTAATTAATTTTCCCTTTTGAAAATCACTTGCATATGCTATGCCGCTAAAGTTTTTCCGAATTTTCATTTGAATGACCCTTTATGAGGCTTTCATTCATCAGTGTGTGTTTGGATTAGCGGTGAGTTAGGCAGAATCATGGTCTTCTACCGTGTTTTTGGAGAAAGCTACTCTTTAGAACTTCAATAAAATCACAGTGTCAACGTGATATCGTAAAATTTACTGTGGTTCCAAATATGCACAGAAACTTATTTGTTTTTCTATATTATTTTAGGGCTCAGAGAAGAATTTGCCACAATCCTGCACTTCAAAACTCAGTCCAGGACTTGTAAGTTTGACTTGTAATTTTATCTTGTTGCTTTGCAACTTCTACGGCGCGTTTCTAATACTTATGAATTAACATGTAGTGCTTTTTTCCTCAATATATGGCATCAAGTATCAAAACACCACTCTTCATTGTAAATGCAGCATATGACTCATGGCAGGTAAGGTTGTTTGTTACTTCTGAATATCTGTCACACAGAAGAAAATTCTTAAACCATGCTTATATTCATTGATCAATTTGTGTGTTAATTTGAAAGATGAAGTACTAACATTAGATAAGATTTATTGGATGGTAAAATAACGATCATTTGACGCGCCACTAATGTCGGTGTCAATATTGTGTCTAGTGTTTGTGTCGGTATAAGTATCGTGTCTAGTGTCTGGTGTTTGTGTCATTAATGCGACATTGTAATATTTCTTAATATTCAGATTAAGAACATTTTGGCACCTGGTGCCGCTGATCCGAATGGCCAATGGAGTAGCTGCAAGACTAATCTAAACAACTGCTCACCTGAACAACTAAATATAATGCAAGGTTAACATTTTTTTTATCTAATATATACCAAGGTATGTAATTTGTTTACTGCATTATTTTTCATTAGTTTTCTAATTTTAGTTTCATGCATAAATTTATTTTCAGACTATAGGGCACAATTCTTGGAGGCATTGAGTCCTGTAAGGAGCTCTTCATCTAATGGAATGTTCATAGACTCTTGTTATGTCCACTGCCAAACAGAACCACAAGATACATGGTTTACAAGAGACTCTCCAATGGTTGGCAATAAAGTATGCAACTGCATTCTTTCATTTCCTTCTATTTCGGGATTTGGATTCTCTGCAGTCATAGGTTTTGGATTTCAATCATTAGATGAAGATTAAATAAATGACTTGCTTTTCAAGTTTTATTATGAAGCCGATTTGATGAAGTTAGAATACAAGTCGTCTAATCTTCAGCTAACGGTTAAGATCATTTGACTTCGTTATAACATGTTTTCATTAACTCCAGGCGTGGATCTTGACCGTTAATTGAAGATCAGACGACTTGTATTTCAAGTTGTATTTTGAAGCCATTTTTTATAAGTCAGAACACAAGTCATCTAATCTTCATCTAACAGATGAGATCACTTGACTTCGACCGCAAGGAATCCACCGCGGCAATTTTTTTATTGTCTTAGCCTATTATATAAAAAAATTGAAAAGCTAATAATTTGTTTGGTGAATAATATGCAGACAGTTGCAAAGGCAGTAGGAGACTGGTTTTATGAAAGAGATCCTTCCCGTGAGATAGATTGCACTTACCCTTGTAACCCTACTTGTCAGAACCGTGTTTTGGATGTTGCAGCCTACCCAGGAATACACTAGAGAATATTCATCTGATTAAATATATTTATCATTTCTATGGTATTGAATGTAAAAATAATAATGCAAAAAATAATAAGAGAGAATGTGCCATTGCATTGAGCTTGTGTGCTAGGTGCACACAATCATTGTTTAATAATAATGTAACAATTAATTAAGTACTATGTACTCTCTTTAAGAAATTGTAAGTACTATATGTTATGGTATCACTAATTGATGTGTCTAGCTACTCTTGTAATGTGGTTATTATTATTTTTTATAATGTCTTAAAAGTTTATAATCATTAATTTGAAAATTTGGAATTAATTACGACGACGTTTGTAGCTAATTGGTAGTTATTTTCCAATAAAACAGAGTTAGACATAAAATTGAGTTAATCATAAAACTGTAAAAATTAATCATAAAATTTGTGAATACGTTTTAAGCCTTATTTTCCATTGTTCCTGTATTGAGATACTGATATTCTGCCTGCTTAATGATGAAGCTGTTTTGGATGCTAATCCAGTGCAGAAAGTGCTGATTTTTATGGAAATGGAGGCAAACTTAATAGGACAGAATCCAGTTTAAGACTTTATGCTATGCTTATGTTTTCATTTCATGCCTGTTTTGGTAATGAACTTGTAATAGAGTATTGAGGAACTAAACATCACTTTTAATAAAAAAAATAAAAATTGCAGTTCCAAAAAAATAAAAAGGCAATTTATATCAAACAAAAATCTGAATCTTAAGTAAGATCCTCACAAGACCAACTCAATCAAGTTCATGTATAATAGTTATATCATCTCAATCTCATGCTAGAACTCAACATCTACAGCAACGGCAACGGCTTGGAAGAATATCCACCATACTATTGGAAACATATTTGAACTTTCAAAGTCTGACCGTCAGGCTGAACTATTCACAACTTTTAATATTAAAATTATTAATTTTTACAGTTTTATGGTTAACTCAGTTTTATCCTAAGTCAAAATAGCTATTAATTAGTCATAAACACCGTCGTAGCTAATCTCATATTTTTTTGTAGTTTATAGGTAAAATTCAAGGAATTATAAAATAGAGGGGTAAGATTCCGGATTTTAAAATAAGGGGGTAAAATTCCGATTCATTCAAAATAGCGGGAACAAAACTGCATTTAAGTCTAGAATTAATTTGTCTTAAATAGCGGACGACAAAAATGAAAACGCGCAAGGCGCACTAGAAAACAATTAGGATGTTTTCTCTTCCAGCCCCCACGTTTTTTTTTATCCCTCGAATTTTCTGTTTTGCTCTTTAATAAAAACTTCGGTTTCTATAAACCGAAATTTTTTTTGCCTTGAAATACAACTTTAATTTCTAGAAACCGAAATTTTCTGAAATTTGAACTAGAAAAATTTTGGTTTCTACGAACCGAATTTTTTATTAAAGGCAAAATCGGATTTTTGGGGGTAAAAAAGAAACGTGAGGGCTGGGAGAGAAAACTTCAACAATTAGAGTGACAAAAAAAATCCCTTACAAGTTTCAAATTCATCATCCAAATCCAATACCAATACTTGCCGAAAATTGCTATATAGACCCCCCATCTTTGCTCCCAGGTCCCTCAAACTGACAAAAATGCACCTGATCAAATAATTCGTTAAATAGACGACGACCAAAAACCCGTTTCGTTGACAGACTGACGAAACTACCGAACCACAGTTTAATGTCTCGAACCGAACCACAGTTTCATTGTCTATCTGACGAAATTCTATGCCAACATTATAGTTTTGTTGTCTACCTGACGAAATTTTGTGTCAATATCTTTATTCCTATATTTTGTCGTCTACCTGATGAAATTTTGTGTCAACATTATAGTTTCGTTGTCTACCTGACGAAATCTTGTGCCAATATTTTTATCCATATATTTTGTTGTCTACCTGACGAAATTTTTGACCACTACCTCAAGGGTATTTTGGAATTTTAGAGGGCCTGAGAGCAAGTAGGGAGGCCTAGATAGCAATTTTCATATTTGCCCCATAATGGACCTAGTCTTGAGACCAAAACTGGGCGGATAGAAGTTATCTCTTCCAGCCCCCCACGTTTCTTTTTTACTTTTCGAATTTCCTGTTTTGCCCTGAAATAAGAACTTCGGTTTTTATAAACCAAAATTTTTTTGCCTTAAAATACAACTTTGGTTTCTAGAAACCGAAATTTCCTGAAATTTAAATTAGAAAAATTTCAGTTTCTGTGAATCGAATTTTTTATCAAGGGAAAAATCGGATTTTCAGAGGGGTAAAAAAGAAACGTGGGGGCTGGGAGAGAAAACTTCGGCTGGATATTCAAATCATCCCAAAATTGGGCCAGCTGATCCATCAAAATTAAATTTAATGTAAATTGTACAAATAAGCACATCAAAAAAAGAAAAAAATCCAAACATTATCGATAAGTTTGGTAAGAGATTTGACCCCTTGACTAGTGATGAGAAATTCAATTGTTAATTTTTATGTATGAAGTAAAACATTTCGATTCTCAATGTTTGCATATAAAAAAAATTTAGCCGAGAGAGAAAATCTACCTTGTATTGTTTTTATTATAAGATAATATTCAATTTTTAAATTAATTGATTAATGATTTATAATAGATTAAATACATAATTTATCCAATTAACCTAGAAAAATAATTATTATTATTTTTTTTTTGAAAGGAACTTTTTTCTTCTTATAATTGGAATTAGATTTGTTATTGTGAAATGACAGTGGATACTCTGCGTACAGTACAGGTAAAAAAAAGGCAAAAGTAAAGAAAAAAAAGAAGAAAAATGCCAAAACCAATTTGAATCTCAGAGTCAATGGCAGAGAAAGATGCCATCACTATTCTATTCTATACCTTCACACATTTTCTTCTGACAGAAAAAAAACACCAAACCCTCTCTCTCTCTCTTCCCTGCAAACTACTGAACTTGCTTTGTCTCATTCACTCATTTACTTCAATCATCACCAACTAAAAATGCAACCTTTTAGTTTCATCCTCTCATTTTCTTTGACCCATTTCAACCATAACACTTCATTTCACTTCAATTCTCAAAACAATGCATCACATTGCTATTTACCACTGCAGGGGTTCCTTAGTTTTGCTTCATTATAGATCTGACCCATCTAAGATAAACTAAAAAATAAAGCATTTTGATTTCTGGGTTTTGCTTTTTAGAGTGTTTCAATCATTTTCCTTCTTGTGGGTCATGGGATCCAATAGTAGCAAACCCACTTCTACTACTTCGTCTTCTTCAAGGAACTTCAAGAAGAGTTGTTCTAAGGGATTCAGAGGGTTTCATTCTTATTGTCTTGGAACTTGTTCTGGATCTCAAGATAGTGATAATGAAGACAAGGTTGAAGTTGTTTCTTAATTTTCATAATGTTATATAATTTTCAGTTATGCTTATTTTTCTACTTGTTTCTTATTTTGTTTTTTCTCCATTAAGCATTTAATTTGAGTAGATTTTTATGCTGCTAAGGATTTAGATGTTACTTTCTGGTTCTGTTCACTGTTTGATTAATTATATTTTGAAGAATATGTTTTCAATTTTTTCATGCAGTTTCTGTTTTTGTTTTTCTTTAACAAAATGTAATGTATGTGGTAATGGTATACTGGTGTTGGTTTTACATAGTTGAATTTCAAATTCTTGATGATATGATTCTCATCATATATACATATATTTGATTTAACAGCAGAATTTTCAATATTATTGCTTCTAATGTAAAGGTGTCGGACTCCGGTTCTTAATATTAAAAAATGTTTATTTTTTAGATACTTTGAATAACTAATGCATCTAACCTACATTATTGGCCGGATACATTAGTTACTCAATGTATCGAAGAAGTAAATTTTTTCTTATAAAGAACCAGAGAGAGTATTTGCTTAGGTTAGTGTAAATAATGTTGCTTTATGTCTCTTTACATTAATAGTTAATTATATGATTGGATAATCATGCTTCATATTTTCTTAATTTCTTTTCAAATATTGTTCTATTAAGTGTCAGCTTAGTGGTAAAAATTTGACCTTGTAATCTCAAGTGAAGGAGTTCAAATTCTTTTACAGATAGTTTTAAAATAACCATTGGTATCACTTCAATATAACTAACTGTATTATATTAATGACAATTTTGTTTGATTAGGACATTGTTATGTGGTCCTAATTGTAACTAATGACAATTCTGTAGGTTTGTGATCAGAATAAAGTAAATGGCAGTGATGTTACATATGCTGATGACAATCTATCTGACTCAGATGAGATGAAATCGAAGTCTTTTGGAAAGGTTAAAGCTGGTGATAGTGACACTACTTGTATGCCTAACATCTACCTCGATGAGTGTCGTGAAACAACGATCCCTAACAATACTTTGTCTGGAAGTCATACCAGTTCTGTCCACGCTTCTTCAACTCATTCGTTGAATTCTACTAGTCGATTCCTTTCTCGGTTCCGCATCAGTCCCAGTAATAAAACCTTCAGACTTAGCAGATTTATCGGTTCGACGTCATCAAGGCCTTGTCCTGTTTCTTCTACAAGTCTCTCAGAATTTGACAATGGTGCTGAGCATAATCTACGTCCAGGACCTTGTAGCAGTTTGTTTAACAGAAATGAATCACCACGGTGTCATGAAGATATTCCTAATAATTTAAGGTCAAATATGTCAGGATCAGGTTCGCCTTGCAGCATGCAGCGCAGTCTCAGCAGTGGCATTGGTGCAAGAGATGAGTTGGATGTAAACTTATATTCTTCTTCAAGAATTCGAGCAGAGACAGAACATATTGAGACTAGACATGTAGATCGACGAAATGGAGCTCGAGAACCAGTTGAGCAGAATGTTCGTTTTAGTCGAACTTTAAGTGTTGGAAGGCTTCGTGACAGAGTTCTTCGTCGATCAACATTATCTGACCTTACCTTTTTCCCTTTACAACAAGAGAGAGAACTGAGAGATGATAGTCAGAATACTCAAATGCAAGCAGTGGAGGCAGATTCAAGAGTGTCACCATTGGATCATAGCAGTATTAGTTCTTCTACATCTAGATATCCTCCATCTAGTATGTCTAACTCCATGTTTAGCAATCAAAACTATGACATTGAAACCTCACGTTTGCGACAAGGTAGGTATCAGGATCTACTGGAGCATAGGTCCAATTTCCTTGAACGGAGAAGAAGAATACGGTCACAGGTCCGTTCTCTTCAGCGGTTGGGTAGCCAGTATGAAAATCAATCTGCACATGAGAGATCATGTATCTTGTCTGGTCAACATAGAAGTGCTCGTTGTATGTGCCGATTAAGAAATCGTGACACTAATTCAAATGATGATACCGGTGCTAGAGCTAGCATATCAAGAATTGTTGTACTTGCGGAAGCCTTATTTGAGGTAACTTTAATAATGCTTAATATTTTGAAGAACATTATTTATTTTTTTTATTTACAATTTGAATCTTTTGTACATATTTTAATTAGGTTCTAGATGAAATTCACCAGCAATCTGTGGTTTTATCTTCCCATCCTTCTGTATCTTCTATTGGATCCGTTCCCGCACCTGTCAATGTTGTGGAATCATTGCCTGTCAAGTTATATGAGAAGTTGCATAAAGAAGATACTACACAGTAAGTACTTTACCGCCGTTTGGAGGATTTGAAAATTTGGAGGATTTCATTATTGTACATAAAGGTTCGGCGACAAAAAGTGCAAATTGGTCACAATAGAAGAACTAAAAGTGCATTTAAACCTAATTATTAACTACTTATTCTAATCTGATTAGCGCAAATACATGTGGATTGGACTATATACTCGAATGTTAAAATTGTAATATAAATGTTACTATTCTAACACTCTAAGTAACAGACATTTAGGAAAGAAACAAATATGCAAAGTCATGTCATAGGAGGCCACTATTGCTTTTTGTAAGTTAAAAGGTTTTATCATGGAAATATACATACTGTGTACCATTTTCGTATGTAATTGGTGTGTTACTTGTTATCAGTTATCACTTGCATCGTGTGCATGTGTATGTGCATAATTAGTATACATGTATGTTTTTTCGGACCTTTTTATTTTTCTACTCTTTAACATGCCTAGTGTGGTATTTCTCTAATATTTGATTACAATAATAGATTTTCTGTTTGCATCTTTAACTATGTAATTTCTCAGATGCTATATATGTCTTGTGGAGTATGAGGATGGAGACAGCGTGCGAGTTCTGCCTTGTCATCATGAATTTCATAGAACATGTATAGACAAGTGGTTGAAGGAGATTCACAGGTATGAGAAAAAAATGGAGTGCAGTGCTAGTAAAATACCATTTCATTGCAAAACTTGTTTAATGTTGTACCATTCTATGGTCATGCACCCTAATATATGACAATGATCATTATATATATGGTTGAATCTAGACTGAATCCTTAACTATCAAATGCCATTGGTTTTCACTATTGTGGAAAAAACCAAAGATTTCATCTATCACTAGAGTTGCACATTTGCACCATTTCTCCTCCAATACAAAGCACCTCAAACATATGCATATTACCGGTACATACGAGGAACTAGAGATCCACGTGCATCTGCATAAAACCACTTCAAAAGCGAAGAATTTAGCATACATATTTTCAATCATGGGACACCTTCCCCGTTTTCAAACTAACATATTTATCTTCTATGTGAAGCTCTTCAAATGTTTTCTGACAAATCAACATAACCTATAAGATTAAGTATATTGAGTTTCATCTTGTTTCAATATCTGGCAGACAAAACAATTACGGATATAATTAGACGAGGCATTGTTGACTGTCGCACTGAGCGCACATTGTAGTCCTCCTCTAATGATGTTTTGGGATTTTACACCTTAAAAAGAATGCCGCATTTAACTTTTTTTGATCTCTTCACGTGTAATAAATTTGTTACCTACAATTTATATTAATGCAACTCCACATGCTCTTGAGAGCCTTTGTATGTATCTAACCTCTTCAATTATACACAGGGTATGTCCACTATGTCGGGGGAACATCTGCGTTTCTAGCTCACCGCCGACTCGGAACTTTAGCGGCTAGTTTATTAATCAGCATCTGGTTTGAAACAGTTGATATTTTATGTGGAGAATATCAGAAGTTCAGTCATTTTGTTCTGGTATTTTCATGATTATTTACTCCAAAATGCAGAATAAACATGACAAAAGGGTGCTTGTGCATGTTGTATTTTAGATGTTGATTATTTTTTTTTTTGAAGAAGCTAAACTAGCCCACTTAAATTGGCACCAGTGAGAATCGAACCTGAGAACTTAAGAGGAGCATTCTTGGTATCTATTGGAATAGATCATCATGTAAAAGTAAATATTACATAGTTTGATCTTTAGTTCATAAATATTGTTAGGTGGATTCTTTAGTTAAAGTGTGAACTCAGTCCGCACTTTATGTAGGGAACTGTGTTTTTCTAATGACATCCCCTCCTCAGATTGTTTTTCTTATGCAGCTCTCTTGATGAATATTAGGTTTGTTGAATGGAATTATCTCGATAATAATTATGATGTTAAAACTTAGGATAGTTCTATCTCGACGCATCTTCAACTACATCTTGATTAAACTTTTTCCTTCATGCTTGACTTTTCTTTTAATCTCTTTGATCACCTGATAACTCAGCTTTCCATTGATTTCGTCACTCAAACTGAACTCTAAGATTTGGTAACTTGCTCCTGTGCCAAATCTGCCTCAGGGATAGAAGAAAAGATAGAAAAATAAGAGAACTCTCTAGTTTCTCAACAGAACTTGTTATTGCTTGATAGAAAATACTCTGGATGGAGTTATTCTAACAAGCGTTTTAAGGGCTCTTCTTGAGTCTATGTAAAAATAATTGTCTTTTTTAATTGCCCTCACTCGTTAGCATAACATATATAATTATCTACTCTGTGTATAAACACGCAGAGGAGACACAATCACACTTTCAAAAATAAGCTCATATCTTTGTTTACTTAGAGAGAGTAATTAAAGAGTGGAAGACAATCACACTTTCAAGAAGAATGAGATCGGTTGTTAATTGTGGCACTCATGATTCTCTTTTTGCCAGGAATACCAAATGAAATTTATGACCCTATATTAGTAGATAAATGTGATAATCTTTGGGGTAAAGAGACTAGGGATGGTTGAAGCTGAGGATGGTGGTGATGAGAAGGACAACAACGCTGACGATGAACAAAAAATTATATGTAACCACCTATTTTTTAGGTTAAAAATACTTCAGAAACACATGCTTAACCACTATACTAAAAAAATAATTGATCTAGGACGAAATTTTTTATTACATAACAATTCATATTTTCGTCTCAATTCATATGTGGGGCGGAATTTGGGACAAAATTCGGCTATGACAAATTAGTTAATGAAATCATTATGTGTTTTAGAAAAATACATAAGTTAACAATGGATCCAAATTAGGATTTGTCCAAGAGTATTAATTTATGTTAATAAAGCCCTAGCCTTAGATCTATCAACAAAAGAAAATTTTGCTGCGAAAAACATATTTTTTGTCAGCGACAATAATAGTTGTCGCAAAAAACACTAGTTATGATAGTGGAATTAATTGTTGCTGAAAAACACTATTTATGTCATCGGCATTAATTGTTGCTGTAAAACACTAGCTATGGTATTGATATTAATTGTCCTTGCAGAACTTTTCGCAACGACACTTATGCCAACGATATGCAGCAACAATTTTTTTCGCTGCGAAAAGCACATTTTGCAGCAACTTTGTATGTCGCTGTCAAAAATCACATTTCTTGTAGTGTATGGACGCCTCACGTCATCCATAATGTTGTGACCGACGCTTCGCATCCTCCTGGCTATGGACGCATCACGTCGACATACAAGAAAAGCTCCTTTTTGCTCAATCTAAGCGCCTTGCGACATGCTCTCTACCTCTTGCAATTGCAACGGTAACAAAATTCTATTTTGCGATTTCAAACAAATTAATCGTGATGCCAACTTCTCATATATTGTTGAAATAATAAATTTTATAATATTAATATTTTTGTAGAGAACATAAATAATGTTTTTGAATCAAGTTTATATTAGATATCCGTAAACATAAACAACATGATGCAAATATAAATGGTTATAATTTTCTCCTGAATCAACCATATCCTCTTGTATTATTAAAATAAAAATTGACATAATAAAAACAAAACAAACACAAGTTTTATTGCTCACATAACATAATTTAAAACAAACATATATAGAGGTGGACGATTCATACTAATTAGCAACCAAATCCTATCCACTGCCACCAAACACAGCCTTAAGCTTCTTAGCTTGTTCAGGATCAAGAAGAGTAGTCTTTGAAACTGTGGAAGTTGATAAGTTGTTACCAAATAACAAAACATCAACTAATTGAAGGCTTGGATTTGAGCTACTATAAACTGCATAAGTAATAACTTTTTCAGCACCAGAGTTAACCAAAAATTGCACTAGTCCTTTTGGAAAAACCATAACATCACCAGGATTAAGAGTTTTCACAATAAGTTTTGTAGGTGTAATAAATCCAGCAATTAATCGGCCTTTAACTAAGATTAATAACTCAGTTGCATCAGGATGAATGTGCATTGGTGCAGTTCCATTTATATCAATTTGACCCGTTAGTGCAGAGATACCAAGTCCATTAAGACCTGGTAAATTATTGACTTTTACAGTTGTTACTCCATTATTAAAAGGTGCTTTTGTTTTTGGAGGAAAAAAACCAGACAACACAAAATCATTGACTGTTACTTTTGTTTCTGACTTGCATGGATAGCCTGAAGGGGTGTTTGGAAGGTGTAAGTCTGCTACACAAAAATCAGAAGAAGAAAAATAAGAAGAAGCATAAGAGGTAGTATATGATGAGAGAAGAGCAAAAAAATATAAAATAATGTGATTCATTTTCATCTTTTGAAAATTGGATGTGCTATGTAAGAGAATAATGAGATTGGTTTATATATAGTGTTAAATAATATTCTTACTAGGTGTATGGATCTTTAATTAGCATGCTTAGTAGCTGTATAACTTACTTAGCAAGTAATAATTTCATTAAAGCAACATAACCTTAGAGTCATTGTTAGAAATAATATAAAACCATTGATGTGACAAATCCTAAACAACTTAAGCTTTTGGGATAATTGGTTATTTGACATGGTATCAGAGCCTTTATGACTAAGTGGTCTAGGGTTCGATTCCCGCTCCCCTCACTTTCTAATTAAAAGTGGAATTTAAGCATATGGTAGGTGGGCCTATGCATTATCCACGCTTCAAGTCCAAGTGGGCTCTTGCGTGAGGGGGCGTGTTAGAAATAATATAAAACCATTGATGTGCCAAATCCTAAACAGCTTAAACTTTTGGGATAATTGGTTATTTGATAGTCATCTTGCATTGCATTATGTAAGCTATTCATAAGTAATAAATGTCTATTTGTCTATGTACTTGTTCTCTCCGTCACAAGTTGTTTTGACTATATTACATAAATAAATAAAAAATATAATTAATGTTTTATGAAAAAGAGAAATTATGATTTAATTTATAAAACTGTTCTTTAGTAATGGAAGAGTGGGTAGTACGTAGCCGGATATAAAGAACTGAAAAGTTCATTGATGTGTATAGTTAAATGAGCTAGTTCATCAGTCAAACAAATCGAACAATATATAGTTTATATTCAACTCAATTGGTAGTGGAAATTGATTGAACATGTACTTGAACCCTAGAGAACATGGTTCGATTCTCACGAAAGATTAAAATCCACTAGTGAAGAGGGTGAAAAAGATCGTAAGATGATAAATAGAAGTAGCTTCCGTGAAAAAAAAGTTAAGAGTTTGCAAATAGAAAAATCATCAAAGAAACTTGTTTAAAGAAAAAATCTAAGCAAGTTATCAAACTCTTCAAAGCAAGCCATACAAAGCTATCATTCACGTATTTGTCTTCAAACAAATAGTTTAAGCTTGCTGAACACCTTTCATAAACAAAGTGTTATTTGAACACTTTCATTGTAATTGCTCAAGTCTGTTCTTTGAGATAGATTGAGTGTTTTTCAAGTAAAGAAAAACATTGTGTAAGCCTGTTGAGGCTCAAGAATACAAACGTGTATTTGATCCGGTAGTGATCAAAGGTTGATTGGTGCCTAGATGATTCTGAGCCGAGCATTTTATTGGATAATCTCACAAGGTTGTCGAGACTGGACTAGCCCAAGTTTGGGTGAACCAGGATAATTCTCGTGTGTTTATTGCTTCTAAACTTCATCATTATCACTCTCTAAACACACACACACACACACACACAAACACTCACAACTAACTTTTACAAGTTCAGCTTTAACTTATTTTAGAGTTCTCTGATCCTAAACCTAATCAAATCAACAAACAACTAAAAATCAATTAATATATTTTCAGAGTGTTCTGATCATCACATTTAAATTTCAGTTGTTATAATTCAGAGTTTTCTGGTCCAAGAAACTTTAAGATTGTTTTGTCTTTATAATTTTTTCCAGAATCTCTGGTCTTTGCTTTAACAATATTTCATAACATCCAGAGTTCTCTGGTCCAGATTATATAATCCAATTAAAAGAAATATTATCTTGAATTATATTCTTGCAGATAAAGAAATTTTAAAAAGGGTCACAATTCAAACTTCCCTTTCTTACGACATTGTTTTTTTTTTTTTTGTTGTTGATAAAATCTCATTGAAGGACAATTAAGAAGAAACCACAAAGCTCATATCTTTTTGTATATGAGGCATAATACAATCATGGAATTTTTCTCTTCCCACCCCCCAGCACTCTTTTTAACCCCCCGTAAAACCAATTTTACCCCTGAAAAAGTCAACTACGGAACGTATAAACCGTAGCTTTAAAAAAGAAATTTGCTTCGGTACGCATTATCCGAAGGCCTCTTCGGGTAAAATAATCCGAACCCCTTTAATATAGTAACAGAAACACGCCAGTTTCTGTCATTTATCAAAAACAAAATTTAAATTAAGGGTTTGGAGCCAAGAGGGAGGAAAAGTTGAAGTGCGATTTTGAGCACATAATCAACTCATTTCATCACTTAATTTGAACAAGTAAGTAAATTCTATGCACTTATGATCATTAATTTCTGTTTTGTTCAATTTATGTTGTTTGGAGCCTCTCTTGATTTTTTTTTCAATTTCTGAGTTGTGATGAATGTTGCTTATGTTGATTAATGTGTTGATCATGGGTTGTTTGTGGGATTGGGTAGTTGTTTTAATCAATTGCATGTTGGTTATATAGTTTAATTTGAGTATGGACATAGTGTTTAGGATTTAGTACTCCAAGTGTTTGGTAAAATGATTGAATGAAAATAATTAGTAATTGGATTCTGATTTTGTATTGTTTGTGCATCAGTAGAATTGGTTTGGTATGCATGAATATTGTTGAGTTTTTATTTGCCAAATTTGTGTACATT
Organism: Trifolium fragiferum; assembly: GCA_954870985.1. Classification (NCBI taxonomy): domain Eukaryota; kingdom Viridiplantae; phylum Streptophyta; class Magnoliopsida; order Fabales; family Fabaceae; genus Trifolium; species Trifolium fragiferum. The sequence goes on from OX940792.1 coordinate 23,717,639, forward strand.
CGTATTGATTACGATTTTTTCCGTTTTGGTAGATATGGAAGAAGAACAAGACGTCGATGTTGGGCAAACAAGGCTTGGTAGGGAGAGTCAAGCACATGCTTCTGCACGTGTTGGTAAACCTACTCGTTCCAAAAGAGGACGTAGGAAATCACCGGTTCCGTTAGCAACGCCTAATGATGAAGCGGGTGGTTCCGGGGCGGTTTCTTCACAACGGCGTCGAAGAGTTTCGCAGGATCAGGTTGAAGTGGATGCAACTGAAGCGGAGGCAGCTGAAGTCGAGGCACCTGAAGTCGAGGCACCTGAAGTCAATGAAGACGGAGTAGTCGAGGCACCTGAAGGAGGGTATGGTGGTGGACCGACAGATTTGACCCTATTGCACAGTTATCATAATCATAGGGCAAATTACATATGGAAAGCTAGAAACTTTGAGGACAAGGTATACAATAAATCAAAAAAAAATTATTTAAAGTATGTTTAACAAAATAGTTTTATAATTGATCAATGCCAATACTAATTCTCGATATATATCGTATGTTTGATTTTGTAGCATTTAAAGAAGGTGATGCGGTCCTTAGCGAATGGGAAGAAGGTGATCAATCTTCCAAAGCTTCCACGCGGAAATGATGAGAATTCGTGGTTTTGGAACGTCGTAGACGCAACCGGGCTAGAGCCGCTCACTAGGACAAATTATAGCGTCATTGACCATGGCTTGATGACGGCATTTGCAGAGCGTTGGCATTCGGAGACAAACAGTTTCCACCATCCCATAGGCGACCAATGCCTACTTCATTTACCGATCACGGGATCGATGTTGGACTATGAGCGGATGACTAGGATAGAAGGAATTGAGATGGTTGTTAGGAATTTAGGACTTGATGAGGAGGACGTGCGGCAGATGTTTAAAAAAACTAATGGATGCCATATTAAGTACCATGTGTTACAGGCTTGCTACGTGGAAAACAAGGAGGCCGCGGTGGCAGCGCAAATTGCCGGGAGGCCAATGGAGGAGATAGTTGTCTTGAGAGAGAGGTGCATCAAGGCATTTTTGTTGTTTTTGGTTTGTTGTACGATTTTCAGCAACAAGAGCCAAAATTATGTTGACGTTGTGTATCTTCAGTACTTTGCGGACCTGACTGAAGTGCATAAGTGGAACTGGGGTGCTGCTGCGCTGGTATATCTTCAGCGATACATGGCAGATTCTACTGAATGGAGTTGCGGTCAAATGGCCGGATACATGTCGTTGCTTCAGGTATGAATACTTAATTCAAAGAAAATTAAATTAAATTTTGTTAATTGTAAAAATTTGATTTAATTTTTAACCGTTGATATTTTGAAAATTTGAATATAAAAATTTGATTTAACTATTTTTTTCATCGTGTGAAATAATGTGTTATTAACGTTAATATTGATTATTTAAATTTTTAGGGATGGATCTTGTCGCATTGTCCCCGACTTAGTGTGTGGCGTGTGGATGATAATTACAACGAAACAATGCCACGGTGTGCGAAGTTTATACCGGGACAAGGACATAAGGATCCAGCGGCTTATAGGGAGCATTTGGATAACATGCAGATGCCAGACTTTATGTTCACTCCTTATGAAAGCCATCGCCATGTGAAGCCGTTGATCGATGTTTGTTGGTTTTCTGGTTGGTTAAGGTGCGGAGATAAAAAAGGAATGCATTTGCCTGAACGTGTGCTTAGGCAATATGGTTATGTGCAAACCATTCCTAGAGATCCAGCTGCCTCAGCTCCTGATACTATGACTTTGGAACAGATTGACCAGGTGTTTTTGGAAGAGATGGAGTCGAGATTGATTGAGGGAGACATGAGAGGCGCGGCAGTTCAGAACCCTTGGGACCATCAGCTTGGCTACATGGCTTGGTATCACAAAGTCTCGCACCCTAAAATGCTCCGACCAGAGGCACATCAACAACCTCCAGCTGAACCACCACATTTGGAGGTTTTGATGGAGCAACAATATATGGGTGAGTCGAGAGATATGTTTCAGATCTGCAATGATGTGCGGCTTGAGCTTGAGAGGTCGATTCGAGATGGTGAGGCGTCGCGGGGTACTCCGATCTACGACACCGTACAACGCGTTCTTGCAATGGTGAGCCCTGCAACTGTTTATACAGCGAGGCGTAGGCGTCCTGGTGCACCTATGTACCCTTACCACGGTTGTGCACGAGCAACGTAGTAGTTGTGATGTTATTTTTGAAACTTGATGTATTTTGAACTTAATTTGGTTTGGACTTGTATGATGTTATTTGGTTTGGACTTAATTTGTGACAATTAATTATGTAATGTATAATATTATGGCTTTGTTTAGTTTTGTTATTTTTATATTTGTTATTCGCATATCGCGTTAATATTTTGTGTGCGCGTAAAATTCTGCTATGGACAGGTTTTGGAACCCCTTGGTTGTGCATTCTGACTTGCAATATTTGGCTGTCTGTGAACTGGTATACTTCGGTGAAGGTTTACCGAAGCCTTCTATTTTCAAAACCTTCGGATTCTGCGTTCCGAAGTGGGTGTAATTCACGTTTCATTGTCTTCTGTGTTCATTTTATTTATTATTTTTATTTAACTTTTATAAACTTTATTTATTTATTTGGTTTTTTTTCATATATTTTTAATGCTTTATTTATTTTATTGTCGGATCAATCTGAGACGTTCAAAGTGTGTATACAATTCTAGGCGTTAAAAGTGTCGGTGGAAATTTAACCATGCAGAAAAAATGCGATAATATCGATACATGAAAAATAATAAAAACATGAAGATAATAAGATTACACGGAGAATAAAAAAACGATACACAGAAAATAAAAACATTACACGGAGATTAAGAACATTACACAGAAAATGAAAACATTACACGGAGATTAAAAACGTAACACAGAAATTAAAAACATTACACGGAGAATAAAATAAAAAACATTACACAGAATATCAAAACATTTCACGGAGAATAAAAAAAGTTCAACGGATCCTTAGTTGTTACCATAGTTTCGATCTTCCGGTCGAACACAACATTCAAGGATGGTTTCAACGGATCTCTTCAGTGTCGCATCTAACTCGATAGGATCCTTTCCATGATACTGCTTGAAAATTGAAAGCATGGTGTCAACGTCGTCGTTGTTTTCAATTTTCATTTTGGTGAAACTTACTCGTCCGTTGGAATCAATTGAAGGCTTTCGAAACGTGATAGAAGTGACAGTTCTGTTGTCGTTGTCGTCCGCAACAATTTGATTCAGCTGCTGTTTGAGACCATTGAATGTTTCGTCATCGTTAATTCGAAACAACTTCGGACTACCGTTGTTGAAGTAAATCGCTGAAAGGTGAGTTCGCATTCGTTGAGTGCATGAAACATCCATTTTTTTTATGCCTTTGTTTCTTGAGGTGAAGCCAATATTTATAGAAGGTTAATGCAAATTAATAACGGTGGTTGTGCGTTAAATGCGGTTGGTGCAAATTAAAAGCGGTTGGTGGAAATTTAATGCAGTTGGTGCAAATTAAAAACGGTTGTTGTAGATATCAATGCGGTAAAAAAAAACGTAAAATTTAATGCGGTAAAATTTACAACGAAACGTACACATATAAAAACATACTGCTTTAATTATTTTGCAAACATATTACAACATAAAAAGATGGAAATTAAAGTTCATGACGCGGTAAAATAAAATACAACAATTGCATAATATCATAAAAACAACAGAATTAAAAAGACGACAATTTAAAATACTAGCTTACAACTCCTTCATGATTACTCAACTATCAAAGTAGCATACAAACGTGGATATTTCGGATCAATTAAGCAGTCACCGAACATAGACACCACATCGTCATCATCTTTCAACTCTTTCCACTTGTAAATACGTGTTGCGTCGTCGTAATTCAGAATATCACATGCCAAACTCATGTAATGATCGTAATGGAAAATTTGGTCAATTTTGATTTGTTTAGCGTATTTGGCCTGGTACAAACGTTAGATCTTATTTATGAGAGACCTTATAGTTGTCAATGTATCATTCAACTCAGCAGTAAACAATTCATCGATTCCCCGAAACTTGATAGTAAATGGATAGGATTCAGCAACATAATTTTGAGACATGTTTGAAAAAAAATTGCTTACTTTAGGTTCGATGGTTAGACACTTAAGGTTCGATGGTGACACACTTATTTATAGTATATACAGAATTAATCGTAACCATTCATAGTGTCGGCAAAATCAAAACCGTCGAAAGTGCGATACAGCAATTTATATTCGAATTTGACAACCTGTCAAAGTGTCGGTGCATTTTGAGTCGTTCAAAGTGTCGGCAAAATCGTAGCCGTTCAAAAAGTGTCGGTGCAATTCTCACCGTTTATAATGTCGGTGAATAATAATATTAATATCAATAATAATCATAACTTCACAAAAAAAAAAAAAGTATCAGACTACTTCGGCTTTTTCTATCCGAAGCCTGTGGCAGCACCACCCCCCATAACTCTTTCCCCCCCCCCCCCATATGCGTTCATAAAAAAAAATAAAAAATTAAAGTACTTCGGATTCTACGTTCCGAAGCCTGTGACAGCACCACCCCCCATAACGCTTCCCCCCCCCCCCCCCCCAATAGGCTTGGCCTGGCCTGGCTTGGCAAGGCGCGCGCGCGAGCAAGCCTGGCTTGCTGCAAGTTGTTTTGGCAGTTAAGTTTGTTACAGCTAGGATTAGTAGTAGCCTATAAATAAGACTCAAGGGTCATGTAAAATGCAGTTGTTGAATGTACATTTGATTCCTAACACAATTAAATTAGTTTTTCTTCACCCTTGAAAATCATCATCATCATTATCAAATATTGATTGACAAGGCTTGTAAATAGTTTTTCTTCTAACAGCAAACATGACATTACTATGAGATTATTAGTTTTCTATATTCATGCTAAACAACTCATCTCATTTTACCATACATCTGATCAAATTAAATGAAAATGACTAATTCGGATTGTGCGTTCCGAAGCTATGGGAAGCACCACCCCCCATGACTCTTCCCCCCCCCCCCAATAAGCGTTCATGTTTTACACTACTTCGGATTCTGCGTTCCGAAGCGCTTCGGACTTTATAATCCGAAGTACCTTTTAGCAGAGTTATGCAGCAATTGTTAACAGACAGAACCTGTATATTTTGTATACAGCTTAAATTGTACCTGTAAAAGACCAGACAATACAATAATGGTAACTTCGAATACGTATATGTCATAAAATAGGTAAATTCGATTACATCATATAATTCGATTACATAACTTTCATTAATATAGTAATATTGCCAAAAAAATACATGCCGCTTTACAATAACATCAAAGTTCAAAACTATTGCCAAAAAAATCATAGGTCATGAACTTGAGTCGTCAATCTACAAAAAAGCGAACATGTTGCACCAACCAAACTATCACGCACTGTCAAGTCAAAGCAATAGAGGATTGTCCTTGCTAGAACCAATGCCAACAATTTTTTTTACTTTACTCTTCCTATTCTTTAAAGCTTCCTCTCTTTCAACATCCATTAATTTTTCAAACAACGCAATTCTATCCATGAAAGGGTACTCCCAAGCCATAGCTTCATCAGTACAATATTGCCTCCACTCACTATTTGGCTTTGGTAAAATAGCACCGGCCTTCAACTTAACTTGAATAAAGTGACCCGGAATCAAACCTAAACACAAAATGCGTGATTCGGGATCACCTGGTGGTTTTGATCGAAGCGGGAAAAAAGTCTCACTAACTCCGTTAATGGGTGATGTCAACTCGACTACAATCCTATTATAGTAAGTCGCAATCACATGACCCATATCCGGAAAAGTTAGCCACTTTTCCAAAGGAGCTACACCGTGTCTAGTACTTCTAATGCTCGGGTGCAAAGCTCCTAAAATGTAGTCAACACGATCCTTGCCACCAAACACATTCTCATACAATTTCCTATGCGATTTAATCTCCCTTATCATGTTAAGCTTAACCAACTCATAATCATCCTCATTTCCATTTTCATGCAATGCAACAACACGATATCCGCAATAGCCGTCACCCACAACATCGACAACATCTTCAATATAAGGTTCCATGAACTGAGGCATAAACTTGATCAATGGATTAGTAACTTGCGAGCTTTGGGTTGGAGTCCACTTACCCAATAGGGAACTCTTTTGAGATGAACATGAAGTCTTATCTTGTGAGACTTTACATTCCGGATACTTTATGTTAACATGCTCCCAATCTGACTTCTCTCGTTCCGTCGAAGTACCAACACCAGCACCCTTCTTTTTGACAAACTTCGGTTTTCCAATCACAACCGGACTTGTCAAAGTAGTAGTTGCAGGAAAGGCTAGTTCTCGAAGCTTGTCTCTAATTTCTGCTTTCATGCTCACATCAACGGTCGCCAACCGCTCCTAAAATAAACAAAAATAAATATTTTAATCAAAAATGACACAACAAAAATGTTATAAAATAAAATAAATAACATTTGTCAATATAACAAAATAAACAACAAAAATGACACAAAATAAATATGATAATAAATAACATTTGTCAAACCTTAATGGCTTCAAATTCAGCCACGCAAGAATAATCATCATGTTCTTGTTCAACACCGTCACCGAAGTCGATCACTAACTTCTTCCACTGCACGTCTATCTCATCAAGTGTAATTGGAAGTTTGTTGCGAATCTTCTTGGCAATTACACATGCACACGGCAAGCCAAATGATCTTGATATGACACAACCACACTTTTTAGGATCCATACCACACTCCTTCGATCTTTTAGCTTCATGGAAAAGAATGTCCATCGCCTTTCGAGATATTTTAAAAATTAATAAGGCATACAAAAACTTTTGCTCACCAAATCTATGCTCTTCAACATTCAAACTGTGACCAAAAGCTGTTTTGACGGTGCTAAATTGACAAATCAACATATTTTCAATTGCCTCCCAAACCTTCATTAAATCACCGTTACCGTCGGGCAAGAACCTCTTCAATTGGCCATGCGCCGATTCAGCCCTGTTTGTAGTCGTGTTCCCAAAATGCATGATATTATCAGTCCATGCTCTCACCACTTTTGTTCTATCCGTATCTAGTACGGTTTTTTCAACATAATTCAAAAATCTTGGAAATTTCTCACAAACCTTCCTAAACTCCACAAGTGACTGCGCATAACATTCCTCTGTTTGTGACTCCAACACAGCCTCGAATCTATCCATTATCCCCTGAACGAGCTATGAGTGATTCCCTTCATCGCCGTCTCTTGTTTTGCAAAGTGACTTGCACTTACCAACAACATTTTTTAAAACGTGGTAGCGACAAACAAGAGGCGATGCATCCGGAAAAACTGTCTCAACGGCATTCATAAGAGCTGCATCCCGGTCAGTCACTGTCACCTTAGGTCCTAGGTCTTGACTGGTCAAGAGGCTCCGACAATGTTCTAGTGCCCAAGTGAAGTTGTCGATTTTTTCATTCTTGATGATGGCAAATGCAACATTGAAGGTATTGCCGGTCGACGTACAACCAACCATCTCAAACAAAGGCCTTCCATACCTGTTTGTTTTGTACGTCGAGTCCATTAACAACACACTTGGGAATGTGTTGAACAACGCCACACTAGTAGGATGAGCAAAAAATAAATCTTGAACCAAAGTAGAATAAGCTTCAGATCTACTTTTGAAGACGTAATTCTTTTCCTCCAAACAATGAAAAAGCTGTTGCATTTCGTTCCTCGGACCCCTTGCTTGTGCTCTTAATCTATGACGTGCATTGTAGAGTTGTTTCTTATTTGTGGTATTATCCGGATCCCTCTCCTTCAATGTTGTGATAATATTCCTAGGCGGGACAAGGTTTCTCGTCAATTCAGCAACAACCTTCATATCTTCGGGTTTCAAACGCCCACAAATTAGATGTGCATCCAACTCTCTATCAAATGCATGATTGTGTGTGCCATTAAAGTTTCCATTCTTGGCTAGCAAGGAAATAACCACGGAGTTTGAACGGGCAATTGCATTTTCGCGTTCCCGTTTCTTCAAATTTTAACTTCTTACTTGTCGGCTTGTAAACGCCTCCTCTTTCACAACCCAACACAAGCTTTTGTTTTCTCTTTCCATCACCGTAGTCTGAATTCACAATCACAATTGCAAACCGTAACTCCACCCCTCTTGCCCGAACCCACTTAATTAATTCGTCACGCGTTTGAAAAGTTTCAGCCCTCAAAAAACTTGATGTTACATCAACTTCAGTTGCAGCAGGAGCAACGGCAGAACTTGATGTTACATCAACTTCAGCAGGAGGTTGAGAGACAGCTAGTGCCGGTGGATGACAGTTGACAGGGTCGGCTACAGACACAACTTGCTCAACACGTAACCCAAGTACAACTTGTCTCGAATCATGTACCATATCTACAAGTAAATAATAATTTCATATCAAATACAAACCATAACCAAACAATACAAATCCAATAATCAATAATAATTAATCTAAGCTTAACACTGTACACATACAACTAAAATTCATTTTTTTTAAAAAAAAAACACTTACAAACCAATAGAATACATAACCACTCACTCTATCTAACATTCAACAATATGGAATACAAATAAAGCAATAAGCATTAACATATAAGTCAAAACCTTAATACAACACAGTAGCACAGTAGCAGACTAGCAGGAAAAAAAATACTAAGTTAACTTTGGAACGCGTTTTCCGAAGGGGCTTCGGTTAATATTACCCGAAGCAATCTGTCAGAGAAGTTCGGAAACCTAGAATTTGACAGACTAATATAACAGTTTAAAACAAAAATTAATCGGTTTAAAGCTAAATTTACCTTATGTTTATGCTTGGATGAGTGTTGATTCGTGTAGAGTACTTCCCAATGTTGCGTTTGAGCCCCAAATGCGTTGAAACCGATTTTTCTCCAAAGAGAGGAAGAGATTGAGTGTGAAGATGAAGAAGTTAAATGAGCAGGTTCTGGGTTTATAAGGTTAGACTTCGGAACGTATTGTCCGAAGGGGCTTCGGGGAAGGTTTTCCGAAGCAAATGTTTATTTTACAGAGGCTACGGTTTTTACGGTCCGAAGTTGACTTTTTAGAGGGTAAAAAGGGAAATCGGGGGGGGGGGGGGGGGGGGGGGGGGAAAGAGTGTTGGGGGGTGGGAAGAGAAAAATTCACAATCTTGAACAAAGTTTGTCCAATCCATATTAGGCTCCGTTTCAGCCCATTTCGCAAGCACATGGGCGACCCGGTTGTTTTCTCTCTTTGCCCACGAGATTGAGGACCTAGGATTCACTTTGAGAAAGTTTCTGCAGCGTTGCACAATCGCACCCCAATTCTTTCCGATCGAGCAAAAACCTTGAACTGCACGAACCACAATCCTCGAGTCAAGCTCAAAAATAACTGTCGACACTTGGTACTTCTCAGCCATATCAAGAGCGTCATTTAAACCCCACGCTTCTCCTAGAACGACGTCGTCGGAACCCATGTGCGACCGAGTTGCAGCTCCAACGGCGCTCCCATCCGACCGCCTAAGGATTAACCCAGAGAACCAACGGCCATCACTGCTCAGGTGGAGGATTCCAGCAATTATTGTTACTGCTAACTGTAGTCGAAGACGAGTTCGGAGCAACTTTCGAAGAGATCCTGAGGCGTTGGAATTCTATGAGTTGGGACAGAGCAAACTTGTTGATTTCATCCTGAGGTAATTGTTTCTCTTTAAAAACTTTTTGATTCCTCGCATACCAAATACTATGCATAATAGCTGTAATTTGTTCTAGCACCTCTTGGTCAACAATGATGATCATGCTTTTAAACCAGTCGTAATAGTTAGAGATAGGATTAAGGTTGAGATTTATAGTAAGGGGCGAAGCCAGCCATACTTGCTTTGCCCAATCACAGTCTAGAAACACATGATTGATAGTTTCTACCTTAGTTAAACATCTAGGACAAAATGGGTCACATCTGACTCCCTTCTTAACCAAATTATCTTTCACGGGGAGAGCATTATGAAGGACTCTCCAGAGGAGGTGACTGTGTTTAGGGGGCACATTGAGCTGCCAGAGAGAGTCCCATATATCATTAGAAGGGTTGGAGACACTAGCAGAGTTCCTGTTTGCATTCGAGCTCCATTCCATGATAGCTTTGTACCCGACTTTGACTGTGTAGTTACCATTTGGGGTCCCATCCCAAGTAAAGGTGTCATCTTGGGATTTGTCGAGAATAGGGATGTTAAGGATTTGTTGAGCTTCATAGGGTATGAAAAGTTGCTTAACGATAAGTTCGTTCCACCCATTTGTGTTGACATCCATAATGTCCTTAACCTTGTTGAAAGTTGTAGTGTTGGGTTTTGGACTCCAAGTAGAGGAGTTTCCTTGTTGGTGAATCCAATTATCCTCCCAAATGTCAACATTCTCACCTGAACCTATGGTCCAATAGCATCCTTTTTTAATAACCCAGCTAGCTTGCAAGATGCTTCTCCAGGTGTAGCTCATATGTTGTTTAGGTTTTGCCTTGAGAAAGTGATCTTTGCTACTTCAATATTAAAACAATTACTCTTATATTTATCTTTTTTTTTTTTCAATAAACAAATTACTCTTATATATGTTTGGTATTGATGTCTAAATGTACCGCCCAAACTCAATCTAATTCACTGAGCTATATAAAATGAAAAAAGCATGGCACTAGGTAATCCCATCATAGTTCTATTAGGCCATGTGCATTTAATGGTATTATTCATCCTAAAAAGATTCAAATAGGCTTGCCTAAACTCTTAATTTTTACGGTTAAACTATGCTCATTTTTCAAATAAAGAAACGCATAAAAATTAAGAGTTTTTCAATAAAGGGTATTCAAATCAAGTATTGTGATAAGGAATGGGGGAGTATTACTTATTAAACTATGCTCATTTTTCAACAAAGGGTATTCAAATTAAAAGTAATTATAGTTTATGCTCATTTTTCAAATAAAGGGTATTCAAATAAAGTACTGTAAATGAGGGAGTACTACTTATTAAACTCTTATTAAATTAGCTATAAATAGATAGGTTGGTATTAGTTCCATGGATCAAATAGACATTTATATGTTTCTAAAAATTCTATCATAATTTCAACCATTTATATCTATGTATCTATTATGCTATAAAAGAGGAAAAAAAAAATAGAACAATTACTGGATCTTTTTTTGAAACTAGAAAAATTACTCGATCTACTATGCTATAAAAAAAGAAAAAATAAAACAATGACAGGATCAACTATGATTCCTATTTTGTTTCTAAAACAGAGGCCTAAATTATATATATTAATATTAGTTACTTTTTTTAGGCCTAAAATCGTTTGAAAAAATTTATAATTTATGGGGGCCTAAAACTAAGGCTTGGGTCTTCCTAAAAGATTTATAATTTATGAGGCCCTGCATTCTATATCTGGTTACTATATTTTTTAGCGACAACCTTATCTTTTGGTCTTCCAAAAGGGGACATAATCTCTCCCGTTCTAGTGTAGAAGTTGAATATAAGGATGTTGTCAATGTTGTCTTTGAATCTTGCTGGATACACAACCTTCTCCTAGAGCTCCACTTTCCTATTCCTCAAGCCACTTTCGTGTAATTTGACAATGTCAATGTCATCTATCTTCCTAGTCTGTGCAACATCAGCATGCCAAGCATAATGAGATGAACATTTATTTTGTTTGGAAAAAGATAGCCCATGGTTAAGCACGCGTTTTTCATGTTCCCTCCAAACACTAAATTGACGTACATAAGAGGTATAATATCATCTTTTTCCGCTATATCTTGTGGGGTCTTTCTTTCCTCTTCCACCTAATGTAAGAAAAGCACAACGAACAAATCTAACATTTAGAGTTGAGACAACTTTTATAGCTCATACACAAACACAAACACAAACACAATACTCAAACAGTATAAAGCTACATACATGTTAATATTTGACTTTATTTGCATGATAAACCATTAAACTGAGAGCTGCTTTGCTCCATTTCCTAGAACTCGTTTTTTTTCTTTTATTTTCATAGATTGATGACATGTGGCAAAAATAAATTTGATGGTTGAAAATTAAAGACTATAATTAATTAAGTAACTAACATTTAATAACAACACAAATTAAAAAGGAAACTATCGTTTTTCCATCTTCTTCATTCATCACTGTGCTAACTTCCGCCACAGCCACCGCTGATGACGCCTCTTTCCGACCGTCAGGGGCGGTGGTTTCCTCCCCTTTTATCAATAAACTACCACGCACCAAAAACAGCAAAATCACAGTTGTGGAAAACAGCAAAACCACCGGTTTTCTCCCTTTCAGCAAAATCACCTTCAACAAATTCTGGATGTGACCAGAAATGAAATTTTTTTGATACATCAATTACCTCCAAAGAGTTGCTTGTCATATTATTTATGGTTGTTTGTTGATATCAAACCGCTCAATTGCAAATCAATTGAAGACAACCCATATGGCAATTTTATTTTGGAAAGGTCAAACCTTAACCGGTTGTTTGAGAGCTTGACCTTTTGCAAACTGGACATATTTGTGATTCGTGAAGACTTGTTAGGGATGAATGAAGAAGATGCAGAGCGAAACTGATGCTGCGATTCCTTAAAAAAATTAATTTGTGTTGTTTTTAATTTACATTAGGAGGTTTAATGGAGAGCAAATCTGCTATCCATTAAACCTTCTATTGTAAGGTGTGTGAGAATTTCAGAACCCTTTTGTTATGCATTCAGTGTATTTTTGGTCGTTTGATCGAGATCATAGGTTTCAAATACACAATTCCCTAACCCCAATATCCCCCACACATTTTTGAAACATCTAAAATCAAGTAATGAAGTATAGATGAAACAATTTCATCATCCAAATGAAATTCATATAAGTGACATTCACATTGTTCCATCAATATAGATTTTGTAAAATTTCATATTTCATTGCTAAATAAATAGAAGAGAGAAAAAAATAAATAAAACAAAATGCAAGTATTACAGATTCTTGCAATAGGAGGTTTAACATGATCATAAAGTCAAATCACAGCATCCAAAAAATCAAGTCTTTAGTAATATTCTAGCGGCTTTCTTTTGCATATTTGTACTTTATCCAAAGCGCCAAATCGTACAAGCTATCTTTTGAAGAAATAACCATGACTCTATTTTCGCTATTCTTAAGCAATTCAAGAGCATAGCCATATTCTGTTCCACTCAACATTTGGTATGCAGCCCTTAGATTTGTCAAGACTTTAATACAATTCTCAATAGAGTATGGTCCATTGATCGAAGATGAAGTATCTACTGTACGTTCTTCCTTTTAACATAATAAATAGACTTAAATGTCATTTTAGTCCCTGTATATTTCCAATCTTTTGGTTTTAGTTCCTGTAAGTTTTTTTGTTCTAAATTAGTCCTTTAATGTGTTAATTTTTTTCGTTTTAGTCACTGCCGTACAATTCCGTTCAAAAAACGCATAGGTGGCAAACGGAGGGAATAAAACCAAAAAATTTAAAATTCTTGTCCAATTGAGCTATTCATGCTTTTAGCATTTTAAGCCTAACAAAGAACTTGTAAAACCTAACAAAGAATAACTAAATTGAAAGCACACACTAAGATTAAACATCAGATCACAGTAATTGTTGTCTATGAAAAATTTGATAGTGTGGAAATAGGGATGTATATGCGAGCGCAAAAATATCAATCATCACTTGATCAGCTGTCAATGCCATTTATTCGTGGCTATTCTTATTTAACGTCCAAGCTTAACTGCATTATATATGTAACAGTTTCTGAGCCTCACAGGAGACAGTGCCAAAGTCACTAGCCAAGTCTACCACTGTTAGCAGGAATGATAAAGGAAAAGGAATACTAATTTAGTCTACGCCAGTGTCCTCAAATACAAAAGATTTTAATGGGAAGCAACAGACAGCAGGACCATTGATGCCATCCTTTGCTCCACTTGGAAAATTTGTTAGGAAATCTACAGCACACACACCTGATGCCAATATTTTGGACAATAAGGATAAGAAATATGCATCAAGAATTTTACAATATGAATATGATGATGAGTATGATGACTCTTTTGATGATTTGGGTCTAAGCGTAGCAGAATCTGGAGTAGAAGAAAATGAAATGCTTGACGACGAAATGAATGAAAAATTAGGGAACTCAAGGGCAATAGGGACTAGAAACTCTGTTCAAAATCCCTCTAATACAAAATGGGGCTCTAGGCAAAAGCCACAGTACTATGTCAAGGATGGTAAGAATTACAGCACAAAGTGGCGGGTGCAGTAGCAGTTGCAAATTCTAATGAAGCTTCTTTAGTTAATGAAGCTCAGAAAGAATTGATACATGGTCTTGGACGTGGCGGCAACCTTCCTCTTGGTGAGGTACAGAAGTTGGCAGATTCCTACAAGGGAGTTGGTAACCAATTCCAAGTTTCTGAAACAGAAGGGAGAGGGAGTAGCAGTGGCAGGGGAAAGAGAGGAGGGAGTAACCAATTCCAAATGAAGACTGTGATCTGATGTTTAATCTTAGTGTGTGCTTCCAATTTAGTTATTCTTTGTTAGGTTTTACAAGTTCTTTGTCATGCTTAAAATGCTAAAAGCGTGAATAGCTCAATTGGACAAGAATTTTAAATTTTTTGGTTTTAAATAAAGGTCCGTGATCGCGAAAACGGTCGCGGCAAATTGCTGAAATTGCGATTAATTCACACGACAACGACCGCAATCAGTGTCGTAACAACTGTACCAACCTAAATTACGAAAATCTATACATAATCGAAACGCAACTTCGACCGTTTTTTAAAAACCTTAGGTAAAAAAATATACCAGACAATAAAGTCACCCAAATCAAAGAGAAACTAAGCATCAAATTAGTCAATAAAATGACACGTAAACATCTAAGAGGTTCGCCTATAGGCATGGTTAAATTAATGGTGAAAGAAATGTGTGTCTCTCTCGATCTGTTGCAGAGCACGGTAAGGACACGAGTCCTTTGGTATATCCCTGTTGGCCATCAATGCCCTTATCCTTTGTTGGATGTCAACAATCTTCGAAACAAAGGTTGTCATCCTCTGCCCCTGATCCTCAGCCTCCTCGTGGACAATAACATCAAGTTCAGCTGGCCTAAGCGAATTGCCTGCTAGCAATAGTTGAAGATAAAGATGCGAAAATCTCATATACCACGATATAATCAGGCGACGTGAGCCACAAATACAGAGCACATGTTTCTAGCATACGAGGAGTCAAGACCCGATGCATGAAATGCACAAACTGGCGGTCTATCTGTTGTGGTGTTGTGCCAACTAAAGCAGAATCATGTGGATGCCTCAAAATGGTCTGAACATAACCAAACTGACAAAGGACCCTCTTTGGGAGTTACTGGACCTTGATCGGTCCATATCTCATCCAGCCAGAGCACAAGCTGAAGAGGGCAAATCTATTGGTGCTCATCATAACACACTCAGTCCACATCGTGTGGCCGTTGATTGGTTACTTCCACACGATGGACTTGGCATGTTATGAGGAGCACCGATAGATTTTCCATCTTCAGGCAATCAGCTTGTACTCTGGTTAGAGGAGATGTGTACCGATCAAGGTCCAGTACCTCCCAAAGAGAGTCCTTTGCCAGTTTAGTTATGTCCAGACTATTCCGAGATATCCATATGACTCTGCTCCCGTTGGCACAACACCACAACATATAGACCACCAGTTTGTACATTTCATGGATCGGGTCTTGACTCCTCGTATGCTAAAAACTCGTGCTCTGTATCTGTGGCTCATGCCGCCTGATTATGTGACGTGGTATATGAAGATTTCACATCCTTATCTTCAACCGTTGCTAGCAGGGAATCCGTTCAGGCCACCTGAACTTGATGTTATTGTCCACAAGGAGGCTGAGGGTTAGGGGCAGAGGATGACAATCTTTGTTTCGAACATGCTTGACCTCCGACAAATGATAAAGGCGTCGATGGCCAACAGGGATATACCACACGACTCATGTCCTTACCGTGCTCTGCAGCAGATCGAGAGGGATACACATTTCTTTCACCATTATCGAAGACGGAGTGATAGAGGAGGTTCGTCTACTCAGTGATGTTTAATGCATGTGTGTAATAATTTTTGAATTATGTTTTTTGCTTGGATAATTAGCACTTGTTGTTTTTTCTTCTAAGGATTATGTTTTTTAATTATGCCTACGACGTACTTTTTCGGGTTTAACTTCGTATTTATTTTCTGCATAATTTTAATTTTTCATGATTTATTCTAGCTGTATGGATTATATTGCTAAACATGAATTACATCCTGCACGTTATGCATTATGTTCCGACTTCTGCTAGGGTTCGTATCGCAGAAAGCAGACCTTTGCACCATTCGCTTTGCAGGATGCGAACGGTAACATTGTTCGACTCGTAGAAAGCGAACCTATGTGGAATTCCCTGCTTAGATGACGAGAAACTCGGTCACATAATTCTATTAAGAACACAGAGCCATACCAAAACTTAGGTCGTATATGAACAAAAAAAATTAGAATGCAAGGACATTCTAAATTTATTACACTGAAAAACCAATAAGGTAATCCAAAAAATTTATACACCAGATATAAAAATTACATCAAAATTTAAATAATAAAATTAGGCAAGATGGCAAGAGTTGATGTACCATTTGCTCTCCACCAAGAGCCATACCTACATTTAGGTGGTATGACGCAAAAAAATTAGAATGTTATTACATTATAATTTTATAGATGAAAAGTCCACCATCGGTAAAACCTGTTTTGACTAATCATAACTCTTCCAATTAGGAGACACAAAAAGTCTCTCGTCGATTAACATAATTCTTCTAATTATTTTGACAAAACAACACCGGTAGAAGAGTTATGAGTAGTCGACGAAAGACTATTCAACCGTTTACACGAAACTAACTAAAATCATAATTAGAAAAACAAAATATATGAGAAAGAAATGTTATGGAGGAAGGAAGAAGAGAAGTGAGAATTTTTTTCACACATGGTCCCCCCCTTTTATTGAAAATTTGCTGCATATATTCCTATTTGTTGGGGCACTATTCACTATCTTCACGTGGCCAATCACATTTAGCTACGTCACACGTGGCAACAACTTTTGATTGCATGTGGTGCTCAATTTTTCACTGCCGACAGGTTTGCTATGTAGGAAGTGAACATGACGTTACCCGATACTTAGAAAGCGAACTGTTGCGTGCCTATTTTTTACAATTTACACACTCGCTTTCTAAGTAGCAAAGGGAATAATTTGGGAAGGTCAGAGAGTGCGTGATTGACACAGGGGTGCGAAAAGAAGCAGTCCTGCTTGTCAACAGAACATTTTCGTGGATCCAAGAAAGACTCAATCTTTGGCGAGATATGGTATCGAGATATTTAGGGCCTGTTTGATTGGGTTTTTGTTTTTAGTTTTTAAAAACCCTTTTATAAATCAATTTTAAAAACTGTTATTAAGAAAGAAAAGGAAAAAAAAAATCTGTTTGGTAATTCTATTTTGAACAACTATTTTAGAAAAGAGAAAATGAAAAAAACATGTTTGATAAATCTGTTTTTAAAATATGTTTTGAAAACTTAAAAATGAAACATGTTTTGTAAAACTAGCAAATTGATAATATTTCCTGATTAAAAAGTAATATAATTTTTTAAAAAACATAACTAGTATTTACTATATGAAATAAACTAGTAAATTATTTCCTTTTATTAAAAACCAAAAAGAAATCACATGATTCCTCTATCTTCATCAAGACCATAATAGTACACACGTTGAAAAAAAATAAAAATTGAATGACATTGTCAAAAACACTGTGGATGTGTAAAAGGTAGATACACATGTGTCTGATTGAAGAAAGAGAAGCAAAAAAAAAAATTACAAAAAGTTGGAATTAATTATAGGAATGCCATTAATGAAAAAAACATGTTCTCCGTGTGTTTTCATTCCAACCTCTTTTTAGATGTGAAAATCAAAATTCAAAACCAAAACATCTAAAATCAGTTTCAGTTTTTTAGTTTTTATATGTGATGGTATCTAGTATATGTAACTACATATGTGAAGGTAGATTTGTCAATTCTTCGAATGATGTTTATTTGCATATATGTGGAGATAGATTTATCTAAACTAAATGATCTTAATTGTCTTATTTGCAATGGTATATGCAATTTAAAATTGATTTTAAATTACATATCATTGCAGATAAGACAATTAAAATCATTTAGTTTTGACAAAGTTTAGAATTATGTAGGGTCCATTTCTCTATTTACATTCCAAATACAGTATATTTTAAGTATTTATTTTCTAAAATTTAAGTTTTTATGTTCATTCCAAATTGCTAGTAGTGATTCTATTATCTTGTTCTAAGATTCCTTCGCTCGAGGGATACTAGAACAAGTTTTTCTCATCTTGTTTAACGCATGCGATTTAAAACTAGCATCGATCCCCAACAGAAAAGTCACATGAGCAACCACTTAAATAACTAGAGTCCAAGGTACTATCACATTAGCATGATAACAAGAATCATAACATTAAAAAATTTAAGGGTATTTTGTATTAGTTATACTCGACATCTATTTTTCCTCTAATGTAAGACTTTTCATTTTGATTTTTTATCAAAGAAGAAGAAAATCACCAACGATGTAAGATGCAAAAAAAAAAATTTGAAATAAAATTAAACTAATTAGAGTTATGTTTAAGAAAAAGTTATAACAAAATAGAGTATAGATTACAAACCTTAAAAGTTCCAAACCTTTCTTGTAGTCGAATTTGAACACAAAATAAGCTGTCAATTGCTCCACAGATGCTAAAAACTCCATTTTCTGTTGCAACATCCTGTACACAATAGGAGTCAATTAAATTTGCACGCTTCTACATTAGAGTTATTATAGGGGCGTTCAAATCCAATTCAATTCAAATAAAAACCGCAAACCGATTCAAAAAACCGAAAACCGCATAAAACCAATTTTTTTTTTTATGTTTCTTTTGTGAAAACCGCTGAATCGGATTTCGGATTGATTTTTCAAAACCGATTTAAACAGAACTAAAACGCATGTATATATTTTAATATTTATTCATCTTTTTATTAGTATGAATATATATTGCATTAACCTACTTTTTGTTCATTTTAAATTTTGTTAATACTATTTGTTTGTATAATTTAGTCTATTTTTTATTTTTTGACATGTTTCAAATATAATTGATAACTATCATTTCAAAATATTAATTATTACTATATTATATGTCATATTTTACATCAAACTTAATATTTATTTCGTCAAAAAAGTCAAACCATTATTTTTTTTTGTAATATTAATATTTAATAAAAAAAATTATACTTTATAATTTGGATATTCAAAAACCGATCCAAATTAAACCGCATAAAATTGGATCGAATTTTTATTATTTGTCATCCAAAATCGAATCAAACTGCAAATAAATTTATTTTTGGATCGGATGAATTTTTGTCTCAAAATCGATCCAAATCGAACCACGAGCACCCCTAAAGTTATGATATAACTTGTGCATCTATAGAATTTAATTATTATATTACTAACACACAAAAAATTATATCTGTCATGCTTAATATATAGCTTATAGATTCATTAAAAAAGTACAAAAAATATTTTTAGAAAAGTACAAAAAACTGGCGACAAAATGAATTTGAACAAAAAATTAGATTGAATTAACTCATCAAATTCAAAAAACATTTAAAAAATAAAAAATTAACCCAACAAAATGAAATCAACAAATTCAAAATAAAAGAAATATAATAAAATTGGATGAAGTATATCTTAATCAAAGAAATCACAATCGTTGAAAATTTAAGTTGAACATTGTTAAAAACAAAAGATACACCAAAGCACAATAGTTAAGACGAACAAATATGAGACAACATTACCTATTTGATCATGTATGGAATGACGACCCATGATTAGCTTTACTCGTGGATTTGATAAATACAAAACAACACAAGATTAAATTCGAGAAAATATGTCAGTAACAAAAATAGATCCAATAAATGGGAAATAAAAAAATCGCCTAAAATCTTACATGTAAATGTAAATAATAGTTACTTTGAGTAGAATGAAATTTCAATAGATGTGTCCCTATCATAAATATCATAATTTATATATGAATCATTGATAAAGCGATAAATAATAGTGAAAGATCTATTTACTGCTATGTGAAATTGCAAGATATATAACATCAAAAGAGAAGGAAAAAAGAGGAGTGCAGGTTTGGAGAAGTGCCGTAGGTATGTTTTCCAAGTGAACACGAGTATGTATTTATAAGGAGTTTGCTAGATTAGGGTTTTGTGTTAGGTTAAACTTAAAACAAAATAAACTAAAATTTTCAATAAAAAAATCACATGAAAAATTATATTTAATTGATTGATCATTTATAGTAATTTTTTCTTCATGCTAAAAAATATGTAAAATATCACATTTATTTATTAAAAATATTGTAATTGAAATTATAATTATATCCGCATATTCGATGTGTGCGAAAGCGTAATGCTCTGAACGGGCAGACAAAACTAGACAGTGCCAATGGTGGATTTGGTGTAGCTGGTGATGGTGATGATTGACACGCTCGCAAGTGCACGAGTATGTCGTCGTAA
Source organism: Trifolium fragiferum (assembly GCA_954870985.1). Taxonomy (NCBI): domain Eukaryota; kingdom Viridiplantae; phylum Streptophyta; class Magnoliopsida; order Fabales; family Fabaceae; genus Trifolium; species Trifolium fragiferum. The sequence continues at coordinate 23,738,265 of OX940792.1, forward strand.
TAAAAAGAGTATCGAACACTAAAATCATAAGATTTGTAGGAGAGTAAAAAGTGAATTGATGATGAAGACCTTGGAATCACATTTTGCCACAATGGTTTTGGTTATGTTATCCTCTCATCACTCTAAAAACACTTAATATGTTCAAGATTTGTATCTACGTACACTCTCGAGTCAATTAACAGAACACTTCGTGTAGTGTGTTCATCTCTTATCTCAATCCCTCGGTTAGATGAATAATGAACCTTATTAAGCACAATTTCGCCCAAATATCCCCAGAAAGTCTGTGCTATTTTCAAACTTTAGGATACTCCTGTCTAATTCTAATTACCCAACAGTGACTTCACCTTTCGATCCATCGGTCACTATCTACAAATAAAATAATCAAAAACATAAAACTAAATTAAACATAGAGAGTAGTAGAGATTAGAGTAAAGAAAAATCACCCAATCCAATCGTAGCTTTTTCATTTGAAAACCTTCTTTAAAGCAAGATATAGGTACCTTAACGCCGCAAAGTAGCTCTCCTTCTCACGACAGTTGTCACTCTGCCCTAGATTATTGCAACATGACCTCTTGATACTCCTGGACGCATAAGACACTAGTCATAGACTGTAGAGGAGCTCCACGATATCTTGAGATAAACAATAAAAATTGTTCTTAACCGGCTAAAGCAAAATAAACTAAGGCCCAAACGCATAGCAAAGAATGTAACACGTCATCTCGTCACGACTATGGAACAAGCACGAAAACTCTCTAATGAGCATGAGCGCGAGTCCATAGCTCTATTATCGATCACATACACCGGGTAATTGACCCCTTAGGAGACATTTGTGATTGATCCTTTGCACATGCATGGAGGACCCCATCATACGGTTATTCCTCAAACCCCACTAAATATGCATGCTTGCACTCACTCTCAAGAGACACCTTTTCTACCCCATTTGGCATTTTCTCTTACATCATTCATATACTCACTTGAGAGTTGGAGTGCTGATATTGTTGTGGGTACCTTTTCGCCCATTGGTACTTAAAGATCAAATCATCATCTACCTAGTACAAATATAACCATCACTCACCTCCCAAAGAACATCCTATTCCAAGCACTCAGTTAAAACACATCTACAACCCATGATACACTTGCTTGTAATCACAATAAAAATGGACATGATCAAGAGGGCTAGGAATAACATAACTTCCACCAAAGGACTCATTGCAACTTTAAGGTAAAGGGGACTACTCACCCTTGATCATGGTGAGAAACCGCAATCTAAACTATTCTAAACTATGAACTAAGAATAATAGCCACAAAAAACAGAAAATAAACTAAGAACTAAGTGCACTTTGAAGTATTTTGATTGCCTTTATGCTGTTGAGTACATTTTTCTTATCATTCTCATTCCATGGACTTTTTATTTTGGGTGTACCTAGTCTATTGACAACACTCATAGGAACAAATGGTCCTTCTACAACAGACTTCCATATACCATCTTCTTGTGCTTCTAAATGTGCATTCATTGGAATTTTTCAAAAGTTTAAAATATTGTCCATTGAACAGTGGGGGTTTGTTACTACTACCACCATCTCTGAAAATTGGATTTGAATTTCCGGAAGCCATTCTGGATCTCTTAGAAATAGGTTACCTATAACCTGCTCTGATGCCAATTGTTAGTTTAGAGCGCAACCTAAGAGGGGGCAGGGGTGAATTAGGTTTTAAGATTTTTGTGGTTATTTAGAGATGTTGTTACTTCTTTTATTTTTCTTGTAAAACTATGATGAAAGAATAAGTAATGTGCAGAAATATAAAGAGATAAAAGAAAGAAAAATGACATAAATTTTATATTGGTTCTCATTCTAACCTAAGGGTACTCTAGTCCCTTCACTCCTTGAAGGATTTTTCCCTATGCAAGAATTCAGGTTACAAAACAGCCTCAACCCAAAACTTCCCTAACACTTCCCTTTACAACACAAGAGAAAGAAACCCATTTTCTCGCAAACACACTTGTTTCCACAAACTTGGAAAACAAGCAATAATACAACTTTACAAGTTCTAGACTTTGTCTTCTCTTTCAATATAACAATTCAGAATAATAAAACTCTAAGTTCTAAGGAAACTTTCATCTGATATGAAATTATGCAGGAAAGTTTCAAAGAGCTTTATGAAAATTTAGTCAAGAGGATTATTATTAAAATTTGAATGAAAGATGTAATTTGTTCTCTGAAAAATTATGAATATATAGAGTAGATCCGTTTCCATCACTAGGGAAATCGATTTCCCTTCCCTTTGTAGAGTAAATCGATTTCCCTCTTTGAGAAATGACATTCCAGAAACGGCAGAGTATGTGTAAATCGATTTACCTACTCAAAAATTTGATAAAATTCCAAGTTAATAAATTTTTTGAATTAGGATTATGCATCATTGTTATAGAAAAGTTAGAAAGGTTTAGATGAAATTTAATGAGCACCTAAAGCTTATAATAATGAATTGCATATTGTACCTATACTTAATCAAGATCTTCATGAGACAATATTGGATTTCTTCAAACTTGAGCATTTGACTATAATCAATCTTTTTCTTCTTTTCATATATTTGTCTTCATCAAAATAATTTCAATCTAGAAGCTTATCTTCACACATCTAATATATGATGGGCACACAACCCATCTCTACCACATGATGTCCATTTAGGGAACAATTTAATGCACCCAGGAACAGTGTCAATATTAGCCACAAGGGGCTTCAGAAAACATGGTGGCTAGCATGGAGGGAGCTAGCTTCTAAGGATGTTTATCCCCCAAAACTCTCACGTTGTCTTCGTTATATGGGGCCACCCCATATGGTCCCAACAGCTTCACAGCCGCTAAGAAGTGGTCATCTGCAACCTTACAGACACATTGCTTGAAGTTAGTCCTCCTGTTGTTTTTTTCATCCTCAATATTGTCTCTCCCACAAGCTAGACCCTCTTGTTCATAATTGCCCAACACACTATCAACTAACTGGGCAAGGTCGTCTGCTTCTCTCCAAGTAGCCAAACATCCCAAAATGTGATTCTGTTGCAAGGACTTCCTAATCACAGACATAAGATCTCACATAGTATAAGGCTTGACCACCTGTAACATGCACCGTGGAAGAAGCAACAACTTAGCCCAAACACCTACAGAACCCTGCGTAGCAACCACCTTATAGAGAGTTTCTTTTGATGTTTGAGAGAATGCAAGACGACAACTATGAGGTATAGTCTTTACAGTGAAGATAGTTAATTACTTGGAGGACCCTATCTAGCTACCTTGCATCCAAAATTAGTCGCTCCTTAACACCAAGAGTATTGGGGTCCTTTATAGACGGTTTTAAAATATCAACTATGTGGTTCTCAACTTCTCTTGTCCCAAGAGTAACACGAATCATACCATCATAATGATGACATGCTCGACTCAAGCACAGATACGTATGCACGTCCAGAAAATCATTGCTCAAACCCCGTTAAGGACTCCCCCAACGCCATAAACAAACTCAAATCACTCGTAGTAGCTTCCCGCGTCGTATTTTTCTCCCCCAACACCATAATACATATTTCTACTTCATTGACATATCTGACTACATCATTAACAACTTCATTGTCATATCTGGCTATATGTTACTACTTCATTTCCATATCTGACTACATTAATACTATTTCATTGTCATACATGACTACATAATATCAACATCATTTAATCAACGGCTGTTAATTAGTTAGCAAAATATTACTAAATTAATTACACTGGTTAAATATCACTCAAATAATTTTAATTAGACTTTTGAATTCTCTGACCAATGACCAGAACTACACTAAAACAGCCCTGGCACGAAAGCAATTTAATCAATTTGTTTTCCGAAATCGTTAGGAAATCATTTTAATTTAATTAAGAGAAGAACAATTTCTTTTCTAATCTATTTCCCAAGAACAGACCTAAAATATGAAATATTAGCGTGGTACACTTTAGCAACCTATGACACTGCATTCCTATACCCGAGAGAACGCTAACCTGTTTGATCATCAATTCATTCTAACACCATAAGTGTGCTAACAAGGAAAGCAACCTATTTAGTTTTCAAAATAGAACCTTTAGATATCCATATCTCTAACCAATAGAAAAATTATAGTTATTGTGCATGTGCAGTGATTTTTGGATATCGAGCTATTAATTAGCATCGACCTACAATTTAAAAGGCTCACCACCGATCTTTAATTTTTCCGAGGGAAAGAGGAAACGTTCGTAAAATACCCTCATTAGAGATAAAAGGTTCAGGGATTAGTTATACGAAGGGAAGGTACTAACACCCTAAATATCTATAGTATCCTATAGGAACCTCCTGTTTTAATTTTAACTTTGTGCCATAAAAACTAATTTGCTTGTAAAAAGAATGCCTATTAATTAAGCTAGAGTGATGATTGAGAGAATTTAAAAGAAAAATGTTTTTGATTTTTTTATAAGTTTGAGAAAGGAGAAAGAAAAATGTTTTTGTTGATTTTATTGATTGAGAAAAGAATAGTAAAATATTTTTGTTTTTAGTGATTAAGAAAGGAAAAAAGATGTTTTATTTTTTATTTTTATTGATTTGAAAAGACAAGTCTTTTGCCTACGTATCCGAGAGGGATCAAAATCACCGTAGTTCGGGTTAAAAATTACGTGTAAGTTGGTTTGTTTGTCTTTTAGGTTTTGAAAAAGGTTTTAAAGACAAAAGCAAAAAGTGGCATAAAATGTGAGGTTGATTGGTTTTAATTTGCAAAGGAAAGTTTAAATGATTAAATTGATTAAGATTTGATTATGAAAAGAAACGCGAACACTTGATTTGAAGTTCAAGGTTTTATGGGAAAAGAGTTTAAGCGAGAAAAATTACTTGGTTTGAAGTCCAAGGTTTTTTTTATTAAAGAAAAAGTGTTTGAATGATAAAAAGACACTTGGTTTGAAATCCAAGATTTTTTATTAGAGAAAAAGAAGTATTTGATTTGATTGAATTTTAGAAAATGCGACTTGGTTTGAAGTCCAAGCGTTTTTCTATTTGAAAATGTTTGATAATGAAAATGTTTTTGAGTTTCGACGATGTTTTTGAAAAGAAATTGTTTTGGTTTTTTGAAGAGGTTTTGACCTCATTTTTTGAGAAGAAAATAGAAGAAAGTTATGCGCGTAAACGAGACTAAACTAAAACGTCCTAAAAAGTTAAAGTTAAGCGCGAAGACAATTCACGATGATATTGGATCAAAGTGACGTCTTTTCCCTCAGAATTTAGTGTTTTGCGTTTTGCGGAAAGCGATAAAAAAAATAAAGATGCATGAGATGCACATTCTCATTTATAGGTACATTGGGTCCTAGATACATTCTAAGTTCGATTGCGATAAAAATAAACATGATATGCTATGCAAGAGAGTAAGATGCTATGCATTTTTATTTATAATTTACAATTGATCCTAAATACATTATAAGGCCAAAAAGCAAAATAAACGATAGTAAATACAACAACAATAAATATACAAGATAATAAAGCACAACAAATGAATAACTATGCAATGATGGATATACATGGACAATAAGTAAAATGATAAGATGAGATGATAATGGTATAGAGATAGATAAATAAATATTAAGCTAGAAAGAAACAAAGAATTAATGACATTAATAATTACTAAATGAACAAATAAATAAAAAAATAGAAAAATAAAATAAGTCTCAACCTCATGCTCAATAGGCTAAAATAGCTAAAATTAGCTTATACCAAAAGCACTTATCTCATGAGCTTATGAACAAAAATTAAAGTAACAATTAATTAATAACAATGAATTAAACACATTAATGATAATTAAATGAAATAATAAAAGAAATAATAAAAAAATAAAAATAAGCCTCAACATTGTGCTTGATAGGCTAAAAATAGCTTATGCCAAAAGCACTTGTCTCATAAGCTAAAATATGCCCGAAGTGTGGACTCTTTATAAATCAAAACAGTCTGGGGGCGTAAAACGTAAAATAAAATAAAGAGGGGTGTGGATAGGAGTCCTGGGCGCTCAGGCCCAGGTCCAACACGCAAGTCAACAAAAAAACAGAGTCAATACAAATAATAATCACACGTGGGAACAAAAAAGGGTGCGTGACAGGATCTCAGATCTGGACCCTTATGATTCATCAAACGGGCAGGATTTAAACAAATTTTAACGGATATGAGCCTTCCGTTTGATCAAACGGCTTACACGAGAACTAGAAACGGAACGGCTTACGATGACAGAAACGCGCTAGCTACGAATTAGCCACAGATTTGCTACGAAACACACTCGTAGCTAGGCATCTTCTTTGATTTGAACAAAACCTAGAGTTGTCAAAAATCGCTCAAACCGTTCGAAACAAAGTTCAAACCTGCTTGTTTTTTTCCTCCTGGTCATGAATACATGGCTATATTTCTTGTTTCATGCTTAAATCGTAAATCATGAAGAAGAAAAGTGATGAACACTCAAAACTGGTGAAACGCGTTTTGGTTTGAATTAAAGAAAATTGAACATTGGAAAAGCTTCAGAACATGTTTATTAATGTAAATCAAGTGAGAACAACCTTTGTGAAGCTCTGAATTGTTCTAAAGGATCTTCACTTTTTTGAGCTTTTTTGTGGAGGTTTATGTTCAAAATTCAAACGTTGGAATGGTTGTTTATCATTAGGAAATGGTTACTGTAAGTGTTTATGAGAGATTTGTGAAGAGAATTTGGAGTTTTAGTGGTGTTTATGAAGAAAATGAAATTTGAAAAAAGTGTGAAAATTCATAATAGTGAATATTCACCGATATTATATATATGAAATATAATTACACTTGAATAAAAGGTAAACGGGCAACAAGCTGCGCCGCTAAACCTTTCTGTATAGCAAAACCCAATCTCTGAAAAACTACATTTTGAGACCTAGGCGACACAACATTACTATGCATGACCCTTTGGATTCTTTTTAGAAGATCTACTGCATCTGGTGCTAGAAAGCCAAAAGTATCAAAAGCAAACGGTATAAAAACATGTTGATTGTTAGAGCACGTTTTCTCATGTTTGACCATTTTGCTTGAAGCAGCTTTGAGGGCTGCTCGCCCTACTGTAAAATCTCCAACCCCTAATCCGACAAGTGGGGAAACTCCACTCAAATCTACACAAGCATGTTTCCCACCTATCCAACCATACACCAGAACATCCGCAGGTCGAAGTGTCGATCTCCCTTCTTGGGGGTCTGTCAAAGAGTTCACTGACGCTTCTTTCTTCACAGAGATTCCTGCACGTCTAAAAATATCAAAAATAACATCTCTGACTAGGTCATGCCTGTATTTGAAACCTGGAAGCTCCCTACAATGAGCAGCATGCTCCCCAAAAATATCAAGGCACGCTTTACGACAGATAGGGCAAACCTCTGTTGGAACAAAATTATGATTTTGTATCTCCTTAATTGATTTTGATGATAACAATGTATTTAAGGTTAAATTGGAATACTAATAATTTAATTCAGTGTGCAGGATTAAAAGTTAAAATTTGCGTACTAAAGAACCTTAGAATTTCTGAAGGAATTACTTCTGAGCTCACCAGATCTGAAGCAAGTAATTCTGAGCCTGTGAAACTCTGAAGTTATTATCTGAACCTTAGAATTTCTGAAGGAATTACTTCTGAGCTCACCAGATCTGAAACAAGTAATTCTGAGCCTATCAAAATCTGAAGCACATCTGAGCTCACCAGATCTGAAACAAGTAATTCTGAGCCTATCAAAATCTGAAGAACATCTGAGCTCACCAGATCTGAAACAAGTAATTCTGAGCCTATCAAAATCTGAAGAACATCTGAGCTCACCAGATCTGAAACAAGTAATTCTGAGCCTATCAAAATCTGAAGAACATCTGAGCTCACCAGATCTGAAACAAGTAATTCTGAGCCTATCAAAATCTGAAGAACATCTGAGCTCACCAGATCTGAAACAAGTAATTCTGAGCTTATCAAAATCTGAAGGCTCGTCAGATATAAGTGTTAAGCTACATTTGAGAGTACAATTTTATTGAAGACTGTGCCTGACTAAGTCCAAACGCAGAAACCAAGAATGAAAAGGTTTGACCATGGAAAGGTCCTTTTCAAGTCAGGCTTCAGAAACGATTATTTCCTTATTTGGCTTTCACCAAGGTTCAAATATCAAAAGCCAAAAGGAATCTCTCATTTTGTAGTAAACGTTAAGCTCCTAAGCTACTGCAAATCAGAACAGCTAATAAGCTCACTGATCTATACAAAGGAGCGTCTCAATTCTTCAAACGGCTATAATCTTCAACGTTCATTTTATCATCTATAAAAGGAAGAAGATTTGTGAAGAAATGGGAATCAAGACTTAAGCTTTTGAACGTGCTGAAACTCTGTCAAATTCTGAAGCTATCAAACACTTAGAAACTTTGTGATAATTTTCTAAGTTAGTCTTGTAACTGAGTTGTATTTTGTAAACACCTCTGATTGTATATCAAGTGTTAATCTCTTATCTTTATTAACATTAAAACCAGTTAGAAGTCTCTTGCTTTGTGCTTGAGCATTGGAAGTCTCTTGCTTTGTGCTTGAGCATTGGAAGTCTCTTGCTTTGTGCTTGAGCATTGGAAGTCTCTTGCTTTGTGCTTGAGCATTGGAAGTCTCTTGCTTTGTGCTTGAGCATTGGAAGTCTCTTGCTTTGTGCTTGAGCAGTTAGAAGTCTCTTGCTTTGTGCTTGAGCAGTTTGAAGTCTCTTGCTTAGTGCTTGAGCATTTGTAATCTGAGTGATTATAGTGAAATCTCTTGTGAAGGACAAGAGGACTGGACTACTCCTGTTAGTGGGAGGAACCAGTATAAAAATTCTGAGCATCTCTCTCTAACCCTATCCTCATATATTGTGTGTGTTATACCTTATCCGCTGCAATTTGTTTTAACTTAGAAAAAGTCTCACACAATTCAACCCCCCCCCCTTCTTGTGTGTTTTTCAACCTTCAATTGGCATCAGAGCTCCGGTCTGTTGCTCTTCACTTAACAGTGAAACAGTAAAAGATCTAGGGGTACTTAGTTGAAAAACATGTCTGGTGTTACCTCTCCTTCTGCTTCCTCTGGACCTGATCACTCTGCTGTTCCACCTCCTCACAACTATGATAGGGAAAGGAACAGTGATAATCACAGAGACAAACCACCTTACTTCAACAGTGATCCTACTACTTTTCCTTTCTGGAAAACCAAGATGTATAGTTACATCATTGGGACCGATGATGAGTTATGGGATATCATTGAAGATGGTATACATTTTGAACACATGGATGATGAAGGTGTTGTAAGAAATACCTACAGAAAGTTCTTTGATGCTGAAAAGAAGAAACAGTATAAGAAGCATCATACTGTTAAGAATATGCTTATTGGTGCAATATCTCATGCTGAGTATTTAAAAATATCCAACAAGTCATGTGCCAAAACTATCTGGGACTCTCTATGTTCCACCTATGAAGGAAATAAGCAAGTCAAAGAAGCTAAGACAAACTTATTAGTTCATCAATATGAGCTGTTCAGAATGAAGGAAGATGAAGATATTGAAACCATGTATTCAAGGTTTCAAACCCTTGTCTCTGGTCTTCAAGTTCTGAAGAAAAGCTACACTGCATCTGATCACGTGAAGAAAATTCTGAGGAGCTTACCTTCCAAATGGAGACCAAAAGTTACAGCTTTTCAGGAATCCAAGGATTTGGACAATGTGACTCTTGAAGATTTAATAAGCTCACTCAGAAGTCATGAGCTAGAACTTATGTCAGATGAACCTGTCAAGAAGATGAAGTCCTTGGCTCTAAGCTCTGTTCAGACTTCCTCAAAAGCTGCAAAGATCAAAGTGTCTGAACAAGAGGAAGAAACTTCTGATGATATGATGGATGAAAATTCTGAGAATGAAGAAATGGCACTAATGGTTAGAAGGTTTCAGAAATGGAACAAGAAATACAAAAGGTTTCCAAACAAAGGAAACAACTCAAGAAGTTCCTTTTCAAAGGACAAAAAGGAAGAACTGAACAACTGCTATAACTGCAAGAAATCTGGACACTTCATTGCGGACTGTCCAGAAATGTCATCCAAGGACAAAGGAAAGAATAAGAGCTTTGGGAAAGAAAAGTACAAAGAAAAGGTAAGGAAGAGTTTGTTAGCCACTTGGGAGACCATTGAGAATGACTCTGAAGGAGAAGATGATGAAGAAGGCAATCTGGCTTTAATGGCAAGAACTTCTGAAGGTAACAACTCTGATAGAGATTCTGAAGATGACTCAGATGATGAAAATGAGGTATACTCTAACATGACTAAATCTGAATTAATTGATTCTCTTAAGATTGCCGTGAAACATTACTCTCGTATAGTAAGTCAACACAAAATTCTGAAGAATGTTCATGAATCATTGAAAAAGGATGCCAAGATTCTTTATGATGAAAATGAATCGTTAAACATTCGTATTTGTCATGTTGAATCTAACTATGTCTTGGCAGACAAGCTCAATGATGATCATGAAGATGCTCTTCACGAATTTATTCGTTGTACCTTCAATAGGAGTAAAATGGCTTCCATGATTTATCATATGACTCGTAACTATGGTGAAGGCATTGGTTATTCTCGGTTTAAGAACTGGGATAAACCTCTGAAATCATATAGTGAGGATGATACTCCACCTGAATTATTCTCTACCTTTGTTAAAAGTGGTACACTTGATCTGAAGGCATCCAACTCTGAAGGAGGTTCTGAACCTGAACCCAAAGACTCAGAAGTTCCAAGTTCTTCTGAACCTAAAATTTCTGAGTCCAAAAGTTCTCAAGTTAAGGCTCAGAAGTCATCTGAACCTCTGAGAAATCAAGGTAAAGTTACTTCAGATCCTTGCTTGACCTTTGGAACTGTGATATACTCCAGATCAAAATCCAAGAATCAAATTAAGCCTAAACATTCTTGTCAAAGCTTAATTAATTCTAGATCTTGTGTTGATCATAGAAAACAAAGAAGGAATACTATTCAGAAGACTAACTCTAAAGGACCCATCAGAATATGGGTACCAAAATCTGAAATAATGTTTGCTTCAGATGCTCATGCAAGGAAAGGTAAAACAGCAGCCCTGGTACCTGGACAGTGGTTGCTCACGACATATGACGGGAGAAAAGCATATGTTCCAAACCCTAACTCTGAAAGAGGGAGGCTCTGTGGGATTTGGAGGAAAACAAAAAGGGAAGATCATTGGTACAGGTACAGTTGGTAATTCTTCTCTTTCCATTAAAGATGTTTGGTTAGTTGATGGACTTAAACACAATCTATTGAGCATTAGTCAATTTTGTGACAATGGGTGTGTTGTTACATTTAATAAGGAATCATGTACTGTATCAAAAGACTCTGACAAATCTGTAGTATTCAAGGGAATGAGAGTTGGCAATGTTTATAAAGTAAACTTTTCTGATTTGGTTGACCAAAAGATTATATGTCTTTTGTCTCTGAGTGATGAGAAATGGCTATGGCACAAGCGTCTTGGTCATGCTAACTGGAGGTTGATCTCTAAGCTTAGCAAACAAAAGCTTGTTAGTGGTTTGCCTGACATTGATTATCACTCAGATGCACTTTGTGGCTCATGTCAAAAAGGAAAATTTGCTAAGACTTCATTCAAGTCTAAAAACATTGTCTCTACTTCCAGACCCTTAGAATTGCTTCACATTGATCTGTTTGGTCCTGTTTCGACAGCCTCTATCAATGGTAAAAAATATGGATTGGTCATGGTTGATGATTTCAGTAGATGGACTTGGGTGAAATTCCTACGTTCTAAGAGTGAAGCACTTGTGGTGTTCAGTGACTTCTGCACACAAATACAAAGTGAAAAGGATCTTCGGATTCTGAAGGTTAGAAGCGACCATGGGGGAGAGTTCGAAAATGACTCTTTCGAATCTTTCTGCTCAGAGCATGGAGTAATCCATGAATTCTCTTCTCCTAGAACACCACAGCAGAATGGTGTTGTGGAAAGAAAGAATAGATCTTTGCAAGAAATGGCTCGTACCATGATGCTTAAGTCTAACCTAGCTAAGTTCTTGTGGGCAGAAGCCGTGAGTACTGCTTGCTATGTTCAGAATAGAATCTACATCAGACCTATTCTGAACAAAACTGCTTATGAACTGTTCAAAGGAAGAAAACCAAATATTTCTTATTTTCATCAGTTTGGATGTACTTGTTATATTCTAGACAACAAGGTCTATCGAAAGAAATTTGATGCTAGAGCTTATAAGGGTATCTTTATAGGCTACTCTGAACGCTCAAAAGCATACAGATTGTATAATTCTGAAACTCACACAGTTGAAGAATCTATACATGTTAGATTTGATGATAAAGAGCCTGACGATAAAATGTCAGAGCAAGCTGAGACTTTTGCAGAATTTCAAGTTTCCTCAAATTCTGAGTGTGAAGATCTCTCCATTGCTGTATATCCATCTGAGACTCAAAATGAAGATATCTCTGAAGGCCTTGAAACTGAAGACCCTTCAGAAACTGAACCCTCTCAGACACCTGCTCCACCTAAGAGTAAATTCAAGTATAGATCATCTCATCCTGAAGAGCTAATTGTTGGTAACAAGGATAGCCCAAGAAAGACCAGATCTGCTTTCAAAGAGGATGAATCCCTAGTTGGGTTAATTTCATTAATTGAACCCACAAACATAGAAGAAGCACTCTCAGATGATGGGTGGATTGTTGCAATGCAAGAAGAACTCAATCAATTTGAAAGAAATGATGTTTGGGATCTGGTACCAAAACCCAAACACAAGAACATTATTGGAACAAAATGGGTATTCAGAAACAAGTCAAATGAAAAGGGAGAAGTTGTCAGAAATAAAGCTAGTCTGGTTGCACAAGGTTATAGTCAGCAAGAAGGCATAGATTTCACTGAAACCTTTGCACCAGTAGCAAGACTTGAGGCAATTAGACTTCTCTTGTCCTATGCAGTTAATCATGACATCACTCTATTTCAAATGGATGTTAAGAGTGCATTTCTGAATGGAGTAATTTATGAAGAAGTCTATGTTAAACAACCTCCTGGCTTTGAAGATATAAAGTGTCCTGATCATGTTTACAAATTGAAGAAATCTCTGTATGGTTTGAAACAAGCTCCAAGAGCTTGGTATGAAAGGTTAAGTATATTTCTTCTAGAAAATGGTTTTGAAAAAGGACATGTTGATAACACTCTCTTTAGAAAAACCTTAAAAACTGATATTTTGATTGTTCAGATTTATGTTGATGATATTATCTTTGGTTCAACTAATGCTTCTCTTTGCAAGAATTTCTCTAAGCTTATGCAGGATGAATTTGAAATGAGTATGATGGGAGAACTAACATTCTTCTTGGGAATTCAAATCAATCAAAGAAAAGAAGGAGTATATGTGCATCAAACCAAATACACAAAGGATTTACTGAAGAAATTTGGTCTTGAAGATTGTAAACCAATGTCAACTCCTATGCATCCCTCTAGCTGTCTTCTGAAGGAAGAATCTGAAGGCAAAGTAGATCAGAAATTATACAGAGGTATGATTGGTTCCCTCCTTTATCTCACTGCATCTAGACCAGATATCTTGTTCAGTGTATGCTTGTGTGCTAGATTTCAATCAGATCCTAGAGAGTCTCATCTAACTGCTGTTAAGAGAATCTTTAGATATCTGAAAGGAACCACTAATCTTGGATTACTTTATAAGAAATCCTTAGATTATCAGCTTATTGGATTCTGTGATGCTGACTATGCTGGTGATAAAATTGAAAGGAAGTCCACTAGTGGAAACTGTCAATTTCTAGGTGAAAACCTTATATCATGGGCTAGTAAGAGACAAGCAACTATTGCTCTATCTACAGCAGAAGCAGAGTACATCTCAGCTGCTAAGTGTTGCACGCAATTGCTCTGGATGAAACATCAGTTGGAGGACTATCAGATAAGGATAAGTAGTATACCACTTCTCTGTGATAATACTGCTGCTATCTGTTTGTCTAAGAATCCTATTTTGCATTCAAGAGCTAAACACATTGAGATCAAACATCACTTCATTAGAGACTATGTTCAGAAGGGAGTAATTAAGATTCAATTCATTGATACTGAGCATCAATGGGCTGATATCTTTACCAAACCTCTTGCTATTGATCGTTTCGATTTTATCAAGAAAAATCTGAACATGGTTTTTATTTCTGAATGATATCTCTGAATGCTGTTAACTCTGAATGAATAAACTGGTTCTGAAGGGCCTCAGAAGTTTGGACGGCTCAGAAACTATTATATAGGTTCTGAAGCACTCTCTCATCTGTAGCAATCAGAATTATTTATTATTAAATATGATTTCTTGTGACTCAGATACCTACTCTAAGTGTTAGTTGACCACTCAGTTTCTCTAACTGACAGCTGGCTTCTGAAAACACTACTTATCTGTGTAACTTCCCATCATGTCTAGTAACCGCTGGGTAATGAAGGAGAGCTAATGATGATTTTATTAAAAGTAACTGCCAAGCCCCCATTACGTCACTATCTTGTTTCCCCAATATTTTGAAACTTCCACTATAATCACTTAACTACACACTAGTCACTATCACTTCTCACGTTTTCAATATTTTGAAACTTCCACTATAACCATTTCTGACACTCCTAAATCCCCTCAGAAATCTCCTATTAAAGATTCTGAGTCTACCCCAATAGCAATGGACGTAGACCAATCTGAACCCTCAAATGTTCAAAATTCTGAAGTCCCTGCTGAATCCCAAACTGAACCCCTTCAGACTTCATCTCCTAAGCCAACCACTTCTGAACCAAACCCCTCATCCATTCAAACCACTCCACCTTTTCCTGGAACTGATTCAGATCTTGAAGAAACTCGTCTTCATTCTGAAACAATTCCCTGTTTCACCATGGTACTTAACAATTCCCTTTTACCGTTGAATGCATTTACTGCTGGTGGTTGTTTGCTGTGTGCATTTACTACCCTGTAACTTGTGCTTTGACTGACCCGTTTTTGATAATGACAAAGGGGGAGAAAATATTATTTCATTTCCTATGGCAGTGAAATTATTTCTGAAGCTCTAAAGATCACATTTTCTGAACTCTACTCTTATTAAGTTATATTAAAGTCTTTTAAACTTTTAATGAGGGGGAGTAATAAATTTTGTCCAACATAAATTCATATAATATAAGATACGCTTGCAAACCATATCTTATATTTGTCAATCTGAAGAAATAGAGCTTGCAAACCTCTAATTCTGAAGGTAGAATATATGAAATTATATTTGACATTAAATATTACTCTTAGACTGTTTTATATTTATCATTGATAAACTTTTGAAGCTTATCAGACTCAGGGGGAGCTTGCAAACCTCAGAACCTGAAGTCAAGATGTTAAATAAAAACAACAACAATTGATTTTAAATACATATAGTTGTCATCATCAAAAAGGGGGAGATTGTTGGAACAAAATTATGATTTTGTATCTCCTTAATTGATTTTGATGATAACAATGTATTTAAGGTTAAATTGGAATACTAATAATTTAATTCAGTGTGCAGGATTAAAAGTTAAAATTTGCGTACTAAAGAACCTTAGAATTTCTGAAGGAATTACTTCTGAGCTCACCAGATCTGAAGCAAGTAATTCTGAGCCTGTGAAACTCTGAAGTTATTATCTGAACCTTAGAATTTCTGAAGGAATTACTTCTGAGCTCACCAGATCTGAAACAAGTAATTCTGAGCCTATCAAAATCTGAAGCACATCTGAGCTCACCAGATCTGAAACAAGTAATTCTGAGCCTATCAAAATCTGAAGAACATCTGAGCTCACCAGATCTGAAACAAGTAATTCTGAGCCTATCAAAATCTGAAGAACATCTGAGCTCACCAGATCTGAAACAAGTAATTCTGAGCCTATCAAAATCTGAAGAACATCTGAGCTCACCAGATCTGAAACAAGTAATTCTGAACCTATCAAAATCTGAAGAACATCTGAGCTCACCAGATCTGAAACAAGTAATTCTGAGCTTATCAAAATCTGAAGGCTCGTCAGATATAAGTGTTAAGCTACATTTGAGAGTACAATTTTATTGAAGACTGTGCCTGACTAAGTCCAAACGCAGAAACCAAGAATGCAAAGGTTTGACCATGGAAAGGTCCTTTTCAAGTCAGGCTTCAGAAACGATTATTTCCTTATTTGGCTTTCACCAAGGTTCAAATATCAAAAGCCAAAAAGAATCTCTCATTTTGTAGTAAACGTTAAGCTCCTAAGCTACTGCAAATCAGAACAGCTAATAAGCTCACTGATCTATACAAAGGAGCGTCTCAATTCTTCAAACGGCTATAATCTTCAACGTTCACTTTATCATCTATAAAAGGAAGAAGATTTGTGAAGAAATGGGAATCAAGACTTAAGCTTCTGAACGTGCTGAAACTCTGTCAAATTCTGAAGCTATCAAACACTTAGAAACTTTGTGATAATTTTCTAAGTTAGTCTTGTAACTGAGTTGTATTTTGTAAACACCTCTGATTGTATATCAAGTGTTAATCTCTTATCTTTATTAACATTAAAACCAGTTAGAAGTCTCTTGCTTTGTGCTTGAGCATTGGAAGTCTCTTGCTTTGTGCTTGAGCATTGGAAGTCTCTTGCTTTGTGCTTGAGCATTGGAAGTCTCTTGCTTTGTGCTTGAGCATTGGAAGTCTCTTGCTTTGTGCTTGAGCATTGGAAGTCTCTTGCTTTGTGCTTGAGCAGTTAGAAGTCTCTTGCTTTGTGCTTGAGCAGTTTGAAGTCTCTTGCTTAGTGCTTGAGCATTTGTAATCTGAGTGATTATAGTGAAATCTCTTGTGAAGGACAAGAGGACTGGACTACTCCTGTTAGTGGGAGGAACCAGTATAAAAATTCTGAGCATCTCTCTCTAACCCTATCCTCATATATTGTGTGTGTTATACCTTATCCGCTGCAATTTGTTTTAACTTAGAAAAAGTCTCACACAATTCAACCCCCCCCCCCCCCCCCCCCCCCCTTCTTGTGTGTTTTTCAACCTTCAACCTCATCCTTAGGAAATAGCTGAATCATGAGACGATACTTAAGGATGGTACGATACTCAACCGGGGACATATGTTGGCCTAACGCCTCAATGGGAATAGCAAGGAGAAAATCTTGGGCATGTTCCACTTTCAAACACCCAAAAACTGCTTTTTGCCTTGTGGTCATGTTAAAACTAACTTCCATGTCCTGAACAATCTTACCAAAAAGAACACTCGCCAAAACATGTTGGGCTTTAGGGGGGACGGTGTCCTTACTAGCAAAATTGCTAAAGTCAAAGATCGGAATCATATCCCGAAGACCGTCCAAAGCATGATCAAAATCCAAGTCCATACCACATACTCTGCTGTATCTCAATATATGATCTTGCAAAATCCAAGATTGGTCCCTAGATGACACAAAGGCATATGAGGTGGCCTCTACTACTTAATACAAACCTAGCCCTCCAAACTTAATAGGTAAAGAAGTCAGCCTCCATTGTAGGTCTCCCAAAAAAGGACCTCCCCCAACCACAATGTTTTCAACCGCCGATCTCAACTCTTTATCAAACAAAACGGCCGCCTCCTCCATGTAAATTGGTTGACATGTCCTGAGGCCAAAAAAAAGTTTGGCGATACCCATGCATGACCGAAGTAGCAGGACCTCACTTTGAGGATCTCTTAACTTGGGAAGAAGATGCATTAACTCAACAGCCCTGATAGCTCTCTTCATGGCCACCTCCCCAATAAAACCCCTATCTCGACTAACAGCACCTCCGAGCAATTTCACCCCTAACAACGGCCTCCCAATATCCGAAGGAAACAACCCCTTGTGAAGTTTGCTTCCATCACAAGAAGGCCAAAAGATCTCCGTTTTATGAATATTCAACTGAAGGCCCAATCCCGACCCTGTCACTCTAATAATCTCAAGGGATTTAGCAACTTCCTCTGAATCTCCTATGATAGTCCCATCATCAAGATACCAAGTGTTGGGTTTTTAATGTTGGATTCATTTTGCAAAAACAAGATGCTAGTCTAAAGGTGGTGACAGATGTGGTAACATTTGTCAGCAACACTGCCAGCTGGACTTGGAACCCTAGTACGCGCCTTTCAGCGTGCCGTCCTTCTTTGAACCCTAATTTCTTTGTTTCAGGTTTAGCTTGCGCGCCAAGACAAGGGAAATCAGCCAACTTGCTGAAGTTATAAATGGAAAGATTTATTTTTAAAATATGTGACAATATATTTTTAAAACAAATCTTTAGGTTCAAGGAATATTTTTGTAAGATATCAAGACACGCCTTTTTCAACAAGATGTGCAATACTATTATAGTGGATTCATTCCTGGATTGGTATCCCCCAGATTAGGAGCAAATGCGTCCTAACTGGGTTAACAAACAAAGCGTGCAATTTACTTTCTGCCTTTTTATTTCGCTTTATTATTTGTTCAGTCATCTCTCGTGGAGACAAACGTGGCAACATCTGTCTCCCAGTCCAACATTGTTGCGACAGGTGTTAGCACATCTGCTATCACATCTGTCTATTGGTAGTGCCGGAATTTCACCAAGCAAAAAGGAGCGGTCCCAACGGGTCACCTTGTTGCACTCCAGCGGCTGCCATAATATGTCAGTCCCCAAGGTACAACCTAGCTACCTGACCATAAAGAAACTCAACCCACAAAGAAATAGATGGGCATTGCACTCTCACCTCATGTAACATTGCCGACCTATTAACCATGTTGAAAACATTTGAGAAGTCTACTGTGAGCATTGCCAAAGAACCATCTTCATGTCGCTGACTTAGTACCCTGTTGGCACTATGCAAAATAGCCTTTGCGCCGCTTGGTATTCCTACCCCAAATTGAAAATCATTGAGGTAATTAGCCATATCTTTTCCTACTCCTTTCATAGCAACCTTGGATACTAAACGCCTCCATATAGTACCTACTGCAATAGGTCGTATCCCACCGTCAGGCTTTAGTAGCGGAGTTAAGGGTGCAGAAGCTACAAACTCTGCCAGACTGGTTGGGCATCTCCCTCCAAGCCATAAGTTAACCACTAGTGTGATAGCATCTAAAAGGTCTCTTGCCACCGGAGAACCTTCTCCACACATAGCATCTAATAGGTGTTGGGCACGCAATCCATCTCTACCACATAACGTCCCTTTAGGGAACGACTGAATGCACTCGAGAACAGTGTCAACTCCCACCACAAGAGAAGCTTTAGTAAACATCATGGTTGGTGTAGAGGGAGGTGGCATGTACGGGTGTTTCTCCTCCAAAACTCTCATAGTGTCTTCATCATATGGGGCTACTCCAGATGATCCCAACACTTTCACGACAGTTGTGAAGTGCCCATCTGCAACTTTACGGAGGCATTGCTTGATATTTGTGTCCATCTTGTTATCCCCATCCTCAATATTGCCTCTGCCATGACCTAGACTCTCTTGACTATCCAACACATTATCAACTAATTTGGCAAGACCATCTGGTTCTCTCCATGCAGCCAAACACCCCATGTGAAAATGGAGAGAAAATTTGAGTTTATTTGGGATATGATTGTTTCTGAATTTCATGTGTTCTCTCTCATCAAGGATTGGTCTTATTTATAATGAAAAATTAGGTTAAAATTAGATTGAATTGGAGGACAAGAAAGGGTAGTTTTGAATTTTTGTTTTATGAGATATTTTGTGATTTTTGAAAATGTGAGATCACATGTTTTATGATGTTATGAGCTATGAAAAAAAAAAAGAACATTCTAGGTCTCCAATCTGAGGGAAAATGGTTGATGATTTTTTTTGGATTTTTGTTTGTGGTAAAAATGGGTAGAAAAATAATAAAATGAAATGTGGTAAATAAATAAAATTGTGAAAAATGAAATATAATGGGGCTAGGGGTAATATGGTCATTTTTTGGGTTTTATTAGAAATTCAAATTTGTTTGGATGGAATGTAGAAAATTTGAAAGAAAGAAGGTTACTTGCTCTTGAAGAAATATAATTTAAATGATATATAAAAAATAATATGAATAAAAGAGAAAATTAAAATGTTTTTTTAATATATTTATAATAAACATGAAAGAAAAATGAAACAAACTCATGGAAATTATAAGAGTTATAAAATGTTAAATTTAAAATGTTTCTTGCAAATGAAGAAATCTTTTTTATATTTTTTTAAAAAAAGGTAAAAATGGAAATAAAAATAATGTTTTAAGGAAAAAAGTGATGGATAAAAAGGGATTTAAAAGAAATTTGGCATAGAGGTTAAAAATTAACAATTTAAAAATTAAATAAAATAAGCAGCGTAAATGAATTAAAATATTATTTTTGACATTTTTGATTTAATGAATAAAATAGAAACTATGCAAAAAATAAATAAATATGGGTCAAAAAATGGGATATGACAGTAACCTTATACTCAAAAGGATTATAGTTACTATATCAAAAGTCTATCTCATTCTTTAACATACTATAGAACATTTGGTGTTATTAATTCAGATAATGTGCTAGTGTTTTTAAATTGGAAAAAATATTTAAGGTCATTTAACAACATTGAAAAAGAAATTTAACTTCCCAAACCCATATATATAAACCTACGAACAGTAAGACAACCTCATAACAGTTCTATATACTTCTAATTTGATTTCTAGACCTTAGGAAGTTACCCCTTCACCATACATAGCAAGATCCCAAGTAAATTTTTCATAGGATTACATCTTAATTTAAAATATTAATGAACCGAACAAACTAATTAACATAAAATAAGACTTTGCTATCACAAACAGAATCGATAGAAACACAAACCAAGGAAGAATCAACATCGTAAATCAAGAAGGCATAAACAACAACAATTTAGGGAAATTCATAAAAAAATCATGAACATCAAAAGAAAGAAAAAAGAAAAGGGAAGGAGGGTAAGGTCTCCTCGACCACTCTTATGATTAACACTACCCCTATGCATGAACAATCTCACCCCATTTTCCTTAATTTTTACACAATCGTGCATTTTTTTTCTTGTTACTTTATACGAAACTATGTTATTTTTAATGCTTTAATATTGTTTACTAAATGGAACCATGTGCATTTTAATTTATTTGGTAAATTACTAACATATAGTATAATAATTAAAAATTAGTAACATAATATATGCACAATTTAAAAATTAACCATGTGCATTGTACGAGGTATTTTTTTGAAGGAGCTATAACGTAACTTTTTCAAGTTTAACCAAAGTTAAGGATGTAATTTTGGTACATGCTTTTTGTATTTGATGAACTTCTAATAGGAAAACAGCAAATTTCTGGATTATTTGATTAACTACTACTAATAATTACTTGGTTAATCTACCTCCTAATCATCTATCAGTCGACCTATCCAGATGAAAACATATTTTTGTAAAATAGTATGCTACATATATACATTCTATGTGTCGACCTACATACACACCAAGACCAAGTTTTTATTAGGAGAGTTTCAGAGGCTGTTCGAGAGGAGCGCTCGCAATTTTTTTTACTTAGTGTGAGTGTATGTGCGTGCGTGCACTCGTGTGTGCGTGCGTCCAAGTGATAAAATAAATAAATTAAATATATTAATATAACTAAATTTTAAACTAGTCTTACACTCTTATGATTTTGATAGTAAAATCTATTTGAAAAACTAATCTTAGTACAACCGAACATTGGGTATCTCATGATAGTATTAGACAAGATATCGGAACATTTGTTGGTGACAAGCAATTGACCTTGTCACCTTCCCAACACTCACTTCAGTAACCTATACCACAACATAACTTCTTTACTTGACCCATTTTCATTCACTGTAGACCTTGTATTGGAAATCAATTCATGGAATTGCACATGGTGAATAAACGGTTGCTCTGCAACCTTCAATCTTTGATTGAATATTGAAATGAATTAACTGAGAGTTATTACACAATGGTTTTGGTTTTATATGAGATCTAGAATCTAACCAATCGTAACAAACTCTAACTGCCTTAGCTGGCTCTTCTAACAGCACATGCCAGGTGTCACTAGAGAATGTGCCAGCGTGGCACAGGTTGCCAGCTTGGCACTATGAGGGTGACTCTATTACCTTGCTACAACATTCCTACCCAATATTGAAACACTAAAACCAACCATGTCTTCTAACCAAAATACGCATCGTTTACTTTCTCTTTGCATTGGTCGCTGCTAACAATTAATCAACATTTCCTTAATCATTTGATCAACTGAACTGTTAACCGAGGCCTTAAAAAAGCTTCTCATTTTGGATACATTTGATGAAGAAAATGGTAGTTTCTCAACAATACTTCTTGGTAAAAAATACCTTTTAGGTGAATGATCTGTCAAATCTTAGATATGCATCACTATTCCTGACTTCATCTGATGTTCATGGAAAAATAATCCCTTTCCAACTGAGGCTATGTGCTTGTCATCATGTCCATTTCTCCTCATAAAATATCTAGAAGAAGCCAAGACAAAAAATGAAGAATGGAGATTAAAGTGACATTAATCTGGATGTCAAATGAAAGAGAAGCCATTCATTTATTGAAATATATAATCATCGAATTAAACAACACACTTCACACCTAATTAAACATCACACCATAATCATACAGCACACATCACACCTAATTAAACAAACACTTAATTAAAGTTAAACATCACACATCACACCTAATTAAATATCACACCTTCACTTATTTAATTCATGATATTAATTTCCATACTTGAGCTTGTTGACTTATCTAATCTCAAATGGCAAATGCAAGCAAATTAACTTGGTACAACCAAACATTGGGTATCTCCGAAATACTTAGTCTGTCATAATCCATCCAAAAAAACATGAATTAGTTTATTACAAAAAACATCCTAATTTTTTTGTGATGCAGTATCATCATCATATCTTCTGCAACAATTGGTTGTTTCGCAACATTTGGTTCTTCACCCGCATCAGTTTCATCAAGAACTATTCTTGGTCCATTCTTAGATTTTTTCACCATAGGTGACTGGTTAATAATTAAGGCCAAAACAAAACCTTTTGATGATTATATTTTCATTAAGATATATATATATATATATATAAATACATTATTTTCTTTATATCTATGAAATAATGCATGTACGTATATTTTAATCTTACCTCTTTCTCAATCTTTTCAATATCTGGATATAATGCCGCAATTAAAGCATCATAATTGTTATCATCTAGTAGTGAACTTGGGTCAAGAAAATGTGTAAAACAAAGAGGACAATTGTTTGTTACTGTAATAAATGAAAAAAGAAATAGTTTACAAATAACTAACCAATACAATTAAAATTTTAAAATCTATGAAATATTGATAAGTAAATATGGTATTGTAGTTTAAGGACAAATCCATTGCTGATGTATACATCTATGCACTCTCTGCAAAAACGGTGAAGACATTCCTTTATAGTTTTTGTTTTTTGAATTATTCAAAAAACAAAAACTATAAAGGAATGTCTTCACTGTTTTTTCAGAGAGTGCATAGACGTTTATATTAGGCATCAACAATGGATTTGTCCTTAAACTACCATACCATATTTACTTATCAATATTTCATAGATTTTTAGTTTGAATTGTATTGCTTTGTTATTTTTAAACTATTTCTTTATTCATTTATTGCATTAATAAACAATGTCCTCTTTGTTTTACCCATTTTCTTGACCAAAGCTCACTATTAGAAGATAAAAGTTATGACACCTTAATTGCTGCATTATATCCGAATATAGAAAAGGTTAAGAAAGAGGTAAGATTAAGATATACATACATACATTATTTCATAGATAAAAAGAAAATTATGTATTTATGTATCTTAATGAAAAACTAATCAACAAGAGGTTTTGCTTTGGCCTTAATTGTTAACCAATGGTGTGTACACACACACACACACATATAATGAAAGAGAGATGGTGGAATTATCTGTCAACAATGGCTCTTCTAGGGTTTCACTTTCAAGCGTGAACACCGCTCCAAAGTCTCCAAAAAATTGTATGGTCCATACTCAATCAATTCTCTTGAATTTCGATTTGTGACAACATCACATGCAGGTGTTTAGCATCTTTTAAGATTTGTGTGTGGACTGATATTAATTAGTGTTGCATCAATTTGATTAGACGCCGCACAAATGTTTTCACCACGTACACAACAAGTGTTTCGTCCTTCAGCATGGCGTCATGGCCATGTATGGTAGACCCGTTGAAAATAAAACAAGCAGTCCCAAAAGAGAATACGCGATTGTTTGAAGAAGTGTTACAGTACTTCTGTGATGTGAAACTCAGTCAACTCCCTTGTGCAGCTATCAAAGGGGACTCTGTGTATCAAAATCACGCAGGCAGAATATGAGAAAGGATTGGTTGACTGCAAAAAGAATTTACATGGTAGGTTGTTGTTGAGTAAAGGGGACAAGCCGATTACGAAAAGGGACCTCAAAACCAAGCTATTGGCTTTGTAGAAAACTAGTAATCCATGGAGAATGATTTCTCTTGGGAGAGAATTCTATGAATTTCAGTTTAGCTCCTATGAGGATATGCGCTTGGCTTCGTCTTTGTGAACGGTTAATTTGAAGTCTTTGGTTCTTCGTTTATCTAAATAGACGAATGATTTTAATTCTTTATTCCAAAGACAAACCAATGCTCAAATATGGAATTGATTGGGAGTGCAATCGGCATGCCTCTTGCTTTAGATGAGGCCACGAAGAACAAAACTTTTGGTCACTACGCACATATTCTAGTTGACTTTGATTTATCCAAAAGCATTTTTTATGAGATTATGGTGTAATGGGAGGGGTACACGCAGGGACGGATTTACATAGTAATAAATGGAGGCTGCTGACCCCACTCTATCATTATTTTTTTAACCAATAATCACTTGTTTTTACTTCTTGACCCCACTTGAAATGTAACCATGTCCCCACGTATCACTACATATGTGGTTCTCTTAGGATGGGAAACAATTTTTTTTTACGGTATAGAACTACACAACTATTAAATGATTATTACTTTAAAAAATAAAAATACTATATTACTACTATATTATTATTTGCAGTGTACTAATAATAGAAAATGGTCGTTTTTGTTTTCTTTTAAATATAGTGTATTGAAGTGGGATAGCCAATTATTGTAGCAACTTATCCAAAATAAATAGAAATAGTATAATTTTTTCTCTACAAACTCACTAATACTTTTTAAGCATGAAAACTATTTCTTTCTTGCTTGTGTTTCTGTTGATAGATAAAATGAAAAACTACTAAAAATTCACACACACAAAGTAGAGGGACGATGATTCGAATCTTAGAATGTTCGACCTATGTTTGCTTGTTTTTTTCTACTATCTTCTATATGCATCTTATTGTGTATAACTTATTTACAATTTCTAAATAATTTCAATGTATTTTGAATATTTATAATAAATTCAAAATATATTTTAAAAAACCTATGAATTACAAAATAGGTAGTTAGTAGTGTTATTTTAGTCTATTTTTAATTTTCTTTTAAAAAAAATTTAAAAGAACATTTTAATTGATTTTTAAGGAAAAAGTAGTACGATCCGGTCAAAAATAAACTGGAACCACATAATTTTTTCTAAATATATTGTACAAATATTTATGATAAATGATTTTGACCCCACTCATTAGAATTTCTGGATCCGTCCCTGGGTACACGTTAAAGCTCTTGGTGGCTTACGAACGACTTCTAGAGATTTGTCACCACTGTCATGTCATTGGTCATCATGTTTCGATTTGCAAATGGTTACACCCGCCGAAGATAGAGTAGAAAATTGATATTAATAAAAAGGAACGACACGAGGTTAATAAGAAAATTGTGAAACGGGAATATATGGCTAAGGCAATTGCGCAATCGGAGGTACTGTTGCAGCGGAAATACTCTGCAGTTACTCTAAAAGATGATAATTTAAAGGTTGTGGCTGGCGATAAACAACCCGTGACTGATGTACCAGAGGTGGACAATGAACATGCTACGACAAATGATATTGTCACACCAACTCCAAAAGAACATAATTCCAAGTTGAGGGCTCTTTATCATATCTGCAAACTGAGGGCTCTTTATCAAGCCAGTCAGTACGTCAACTTTCAGTGGAGAATAATAACAATGATTCATGACTGGAAACTGAAACTTCGGTGCTAAATATTGAGACTGGACCTTGGATGGAGGAAGCGATTTATAAAGGCAATTTTAGCATAGCTTTGAAGGATGTTAATGATGAAATTGCCCAAGGAAACTTGCACAGTGATGATCCTGTCTTGAAATTAATAGAAGAGCCTTTGGAAGTCAGTAGCAATGATGATGGAGAGGATATTCTCATGGTCCCTCCAACACAATTTGTAAGGGTTGTTAATGATGAGGAATTTCATGATGTGGTGCAAAAAGACTTACAGGTAGTAAATAAGTTATGGGTTAATATGGCAGAAAGAAAACAAGACAACCAAGAAGAGTCATTCACGTCATTTGTCTCTAAAACTCGAAAGAAAAGGATCAATCATTTAGCAAGAAGCGTAGGTCAGCCATACCATACCCACTCTAAGGGTGCCCGCCAACATGTCTTTTTAAAGATCCTTTTTTGGTATATTCATGGATTTGGTAATCCTTCAGCAACAAGTGGGAGTAACTCGTGTCCAGAAAGGTTGCTAATCTTGGACATGCTTGCGTCCAAACGGAATGGTGGGAATCATTACCATACTATGAAATGATTTCTTGCGGGACAAGCTTAGGTTCCCCTATTACCGGAATTTTTATTTGACTCTTTTTTTTTTGTTTCTTCGGGGTAAGGCCTAATCCCCCCTTGTAAATATTTATTTTCGTTTTTTTTAATCTAATATGAGATATAGATATAAAATGAGAAAGGGTAGAGGTGCGATCATAAATAGGATGTCTAACCTTGCCTTGATATCTAAATACTCTTAATATATATATATATAATGAAAGAAATAAAGACATTAAATGACAACATAAGGATAGAGAACATTGAAAGATCCAAATTTTACATCTAGAAGTATGTATAAGTTGTTTATCTAGTTGTACCTCTAAAATATAAATGAACTCTTAAAAATATATTTCTTTCTCTTATTAACATTAAATTAGGAAATTGAGCATCAATTTTAAATTACATACCGTCACATATAAGATCATTTAATTTTGACAAAACTACCTTCACATATCTGCAAATAAACACCAAGGGAAAAATTGACAAAGGTTAAAATGTAGGGACCATTTACATTCCATTTTTTTTTTTTTTTTACAATGCATTCCAAATATATTTTAAGTTTTTATTTTCTAAAATTTAAGTTCCAACCCTTTCTTGTAGTCAAATTTAAACACAAGATAAGCTTCCAAATGTTCCACAGATGCTAACAAATATATTTTCTGCAGCAATATCCTGTACACAATAGGATTAATTAAATTTGCATGCTACTACATAGGAATTATGATATAACTTGTGCATCTAGAAAAAGGGTTAAAGTTATTATGCATAAGGAATATCTTTATGCATGGTGCATAAACAAATCTCCACCATCCAATATTTTTTTGATCAATTAGATTTTTTGATCAATCAAATGCACTAAAGCATGCATGGTGAAGATTTATTTATGCACCATACATAAGGATATTCCTTATGCATAATAACTCAACCCTAGAAAAAGAGTTTGAAATTTAATTATTATATAACTTATGACATAAAAAACCCGACCCAACAACCTCAGTTCATTTCTAATTACCCTTTCAAGGATTTTTCCTCCACTTTCGTTCTCTTAATTTCATGGTGTTCTAAATGGTTAAAATATAACAAAATTATAATGCTTGGTGCAAAAACAAACATAAATATTCTATAAAAATAAAACATAAATAAATAGACTTAAATAAAAAACAACCCCCCTCTAAACTGAGTTTGACAAAAATGTACCCGTTATTTTAATTTTACAAATTTTGAAATGTTTATTTTCTACAACATCTCAATAAGTTTATAACAAATTACCTTTTTTTTTCTTGGTCAAGTTATAACAAAATACCTATTTAATTTAACATAAAAGTAATATTCATATTTCAAATGGTTACAATACATAATATTCAGTTACAATTCTAACAAAAAAAAAAATAGACAGTACATATAAATCAATAGTACTTATAAATTGCTTTGTTATTAGCCACTCTTTAAATCTGTCATCAAGATAAAATTAATGAAATTAAATAAAAAATAAAAAATTAGATTGAATTAACTCATCAAATTTAAAAAACATAAAAAAAATATTAACCCATCAAAGAAATCACGGTAGTTGAAGATTTAAGTTGAACATTGTCAAAACAAATGATACCGCAAAGCACAAGATAAGACCAACAAATATGAGACAACATTAATAGTTCCCATTGATCATGTATGGAATGACGACCAATAAACTATGTCAATATAAGACCAATTAGGAGAATAAGATCAATATAAGATCAATATAAAACAATATAAGATTAATTAGGAGAAATATGTCAATAATAAAAATAGATCCAATAAATGAAAAATAAGATCAATTGCCAGAAATTTTACATGATAAAAATAGTTACTTGAGTAGAATGAAATTTCAATAGATGTGAATCATTGATAAAGAGATAGATAATAGCGAAAGATCTATTTACCGCTATGTGCAATTGCATGATTTATAAAATCAAAAGAGAAGGAAAAATGAATATCGCAGATTTGGAGATGCGCCGTCGGCATATTTTCAAAGTGAACGTGAGAACATATTTATAGGAGTTCGGTGAAATAGGGTTTTGTATTAGGTTAAATTTTTAGAAAAATTAAAATTTTCAATAAAGAAATCGCATGAAAATATATATTTAATTGATTGATCATTTATAGTAAATTTTTCTTCATGCTAAAAAACAAGTATAATATTAGGTTTTTTCTAAACTACTCCTTCATAATTTGGGGATGTTTACATAATCAGCAAATGAGAAGAAGTCATATGTAACAACCCGGGCCCCACCACCTTAGGTGGTCCTGACACTACCACCTCACGATCTTCTCCACCCTCCTCTCTAGTGGAGTTGTTTGTTGGAACAAAATTATGATTTTGTATCTGCTTAATTGATTTTGATGATAACAATGTATTTAAGGTTAAATTGGAGTACTAATAATTTAATTCAGTGTGCAGGATTAAAAGTTAAAATTTGCGTACTAAAGAACCCTAGAATTTCTGAAGGAATTACTTCTGAGCTCACCAGATCTGAAGCAAGTAATTCTGAGCCTATGAAACTCTGAAGTTATTATCTGAACCTTAGAATTTCTGAAGGAATTACTTCTGAGCTCACCAGATCTGAAGCAAGTAATTCTGAGCCTGTGAAACTCTGAAGTTATTATCTGAACCTTAGAATTTCTGAAGGAATTACTTCTGAGCTCACCAGATCTGAAACAAGTAATTCTGAGCCTATCAAAATCTGAAGAACATCTGAGCTCACCAGATCTGAAACAAGTAATTCTGAGCCTATCAAAATCTGAAGAACATCTGAGCTCACCAGATCTGAAACAAGTAATTCTGAGCCTATCAAAATCTGAAGGCTCGTCAGATATAAGTGTTAAGCTACATTTGAGAGTACAATTTTATTGAAGACTGTGTCTGACTAAGTCCAAACGCAGAAACCAAGAATGAAAAGGTTTGACCATGGAAAGGTCCTTTTCAAGTCAGGCTTCAGAAACGATTATTTCCTTATTTGGCTTTCACCAAGGTTCAAATATCAAAAGCCAAAAGGAATCTCTCATTTTGTAGTAAACGTTAAGCTCCTAAGCTACTGCAAATCAGAACAGCTAATAAGCTCACTGATCTATACAAAGGAGCGTCTCAATTCTTCAAACGGCTATAATCTTCAACGTTCATTTTATCATCTATAAAAGGAAGAAGATTTGTGAAGAAATGGAATCAAGACTTAAGCTTCTGAACGTGCTGAAACTCTGTCAAATTCTGAAGCTATCAAACACTTAGAAACTTTGTGATAATTTTCTAAGTTAGTCTTGTAACTGCGTTGTATTTTGTAAACACCTCTGATTGTATATCAAGTGTTAATCTCTTATCTTTATTAACATTAAAACCAGTTTGAAGTCTCTTGCTTTGTGCTTGAGCATTGGAAGTCTCTTGCTTTGTGCTTGAGCATTGGAAGTCTCTTGCTTTGTGCTTGAGCATTGGAAGTCTCTTGCTTTGTGCTTGAGCATTGGAAGTCTCTTGCTTTGTGCTTGAGCAGTTAGAAGTCTCTTGCTTTGTGCTTGAGCAGTTTGAAGTCTCTTGCTTAGTGCTTGAGCATTTGTAATCTGAGTGATTATAGTGAAATCTCTTGTGAAGGACAAGAGGACTGGACTACTCCTGTTAGTGGGAGGAACCAGTATAAAAATTCTGAGCATCTCTCTCTAACCCTATCCTCATATATTGTGTGTGTTATACCTTATCCGCTGCAATTTGTTTTAACTTAGAAAAAGTCTCAACACAATTCAACCCCCCCCCCCTTCTTGTGTGTTTTTCAACCTTCAATTGGCATCAGAGCTCCGGTCTGTTGCTCTTCACTTAACAGTGAAACAGTAAAAGATCTAGGGGTACTTAGTTGAAAAACATGTCTGGTGTTACCTCTCCTTCTGCTTCCTCTGGACCTGATCACTCTGCTGTTCCACCTCCTCACAACTATGATAGGGAAAGGAACAGTGATAATCACAGAGACAAACCACCTTACTTCAACAGTGATCCTACTACTTTTCCTTTCTGGAAAACCAAGATGTATAGTTACATCATTGGGACCGATGATGAGTTATGGGATATCATTGAAGATGGTATACATTTTGAACACATGGATGATAAAGGTGTTGTAAGAAATACCTACAGAAAGTTCTTTGATGCTGAAAAGAAGAAACAGTATAAGAAGCATCATACTGTTAAGAATATGCTTATTGGTGCAATATCTCATGCTGAGTATTTAAAAATATCCAACAAGTCATGTGCCAAAACTATCTGGGACTCTCTATGTTCCACCTATGAAGGAAATAAGCAAGTCAAAGAAGCTAAGGCAAACTTATTAGTTCATCAATATGAGCTGTTCAGAATGAAGGAAGATGAAGATATTGAAACCATGTATTCAAGGTTTCAAACCCTTGTCTCTGGTCTTCAAGTTCTGAAGAAAAGCTACACTGCATCTGATCACGTGAAGAAAATTCTGAGGAGCTTACCTTCCAAATGGAGACCAAAAGTTACAGCTTTTCAGGAATCCAAGGATTTGGACAATGTGACTCTTGAAGATTTAATAAGCTCACTCAGAAGTCATGAGCTAGAACTTATGTCAGATGAACCTGTCAAGAAGATGAAGTCCTTGGCTCTAAGCTCTGTTCAGACTTCCTCAAAAGCTGCAAAGATCAAAGTGTCTGAACAAGAGGAAGAAACTTCTGATGATATGATGGATGAAAATTCTGAGAATGAAGAAATGGCACTAATGGTTAGAAGGTTTCAGAAATGGAACAAGAAATACAAAAGGTTTCCAAACAAAGGAAACAACTCAAGAAGTTCCTTTTCAAAGGACAAAAAGGAAGAACTGAACAACTGCTATAACTGCAAGAAATCTGGACACTTCATTGCGGACTGTCCAGAAATGTCATCCAAGGACAAAGGAAAGAATAAGAGCTTTGGGAAAGAAAAGTACAAAGAAAAGGTAAGGAAGAGTTTGTTAGCCACTTGGGAGACCATTGAGAATGACTCTGAAGGAGAAGATGATGAAGAAGGCAATCTGGCTTTAATGGCAAGAACTTCTGAAGGTAACAACTCTGATAGAGATTCTGAAGATGACTCAGATGATGAAAATGAGGTATACTCTAACATGACTAAATCTGAATTAATTGATTCTCTTAAGATTGCCGTGAAACATTACTCTCGTATAGTAAGTCAACACAAAATTCTGAAGAATGTTCATGAATCATTGAAAAAGGATGCCAAGATTCTTTATGATGAAAATGAATCGTTAAACATTCGTATTTGTCATGTTGAATCTAACTATGTCTTGGCAGACAAGCTCAATGATGATCATGAAGATGCTCTTCACGAATTTATTCGTTGTACCTTCAATAGGAGTAAAATGGCTTCCATGATTTATCATATGACTCGTAACTATGGTGAAGGCATTGGTTATTCTCGGTTTAAGAACTGGGATAAACCTCTGAAATCATATAGTGAGGATGATACTCCACCTGAATTATTCTCTACCTTTGTTAAAAGTGGTACACTTGATCTGAAGGCATCCAACTCTGAAGGAGGTTCTGAACCTGAACCCAAAGACTCAGAAGTTCCAAGTTCTTCTGAACCTAAAATTTCTGAGTCCAAAAGTTCTCAAGTTAAGGCTCAGAAGTCATCTGAACCTCTGAGAAATCAAGGTAAAGTTACTTCAGATCCTTGCTTGACCTTTGGAACTGTGATATACTCCAGATCAAAATCCAAGAATCAAATTAAGCCTAAACATTCTTGTCAAAGCTTAATTAATTCTAGATCTTGTGTTGATCATAGAAAACAAAGAAGGAATACTATTCAGAAGACTAACTCTAAAGGACCCATCAGAATATGGGTACCAAAATCTGAAATAATGTTTGCTTCAGATGCTCATGCAAGGAAAGGTAAAACAGCAGCCCTGGTACCTGGACAGTGGTTGCTCACGACATATGACGGGAGAAAAGCATATGTTCCAAACCCTAACTCTGAAAGAGGGAGGCTCTGTGGGATTTGGAGGAAAACAAAAAGGGAAGATCATTGGTACAGGTACAGTTGGTAATTCTTCTCTTTCCATTAAAGATGTTTGGTTAGTTGATGGACTTAAACACAATCTATTGAGCATTAGTCAATTTTGTGACAATGGGTGTGTTGTTACATTTAATAAGGAATCATGTACTGTATCAAAAGACTCTGACAAATCTGTAGTATTCAAGGGAATGAGAGTTGGCAATGTTTATAAAGTAAACTTTTCTGATTTGGTTGACCAAAAGATTATATGTCTTTTGTCTCTGAGTGATGAGAAATGGCTATGGCACAAGCGTCTTGGTCATGCTAACTGGAGGTTGATCTCTAAGCTTAGCAAACAAAAGCTTGTTAGTGGTTTGCCTGACATTGATTATCACTCAGATGCACTTTGTGGCTCATGTCAAAAAGGAAAATTTGCTAAGACTTCATTCAAGTCTAAAAACATTGTCTCTACTTCCAGACCCTTAGAATTGCTTCACATTGATCTGTTTGGTCCTGTTTCGACAGCCTCTATCAATGGTAAAAAATATGGATTGGTCATGGTTGATGATTTCAGTAGATGGACTTGGGTGAAATTCCTACGTTCTAAGAGTGAAGCACTTGTGGTGTTCAGTGACTTCTGCACACAAATACAAAGTGAAAAGGATCTTCGGATTCTGAAGGTTAGAAGCGACCATGGGGGAGAGTTCGAAAATGACTCTTTCGAATCTTTCTGCTCAGAGCATGGAGTAATCCATGAATTCTCTTCTCCTAGAACACCACAGCAGAATGGTGTTGTAGAAAGAAAGAATAGATCTTTGCAAGAAATGGCTCGTACCATGATGCTTGAGTCTAACCTAGCTAAGTTCTTGTGGGCAGAAGCCGTGAGTACTGCTTGCTATGTTCAGAATAGAATCTACATCAGACCTATTCTGAACAAAACTGCTTATGAACTGTTCAAAGGAAGAAAACCAAATATTTCTTATTTTCATCAGTTTGGATGTACTTGTTATATTCTAGACAACAAGGTCTATCGAAAGAAATTTGATGCTAGAGCTTATAAGGGTATCTTTATAGGCTACTCTGAACGCTCAAAAGCATACAGATTGTATAATTCTGAAACTCACACAGTTGAAGAATCTATACATGTTAGATTTGATGATAAAGATCCTGACGATAAAATGTCAGAGCAAGCTAAGACTTTTGCAGAATTTCAAGTTTCCTCAAATTCTGAGTGTGAAGATCTCTCCATTGCTGTATATCCATCTGAGACTCAAAATGAAGATATCTCTGAAGGCCTTGAAACTGAAGACCCTTCAGAAACTGAACCCTCTCAGACACCTGCTCCACCTAAGAGTAAATTCAAGTATAGATCATCTCATCCTGAAGAGCTAATTGTTGGTAACAAGGATAGCCCAAGAAAGACCAGATCTGCTTTCAAAGAGGATGAATCCCTAGTTGGGTTAATTTCATTAATTGAACCCACAAACATAGAAGAAGCACTCTCAGATGATGGGTGGATTGTTGCAATGCAAGAAGAACTCAATCAATTTGAAAGAAATGATGTTTGGGATCTGGTACCAAAACCCAAACACAAGAACATTATTGGAACAAAATGGGTATTCAGAAACAAGTCAAATGAAAAGGGAGAAGTTGTCAGAAATAAAGCTAGTCTGGTTGCACAAGGTTATAGTCAGCAAGAAGGCATAGATTTCACTGAAACCTTTGCACCAGTAGCAAGACTTGAGGCAATTAGACTTCTCTTGTCCTATGCAGTTAATCATGACATCACTCTATTTCAAATGGATGTTAAGAGTGCATTTCTGAATGGAGTAATTTATGAAGAAGTCTATGTTAAACAACCTCCTGGCTTTGAAGATATAAAGTGTCCTGATCATGTTTACAAATTGAAGAAATCTCTGTATGGTTTGAAACAAGCTCCAAGAGCTTGGTATGAAAGGTTAAGTATATTTCTTCTAGAAAATGGTTTTGAAAAAGGACATGTTGATAACACTCTCTTTAGAAAAACCTTAAAAACTGATATTTTGATTGTTCAGATTTATGTTGATGATATTATCTTTGGTTCAACTAATGCTTCTCTTTGCAAGAATTTCTCTAAGCTTATGCAGGATGAATTTGAAATGAGTATGATGGGAGAACTAACATTCTTCTTGGGAATTCAAATCAATCAAAGAAAAGAAGGAGTATATGTGCATCAAACCAAATACACAAAGGATTTACTGAAGAAATTTGGTCTTGAAGATTGTAAACCAATGTCAACTCCTATGCATCCCTCTAGCTGTCTTCTGAAGGAAGAATCTGAAGGCAAAGTAGATCAGAAATTATACAGAGGTATGATTGGTTCCCTCCTTTATCTCACTGCATCTAGACCAGATATCTTGTTCAGTGTATGCTTGTGTGCTAGATTTCAATCAGATCCTAGAGAGTCTCATCTAACTGCTGTTAAGAGAATCTTTAGATATCTGAAAGGAACCACTAATCTTGGATTACTTTATAAGAAATCCTTAGATTATCAGCTTATTGGATTCTGTGATGCTGACTATGCTGGTGATAAAATTGAAAGGAAGTCCACTAGTGGAAACTGTCAATTTCTAGGTGAAAACCTTATATCATGGGCTAGTAAGAGACAAGCAACTATTGCTCTATCTACAGCAGAAGCAGAGTACATCTCAGCTGCTAAGTGTTGCACGCAATTGCTCTGGATGAAACATCAGTTGGAGGACTATCAGATAAGGATAAGTAGTATACCACTTCTCTGTGATAATACTGCTGCTATCTGTTTGTCTAAGAATCCTATTTTGCATTCAAGAGCTAAACACATTGAGATCAAACATCACTTCATTAGAGACTATGTTCAGAAGGGAGTAATTAAGATTCAATTCATTGATACTGAGCATCAATGGGCTGATATCTTTACCAAACCTCTTGCTATTGATCGTTTCGATTTTATCAAGAAAAATCTGAACATGGTTTTTATTTCTGAATGATATCTCTGAATGCTGTTAACTCTGAATGAATAAACTGGTTC
Source organism: Trifolium fragiferum (assembly GCA_954870985.1). Lineage (NCBI taxonomy): Eukaryota > Viridiplantae > Streptophyta > Magnoliopsida > Fabales > Fabaceae > Trifolium > Trifolium fragiferum. Next base: position 23,774,092 of record OX940792.1, read on the forward strand.
TGAAGGGCCTCAGAAGTTTGGACGGCTCAGAAACTATTATATAGGTTCTGAAGCACTCTCTCATCTGTAGCAATCAGAATTATTTATTATTAAATATGATTTCTTGTGACTCAGATACCTACTCTAAGTGTTAGTTGACCACTCAGTTTCTCTAACTGACAGCTGGCTTCTGAAAACACTACTTATCTGTGTAACTTCCCATCATGTCTAGTAACCGCTGGGTAATGAAGGAGAGCTAATGATGATTTTATTAAAAGTAACTGCCAAGCCCCCATTACGTCACTATCTTGTTTCCCCAATATTTTGAAACTTCCACTATAATCACTTAACTACACACTAGTCACTATCACTTCTCACGTTTTCAATATTTTGAAACTTCCACTATAACCATTTCTGACACTCCTAAATCCCCTCAGAAATCTCCTATTAAAGATTCTGAGTCTACCCCAATAGCAATGGACGTAGACCAATCTGAACCCTCAAATGTTCAAAATTCTGAAGTCCCTGCTGAATCCCAAACTGAACCCCTTCAGACTTCATCTCCTAAGCCAACCACTTCTGAACCAAACCCCTCATCCATTCAAACCACTCCACCTTTTCCTGGAACTGATTCAGATCTTGAAGAAACTCGTCTTCATTCTGAAACAATTCCCTGTTTCACCATGGTACTTAACAATTCCCTTTTACCGTTGAATGCATTTACTGCTGGTGGTTGTTTGCTGTGTGCATTTACTACCCTGTAACTTGTGCTTTGACTGACCCGTTTTTGATAATGACAAAGGGGGAGAAAATATTATTTCATTTCCTATGGCAGTGAAATTATTTCTGAAGCTCTAAAGATCACATTTTCTGAACTCTACTCTTATTAAGTTATATTAAAGTCTTTTAAACTTTTAATGAGGGGGAGTAATAAATTTTGTCCAACATAAATTCATATAATATAAGATACGCTTGCAAACCATATCTTATATTTGTCAATCTGAAGAAATAGAGCTTGCAAACCTCTAATTCTGAAGGTAGAATATATGAAATTATATTTGACATTAAATATTACTCTTAGACTGTTTTATATTTATCATTGATAAACTTTTGAAGCTTATCAGACTCAGGGGGAGCTTGCAAACCTCAGAACCTGAAGTCAAGATGTTAAATAAAAACAACAACAATTGATTTTAAATACATATAGTTGTCATCATCAAAAAGGGGGAGATTGTTGGAACAAAATTATGATTTTGTATCTCCTTAATTGATTTTGATGATAACAATGTATTTAAGGTTAAATTGGAATACTAATAATTTAATTCAGTGTGCAGGATTAAAAGTTAAAATTTGCGTACTAAAGAACCTTAGAATTTCTGAAGGAATTACTTCTGAGCTCACCAGATCTGAAGCAAGTAATTCTGAGCCTGTGAAACTCTGAAGTTATTATCTGAACCTTAGAATTTCTGAAGGAATTACTTCTGAGCTCACCAGATCTGAAGCAAGTAATTCTGAGCCTGTGAAACTCTGAAGTTATTATCTGAACCTTAGAATTTCTGAAGGAATTAATTCTGAGCTCACCAGATCTGAAACAAGTAATTCTGAGCCTATCAAAATCTGAAGAACATCTGAGCTCACCAGATCTGAAACAAGTAATTCTGAGCCTATCAAAATCTGAAGAACATCTGAGCTCACCAGATCTGAAACAAGTAATTCTGAGCCTATCAAAATCTGAAGGCTCGTCAGATATAAGTGTTAAGCTACATTTGAGAGTACAATTTTATTGAAGACTGTGCCTGACTAAGTCCAAACGCAGAAACCAAGAATGAAAAGGTTTGACCATGGAAAGGTCCTTTTCAAGTCAGGCTTCAGAAACGATTATTTCCTTATTTGGCTTTCACCAAGGTTCAAATATCAAAAGCCAAAAGGAATCTCTCATTTTGTAGTAAACGTTAAGCTCCTAAGCTACTGCAAATCAGAACAGCTAATAAGCTCACTGATCTATACAAAGGAGCGTCTCAATTCTTCAAACGGCTATAATCTTCAACGTTCATTTTATCATCTATAAAAGGAAGAAGATTTGTGAAGAAATGGAATCAAGACTTAAGCTTCTGAACGTGCTGAAACTCTGTCAAATTCTGAAGCTATCAAACACTTAGAAACTTTGTGATAATTTTCTAAGTTAGTCTTGTAACTGCGTTGTATTTTGTAAACACCTCTGATTATATATCAAGTGTTAATCTCTTATCTTTATTAACATTAAAACCAGTTTGAAGTCTCTTGCTTTGTGCTTGAGCATTGGAAGTCTCTTGCTTTGTGCTTGAGCATTGGAAGTCTCTTGCTTTGTGCTTGAGCATTGGAAGTCTCTTGCTTTGTGCTTGAGCATTGGAAGTCTCTTGCTTTGTGCTTGAGCATTGGAAGTCTCTTGCTTTGTGCTTGAGCATTGGAAGTCTCTTGCTTTGTGCTTGAGCAGTTAGAAGTCTCTTGCTTTGTGCTTGAGCAGTTTGAAGTCTCTTGCTTAGTGCTTGAGCATTTGTAATCTGAGTGATTATAGTGAAATCTCTTGTGAAGGACAAGAGGACTGGACTACTCCTGTTAGTGGGAGGAACCAGTATAAAAATTCTGAGCATCTCTCTCTAACCCTATCCTCATATATTGTGTGTGTTATACCTTATCCGCTTCAATTTGTTTTAACTTAGAAAAAGTCTCAACACAATTCAACCCCCCCCCCCCCCCCCCTTCTTGTGTGTTTTTCAACCTTCATTGTTGTCTTCCGTGGAAATTGAACCATGTACTTTGGGGTTCAAGTACATGTTCAATTCATTCCCACTACCAATTGCGCTAGTAGCTCAATTGGTAGTCGGAATGGATTGAACATGTACTTGAACCCCAAAGTATATGGTTCGATTCTCACGCATGGAAGGCAAAAACTCCACTAGTGAGAGGTAGAGAAAATCGTGAGGTGGTAATGTCGGTACAATCTAAGGTGGTGGGGCCAGGTCTGTCACATCATATGCATGTAAAATAAAAGTTGGTTATAACTTAGTTATGAGTACCACATGCAAATCTACTTATGTGGTTTGTTCTCATTGATTGAAGGTAAATATCTCACATTCAATGTGCACTTAAGCGTACAAATATTGTGATTAGGATTCACTGTTGTGGAAGTTTCCCACAGTGTCCAGTAATCAACTACAGTCATTAAAGTCAGATTGACCGGTCCAGATTAAATACACAGTTAAAAATTATTATTTATTGATTCAGATCGAGTAACTCACAGTTGTAACTGTGCACAGTTACGATAGGAAATCCTTTTTCCAAATATTGGATAATGTGTGCTAGACTCAAAAAATTGGATAATGTATCCTAGAGTCTAAAATATGAATACTCGTAAAACAATGAATTATCTATAACCGATACATTTACTATATCAGTATACGTATGGTACCTTTTCGGCACTCTTTTTTTCTCATTATTTTGTTGAGAGTGGAAAATTGTAGCTTTATATCATGATAGGGCTAACCGATAGTTTTAGTTAGGGAATAATCCCTTTGGTATTCTTGTTTTTTTTTTTTTTTTCTCTCATGTAACCAAAAAATTAGGTTTATATGCTGAAATTTTATTTTTATTTTAATATAATACTATATATCTTTCACGTCAAAAAGTACATGTATACTAGCCAAATATTTATATTTGAAAATTGACTTCATGGTCTAACAATGCGAGAAATTGCAAACGTAAAATAATATAAAAATACATTCTTAATTTATAATAAAATTTATATGAAATTAATATTTAAGATAGTTAAAATTAAACATAAGTAATTGTTAACAATCAAATACAAAAGGACAAAGGAGATTAGGGTTCAATAAAATATCATTAGCATTACTTGTGAAAATAACTATTACAAATATTATATATATATATATATATATATATATATATATATATATATATATATATATATATAATTACAATTTTTATTTTAAATAATGAATTTTAAAATAATCTCTAAAATAAGTTTTTTTAAATATTAAATAGTTTACTATAAAAATCATTTTTGAGAATATCTTCTTAAAATATATGAATTTTATTAACTTAAAATCTTTAACAGGTGATTGCATCAAATTAACCAAACAAATTTTAATACACACATACTCATTTCACACAAAGACGGAGAATACAATTAACCACGGATAAAAGTTATGTTTATTGTCCCATGAACTTAGTTCAATTGATAGAACATTGCATTATATTTGTAGGGAAGCGGAGTTTGGAGTTCGAATCCTGGTCATTTCATTTATCCACCTTAAGAGTGAAATTTCTAGCCACTACACTACTTGACAAAAAAAAAAGTTATGTCTTATGTTGTACCAAAAAAAAATGTTATGTCTTATGAGCTTCCATAAGACTCTAAAAAATGCTCGGTTTTATTATTATCTAAAATTCTATATCAACAAAGCAAAACAAAATATAGAAGCTGAATATAATCTAAAGAAGATGACAAAAATTAACAGGTAATAGGACTTGAGTAATAATTAATAAACTTCAATAGAGGACAAATCATTCTAAAAAAAAAAATTAAAATTCAAACTAAAACAATCATTAAATTGATTTTACTTACCTTTCGATCAAACTCTAACAAAATTAGACTTCTTTCTTTTAATAATTGAACGACTAAGACCCCAAAAAAAAATATAGAAAAAGAAGAGGAGGTAAACCTATGTGTAATAAAGAATTATTTTGATTTGGAGGAACACTTGGAGGGTATATAACTACCATTCAATGGACGAAACTTGAGGTGACAATTCAAATGACAAGAATATTTAACAGAACCAAAAGGACCTATCTTCCATCTAGTTCTAGCAGCACCCTTAAAATCAAAACTAATCTCATTTCTTTTCCGAGACGCGTCAACTTCATCCATTTGTTCAGGTGTTAACGGTATCGGTGATGATTGAACAACATATCGAAGATTGTTTGAACTATTTTTCGGCACATCAAACGAATCAGCAACGAGCACAGCAATTCCTTGACCTTGAAAGCTAAGACTAAATGTTATCTTAGAAAATTGTGCTTGAGCTTTTGCATTTCCATTAGAAGCAGTCACAACAATGCTTAACTGAGTTTGAAGTAAACCAGCATAATCATTTCTTAGAAGATCTAAATGAGCACTGGTGACACTGATTATAGGTATTCTTGGATGAATCACTATGTAACCAATGAACACTATAATGCCAATAATAATCACAGCTATAGCAAAAACTGTGCAGATTATAGCTGCTAACCATACTAATGGATTGGTGTGGCCACCAGAACTCATTACAAGTTTTCTCTTGAATACAGCCATATTGTGTAGAATAATAGTAATTGTGATAATAAAGAAATGACATTGAAATTAAGGGACTAAATCATATACTTCAGTATTTTTGTTTTCAATTTTATGTTGTTGGAAAAAGGTACAAAGTTTTATTTGAGAATATTATAGAGAATTTGATCTCTTTTGATTTTTATTGGTCTGAACGTTTGGAATCATGCTTTACTCACTTGTAAAGCATTTTATTTGAGGATATATAATTTGTTGCACGTACAATATAAGCTTCTTAACAACTAAGAATGTTGGATGCTGTTTTAAGATATAAAAAGTAAAGGCAAAAGCTAACATGTGCCCTTAAGGGCACATGATAAACAACTAAATAAAGAAATATTCTCCTCAAAACTTGTGCATTTAACTTTATAAAAGTAAAATCATTGCATTTTTCAATGGAATAATTCTACTTTAAGGTTCTTTAACATGTGCTCTTAGGGCACATGTTAGCATGACCCAAAAGTAAAATACCAAACTTGCATCACTAAGGATATAAAATTCAACAAAAACTTGAGGATTCTACTGCTTGAAATTCCACATAGCAAGATTCAGCAAGAAGCCTCAATAAATAAAGTGCTCAATAGAAAAATCTTGATTTTAATAACCTATTATGATGCACAGGTTCCACATACGATAATCATCTATGATGCATAGTTACAAGTACGGTACCCATACTCAGTACGGGTACGAAATACAGTAAATTTTAAAAAACAAATGTACGATTATTATATCACATATAAAAAAAATCGAATGAATAACTACCATTGTGTTTTAGAAATTTACTTTTTTGTCCATTATGTGCATTGTTTTCATGAGATAATTTGAAATGCAATAAAAAAAATCAAAATACCTTCTCCTATGCTTTTACCACTAGCACATTTTTGCGGTATTCACCAACGTAAATCAACCAAGCAAAAATGGGTACATAATGGTACATACGGTACCGTATGTGTACCAATAGCAGTAACATACTTGATGTACTTCACTATTTTATTAGTACTCGTGCTTCAAAGATAATCACGAAAATTTGTGATACAAACTCATACTTAGTACTCGCCGCTATACTCTTTGAATCCAAATAAAAAAGAACAATCTTTGTCTTTTCATTTAAACGAAAACTGAATACAGCAGAATTGCCAAACATAGGACACAAGGATAATTGACTCACAGCATGATACCATCACAAAACATTCTTAATGTGTAAGGCGATACTAAAACTGAATCAAACATACTAGAACACTTAAAATGAATAATATTTAGCACACATTTTTCTGTCTTGAAACATTTCAAATTAATTATGAACATTTACAATAATACCAAACAAGAATACCTTGGGATTGGGAAACACAAGAATTAAGACTTCTGTTACTTACAGTAACAGTTAACCATCCAAAATCATTGGGTCAATTGAGCAAACAAGATACCTTATATTCGGACTAATATGAATAGATTCTGATGTATGTAAAATCACATTTTGATACAAAGAAAGTCAGTAAAAACAGTCTGCAGAAAACATAAGCGGTTGGTCAATTGTTTCTAATGAGAACTGCACTCTGGAGTTTTTTTACCTTCGGAATGCAATCACGCAGATACTCGCAGAAATTTAAAGCTTACAAAGGCAAAAGTTAAACAAAAATGAAATGGACACAAATTTGTGTTGCTGTGTAGCAGCCAGCAGGTACTTTCAATCTGGACTATCTTAAAAGCTAGCTGTGAAAGGACTAGAACCGGGTGACTGAAGTAGTCACAAAAGTTATACTACCCGATGTGAGATTTGGGCACCCTATAAAACCAAATTCTTACCATAGCACTTCTTTCGAGATAAGGCACGGGAGCTACTCTGATATTTTACTGGTAGCTACCACTAGTTGGTTTAGCTGGTAAGTACCATAGCACTTTGCTTGACATGCTTAGGTGTGATTCTTGCTAACAGCAATCCTAATTGGTAGGCTATATATAATTTACTACTATAGCTCCCGCCAAAGCTGGCTTTTCTAGGAATGGGAGTTCGGTAGCTTAAGGCTTATGAATTTATTCCTAACCGTAAAAAACTGACTTGAAATGTACTGTTTCCTCTTCTGAGCGTACAGTGTAAATTCGCTTAGTATATGAAAAAGGTGAATTACTGATGACAGTGATCAGTTGTCAAGCTAAAATATCTAAAAACAGAAATAAACACTTGACTTGTAGCATATTCCTTGCACCAGTGCACAAAATTGAAATGTATCACATTTCCTTGTAGCAAATTATTATGCACCAGTGAAAAATAAAATAACTACAATCATATTCCAAAACTGTGAACCCTTCTCAAAAAAAGAGTAAAACTTCAACCAAGTTAAATTTTAAAAATTAAAAATAAAAACATCCTGACATTTACTATCGATGGACAGCTTGCATCAAGATATCAACATGTCTGTTTAAGAAATGAATGCACAATGGAAGGCAAAGACAAGGGAAATAATTGGAGATTAGAAAATCATGATGCTCTTTCTTCATAACAGTAACATGTCTGTTTCATCAGTTATTGGGATTTGGATGGGTGACAGTTGCCAAGGAAACCTCAAAATCAACCTCTATTGATTTGATTTTTCTTTCACAACTTAAGAGTTATTCAAGGCTAAGATTTTAAAAACAAATACCTTCCTTTCCAAATCCACTAAATGATTTCAAACATTTCAAGCAATGAGGCTTTTCATAACCTTTTTTGTCTCCATCCCGTTCACAACTCTACCTGACTTCCACCTCCATGTTCCTAAACACAACTAACAGCAATTATATTATATATCTGATAGCTATCTAGAGTTGGCCAGTGAGGTATATAGTTTACAAATAAAGCTAACAATTCTTCTACAATCTCATTATTTCGCTCGGCACTCCAAGATCAATGAGAATAATTTACTAGGACTTTACCCCTTCAAAGATGCCATTATTATCAGCTCTTCTTTCAATGTGGAGCTTGAATCCCTGCATGCCGAGTAGTAGACATCTCGACTGTGACCTGTGAGTGGCTTGATAGTGGATGGCCCAAAGGATCTTACGTAGGATCTAATACCATATTAAAGAGTCACAAAATGCTAATGTGGTGTGGCTACTATGACTAAGTCTAGGGGAGAGAGAAAAAACGTTGGCAGGCGAAAAAGAGATTTGGTCGCACATAGAACAGGGGGGCGAACATTGTGCCGGAGTCGGCTCCAGGTACGATGAAGTTGACAAAAGGTGGGCGCCCATGACACACAGAAGCAAATGTCAAAGATAGAAACGTCACAGGAAAAAAGAGCTGGGGGTGCTTCGGTCTTTTCGCAATAAAAAGTGGACATTTGTGTCTTTTTGCAATTAAAAAATGTGGGCATTTGTGTCTTTTTGTGATTAATATGCGGGCTTTTTGTCTTTTCTATTTGCCTTTGTGAGGATTAACTTAAACTCACGAAAATTCAAGTTTGTTCAAGTTAAGGATGAACCGGTGCATATCAGAGATGCACCGGTGCAAGCAGCCCAGAAATTGTGTGAACCGATGCATAGCACGATGAGGGAAATCCAAGAGAATCTTGAGTCGGTGCAAGGAAGGTTTCAACCGGTGCAAAGGTCACGCGTTTTGGATCCGAGAAGAACTTGAACTGGTGCATTGCCAACATGCACCAATGCATGCGCGTAGATTTGAATATTTTATATTTTGATTCCGTTTCGAATTAAAGCATATTTGTTCCTAGTTTTAAGGGTTATATTTTTCTATAGATAGAGGTTGATTTATTCATAGAAACATAATTCATAGAAAAATAATAATGAAGAAAAAGAGGACTAGGATTTGTCATTAAAAAAGCTAGGGTTTTAGAGAGAAACTCAAGGGGATTTCTCTTCGTATAATTCTAGGAGTTGGGCGAATCATCCTTGGTTCAACTTGGGAAACACTATATCAAATTGAGTCTCTGGGCCACGGAATGAGATTCGGGACGAGGGTAGAGTTAGGTTTGAATACTAATTCTTGTAACCCTTTTGGGGAATCTTTGTGTAATATTACTCTTTTGATTTAGTGGAACGGAGAGCTGCTATCTTCCTCAGTGTAGGTCATCTTTGGACCGAACTGGGTAAACAAATCATCGAATGTTTCTTGTGATTTTTTAGACGAATTCACAATAGCCTTCACTGTTGCATTCATCTTCTCCGCGATTTAGGCACCATGTCGCAACTCGCAACACATAACCGTGCCACAGCAACTACAAATCTTGGGATTGAAAACAACTCGTGCTGACAATATCAGTTTGTAAGGTGATGGGTGTCCTTTGTAAACTCTTTTTAGACTTCATCTATATCCGAAGTAGAACTAAGTTCTATTTTAAAAATGGTCATAAAAAATGCTAAAAATATGAATCACAAAAAAGTCTAAAACTTTGTTATTCAATATAACCAAAGATCCATTTTTTTTCCTAAGCACAACACCACCCAAAAGCCAAAATATCCAAACTAGCTCTTTTCTCTCTTAATTCCCTCCCCAATTATTTCTTCTCCTATTCCTAGTGGCCCTAACATGAACGGCTAGTGTTGTTCATCAGTCGCCAAACAATAGAAAGAACAAAAGATTGTGTTGTAACTTGTAATTCAGTTACTTGCACTATATTGTTTACAAGTTATGTCCCTAAATGTGCACCAAATACACCATACGTATATAAGTGAAACATGAGTCAAGCGTAGGTTGTGCAGCATCCGCAACCAGAAGAAGAGATTAAATAGAAGGAAATAATGGATTTATCTCTTCAAATAGGGGACTGGTATGTAATCTATCCATGTGGAGCTAGCCACATGTGAATCTTGCAAATGAACACACCGACAGTACGAGAAATGACTTGTCTGAGCAAAGGCATCACTCAATTAATAGTTTATTGGAACTGTCATTCTAAATGTGTAAAACTAACAAAAATATATAGCCTAACAAAAATATACCCTTTCTAGGAAAAGATATATATATTGCAAACATATATACCTTGTTTAAGCAAGATATATTTTCTCTAGTCATAATGTACTGGCAAAAAATAAACCATTCATTGACGGAGCTTTATCGTTTAACGCTTCAGTCTGAATGATTGTGGTCGACCATCAAATCATGACCTCATCTACACCACTGACACATTGACATCCATAGAAGTATAAAACATGATAGAGCAATAGTATGACGAACTTTCATTCAAGCCTTTATGCATAATAAAATCTCCAAGTAGGAGAATGGAACCAGCAGAATCAAGTGGCAGCTTTGTTGCTGTACTAACTTTCATGAACAGTCCCAGAAAAGAACTGTTTTTACCACAAAATATCAACCAAAAATCAGGGAGATATTTTTAGGAAGACTGACAATCATTAACTCAAATAAATGCAGGTAATTTGCAAAAAACTTTGAAGTAATACTAATTGTTTTATAATATGAAAATTTTGTTATGAGCAGTGACCAACCTTGAAAATATCAAAATAATCTGTTATATGGAGAAGATAACGAATTATACAGAAAAGAAACCCCGTGCAACAAAAAGTTGTCAAGGAAAGGCTACATGGAGTTGGAACGATAAAATTTGTAGAACACTGTTTTCAGGCAAAGCCAAATCAAGAAAAGAAAAAGTCATCTGTCTTTGACACGAAAGGCACCAACAATGAAGTATAGTAAAACATAAAGAAAAGAAAAAACTTTCTAGATTACAACTTGACATGAGCTTTCCATCTCCTGTAAACAGTATCAAATCTGTCTCTTGCACTTCTACCCTCCTTATAGAACACTTCCTTCAACTTGGTCATTGTAGATTCATATATGTTGATCCTTTTATCAAGCATTTCTTCAGCAAACCTTCTGGCCTCTGACAGTCTTTTCAATTTACAAAGACCAATGAGCAACATATTTGCACTCACATCAAGTGCACCAACATGAGTTTCAACCATGTAGTTCCAAATCTCAAGTGCTGTATCAGGGTCATCGCAATTAAACAACATTTCGATGGCCACTGCACAATTAGAAGCTGTGGGCAGCCACTCGTTCTTGATCATCTCGGCAAAGAACTGCTCCGTTTCACGTACCTTTTTGTTCTTCACCAAGCACTCGAAAATCATGTTATACGTCAAAGAGTCGGGAAAAGCGCCATGGAGAACCATCTCATCGAGCAAACGAAATGCATGATCAATCTCGCCATTGTTGCAAAGCAACCCAATCATGGCATTGTACATGATCAAATTAGGCAATAAGCCACTAGCAACCATGACATCCCACAACGGGATGGCATGAGCAGCATCATTCCTTTTAACAAAAACATCAAGAGCATTGGTAAAGAATTTCAAACCTGGAAAGCAGTCATGTTCCTTCATAACTTTAAGAAACGTCACAACCTCGTTAAACTGCGAAGCGCGAAGCAGAGTCATCAAAAGTGCGTCGTAAGCCGCTACATTATCCTGACTCCAACCAATACGAATCACCATCTCACCAAAAGTACTCATAGCTTTAGCAGCATTGCCTTCCTTCTCCCATCCTTCCAACAATATCGCAAAACTATCCCCATCCAACTCAACCTTCCCCTTAACCTTCTTCTCAAGAAACTCCAAAGCCACCGATGTTTGATTCTGTTCGCGACAAATGGCACTAAGCAATGAATTAACCGCTACAACATTCTTCTCAACATCATACTTATCCATCACATCAAAACTCATTACAGCCTCATTAACCCTACCAGCAATACAATAACTCTGAAAAACCGAAACAAAGGTGGGCAAAGACAGCACACCTTCCTGTTTCATAGTCCTAACAGCATCCCACATGGGTTCAAAAAGCTGATTCCGGCCCAATAAATCAACCATCAAGTTCCACGCATGGGCCGAGTGTTTTCTCAAACCACCGGCCCAACGGAAAAACTTGATGGCTGAAGAAGGGTAATTGTAAGAAAGCTTAAGAACCTCATGAACACATTCTTCTGAAGGATGAATCTTTGAAGAGGATAAAGCCGAATCGATATCTTGAGGCGAAGTTCGAGTAAGAAGATTGCAAAGGGTTCTTGCAGTTGATGAAACATTAGGAGTATCAAGATGTGATGGGAATTGGTTTGATTGATTATTGGGTTTCCGAATTGGGGTTGAATTTTTATTAGGGTTTTTGGATTTGGATGAGTATTTTGCAATTTTTGTTGGTCTAGGGTTTTTTGATACTGCTTCCATGATGAAATTGATTAATTAATTGAAAATGAATGGGTTTGGAACAGAACATAACATTGAATGTTGGAAATTGAATCAACGTGAGAGGAATTTTAGTACCTGAAACTGTTAGTTCGAGATTTTGCGCTTCTGTTTGATCAAAGTTCAGTCGAGTGATGATTACTCACGTCACGGGATGAATTGGAAGAAAAGGTAGAGAATCTAGAGATTGAATTGTTGATGCAATTTCATGTTATGTATATCTACGAAACACGGACTTCGACACGGACACCGCGATACGACAAAACACGGACACTTCGACACCGCTAATGTAAAAAATATACGACACCGACACCGCTACATATTTTAAAAAATATAAGTTTACAATTAAAAATACATACATATGCATCTAAGTTGAACAAATTTTTCAATAAATAAAGTTTTAAAAGAATATATGATAATACATTTGACATTTATTCATCAATCTACTATCGATAAACTAAAAATAATGTAATCAAAATGTAATATCTTTAATCCTTCATTGATTAATATTATTATTTCGACATATCTTTAATCGTTGTATATATGTCTGAGAAAAGTATAAGCAAATAAAAAAAATAAAATTTGAACACTTACTCCGACACGTTTGTACGAGTGTCTTATAGATGTCGGACACCGATTTAAGGAATGTCGAAATAAAGAAAAAAAATGTTTTTTTTGGACACCTCTCCGACATATTTGTAGAAGTGTCGTACGGATGTCATACGAGTGTCGGACACCGCGACACGTCTAATCATAGAGGTGTCGGTGCTTCATAGATGTATATTGGACTTCTGTTCTGGGATTTTCTGACCCAAACCGGCGCCGGCGCGCAACTAATCCCTAAGTTACCTATTAAATTTAGGATTTCCGTTAAAATAAAAGTCATTTCATTTAAGCGCTCTTTGATATTAAAAAAAAATAATATTAATTTGTCGCTAAAATTAATTTTTGTTATTTATAATTAAGATTAATAGGTTTTTATCCCTTCAAAGTATGCATGTTTTGTTTTATCCTGTACAAGTTTTTTTTAGGTTTCCCTCTTGCAAAAGTTTTTTTTTTGTTTTTCTCTTTGAATGCATTTTTTAAATTGATTATTTTATTTAATCAATTTAAAAAGTTATGTTTTTAAATCGATTATTCTGTTCAACCGGTTTAAAAAGTACAAATTCCTTGCAGCAAAGGGGAAAACAAAAAAAAAATTTGCAAGCGGATAAACTTAAAGAAATATTTTTTACAAGGATAAAGCAAAACACACATATTTTGCAGGGATAAAAACCTATTAACACTTATAATTACGACTCGGGTTTCTTATATGTAAACTTTGACTTAGGATTCGAAAAGTCAGCTTCATTCCATTGCATTCAACCCAAATTAGGGGGAACGAAAAAACACCAATCGCGGTTCGATAGGCCAAGAACAAGTGCGCCAAAAGGAAGTTTTTTCATCGAGATTCAAAATTAAATGATAAGAGCAAACAGTTTTCGACGGTTATCGAAGAGTTGTTATGACTACATGTGGCACACGTGCATGGATCGAAAGTGTTAGATAATAATATTAGTGGACTTAAGATATCGGGATTATGTTTTTAAGTTAGTAGTTTAGTTAATGTAGGTTTTCTCTTTGTAATCCTTATTTTGTCCAGCAATATTATTGCAATATTATGAAAATGAAACTCTAGCATATTCTCTTTCTCCTAGTTTGTATCTCTATTGTGAACATGATATCTATCCTTCATAAATTCTCACTGTTATTTCGATGCGAGTTTCCAAGAGTGGGAATTTGATCTTAGTTTTCAATTTGGTTTGTTAAAGTATCATGTGTTGTGGCTTCTGTGTTGGTGATGTCATTGGGTTTTTATTAGCTCAGGTTGCTTTATTAATTTTGTTGGTTTGTTATTCTCTGTTTGTTTCTTGTTGGTCGATCAATTTTAAAATTTGTTGTTGGTTCTTCATTCTTGCCTTCGATAATCATGAATTGTAATTGCTCTGTGTTTAGATTTTACACTAGAAATAAAAAGTGGTGGTTTTGTGTTCTTCTAAGATCATATACAATGAGGAGTTGAAGATGGTGTTGAATTGAATTTCAACATAGCAATATTCTCCAATGAGAATGTTGAATGTGACATGGAGGAAAGAGAAGTTGAAGATCTTCAACCCTGTTGAATGATGCCAAGGGAGACATGTATCGCGTTCTGGTTTGCTTGCGGTAGGAGAGAGAAGAAAGTGTGGTTAAAGTGGAACGCGTGCCAGCCAGAGCCGGCTCTGACAATTTGAAGACCTTGTTCGAATATTAAAAATGGACCCTTTATAAAAAGTGATTTTTTTAATAAAACATCCTAAATTTAAATTATATATAACATAAAATATAATTATAATTGTAAGTAACGTTAAAAAAACATATATCATAATAAAGATTAAATTTATTGCAAATATTTAAATGATATAACGATTGATTTTAAAACTTTTTCTTCTTTTTAATTTAATTCTTAATTTAAAAGAATTAAAATTATGCATAAAATATGTAAAAGTTAAGATTTGAACCTTTGACCTTGCACAAACAACTGGCATAATTAGCCACTAGTCTATTGATACACATATGATTAGCCACTAGTCTATTGATACACATATGATATTTTATGAACATTATAAATATATAAGTATTATTATAGAATTTTAGAATTCGAGGCCTAAAAATTCGTCGATATTTTGAGGCCATGTTCGGCCGCTCACCCCGCACATGTGCTGGGGCCGGCCCTGGTGCCAGCATCTGATTGAATGTCTGGATTTTTAACATATTATTACTTTGAACTTAGTTATTTCGTTGCAAATTAATTTTTAATTTTTTTACCAAAATTCATGATTTTTTTTCTCTATATATAGAGACTTGGTTCATTTGATTTGGACACAGAAAAAAAAAAACCACATTTTTCACTATCTTAATCTTATTATTATCTTTAATTTAATTTTAATTGATAATTATAATTTTATGTAATTATTAGAATTTATGATGCCTATACTCAACCACAAAAGTTAGCTTGAGAGTTGAGGTTTGCACTACATTTATAAATGCTATCTATGACATATGTGGGACTTCTAACACACCCCCTCACGTCCAGAACTGAACAAATTGGAACGTGAAATCAACAATGAGTGCCCCAAATATGAGAGGTCTCCACAACAAACGAATCTAGAATAGACTCTGATACCATATTATAATTTATGATGCCTATACTCAACCACAAAAGCTAGCTTGAGAGTTGAGGTTTGCACTACATTTATAAAGGTTATCTATGCCATATATCTAGCTAATGTGGGACTTCTAATAGTAATCATAAAAATAAAAATAAAAATTTAAATAAGAATATGAAATAAAAAATGGTGGGATAGAGTGTTGAATGAAAAACCATCGGAGAGGGTAAAAATTGAATGAGTGTTGAATTATTAGGTGGAAATGAGAGAAGATGGTGTGGAGTGTTAAAATTGGTGTTGAGTGTTGAAACCATTGTACATAGTATAAGAAAGGGGAATGAAGTTGATAAGGATTTGACAGGTCACCGTTTTCTTTTTATTAAATTTTTTTGCATGAAATTACATTGTTTAAATTTATTTGAGACAAAAGGACGGCTGCGGGAGTGTTATATTTGTTTCATGATCCCATCAATTTGTTTGGGATGCTTGGTATTTGAGAAAATTGTTTGTGTCTGATATCCAAATTGCTTTTGGGTTCTAGTTTTGCAATTGTTATGATTTAATTTTGTTCCAATTTAATTTGATTATGTTTCGTTTGGTTATGCTTCGTTTAGTTTAGTTTGTTGCGGTTTGGGTTGTTATGTTTGGTGAGCGAAAGTCTGCAATCTGTCTAGTGAGCGAATGTTCGAAATATGTTTGATGAGTGAATGCTTGCAATTTATCTTGTGAGCGAATACTCACAATTTGTCTGGTGAGCGAATGCTTACAATCTATCTGGCGAGCGAATATTCACAATATGTTTATCTGGTGAGTGAATGTTCGCAATCTGTTTGATACGCGAATACTTGCAATCTGTTTTCTGGTGAGCGAATGCTTGCAATCTTTTTGTGAAGCATCATGTTTATGTTTTGGTGTTTCTTTTGGCTGTTTGGTTGCTCAAGATATTGCTCACAATTTGTTTAGTTCAATTGGTTTAGACTAGATAAGATTGGTTTGCATTGGATGAAGCTTCTTTGCTCCTCTTTGTTGGAAATGTTATTGGTTGGTTTAGTTTGTTTGTTAGGTTAATTTTGTAATAAGCTTAAAGCTTAGTATATTGGAACAAAATGGATTTGTACAATGACTCGTGAATTTTGATAATAATAAAAAATTAAAAGAACAAATTGAATTTGTTAATGTATGTTCAAGTGTGTAGTGTCAGTACCACAGTATTAAAATTGCTTGAACATATACAAGAGCACATACCTTTTTTTTAAGAGAAGCTAAAAGCAATGAAGCACAGACTTTGACACGGATACCGCGATACGACATGGACACTCCGTCACTGCTAATGTAAAAATATACGACACCGACACCGCTATCTATTTATAAAAAATCTATATTAAAAATCAAAATACATACATATGCATCTAAGTTGAACAAATATTTCATTGAAAAAAGTTTTAAAAGAATATATGATAGTACATTTGAGTTTTATTCATTTATCTACCATCGAAAAACTAAAAATAATGTAATCAAAATGTAATCTCTTTACCCTTATTAATCAATATTATTGTTTCAACCAAGGTAATCATAATCGGACCGGACATTAAATCGGAGTACTTATGGGTTTAAAGTTCTAAAGTAGGATCGGGGTTTAACCGGGGTTAGACCGTTTTTAATTAAATATATATATTTTTATTATTTTATTATAATATCTCAAACAAAAAAATTATCTTATTAAAATATAAGAAGTAATATAGAAAAAAAAATGTAAACTTCCATGTTTACAATTCACACTTTCATTTATTTATAATTAATTTTACATATTTTAATTTAAGAGTTAATAATTTAGAATAAATAAATAAAAATCATCATGGACTCCTTTTTTGTACAAATTGTTAATCATCATGGGCTCCTTTGATGACCCCAATCTATCATAAATCCTAAATTATAATTTATTTATAACAATTAGACTATTTACCCTGCATTCGCACGGGAAATAATCATATATATATATATATATATATATATAGGGCAATGCTAATGCACACCCACTCAAAAAATAGAAGGTGTGCATTAGCAAGGTTCACCTTCTTTGTTTGGACCAAAAACCCAAATCTCTTACTTTTTGAATGCTATTAAAATATAGAATTTATGGTAATTTACAAATTCATGTATTTTTCAATTCTGAATTTATTTTTTAACTTTCTTCCTTTTTTCTTGTGGTTTCATTGTTGTGACCTGTGCAACATTTTTCTACCCTTTGAATCAAAGTGGAAACAATTTCATGTTATTTTATAAAAGGTAATTCCTACATATATAAACAAATTAAAAATAAACAAGTAACAAAAAAGATTAAATTGTTGGGTTCTTTCACAAAAGAATAAAAATCAAGCGAAAAACAAACTGTAAAAATAATAAATTGGCTTCTCTATTGTTGCGAGAAAAGTGCTTAATTTGTAGCTATTTATGGTGTCTTAAATTACTTTCATTCCTAAAATTATTATTATCAACAACATAAATTAAAACATTACAAAGTAGAATATTTAAGCATCGTATCATAAATTTTTTTTTTTGGTGGTGTGATCGTACCATAATTTCCTTTTCTATTACAGTATTTCACTACTTGAAAATAAATAAATTAAGAATTGAAAAATACATGAATTTGTAAATTACCATAAAACCTTTAATTTAATAGCATTCAAAAAGTAAGGGATTTGACTTTTTGGTCCGAACAAAGAAGGTGAACCTTGCTAATGCACACCTTCTATTTTTTGAGTGGGTGTGCATTAGCATTACCCATATATATATATGTGTGTGTGTGTGTGTGTGTGTGTGTGTATTAATAATGTGTGATTAATTAATTATATAATATTTATATAATATAAAATAATCCGATCATATAAAAATACATTTAAAGTACTCTTTGTTTGTTGAGTCAAATCATTTTATTTTATTTTTTATAATTGAGTCCAATAATTTTAATATGATATACAATAAAGATAAAAATAAAAATATATTATTGTTGAGTCATATTTGTATGAAAAAGAAGTATTCATAATTATTAGTGTATTGTTCAGTCCGGTCACATTTATAAGAAAACAACTTGTTCACAAATTAGAATCAATACCTAACATTTGAAATATTTCCAAGTATCCACATATACAACAAAAAGAGGGATGGGGGAGGGATTCAATACCATAATTTTAGGATTGCAAATGTCGAAAAGAATATATAAATGTATAGCTAATCGAAAAGAGAAGAAAAAAATAAAAAGATTTCGCATGAATAGTAATAAATGTTATAATTAAGAAGATGAAGAACCTTACTTTGTTAGGGAAGAGGATGAGTTAATGTCAAATGCAAGGAATTGAAATTTGAAAGGAAACTCAAAGAAGACTATAGAGTAGGTAAATTAGCAAAAAAAAGATGAAAATGTTTCTGAAAAATAAAAAAGCTTATTTTGGTTTCTATGAGTGTTAAAAAAAATAAATTTAAATACAATCTATAAAAAAAAATTGAAATAGTAAATAGCATAATTGCTTGGCATGATTATTAGTTTCAAATATTTAGAGGAGTAGTTATGGATGCTATAAGAATAATAAATAATATTTAATGTCCCATTTAATTAGGAAAAAAGAGGACCCGCACACCGTATCCTTAATTGCACTTTATTAACCTAAGTTTCCCGCCTAAGTAAGCACCATATTAGGGATTTGGTTAGTTGCAAATTAGAGATACTAGAAATAAATAAGATAAGATAAAATGATACAAGTCATATAAAGAGGCAAAAAGCGGCTGCCACCTCTTCAATTAGTTTCATCTCTCACTCTCTGTACAAATCATCCTTCTTCTTCTATTCCCATATGTTTCTTTACTTGTTAGAAGTCCCACATTGACTAGATATATGACATAGATAGCCTTTATAAATGTAATGTAAACCTCAACTCTCAAGCTAGCTTTTGTGGTTGAGTATAGGCATCATAAATTCTAATATGATATCAGAGTCTATTCTAGATCCGTTTGTTGTGGAAACCTCCCATATTTGGGGCACCCGTCTGAACGTGAGGGGGTGTGTTAGAAGTCCCACATTGGCTATATATATATGACATAAATAGCCTTTATAAATGTAATGCAAACCTCAACTCTGAAGCTAGCTTTTGTGGTTGAGTATAGGCATCATAAATTCTAATATTAGTCTATCTTCTCTTCATCTTAATTCTATTTAAAACAAGCAAAATGAATTATCATTCTTTCTTCTTTTTTTCTTCTCCCAATGTCTGTTTTGTTTCTTCAATTTTATTTCAGATTCAAATTAGATCTTCTAACATCAACATCAAATTCTCAAGTTGAACAAAAATGGTATTTCACCTATTTAATCTATAAAAGGAGAAATAATCTAAAATGGAAATTAGAACTAATAAAAAACTAACAACACGGTTTCAACCTTTTTGTTTTTCCCAAAAAAATAAGAAAAAGAAAAAGTATTCTTAGATCGGGAAATCTGTTTGAACCGCCGGTTCATCCGGCTTTTCTTGATTCTTCAGCGATTTTTGGGTTTTTAGTCCGGTTTGGTTCACCTGCGGTTTTTTTGGGTCAAGCGGACCGAACTTTGATCCGATTCACGGTTAAACTGGTTGGACCAGCCGGTCCGATTCGGTTTTTATTACATTGGTTTCGACACATCTTTAATCAATGTAAATATGTCTAAGGAGAATTGAAGCAAAGAAAAAAACAATTGTTTGGGGCACTTATCCAATATATTTGTACAAGTGTTTTATAGGTGTCCGACACCGATTTAAGGAGTATCGGAATAAAGGAAAAAATATTTTTTTGAACACATATTTAACGTGTTATAGGAGTGTCATACGAGTATAAGACATCAATACGTGTCGGACAACATGCCACGTCTAATCATAATGATGTCCGTATTTCATAAACTAAAAGCATTTGATTGGAAATGACGAGACAAATTCTAGTTTAGAGTACTAGAATGTAAAATTTGAACCAAGGCAGATATTTATAGGAAATAAAAAGTTATTTGACCTTTAACTATTACTAGTATCTCAAAACTTTATTTAATATTATTTGCGCTCAACTATTCGCACACATAAACCCTAAATCGCATATGCACTTGTGTCACACGAGACATGATTTAATACAATAACTAATTAACTATCAGTTGTCCGGTCAAAAAAAAAAAACAATTCAGACTGAAAACAATTGAAAGTAATAATATATATACAATCTAAATCGTCTGATCTGTATCTAACGTCCAAAATCTATAACTGCATAAAACTTTATTAAAAAACACTGCAGACCCCGTGTCATATACCTGACCTGGTCCCCATATGAAAACTGTTGGTCAAATAAATATATGTTCCATAGAGAAGATTCCACGTTAAACCGAATCTGACATGCTATGCACGGTATGTTGGAATTATCTCCTTTTATTTATTTATTTATTTATTTATTAATTTAAATAAATGGTGATTATCTACTAAGTGCACATTGTGATAATTATCCATTAAGCCTAAAGCGGTCTTTATTCTTTCTCTCAATTTTAGCAACCACCCACTAAGAGATAGCGGGGTAGTTGATCTGGTGCACATCCAATTACCTTTGTGATGGACAAAAGTTATATAAAGGAGTGTAGTCCTTTTGTTTTGGTTCCCTAAGCCTGATATCTCTATTCAGTAAACTTACACCATCTAAGAGAGATTGTAAAGGGTTAGAAGAGCTTCAACATACTCAATTAAAAGCCGTCTTCAAGAAGAACAATCATTAATCAAGAGCAATGGCTGGAGGTATTTCGGCTATTAAATTACTATTTATGTTTCCGCTGTTTAAGGTTGAATTTCGTTTATGAAATTGTAGAAATTCTAACATTTGGTATCAGAGCCTTATTTGCCTCTGCCTTGCAATTTCATGTTGTGATTTTAAGGTTTAAGTGTATCCCATTTTTTCCAATTTCATATCCTTTTAATTTTCATACACAGAACAATTGTTAAACTATAAAGAAATAATTTTTGATTCATGATTCTAGGTTTAAGTTTTAATTTTCGTGGTTAAAAGGTATGAAATCGGAAGAAATTAAAAATAAAAATAAAAATAAAAAAATTGGATTTTTACTTAAAGTTTTGCAAATTTTGATTTCAGAATATATGCGTTTTAGATGCAGAAAATTGTTGAATCATAAGGAAAATTGTAAGATTCATGTTTCTGTGTTTAAAAATTGTATTTTCAGTGTTAAAATAGTCTGAAATCGTGTTTTCCAGATTTAGATAGCGGTTGGTTTGTTATTTTATTCGTTGCTGTTATTATAAATATTAAATAATGCAGAAAACTTTTAAAGTCTGTCTGTCCGCCTTTGTGGTCGATTCCGTCCCTTGTTTTTGGCGGAATTTTCGGTTTTGTTTTGTTATTTGTCAACAGCTTTGATTGAAAATAAAATAAAAATGAAATTTGTCACCTGTGTGACTCGAACCAGCTACCTGTGTGTCACAATAATAAGATCCAACCAGTAGGCTATGCCTGCATTATGTTTGATATGTGCACGCTATATGTTTATATATAATCCAGTTTACGTGTGCTGTTTCTATTGTTACATGATATTTGGAATTTTAATCATGTAATTGTGTTAATTAAAATTAATTGCTTACAGTTTATGCAATTTAATTATTCTGAATTTAATTTAATATTAAGTGATTAATAAAATTGTAATTAATTGAGGAGTGGCCGCAGCATCTTTGATTGATTAGGATTTTATATTTAGATTTGAAATCACATTTAAAACACTAAATTGAAAGTTAAATGTCAATATAATTTATATAATTTTAATCAATTAGAGAGTAGCCGCAGCATCTTTAATTAAGTTAAAATTATATATTAAGAGCTTAAAATCATGTAACTGACATTGATGGTAATTGATTATATTGAACGTAGTAAATTTTATCCCGCGGGAATTTTTATTATGTTCATGTATGATTAATTAGGATAAAATATTAAATTATATTTTCTAATTTACCCGCAGCGATCAGAAAAAGGAACATAATTTGATAGTTTTATCATTAAGTTATATGAATCTAATCGAATAAAACTTTGGCCCATAGATAAGTTTTATGTCACTGGGTTCATAATTTGAAACATAATTTACATTAGTAAAACATGATATTTATTTAGTAGTCTCAAAAATTTTAATTATTATAAGCATGTATAATTAATTTTTGCAGCTATCGAGTCTATGAATTTTTCTGATTTTAAATGTGAAATTCTTGAACTGAGGGGTGAAAACTATAAGGTGTGGAAGGAAAATTTTCTTCATTTAGGATGAATGTATATTGATTATGCTATTCGGAAAGACGAACCACCTCATATTAAAGAAGCTAGCCTTCATGAAGATGTTGATCTTTATGAAATGTGGGAGATATCTAATTGTCTCAGTGTGATGTTCATAAAGACCAACATCTATGCTAGCATTCGTGGTTTTGTTTATCAGCATAATAATGTTCATGGATTACTTAAGGCCATTGATAAACAATTTAAAACATCAAGTGAGGCACTTGCCATCACCTTAATTATGAAGTTTTCATCGATGAAGCTTATCATTGTGAAAGGTGTGCATGATCACATCATGCAAATGAGGGACTTAGCAGCACTGCTAAAGATTTTGAGGTTGATATGTTTGAATTTTTATCTTGTGCATTATATTTTAAGCACTCTTCCATCCAGGGCCGGCCCTAGGGAGGTGCAAACAGCTCTACAGAGCTGGGCCTCCAAATATTTGGGGCCTCAAATTTTTTTTTAAATTTTTTAGCTGGGGGGTGCAAATAGTAATTCAGTGTAACCTGGGGGGTGTAAATAGCAAGTCATTAGTCTACTTTCGCCAGCCTAGCCCACATGATTTGAATGCTGATCTGCTGTTTACACCCCATAGGCTACACTTAATTACTGTTTACACCCCCTAGTTAAATTATTTTTTTTGTTTTTATTTACAATTTAAATATAAAATTGCTCTTTTATAAAAAATTTCATTTTTTTTATTAAGGGTCTATTTTTACAATGAGAGTTGGACCTCTAAATTTTTTTTTTTACCGTTTCAACTTTAACATCCGTTTTAACTTCAATGAGGGTTATTATTTTTGTTTTTTTATATATTTATTAGGGTCCACTTTTAATTTTTAAACCGGGCCTCCAAATAGTCGGGACCGGCACTGCTTCCATCCCATATGAAGCATTCATAACTTCTTATAACACTGGTCAGTCAATGAACTCTTGACCAGGTGTGTTCAAGAAGAAGAAATGTTGGTGATGGAAATGAGTGAAGATGTTATAATGACAATTGTGGGAAAGAACATGATCATGAAAGGTAAATCAATATCAGATGTCTGTTATGAGTCTAATATAGTTGATGTTATTTATAACACATGGTGGATTGATTTTGGTTTTACAATCCATGTTTTGAATACCTTACAAGGTATGACCAGCTTAAGGAAATCACTTTCAAGTGAGCAATGCATCTATTTAGAAAAACGAGATGCGTTCACATGTGGAGACTGTTGGAACATGCAAATTAAATTTTAAGTAGAGGCTTTGTTTTAAATTTGAATAATATACTTTTATATTCCGAATTTTAATTTCTATTTCAAGGCTTTAACTATTCGGATATTCCTTTATTTTTTAAAACGACTTTCAGTTTGTTTTATAAATCTCAATTTGTTGGAAATGATATATTATCCAATGGTCTATTTTCTCAATTAACTTTCAAATTGATGCCACTAATAATGTTATGCATGTTCAAGCTAAAACTAAATGATGTGTTAAAATAAGGAATCCTCTATTCTGGGGCATCAGAGATTAAGACATATATCCATTTAGAGAATTAAAAGACTAGTGAATGATGAAGTACTTAGTACTTTAAATTTCACTAATTTCGAGACTTGTGTAAATTGCATTAAGGGAAAGCAAACTAACACACATAAGAAAGGTGCTAAGAGGAGAACTAAAATATTAGAAATCATACATTCAGATATTTGTTGTCCAGACATGGACATATAAGGTCCGAAATACTTCATCTCCTTCATTGATGATTACTCACGATATATTTATGTCTACTTGCTTCATAATAATTATGAAACGTTGAAAGCCTATAAAGTTTTAAGGATGAAGTAGAAAATAATGCGAAAAGCAAATTAAGATCGTGAGAAATTATAGAGGTGGAGAATATTATGGTAAATATATTGAGAATAGACATAGGTTTTATTGTCCATCTCATTGCACTAGAATTGTGGAATCAAGAAATGCAATATTTCTTGAAAATGACTTGATTAGTGAGAGCAGTCAATTCCAGAACATTTGTTCTGATAAAAGTAATATTGATGTCAAACCTTCTACTTCAAGTGATCAATTGATTGTCATTCGTGGTACCCCTCAAGTTCAAACGGGCATTAGACAACCAATTATTGAAGTTCCACAAGCGGCTTATAATAATCTAGTAAATAAGGATGTTCAAAAATTTCCTGAAATTATTGAATAAACATAAAGGAAGTATACTAGAAAAGGAAGCCATCTATAGCTAGTGATTATGTGGTATATTTACAAGAGTCGGACTATAATATTGGTGCTGAAAAGGATCCTGAAACGTTTTCATGTGAAAACTACATTTCTAAATAGAGATCTAGAAGAAAAGGTTTACATGAAACAACCAGAAGGATTTTCTTCTAGAGGTGGTGAGCATTTGGTATGCAAGCTTAAGAAATCTACATATGGACTCAAACAAGCTTCCCGTCAATGGTATTTAGAATTTCATAATGTCATCTCTTTCTTTGGATTTGTAGAGAACGTTATGGATCATTGTATGTACCAGAAGGTCAGTGAGAGTAAAATTTGTTTCCTTATTTTGTATATGGATGACATTTTACTTGCTACTAATGATAAATGTTTGCTATATAAGGTGAAACAATTCCTCTCTAAGAGTTTTGATATGAAGGATATGAGTGACGCTTCTTATGTCATTGACATTAAGATTCAAAGAGATAGAGTTCGTGGAAATCTAGACTTGTCACAAGAGGCTCATATCAATAAGGTTTTAGAGAGGATTCAGATGAAAAAAAATATTTGTTTCTCAAATATAGTATCAATCGTGAACAACTGCTTAATATTCCATATGCTTTCGTTGTTGGAAGCCTAATGTATGCTCAGGATCGCACACGGCCTAGCATTGCATTAGCAATTGGAATGTTGGAAAAATATTAGAGTAATCCAGATATGGAACACTGGAAAGCTGCAAATAAAGTAATAAGGTACCTTCAAGGAACCAAAGACTACATGCTTATCTATATGTGAACTGAAGATTTAGAGATCAAAGGTTACTCTAATTCAAAGTTTGCAGGTTGCGTTGACTCAAGAAAATCAACATCCGGTTACATTTTCATGTTAGCCGGTGGAGTTGTTTCTTGAAAAGACGCATATCAAACCTTGATCGGCACTTCCACAATGGAAGCTAAGTTCGTGTTTTGTTTGAGACTACATCATATGGTGTATGGATGAAGAGTTTCATTTATGGGTTTAAAACTGTAAATTCAATTTTAGACCACTAAAGATGTATTGTGACAATTCAGATACGATTTTATGGCTAAGAATAATACAAGTGGAAGTCGAATTAAGTATATCGACATTATGTACTTAGCCGTGAGAGAGCGCATTAAGGATCGAGTAATTATTGTTGATCATATTAGTACTGAATTGATGATTGTTGATCCTTTGACTAAAGGCATGCCATCATTAAGGATCATCTAGAAAATGGGACTTGGTTCCTATATTTGACTTTCGTTGTGAGAACGATTTTGTTTTATGAAACTCTATATATGATATTTTCTCATGCTTTAAGTTCTAAAGTGTACGTACAAATTTGATTTTGAGAAATATCGCTTAAGTTTGGAACCTGAATAAACATAAATGTTACGAGTTTATTCATCAAGTTATATTCAGTTAGAGACACATTACATTGTGATACATAGAAGATAATACTCGATATTATAAGGGGACCTATCGCTATGATCTATGATCTATGTGCTTTGTTTCTTATTATAGTGAGTGAAAGAATATGTCGACCAAGTGGGAGAATGTTGGAATTATCTCCTTTTATTTATTTATTTATTTATTAATTTAAATAAATGGTGATTATCTACTAAGTGCACATTGTGATAATTATTCATTAAGCCTAAAGTGGTCTTTATTCTTTCTCTCAATTTTAGCAACCACTCACTAAGAGATAGCGGGGTAGTTGATCTGGTGTACATCCAATTACCTTTGTGATGGACAAAAGTTATATAAAGGAGTGCGGTCCTTTTGTTTTGGTTCTTAAGCCTGATATCTCTATTCAGTAAACTTACACCATCTAAGAGAGATTGTAAAAGGTTAGAAGAGCTTCAACATACTCAATTAAAAGTCGTCTTCAAGAAGAACAATAATTAATCAAGAACAATGACTGGAGGTATTTCGGCTATTAAATTACTATTTATGTTTCCGCTGTTTAAGGTTGAATTTTGTTTATGAAACTGTAGAAATTCTAACACGGTAGTCTCACGTAATGCTACTTTGACTCCATCTGGAGTTATGGAAAGCAAGATCATTATTCATCATTACAAAATATATAAAGTTGAACTTCACCTTATATAAAGTTGAACTTCACCTTAGTGATGGAATCTTATAATTCACAAATTGAACTTCACCTGCGGGCATACCGAAGTCAAAGGAAACCCTGTGTTGTACAAACTATCGCATAGAGTAGTATTTAATAAGTTAATTTGCAGCCGATAAATTTATACTAGTAGTTTATAATTGAACTTATAGTGCTTGAAGCGTTTTATAAATATAAAATCATATGTATAAGATATATGTTTAATTTTTTGTAAGTAGGATAATAAAAGTAAAATTGCAAAAATTATAAGCTATATACTGATTGAAATAAATCATAAGTTAGTAAAAATAAGTATGGAGTTGGAGCTTGAGATTAGAGGAGGCTGGTTAGAGATGTCAATTTGTATCTGATAACGGATTATCTGCGGGAATTATCTGTACGGTGATCTGAAGTCTAAGATTTTTTTTCCGTGGGGACGAGGATGGAGGGAGAAATTCCCCCATGAATAATTTGGGGCGGGGAACGGAGAAGGTCACTCCGCCACCGTGGATTCCTCGACCCGACCATATTATTTAAATTATATATACACTATATAATTATATAACTTTATATGTTTTAGAGCATATAAGTATGGAGTGAGTAGTGGTGGTGTTGTTGAAGGTGGGCGTACGACATCGGGGGGTGGAAAGACATTTTCGATATTAATGAAAGGTATTAAAAGGAAGTGGTTATGGTGCATAAATCCTTCTTATGCAATGAAAATTACTTAACACACCCCCTATATTATTCATGCACCCCTCCCAAATTTCTCGCGCACCCCCAGATGATTTGTGCCCCTCAATTTTTTTTTGTCCCCCCATATTTCTAGACTAAACCATTTTAATGTGGGAATGGTTTCAGAGATATGCACTCCAAAACCATTAAGTGCATAAGATGGTTTCGGCTAGAAATCTGAGAGGGGGAGGAAAAAATAAATAAATCTGTTAAGTGTATAATTATAGGGTTGTATTTAATGGTTTTGAAGTAGAACCCTCCGAATCTATTCTACCAGCAAAGTGATTTTGAAGTAGAACACTCTGAAACCATTCCACCAGGAAAATAGTTTTGAAGTAGAACCCTCTGAAACCATTTCATCAGTGAAATGGTTTTTGGCTAGAAATGTGGGGTGGGACAAAAAAAATTTGGGGCACAAAGTCATTTGGGGGTGCGCGAGAAATTTGGGGGTGAACGAGAAATTTGGAGGGTGCACGAACCAATTTCATTGTTTATGCACCATGCATAAACAATTCACTTATGCATAATAATCACTCCCGTATTAAAATAACAATTATTACGAGTCCTTCGAATCAATTCAACGGTGGAAGTAAAAATTTGTATTCGTTATGTTATTGAACGATATTACATTACTCAAATGTTACACCGTTGTATTTAATTCTCCCCTATACAGAGAGATTAA
The DNA here is from genome assembly GCA_954870985.1 of Trifolium fragiferum. NCBI lineage: Eukaryota > Viridiplantae > Streptophyta > Magnoliopsida > Fabales > Fabaceae > Trifolium > Trifolium fragiferum. Next base: position 23,802,900 of record OX940792.1, read on the forward strand.
ATTATATCGAAGTAATATTTTAATAAAGTCAAAACGTATACAAATTAAATAATTTTGTCATTATAATGTTCTCTAAATTGAGGGTGCAATACCAATTATTAGTTGGTCGAGTGGTGATTGATGCAAAATTTGGTAGGGAGGACCACAGTTCGATATCCCGCAACTGCAATCGAGAGGGAGTTGGAACCACTTAATACTATAACTGACCATCAAACCAGATTAAACGATCCAATAGACTGGATACCGGTGGTGGTAGAAAAAATAATTGAGGGTGTAATATAAATAGAAAAGAAGTGCATGTCCTTGCACTTCATTCTCAGAAACAACTGTACAACAATAACAAAAGTGGTGAAGCCGGCTGTATACCCACAGATACAGAGCCAAAAAACAGGAGATGCTGAAGAGAAGATAGTTTACTTAGTGGAAGAATTTATCATTTTCTTAATTAAACAGAGTAACCAAAATCATATTATTATTAAATCCAAGTGTTCTTAGTGTTGTCTAATCTCATGATCAGACCTCTTTTACTTTAACAACTTTGTTTAAAAGTTATGCCTTAATTGGAAATCACTAAGATGGCCAAGAAACGCTGGACTTACTTCTTTGAGAAAGTACTTAAGTGCTTAAACACCTTTATCTCTCTGCACCTTGATCAATATTTAAACGACACATCCATGTGCTATTAATCCCTTTATTTTATCATCATGTTGAAAAACTTAAGAATATCATCGCACGTGGGACCTTATAAGAATGTCATGTTAAATACCACTCTCAACAAGCTCATCAAAGACATCACTTAATTAGTTACTAATTTTAAATATTAATCTTCTAGCTCTAGTCATGGAAGAGAAAACCATTATGTTAAGCTTTCTTGTTTATCTTACTCTTGTGCAAAATTTTGGGTTAATGGAAGTTATAGGGAAGAATGTTCAAGCACCACCAGCTATACCAAGAGTTTTGTTGAGGAGTCCACAAGCTCCTTCTTTTGGTTGGTATACTAAAAATGATGACAAGGATGGTCAAGGTGATGCTTTTCGTCCAACTAGTCCCGGTCATAGTCCTGGTGTAGGCCATGATACACCACCAAATCGTCCTTAACATACAAGGGTTTTGGGCATGAAGCTCGAGTCGAAATTGGATCTTCTACGGTTACAGTACAGTGTTGCAGTTATAGAATCTGTTAGATTTAGAGAGTTTATGACAATACTATATTGTAGTTGAAGAATATTCGATCAGGTCTTTTTTATTTCTCTTTCATTCATTTTTAATTAGTTTCCTTAATTACCATCTAAATGTACTGTAATTGTAGAGGATTCAGGTCTTTCTGATTTCTCTTTTATTCTTTTTTTAGTTTCTTTGAAGTATAAGCATATATTATATGTGCTTACAAGTTTTGATGTTATATAATTAGTGTGAAAGTTGTGAGGAATTTTGGATATCTTTTGTGTTTTTCCTCCTAGCTTTCACAAGAAGGATTGATTTTAAGGATATATATATATATATATATATATATATATATATATATATATATATATATATATATATCTTGTAGTTTGATCTTTATGAATATTGATAAGGAATGAGATTTAATTTTATTGTTTTAATAAGGAGGGAAAAGTTTAAACAAAGAATATCTTAGATCTGATTAAAGCTAGATTGTGTACTAGCATTATTTTACTCACAGTATATTTTTTATATATATTTAAGGAAAATGCTAACTAGGAGGACTAGTTATGGAACCAAATATGATAAATTAATCTTGGAAAATTGTGGTTGAACTTTTAAAAAGATAAAGAGTATTATTTTCAATTTAAAAGTTACTTATTTTGATATCTTTAACTAGTATTCAGGGACACTAATTAGCATGACCCATATTTAAATTAAAAATATATAATTAATGGAAAAGTTGTTGCTTTTAGATTTTTGTTTTTTTTTTGAAAAAAACAAACGAGAATGATCAAATCTTACTTTTGGAATTTGAATTTCATGCATTCAAAATATTGCAAAGTCATTTAAATAAATAAAAATCAATAATCATAATAGAAACAAACTCATAATTCTGTTTCAAAAAAAAAAACTCATAATTCAAAGTGTTCATTTTGAATATATATATATATATATATATATATAGGGTCATGCTAAACAAAACAGTACCCCCGAGGCACTTGTTAAGCATGCTAAAAATAGAAATAAAAGATAAAATTAAAATTAATAAAATAACTTTTTACATTCTTGATGCATTGAATGCACTAGTTTCGAAACAAAATTACCATATTTATATGCTTAACTAGTGTCTCGGGGGCACTGTTTAGCATTTTCCTTTTCACAATAGTGCTTAATTTTTTTAAGGCAAAACCAATGCGTGTTACCTGCTGTTAATTTGTGGTTGCCCATGCTTTGGAAATATGGGGCTGTTAATTTTTTTATCTTCTCAAACTCTATCTCACTTTTTTTTTTCTTCTCACTTTCTCTGCACAACCAATCGCACCATAAGTGAAGTGAAGTCTCACTTGATAGTTGCCAATATATAAATTTGTTAAGGTTAAGGTTGCATGATGTCATGATAAGATCGTGAAATACTTTAAACATTTGTTTATTCCACTTAAAATGTTATCTCCCTTTCAATGTGAATTCTTTTTCTTTTTCTTTACATGACAACATCTAAATATTTTCCTTAATTATTTATTTAACAAAATATCTTTAATTATAAACTACTTTTTTAACTAACAATAAATAGAAGTTCTTTTGAAATGGAGAAGAAAAACTTATTAATAAAAATTACATTAAAGATTATTTTATAATCCTTAAATTTTGAACTTTGTCTCTGAAGATCACAACGTGCAACTCTTATTGTTCAAGTCACACCTCATAAGCAATAAATAATAAAAGTAAATTAATTTCTTTCTTTTAAAATATAAATTAGAAAAAGCAAACAAAATAGTAATGTTACTATTAATCTTTAAAGAAAATTGCTATTTAATCAACGAAATTGTATATTTAAAGGTAAGAAAGATGGTAAAATGAAAGGTAGAGTGCCCCATTATATATATATATATATATATATATATATATATATATATATATATATATATATATATATATAGATGTTAGAAACCATAACTCTATTCAACATATGTACAAATATAAATGATGGCCATTAAGCATCCACTTCTTAGAGGAAACAATAAATTGGCTAGAGTAGTGGATGGTTTTCTATTTTTTTTTTTAAATTACATTACTCAATATTTAAGACCTCCATGTTGCTAATAGTGTTGGGAAAATAACCGGCATAGAGAAAATAAAATAACACAATCATAACACAAGAATATTTGTTTACCCAGTTCGGTCAAAACAACCTAGTCTAGGGGAGAGAGCAACTCTCCGTTCCACTAAATCCAAAGAGTAACTTTACACAAAATTCGCATAAGGGTTACAAGAATTAGTCTTCAAACCTAACTCTACCCTAAACCCGAATCTCTTCCCGTGGCCAAGAGACTCAATGATTTAGTCTATCCAAGATGTATTCAATAACCCTTTGCCCAACCCTAGAGTCATACCAAGAGACAACCTCTCTTGTTTCTCTCTAAAACCCTAGCCTTTTCCTGCTCTCCTATATTTCCATGAAATAAATCGACCTCTATTTATAGAAAAATAGAAACCTTCAAAATAGAAACAAATCTATTTAAAAACAAACCGAATCTTGCCAAAAATATAAACCTTTATTTTTTAAACATATCCAGTTTAAAAACAAATAAAATCTTCCACAAACATATTTTAAGGCAATCTTCACAAATCTCATTAATGTGAGATTTTCCAACATGAATATTTTCAACCAATCTCAACAAATAGGCCCTTCAAAAATCTAAAAATATCATTTATTTTGAGTCTAGTATAGATAAGAGTGTACAATTTGAAATAGACTTTAATTTTGGAAGATAAGTTCTCATTGAATGGTAATGCAAAACGCTCAAAGACAAGGAAAAGAAAGAAAGATCATGCAAGAAGAAGATGAGATTATAACTTCTGAAGCCTCATGATATAGGGGAATGTAGCTTCCGAATATTCAGTTGCAATTGGAATGTATCTTCCCATTACGGTTCGGAAGATACATTAATTCCTATCACATTTTCGAAGATATCTTCCAATATGCAGAGGTGTATACAATTATATTCATAAAAAATGCAAAAAATTAAACGGTTTAAAACATTCATTACCTATTATGTGATGACAAGTGAGTGTCAAAACCCTCTGTGTGAATAAATGTTACTTTCATACCTCCAACACATTTTTTTCGTAGCATTGGGGTTGATTGTTGGAAACGATATGAAAGTATATAGTTGCTGCAGTTGCTACTAAAAAAATCTAATTTGGAAGACAGTGACGGATATAGAAAAAATAGTTGAAGGTGGCGAAAAGATAACATGTGACAAATAATATTGATCAATAGTAACTAATTTCTACTATTAATAATTGTGTAAAATTTAGTTTAATAAAATTAAAACCATATATCTTACAAAAACAAATACATACAAAAAGTTACCAATCAAAATTAGGATATTCTTCGATTTTTAATCTGAGTTGATAAATCTCTTTCATAAGTTTCAGCACTGTTAAAAAAAAGTTCTTTGATATTTTTCATTTATCTTTCTCGGTATAAAGTCATAGTATTTGTAAGAAAATTATCTTCTATTTTTTTATATATAGATAATGAAATGATATCTTCTATTTTATTGTGAAACCTTGTCGTTTCACAAGTTTCATGACAGAAAAAACACAATCTATGTAAGCAGTTGAAATTAGTAGTTAACACAAAACAAAATTACTCTATCAACTAAATAGTGAATTGTAGTTTTTGTTGTGGTTAATAAAATAGTAAAATGAGTTAATAACACAACTCAAATTTTGGTTACAAAAGTTCTTCTATGCATTTAAAAAAAAATTAAAAAAATTGACATAAAAAAGATCTTGTTCACTCTATATCAACGTATATAAATTAATTTACGTTTCATAAGAGTAGCTCAGTTGATAACTACTACAAATATTTTAGTAAAGTCTAAAATTCAAACACTAATTTTATTTTTTTCACTTATAATATGGGAGTCTAGTCACCAAAGAAAATAAAATAAAATTAATGTACATAATTTATATTTCACCAGGATTATTGTCATTTAGTGTTGTCTTCATATTTGTTTACTCAAATATTGCCATTGTGAAATAAAATATCATTACATGCCATTAGTTTGAATGATGTGATAAATTATTCTAGGGTGGCTAACACTCATTTTTTTAAGGAAAATGCTAAATAGTACCCCCGAAGCACTAGTTAAGGTTGCTAAAAGTAGAATAATAATCTTGGAACATGTGCAGTCAAAGTGTTTAAAGTATGAACAATGTTGTTTTCAATGTAAATTTTACCTTTTTTAATTCATTAACTAGTGTCCCGGTGGCACTAGTTAGCATGACCCTTACATATAGGGTGGTACTCTTACATTGTATAGATTAGGGGTGGCAAAGCGAGCGTCCCGCCCCGCCTAAAGCCCGTCCAAAAGTTGAGTTGGGCGTGACGGGCCAACTTATGTGTTCGAGCGCAAAACTCATGTCCGCCTCGTTTATTGGCGAGTTGACGGGTCGGCCTGTCAAATACCCTTTTTTTTTTAATTATTAAATTAATTACAAAATTATTTAGCATTATCAATCAAAGAGGCCAACAAAATATATTTTTTAAGAGCGCATAATAGAACTTCAGCAATACCAAAAACACACAAAATGTAGCCACTGGATCAAGGGTCAACCAGTTAAAAATTACATTAAAACACAGTCGGTTCAATGTTGTTGTGGCATGTTAAGGCAAAAAACTATCAAAACAACTTCAGAAATCACAATACCAAAAACTATAACTATTTCAATGTTGCTATGTACTATTAATATGCATTCTTGATGCATTCATATGTATTAACTTCTAAATGGCGTTTTATGTCTTTCACTCATCATGCTAAATTTATTTCCCCTCTCAATCTTCTTTCATTAAGAGCTTTTGCAACACTATTGTAATAAATTTATAATTGTTCAGTTATTTGTAAGACCTTTGGAAAATGTGAAATAGGAGACTTGCTATAAAAAGTGTAGATAATAGATAAGTTTTGAATGACAAATCGAAGTTTGTTAAAGTTTAAAAAGACAATAAAAAGGCGAATAAACCTTTAATTTTTATTCAATTCACGAACTATTCACTGCTTTATCACCTAATCATAATTTTAGTTTAGGATACATACTAACTATCACTCTAAAAGATTAAAAAACTTGAAACCAAAATTTAAGATAAGCTTAAGATGACCTATTTTCAATTAAGTAAAAAATAAATTTAAAATTAACAAAGCCCGCGGGCTTACCCACCCCCACTCCATTTTTTAAGCGGGCTAGACGAGGCAGACCAACTTAAGGTACCGAGCCGAAAATCTCAGTCCAGCCCGCTCAAAATGGCAGGCCAAACGGGTCGGCCCGACTGTCTCGGTCCGTTTTGCCACCCCTAATATACATTATGGGTGGCGATCGCCCCTATTATAGTATAGCTAGTTCTGTCCCTGTCGGAAGATAACTTTCTAAATGTTACGTTTCCAGCTAGCATCTTCCGAAACACATAATTTTTCCAAAAAAATACTTAAAATTTGGCATATTTTGGATTGTAGGATTCTAACTTCCTATTGTACACTAAGGGTATTTTCGTCAATTTGAGAAGCTTGTAAGCAATTCAGGTGGCCTTAAAAATAATTTTCATAATAATTTGAGATTTCTAGGGCTTTTTTAATTCGGTACAAATATACCCGTTAAAGAATGTGTTAGTCTTATTGGGCCATAGGATGCCCGAAGCCCGAAATAACAAAAATAATTGAAAAAAAAAACAAAAATTTATTCTAAATCAACATAAGGTTTAATATATCTCATATCTATGGATTGATGTCTGAGTGCTTATATAGAAGAATATTTGCGTTTACAGTATGATGGGATCCCCTTGTGCTGAGAATCAGCCATATATACCACCTAGATTGTCCATTTGCCTTGGGAGCACATATGGATATTGGAGGCTTTGGCCTCTACCCGTGCTCGGAGCTTGATCCCGTGGTCGTTATGCCACGTGATTGTTCTTATACAATTTATGTTGGGCTTTCAACTGATCCAGAACATAATCATTCCAATTCGTTATTTCGCAGAGATTTCCAAATGCTTTCGCTAGATTTTTATAACACATGCATGGAGTTGGGGCCTGAAACAAAAGATCTTTAGAGGAACTGTGCGCGTAGGTGCAATATTCATAGTTCTCACGATATTTTTGTGTCTTTGGACAATGCATCGTCATCTGCTATATATGGGATGAAAAGCTCCAACAGTAGTCTTTCCATCCAACAATGATGAGTTTGATTAGGTCCTGGACGATAATTTAGGTGGTAAAATCTTAGCCAAATAGCCAAGCTCAGAGGAACTGAGCTTTTGTTTCAGGCCCCAATTCAACCTCCCCTTCTAAAGAATATCGTGTGATACATACCAATAAGTGGTATCTGAGCTTTTGTTTCAGGCCCCAATTCAACCTCCCCTTCTAAAGAATACCGTGAGAACTATGAATCTTACACCTACGCGCACAGTTCCTCTAACTGCCACTCAACTTCTTTATCCGTAAAAGGACGTTTATAAGATTTCTCAAACATCTTTTGTTTCAGGCCCCAACTCCATAACCATAGCCTATAGGGTTTACTATGTTGGAGATAAACTCTCACAAAGATGAACAACAAAGAACAATTGAAACACTAAGAAAGAAAATGAGAAAACTATGAATAACACGAAGAGAATGAATAAAGGAAAAAAATGTAAAATGTTATTAACAACAACGACACCTATATATAGGTGAAAAATGTACATGAGGTGGAAGAGGTGACCTCTCTAACTAACTAACTGAAAATAAACTGTACAAACAAACAAACTAACAAACAAACGCGAAACAGAGCTTCAGAAGAGGCTTCAGAAGCTAGGCAGCTTCAGAAACTGGGAAGCTTCAGAAGCTGACTCAGAGCCTAGTGTCTTCAGAAGTTGAAGCATAAGAATATGCTTCAGAGTCTGCTGAGCTTCAGAAGTTACGGAGCTTCTGAAGCTATATCAGAACCTGGTACCTTCAGAAGTTCTGAAGTAGCACACAGGGTCAGAATGAGAGAAACACCAGAATTTCTGAAAGCAGTGTTTCAGAAACCAACACATATTTGAAAGTTTGGCTTATAAAACCAATATACTTGATTTACTACAATATCTTCATTATCTAAGAAACCACGTTATGTGAAGGTTTCATGGTTTTCCATTTTAGAACATGGAACTTAAACAAGCAAATTAGAGAGGAGGATAGAAAGTACCTTGGAAAGAAGAAGGACTTTGAAGCTACAAACAAAAAGAGGAACAATTGAAGATTGAAGAACAATGAACTTACAACAGTAATGACTCTAAAAAAAACTAAGGCAAAGAATTTGAAAGAGTGAAGTGTTTTAATTTCCTAACACAACAGATGAAACAAAAAATTGGAAAACAATTGATAGACCATGATGATGTCTTGGAATTACAAACACACTTGAGTAAGCCTAGGTACTGCACACCTACGATGCACTACCCATAATGCATAAATGATCCATGCTATCTCTCCGTCGATGCAATACCCATAGCGGATAAATGATCTATGCCAAGAGATATTTATTAGTCATTCCATTGACATTATGGGACCCTTAAGATAGTTATTTCCACTAACTCCAATATATGCGCTATTGCACTCATTCACAAGATACACATATTTCACTTAGATTATACACACTCATCTTGAATTTTCATTGGCTTGACATTGAAATGCTAACACTTTTGCATGTATATTTTTCCATCCTGCTTGAATTTCATCACCGACGTTTACAACTTCTTATCCCACGAGAGGAACCATTCGGTCTTTCCCGTTCAGAGCAACACTTACCAAATAAATCAAATTCACAACATCAACCCAAATAAAATCAAAACTCACAATTGATTATAGCCTACCATAAAATATTAGAAATAACTCTAGCGGTGCTCAATTTACAGTGTACTAAAATATTATATACATACACTCTACAAATGTTTAGTGCACGCAGTTTTATGTTTTTGAATCATTGAATAATCAATTTAGCGTCAATGTTGTCAATTATATCTCTCAATATAAGTTACGTGAAATTGTGAAAAAATTGAATTTAAATTGGTTTGGACCTCTTCGAACTAATGGTGAAAAAATAAAAATCAGTGGTTTCAAAATACAAAATATATAAAAGATATATGTGCAATACTTTTGAAGTCTAGGGGTTAAGTTGAACCCCGCCAACATTATGTGGCTCGACCACTGAGATGACGAGAAGAATTGAAAGTCAAATAGTATAGTAGTTGAAAATTTGAAAATGAGTTAAGGGTATTGCTACTTCATGTCATTTTTATAAGAGATAAATAGGTCGATAAAAATTTATTGGGTTAAATATATTTTTAGTTTCTATTTTTATGTGAGTTTCGATTTTTAGTCCCTATATTTTTTTATTATATTTTTAATTTCCACGTTTTTGCCGTTTGTATTTTTAGTTCCTACCATCAATTTTATTTACTTGGATAACGGAATCAGACACATAGGATGACACATAGATGTCACGTCATTCAATGCAAACGTTATCCTAGTCGATTTAAGGTATCCTATATGGTCAATTCTATTATCCTAGTCATAAAAAATTGATGAAAGAGATTAAAAATATAATTAAAAAAAATTAGGAACTAAAAGTCGAAACTCACATAACAGTATGAACTAAAAACATATTTTACTCAAGTTTATTTGATTAATAATATGAGCTTAATACATAAATTTATGTTGACCTATTTATCTCGGAAGAATTTTTTTCAAAAATTTGGGGTGTAACAAAACTTACTTAGGGTTTAAATAGAAAACTCTTATTTAAGCTAATAATTTTTTAAAATAAGATGGGCCTCATGGTTTCCTTTACAATAAATAAAGTGAACATTCAGCCCAATACCTAACCCTAGCCTAGTGAACTCGTTATAAATATGTACCTATCAATTTGTTTTGTCAATAAGTCGACGGCGCTTCTCTGAAATTGTTATCTCGCATTCATTCATATATTCTTGATTGAAACAATGATAGTGATACGTAGGGAAAAAGGTACATTAATTTTGTGCCTTGATTCTAATCTAAGTATGTCGCTTATCTCTATTTGTAATTGATTGTATTTATTTTTTGTAGGCTTTTTTTCACATTTTTAATCTTCATTTGTTTCTTCTTAACTAAATCCACAAGCAAGTCAACAAAATGCAATTCATGGATAATCAATTTAGGTTTGATCAAATTAAAATCATTATTGCTCTATTATATTCATCTTTGGGATTATGCTTTCATCTTTTGTTCATTTTGGTAATGTCGGGAATATATCTCCATCAACTGTGATTTTTTTTATTAAATTGAAATGAGAAAATAAAAGCATGCATATATCAAAGAAAATTTTCTTTAAAATTTGTTTTATTAAGATTCAATTAATTCTTGTGTGGAGCAAAACTCTTTTAACCACTGTTGGAGCATCTTCATGTTTCTTTTTTCTTAATTGGAAGGCCTATTGTTACAAGTATATAGATCAATGTAAAAATAGATTTATCACAAGAAACTTAGAAATTAATTTATTATATAATTGATCAGTTTAATATATCAGGGCAACGATGAAGAAAAATGGAAGTCAAATCATTTTGGCAAGTTGAGAAAGTGGAACTTGTAGAATTGACATATCTAGACTTCATGGGAGATATAACAACTTGTTTTGGAGGTAAGCTCGAACTACTTAAATGTTATTACACTACTATAATTTTGACTAACAATAGCACTAATTTAATAGCACTTTTACATAAGTGCTATTAAATATCCCACTAAAATACTTATAATAGCACTTTATATAAGAAGTGTTATTGTAGAAAGTGAAAAATTTATTTAATAGTACTTTTGGTGCAAGCGCTATCATAAATATATAGCTACGATAGCACTTCTTCAAAAGTGCTATTGTTGGACTTAGTTAAAAAAAAATGAGAATCACAAGTGTTTCTTCTTTGTCCAGAAAAATTACTATGTTTCTTTCGATTGATAGTGTAACAGGCCGGGCCCCACCACCATAGGTGGTCCCGGCACTGCCATCTCACGATCTTCTCCAACCCCCTTCTCTATTGGAGTTTTTGCCTTCCGTGGGAATCGAACCCATGTACCTGGGGATAAGTACATTGTTCATTCCATTCCCACTACCAATTGGGCTACGGAAGGCAAAAACTCCAATAGAGAAGGGGGTTGGAGAAGATCGTGAGGTGGCAGTGCCGGGACCACCTATGGTGGTGGGGCCCGGGCTATTACAGATAGTGCTTAATTTGAAGAGAAATCTTTTGATACTAACTAGTGTTAATGATGTTTAGTTTGATTTTCATGATATTGGTGATAAAATTTTAGCAAATGCTCATAGTGATCATCATGATCGGTGTCATTCAATTGAATTTGATTTGGATGATAATGATAATGATGATAATGAAGAAGAGAGGGGGTAAAAATGATGTTATGAGAACGATCGAAGCTTTTGGGACACCCAACATCAAGGTTTGCAGGTATTTAATTAATAAATACCTCCAATCCTTGATGTTGGGCCTCCCAAAAGCATCGATCTTTCTCTTTAGCATCACTTTGATCTCTCTTTTCTTCGTTATCACCATAATCATTCAAATCCAATTCAATTAAATGTCACTGATCTTAATCATCACTATGCTCATTCTATAATTTTACCACCATCATAAAGAAATTCAAACTCAACATCATCAATATATACTAGTATCAAAAGATTGTGATCTTCAAATTCAACATTATCAATTGACAAAATACTGATAATTTTTCTAGTCAAAGAGGAAAAGACCAGTGATTCTCATTTTTCTCACATAAATGGCGATTTTCTTACATTAAGATTAATAAATAAACTAATCTTTTAACTTTTCACCAAAAATAAAACTAGCTTTCTAACATTAACTAAAGAGACCCGATATTGCATACCTATTCAGAAACATTGTGATTCAAGAACTAGGTTTGAATTTAATTTTCTTCCAGTCTACATAATTATTGACAATGACAAGTGAATTATTTTAAAAGAAAGTATAATTGAGATTCAAGAACTAATCTTGATACCCAGATGCTTTTAGTTTACAAATCTTACTAAGAAATATGGATTTGTGTTTAATTGAGAGGATTAGCTACCAAGAAATTGGACTCGGTCATTTTATTGTTCTATCACAACATCAATGAGATATCTTAGTTAGAAGTCACTTAATTACCAAGTTACATGCAATCGAATGAATCAAAATAGATCTGACCGCTTCTTAACCATTGTTTGATCACAATCATCGTGTGATCGGCAATCTTATATCCCACTTGATACTATTAGTGCCCTTGGCGCTAGGAGCAGTACACCGGTGATGGCTGCAGGAAAACTGATACAGCAAAGATTTGTCCATTGCCATCTGCGCTTGGTGCAGGTCCTTCGCCGCTGGGCGTGGGCACGCTTATATAAAGTTGTTGTTTGCGTTTTCTGTGTTTTTAAGAGGATTTTAGGGTTTCTAAGGCTAACATAGAGACTGGGATTAATAGAGAATCATCTTGGAAGACTCTAGTGTTGGGATAATCATTCTATCACCTTTGGTCACGGGAAGAAATTCGAGACTTAGGTAGAATAGGATAAAAGCTATTTCTTGTAATCCTTGTTTTGGAAATTTCACTGGTAACTGAAAACTTGATTGATAAGTGCAACAAAGAGCTGTCATCTGCCCCAGAGTAGGTTCATTAACACCAATCTAGATAAACAAACAACCGTGTCTTTTATCTTTTCGCCGGTTTAATTTGTTCGTGATTGTTATTGTTTGTTCTCACTATTTGGTTGCTTAATTTTATTTTCTCTACACATCGAGATTATTGGTGTGAATTAATCGGATAGGTTGCTGAAACACATATAATTTGTACTTGTTATCACAGTTTTTTGTGGGTTGGATTGGTTTAAATTTGACAAAACTCAATATTTAAATTAATCAATGATCTTTGATTTGGAAATGAATGGGTTGGGGTGATTTCTGCATTCACTTGTTCATACACTTCTTGAATATTGAAGACCACCTTCATCTGCTTCACCCATCTATCCCAGTTCTTTCCATCGAAAACTGGCAAATTCGTATGGAAATTGTTCCCAGCCATGGTTGATTCACTTTCAACCTGATTCTTCTTGTCAAGAATGAATCAAGATCCCTCGGATCGTACGAGCTCTAGATACCACTTTGTTGGAGATAAACTCTCACAAAGATGAACAACAAAGAACAATTGAAACACTAAGAAAGAAAATGAGAAAACTATGAATAACACGAAGAGAATGAATAAAGGAAAAAAATGTAAAATGTTATTAACAACAACGACACTTATATATAGGTGAAAAATGTACATGAGGTGGGAGAGGTGACCTCTCTAACTAACTAACTGAAAATAAACTGTACAAACAAACTAACTAACTAACAAACGCGAAACAGAGCTGAACAGAGCTTCAGAAGAGGCTTCAGAAGCTAGGCAGCTTCAGAAGCTGGGAAGCTTCAGAAGCTGACTCAGAGCCTAGTGTCTTCAGAAGTTACGGAGCTTCTGAAGCTATATCAGAACCTGGTACCTTCAGAAGTTCTGAAGTAGCACACAGGGTCAGAATGAGAGAAACACCAGAATTTCTGAAAGCAGTGTTTCAGAAACCAACACATATTTGAAAGCTTGGCTTATAAAACCAATATACTTGATTTACTACAATATCTTCATTATCTAAGAAACGACGTTATGTGAAGGTTTCATGGTTTTCCATTTTAGAACATGGAACTTAAACAAGCAAATTAGAGAGGAGGATAGAAAGTACCTTGGAAAGAAGAAGGACTTTGAAGCTACAAACAAAAAGAGGAACAATTGAAGATTGAAGAACAATGAACTTACAACAGTAATGACTCTAAAAAAAACTAAGGCAAAGAATTTGAAAGAGTGAAGTGTTTTAATTTCCTAACACAACAGATGAAACAAAAAATTGGAAAACAATTGATAGACCATGATGATGTCTTGGAATTACAAACACACTTGAGTAAGCCTAGGTACTGCACACCTACGATGCACTACCCATAATGCATAAATGATCCATGCTATCTCTCCTGCAATGCAATACCCATAGCGGATAAATGATCTATGCCAAGAGATATTTATTAGTCATTCCATTGACATTATGGGACCCTTAAGATAGTTATTTCCACTAACTCCTATATATGCGCTATTGCACTCATTCACAAGATACACATATTTCACTCAGATTATACACACTCATCTTGAATTTTCATTGGCTTGACATTGAAATGCTAACACTTTTGCATGTATATTTTCCCATCCTGCTTGAATTTCATCACCGACGTTTACAACTTCTTATCCCACGAGAGGAACCATTCGGTCTTTCCCGTTCAGAGCAACACTTACCAAATAAATCAAATTCACAACATCAACCCAAATAAAATAAAAACTCACAATTGATTATAGCCTACCATAAAATATTAGAAATAACTCTAGCGGTGCTCAATTTACAGTGTACTAAAATATCCTAAAACTACACAAGCATGACTAAGCTTTTAGCAAAAGAATCCAAGTGTCAACCTCTAAGATCATCCACATAGGATTGTTGGTAGCAATAAATGCCAAATTTTTAGCTTCTTTTAGGCATGTTTTTCAAATTCAAAAAGAGAGGGAAAATCATATGAAGATAGGAGATTAAAGGGCCGAATTTTCTCACCATTTGTGCAAAGCCCAATATATTCGGCCCAATTCAAATCCAAATCCAAATCCAAAATAGCTTCAAACAAAAAATTTCTGATGGCAGGAGAAAGCAGTGGTATGTCACCATTTGTTGCACTGTTCAAAATAGCTTCAAACAATAGTCTCTCTCTCACATGCAAACAACAATACACGTTTCAAAAAGTTCAGACAATGAAAGCAACATCACATTCTTGCTTCCATCCTCCAATCTCTCTCTCTCTCTTTGGTTTTCAAATTTCAAATTCTCCCACACTTCTCCTTTGGTCTCATCTTCGTCTCTCCATCTCTCTCTCTCTCTATCTATCTAATTTGCTTCCAATTCAAAGTTGACTGAGATTCAAAGATGTGATGCTGAAAGAATTGGAAATCTAAAATGGAATTTCACTAGAAGAAGAAAGAAAGCCAAAGAGACAGAAGCAGAGAATGAGAGGTTGAAGAACTGAAGAAGATTTTGGTTTACTCATAAAGGTAACGTTTTGATATAAAAGATTTCGGCTTTTGTTTGTTCATTTAGATTGACATAAATAGATTTTTTGTTTCTTTTTTTTAGGTGTTTTTGAAAAAAAAGGAACCAATGAGTGGCCATGGAGTTGTTCTCAAGTAAGTTTTAAACATTCTGAATCTCTACTTCTTCAATTTGTTTTATGATATTGTTTCAATTTTGATTTTGTTTTTCCGTTTGGCAATTTGTGATTTATGATTGTTGATTTCTCAAACGCTAATTTGAAATCTTTAATTTCATCATATTTCTATAATTAATTATTCATCATATTTTGTGGATCTGCTATAGTTTTTATTCCAGTTCATGTTTATCACTATAATATAACTTTGTTGTTTACATTTACTATTTTATGATGTTCCTTATCAATTAGTGACTCAGCATAATGATTTTCGTGGAGATATATATACGCATTTATTATGGTTAACTCATTAAGAAAATTTATATAAGAACTTAAATAATTGATAACAAAGAGGATGCGTTGCTTCTTACTCAATTGCTCTCTAATAATTTGTGTCATATTTAACCAATTGCGTTGCTCTTCTTCAGTATTTTAAGATAAAATCACATAATGATACATTTTGGTAGGTTCAAAGAGGATGCGGATCCTCAGCATAATGATGCCTCTGATTTAAGAACTACGGGAAATAATGAGGAAGCATCGCACAAACGAAAACACCAAGGTAAGCTTTTATCATCCTCTTGCTGCATTTCTGTCTTTTTATTTACTTGCTTGTTGTTATAATTTACTTGCTTTTTATTTACTTGCACTGCATTTGTTGAATGTCTACTTTTTGTGTCTTTTTTCTAGAAGAGGAGGCAAAGAAGAAAGTTCAATTGATGTAAATTATTTGGTTCCATCTACTCAAATTAGCCACATAATTGATTAATGTTTGTCTTCATTTTACTGTCATTTAATCTTATTGGTTAATTTCATTACAAATACCTTGGTTAATGTTTATTTACTTGCACTGTTTTCGGAAATGTCTCAATATGAAACCAAATATGTTATTGAATAAGTGAAAGAATGATTAAAATAGTATCGTTTTTATGGGTTAAATATGTGAGATGTTTGATTTAGATAGAAATAATTTTTGTCATTCTTTGAATTCCTTACTTTAGTGATAGTTTGGTAAGGTACATAGCTTTGATTGTATTCGAAAACTCAAAACTTGATAACATGAAAGTGAGCACTCAAAGTGTTTGAGGAAATGTCTCAATATGAAAAATTTGACTTAATTTGTGGTCTTATTAATTTATTCTGGATCATGCTATTTTTTTTTAATGTTGAAATTAGGGGTTCAAAAAGGGCTATAATACTATCATGATATGATTCTGGAGCAAGTCCATGTGCATCTACATTATTGTCACGGGTAAAAGCTTAATTTTGTGCATAATAATGATTCTTTTCATGTTTATTCATTCAAAAATGTAATTTAACATGTTTTTTCTATAATAGAGGTCAACCTGTTAGAGAGAGAGAGAGGGAGAGACCAAATGTTTTTTCTATAATAGAGGTCACATTGTTTTTCTCACTTCCTTTTTTGTGTATTTACCAAGGTTTTCGGAACCGGACCGGTCATCAAACCGGTGAGCTTACCGGTTTAAGGTTCAACCGGTCGGATCGGGGTCGGACCGGTCAGACCGTTTTTTATTAAATATATATTTTAATTAATATATAAATAAAAATAAATAAATAATAACTTAATATTTCTTATTTTTACACATGAAAAATATGAAATGTCATAAAGTTAATATAAAATTAAAACTTTAGTACATTAGACATAAAATTTATAATTCAAACTATATTAAAAATTACATAATAACTAAGTCCAATAACACAAAATAGTACAATAACATCGTTTGTAACTTGTTTATTTTTTGAATCTTTCTTTTAAAAATAAAACCAAGTATTTTTTTATAAAAAAAAATAAAAAAATAAAAATATATATGAAACGACGTTGTTTTGACCTCCTTTTTTAATAAATAAAACGGAACCATCGAACCGGCCGATTCACCGGTTTTTTCCGGTTCAAGATCGGTTCGAACGGTTTTTTACCGGTTCGCCTGCAGGCCGGTTTTGAGGCCTAACCGGACCGGATACATCACCGGTTCACGGTCTGACCGGTCCGACCGGCCGGTTCGGTCCGATTTTGACAACTTTGGTATCTACTTCCTCTGATAGAGGTCAACTTGAATCAGAAGCTTTTGCTTACACTATATGTACACAATTTGATCACTGAATATGTACTCTCCTCAAACTATTTGGTCTATATGGGATTTTAATACAATTATGTATTTACTTCCTCTATTGACCGGTGAGGACAATCCACAACATCACCGGTTAACAATAAATCAAAATGTGGAAAGTACTTGAATGAAATTTGACAGATTTGGAAGTGAGAACTTACATAATAGTAATGAGCTTTTTAGATTCTATTGGTTTAATTCTTTGTAACCACGACTGTAGTATTATAAATCAGATTGGTTATGACAGGGCAAAGTTTCATGTTATGAGAGAATCACTTAGATCTCCTCCATGAATCAATTTGATGTATTCATGATACGGAAAATATCAATGTTTCAATTTATTCTTAATTTGAAACAAACATGTGATTTGATGGATAGAAGTTAAATTTTAAGCCGTGAAAGTAAACATACATGTTTACTATGTGTTGATATGCCTTTCTTTGAGACTAATATTGGCTCGCTATCTTCTTGCATTTTATTATTGAACTGAGATTAATGTACCTCTATTTGTGTTTTGTAGGCATTACTTACAAAGTTGCAACTGCTATCAATTGTGCCTAAAAAAGTGTAACTTGGAAAAGAGAAAACAAAAATGGAAAAAAGTTTGCAGTAAGTAATTTGAATACTTTTGCTTCCTTTGACTGTAAAAATGCGTTTTGGGAACACTGAGCAGCTAATGATGTTATGCATAATTCAGTTGCACAAAATTTTGGTTTGTATTATATTAGACTAGATTTTTCAATTTCAACTATTATGATCTTTGGTGATCTTTGATCTTAGAATTGAAGAGACAATAAATAAGGTTATAACTGGGTAAGTATATGTGTTCTTTTTGTTAGAAGATCAATGTTAAGTCCATTATTTAAACTTAAAAGTATGCTACATAATATATTGAGTATGTAAAAAGTGAATATTTAAACTTATACATAGGAACTGTAATGTTGAACAAAGTCTGCGATTTCTTTATAGGAAAAATGTGCAACACCATAATGGATATAGTAGATAAGATCAAAGAACATATTATATGAGTTTTCTCTTTGTTTGATATCAGTTTAGGTTTAGACTTATTAAGGCATATATTGAAGTATAGAGAATTTGATATCAGTTTAGGTTTGATATCATTGTTATTTATAAATATTTCAATACACAATATTTGATACTCCCTCTGTTGTTGAAAATTTGCATAGATATAGTCTCTTTACTTTCAATTATGCAGAACTGAGATGTTTTAATTTTGTTAGGCAGAAAATTTCACATCGTTGTTTTTCTTTTTTATGCATGTACAATGAGAGATTGTTGCTGCTCATGAATTTGAGGAAAAAGGTATGTTTGATTTTTAAAGCCTTTCAATTTCTCATGATTCATGAAAACTCTTTATTTTGGGTATATGCATACTGACTTGAACCTTTATTTGTTTTACTAGGAGGATTCTATGCCTTACAATTTCTTTTGAGTAGATATCTTTACTTTCCTTTGGATTTTATTTTATTTTTCTTTTCATAAATTGGATTAAATCATAGCATATCTTTTAAATGTTTAACAAGTGCTCAACAAGTTGTAACTTTTAAGTAATGAAGCCTATATTTTCTTTGGTGTCAGGTGATTTATGTTCATTGTGGTTGTAGGCATTCAACCTAATGAATAACATATAATTTTTATTGATTCAAGGAACAACCATGGGTATAGTCTTTTAGAATATGACATAATTTAGAATACTACATAATTTGTAACTTTTTAGATTAGTCTTTTGCAATAAAGACATAATTTGTTATGTTCTTTTGTCATGGAAAGGATTAGTTTTCTGCAGATGTATCTAAGTGGTTTCCAATTCTGAAACTAGAGGAATTCACTAAAATCATGAATTAGAATATGACATTTGATAAAATCTGTTTATGATCAAATACGTTTAGGCATATAAATGATACTTATACTTAATTTGGTATCCTCTCACATTCATGGTAATTTTAGTTGAATCATGAATATGCACATGAAAGACGTACTTGGTACTGTTAGGAGAATTTAGGAAAGAAGTTTTCATGCCATATGTTAGGACAATGGACACTATACTATATGAAAAGTATTAAGAATGGTGCTTGTGTCATTTTAAGTTCTCTAAAATGTTTAAACCCCAAATTGATCCATGTAGACCGAGTAAAACACTGAATTCTTTGTTCACTATATCTTAAAGCTTTTGAAATAAATTCTTGGGAAAACAAATATGAATGCACTATTTTGTGAAACCAGTGTGGCATATTAGAATAATAATCACTACTTGAAAGCAGTGTAACATAGGTTTTGTTTTGCTATTGGTACTATAATTTGATTTTGAGAATTTCCTTTGAGAATTGATTATTATTTTCCAATTCAATGGCAGTATATGAAGAAAGGATTTTTTTGTTCTATCCAAAGAAATGCACAAAAACTTTAGCAATGTCTTTTTTCTCTGGACAATATCTTCACTTTAAGCATGGGTTGCAACAGTGGTGAATTTCTGTGTGTGTGCAGTGTGCCTCATCCAATTGGAGGAAATGTCATGTATTAGTTTCCTAACATTTTATGTGTAGTTCTTTGTTTCTTATTCTTGATTTGAGTTTCTAAATCCTCATTTTTATTTTTATTTTTGAAAATTTAATTGTATGATTTCAAGAAAATCACCTAGACAGTCTAATTAGACTTGATCATGTGTGGCCAAGCTTTTTTGAAAAAATTAATAGTTGTTATCCCTTCAAAATTAATAATTCCTTTTTTTTTTTGTGTATTCATTGTTGTTTATAAATAATTCAATACACAATAATCTAGATGAATTTCAATTTTTTTATAACTACACGATAATTAAAATTATAGTACCTCTATTTATAGTACATTATATAAATAGTAAAACAAAATATATTAAATTAATCAAATAAGATATTTAATATAACGAGACTTCCTCTTATCTGTTTTTTATCTCTCGACCTCCTCTATTTCTAATTCAATTTTCAGATTTTTTTTCTACCTTTGTTTGTTATTGTACTTTAACACTTTGACGAAAAATATATATTACATTAAAATAAAATTTTAGCATATATAATAATTTAAAATATTTTTATGTTTTTGCTAACAAAATCACCTTGGTGAAAACGCTAATTCTATGTTTTTCCATACAAGCTTTTAAATATTTTGAAATGTTTTTTGTTTATATATTATTTTTTGAAGATAGCCAATTTGAGTGTGTCAGAGAGAGAGAGAGAGAGAGAGAGAGAGAGAGAGAGAGAGAGAGAGAGAGAGAGAGAGAGAGAGAGAGAGAGAGAGAGAGAGAGAGAGAGAGAGAGAGAGAGAGAGAGAGAGAGAGAGAGAGAGAGAGGTCATGTGATGTTAAAGTAAGTATAACTAGCACGGGGACAAACGGTATTTGTAATTTATCCAAACTTTTATATATTTTAAAATGTTTTTTGTTTATATATTATATTTTGAAGATAACCAATTTGAGTGTGTTTGAGAGAGAGAGAGAGAGAGAGAGAGAGAGAGAGAGAGAGAGAGAGAGAGATCATGTGATGTTAAAGTAAGTATAAGTAGCACGGGGACAAACGATATTTGTAATTTATCCAAACTTTTATATATTTTGAAATGTTTTTTGTTTATGTATTATATTTTGAAGATAGCCAATTTGAGTGTGTTTGAGAGAGAGAGAGAGATCATATGATGTTAAAGTAAGTATAAGTAGCACGGGGACAAACGGTATTTCTAATTTATCCTAGCTTTTATATATTTTGAAATGTTTTTTTTTTTATATATTATATTTTGAAGATAGTCAATTTGAGTGTGTTTTTGAGAGAGAGAGAGAGAGAGATATCACGTGATCTTAAAGTAAGTATAAGTATGACTTAAATATTATTGTTAATGTATATTAATATTTATCACCCTAACCTATGATATTCGAGTTTTATATTTAGTTCAATGTATGATATTATAGTATCATGTCAATTTATTTATTAGTCGTATTAGAATTATTACCCCCCATATATAATGTCAACGTCGTCTTATTTCCTTTATCCAGTTATGTAAAATCTAAAATCGAAATCATATTAAGAAATTGTTCCCCGTGCGTTTCACTATATTAATTTTTTAATGTAGTCATTGTATTGCTTTAATATTGGTTATTCATTATAATCATATTTTTTAAGTCATAATAATTAAACAATATTTTTATAATTTATGATCATAATCAAAAACTAGCCCGTGCAATGCACGGGTGTGAATACTAGTTATATACATACACTCTACAAATGTTTAGTGCACGCAGTTTTATGTTTTTGAATCATTGAATAATCAATTTAGCGTCAATGTTGTCAATTATATCTCTCAATATAAGTTACGTGAAATTGTGAAAAAAATTGAATTTAAATTGGTTTGGACCTCTTCGAACTAATGGTGAAAAAATAAAAATCAGTGGTTTCAAAATACAAAATATATAAAAGATATATGTGCAATACTTTTGAAGTCTAGGGGTTAAGTTGAACCCCGCCAACATTATGTGGCTCGACCACTGAGATGACGAGAAGAATTGAAAGTCAAATAGTATAGTAGTTGAAAATTTGAAAATGAGTTAAGGGTATTGCTACTTCATGTCATTTTTATAAGAGATAAATAGGTCGATAAAAGTTTATTGGGTTAAATATATTTTTAGTTTCTATTTTTATGTGAGTTTCGATTTTTAGTCCCTATATTTTTTTATTATATTTTTAATTTCCACGTTTTTGCCGTTTGTATTTTTAGTTCCTATCATCAATTTTATTTACATGGATAACGGAATCAGACACATAGGATGACACATAGATGTCACGTCATTCAATGCAAACGTTATCCTAGTCGATTTAAGGTATCCTATATGGTCAATTCTATTATCCTAGTCATAAAAAATTGATGAAAGAGATTAAAAATATAATTAAAAAAAATTAGGAACTAAAAGTCGAAACTCACATAACAGTATGAACTAAAAACATATTTAACTCAAGTTTATTTGATTAATAATATGAGCTTAATACATAAATTTATGTTGACCTATTTATCTCGGAAGAATTTTTTTCAAAAATTTGGGGTGTAACAAAACTTACTTAGGGTTTAAATAGAAAACTCTTATTTAAGCTAATAATTTTTTAAAATAAGATGGGCCTCATGGTTTCCTTTACAATAAATAAAGTGAACATTCAGCCCAATACCTAACCCTAGCCTAGTGAACTCGTTATAAATATGTACCTATCAATTTGTTTTGTCAATAAGTCGACGGCGCTTCTCTGAAATTGTTATCTCGCATTCATTCATATATTCTTGATTGAAACAATGATAGTGATACGTAGGGAAAAAGGTACATTAATTTTGTGCCTTGATTCTAATCTAAGTATGTCGCTTATCTCTATTTGTAATTGATTGTATTTATTTTTTGTAGGCTTTTTTTCACATTTTTAATCTTCGTTTGTTTCTTCTTAACTAAATCCACAAGCAAGTCAACAAAATGCAATTCATGGATAATCAATTTAGGTTTGATCAAATTAAAATCATTATTGCTCTATTATATTCATCTTTGGGATTATGCTTTCATCTTTTGTTCATTTTGGTAATGTCGGGAATATATCTCCATCAACTGTGATTTTTTTTTATTAAATTGAAAAGAGAAAATAAAAGCATGCATATATCAAAGAAAATGTTCTTTAAAATTTGTTTTATTAAGATTCAATTAATTCTTGTGTGGAGCAAAACTCTTTTAACCACTGTTGGAGCATCTTCATGTTTCTTTTTTCTTAATTGGAAGGCCTATTGTTACAAGTATATAGATCAATGTAAAAATAGATTTATCACAAGAAACTTAGAAATTAATTTATTATATAATTGATCAGTTTAATATATCAGGGCAACGATGAAGAAAAATGGAAGTCAAATCATTTTGGCAAGTTGAGAAAGTGGAACTTGTAGAATTGACATATCTAGACTTCATGGGAGATATAACAACTTGTTTTGGAGGTAAGCTCGAACTACTTAAATGTTATTACACTACTATAATTTTGACTAACAATAGCACTAATTTAATAGCACTTTTACATAAGTGCTATTAAATATCCCACTAAAATACTTATAATAGCACTTTATATAAGAAGTGTTATTGTAGAAAGTAAAAAATTTATTTAATAGTACTTTTGGTGCAAGCGCTATCATAAATATATAGCTACGATAGCACTTCTTCAAAAGTGCTATTGTTGGACTTAGTTAAAAAAAATGAGAATCACAAGTGTTTCTTCTTTGTCCAGAAAAATTACTATGTTTCTTTCGATTGATAGTGTAACAGGCCGGGCCCCACCACCATAGGTGGTCTCGGCACTGCCACCTCACGATCTTCTCCAACCCCCTTCTCTATTGGAGTTTTTGCCTTCCATGGGAATCGAATCCATGTACCTGGGGATAACTACATTGTTCATTCCATTCCCACTACCAATTGGGCTACGGAAGGCAAAAACTCCAATAGAGAAGGGGGTTGGAGAAGATCGTGAGGTGGCAGTGCCGGGACCACCTATGGTGGTGGGGCCCGGGCTATTACAGATAGTGCTTAATTTGAAGAGAAATCTTTTGATACTAACTAGTGTTAATGATGTTTAGTTTGATTTTCATGATATTGGTGATAAAATTTTAGCAAATGCTCATAGTGATCATCATGATCGGTGTCATTCAATTGAATTTGATTTGGATGATAATGATAATGATGATAATGAAGAAGAGAGGGGTAAAAATGATGTTATGAGAACGATCGAAGCTTTTGGGACACCCAACATCAAGGTTTATAGGTATTTAATTAATAAATACCTCCAATCCTTGATGTTGGGCCTCCCAAAAGCATCGATATTTCTCTTTAGCATCACTTTGATCTCTCTTTTCTTCGTTATCACCATAATCATTCAAATCCAATTCAATTAAATGTCACTGATCTTAATCATCACTATGCTCATTCTATAATTTTACCACCATCATAAAGAAATTCAAACTCAACATCATCAATATATACTAGTATCAAAAGATTGTGATCTTCAAATTCAACATTATCAATTGACAAAATACTGATAATTTTTCTAGTCAAAGAGGAAAAGACCAGTGATTCTCATTTTTCTCACATAAATGGCGATTTTCTTACATTAAGATTAATAAATAAACTAATCTTTTAACTTTTCACCAAAAATAAAACTAGCTTTCTAACATTAACTAAAGAGACCCGATATTGCATACCTATTCAGAAATATTGTGATTCAAGAACTAGGTTTGAATTTAATTTTCTTCCAATCTACATAATTATTGACAATGACAAGTGAATTATTTTAAAAGAAAGTATAATTGAGATTCAAGAACTAATCTTGATACCCAGATGCTTTTAGTTTACAAATCTTACTAAGAAATATGGATTTGTGTTTAATTGAGAGGATTAGCTACCAAGAAATTGGACTCGGTCATTTTATTGTTCTATCACAACATCAATGAGATATCTTAGTTAGAAGTCACTTAATTACCAAGATACATGCAATCGAATGAATCAAAATAGATCTGACCGCTTCTTAACCATTGTTTGATCACAATCATCGTGTGATCGGCAATCTTATATCCCACTTGATACTATTAGTGCCTTTGGCGCTAGGAGCAGTACACCGGTGATGGGTGCAGGAAAACTGATACAGCGAAGATTTGTCCATTGCCATCTGCGCTTGGTGCAGGTCCTTCGCCGCTGGACGTGGGCACGCTTATATAAAGTTGTTGTTTGCGTTTTCTGTGTTTTTAAGAGGATTTTAGGGTTTCTAAGGCTAACATAGAGACTGGGATTAATAGAGAATCATCTTGGAAGACTCTAGGGTTAGGATAATCATTCTATCACCTTTGGTCACGGGAAGAAATTCGAGACTTAGGTAGAATAGGATAAAAGCTATTTCTTGTAATCCTTGTTTTGGAAATTACACTGGTAACTGAAAACTTGATTGATAAGTGCAACAAAGAGCTGTCATCTGCCCCAGAGTAGGTTCATTAACACCAATCTAGATAAACAAACAACCGTGTCTTTTATCTTTTCGCCGGTTTAATTTGTTCGTGATTGTTATTGTTTGTTCTCACTATTTGGTTGCTTAATTTTATTTTCTCTACACATCGAGATTATTGGTGTGAATTAATCGGATAGGTTGCTGAAACACATATAATTTGTACTTGTTATCACAGTTTTTTGTGGGTTGGATTGGTTTAAATTTGACAAAACTCAATATTTAAATTAATCAATGATCTTTGATTTGGAAATGAATGTCCAAATTCCAATGTGTACTTTTAATAGTTTTATTGACCGGTAGTTGTGAACTAGTTCCGCTAGTATAGACATTATTTATACTAATATGTAAAAATTGAAGTTCGGAAAAGTGACTATATAGTCGGATACTTGACAAAAATAATGCTAACAAGTTGTATTATCAACATATTGAAAGTCTAGATATTAATTATACAACACTAAAAGTTATATACAATACACCAACATAGTGTGGCACAAGAGGTGGATACTTAGATTTTTTAATCATTTGATTCTAGGTTCGATTCCCGGCCGGTGTGTATGGAGAAGCATTTATTGGGACAGGTCAACCCCTAAAATAGATCTCAATTATCTTGAGGGATTAGTCTCTGCGGTTGCGCGCAGATAATATTTTGGTTTTAAAAAAAAAGTTATATACAATACTAAAAGATGAAAACAATATCAACAACTTTTTAACAACTAGCATAATACCAGTGCGTACGCACGGGTCACGGTGTTGCCATGATATTTTTTTATTGTAAGACAAATATTGTATAGTACGAATTTAGTTTCGTTATAAAACTATTCTTCATTTCAAAGGTTATTGTTTGATATATGATAGCTATAAAGTAAGGTAAAATACTTACGATGATATTATCAAAAACAATTTTTCTATCATTTTGGAACATGATGGAATACTAATATCCATTCATACACTTGCAATTATTTTAGGCATCGCTGATAAATATATATTCAATATTTTTTGTTGTTTGTTTATTTGAATTATAAATATTACTAAATATTAGAGTTGACAAATTTGATTAATAAATATTTTGTTTATAATTAAAAACATTTATATATTAGTTACTTAAATTTTTCATCAACAACAACTTAGTTTTTGTGTATAGTAGTTATTTAAATTTTTCATCAGCAAAAATTTTTCATATTTAATTTATCTTTTTTAAAATAAGTTAAAATTTTGCTAGAGAGAGTTTTACAATGTACTAAACATGATAGCGGAAAAATTCAAAATTTTGAATGATACACATAAGTTGATTGTTGTTAGAGACATTTCTATAATATTTCAACATGACGGCGGAAAAAATTCAAAATTTCAAACGATACATATGAGTTGATTTAAAAGCATGGACCAAAAATTATTTGGAGGTTATGAATTTATTTTAAAAAATTATAGGGCCTGAAGACAGAATTTGAGATATTTATTTCAAACTATTTGACATACTCAATTGTCAATACAATTTTTTTACAATAGTACCATCTAATTATTATTACTTTCATAATTCTTAATTCAATATTTTTCACTTAGTGCAGTTAAAAAAAAATATTTTTCACTTAGTATATATGATACTGATACTTTATTAATGTACAATTAGTATGAACAAAAATCTCGTATAAATTATAAAAAAATATAGACAACTTTATCAATATATATGATGAGTAAAAAGATATGTCACATAGAAATCACTAAAAAAAATTACGTTATGGTAATAATATATGACTATAAATGACATCGGAAAAAAAAATCAAAATTTCGAATTATACACATAAGTTGATTGTTGTTAGAGAGATTTTTATAATATATTAAACATGACAACGGAAAAAAAATTAAACTTTCAAACGATACACATGAGTTGATTTAAAAGCATGAACCAAAATTTGTGACAAAAATTATTTGGAGGCTAGAAATTTGCTAAAAGAAATTATAGAAACTAAAGACAAAATTTGAGCTCACCTACTAAATTTTCAACACAATTTTTTTTTGAAATAGTATCATTTAATTATTATTATTATTACTACTTTCAGAACTCTTAATTCAATATTTTTCATTTAGTATTTATGATATTCCGATACTTTATGAATGTACAATAAGTATGAATATAAGTCTCGTAGAAATTATAAATAAATAAATAAAATAGACAACGTTATCAATATATGAGTAAAAAGATGGGTCACATAGGAATCACTAAAATTATTAGGTTCTCTTAATAATATACGAGCATAAATATTGATATCGTAGAAATAAAAAAAAAATAGACAACCTTATTAATATATGAGTAAAAAATATAGGTCTTACATAGATAGTAAAAATAAATGTAAAAATAATGTGTAATAAATTATATTTTATTTAAGAAGCTAAATTAATCAATTCAAATTAGCATCAGAGATAATCGAACCTCACACCTTAATGAAGAGCACATACTCAGGTCTCAAGTCAATATCACCAAACCAACTGTTATGTATATAGGTTATATAATTATAATAATATTATTTTATTAAATTTGATATGAAATGGTAAAATTATCCCTCATCTCATTATGTGCAAAAAAAAAAAAAGGGTGTAAAGGGGTATAAAAGGAATTTCCATAGTATGTTCTTTTATTAGATTTACCTGACAAATAATGGTAGGAACTTGTTTCTTTTCCCTTTTTTGTAACCGCATATAATTTGCAACAAAATTTGGATATAGATGCTTAACTTAAATGTTAAGGTTACCTACAATGAGTAAGAAGTTTGCTTAATCAGACAAAGACAAATTCTAACGTCACTAAGAAAGTGATTTGTTGGTTAAAATTGGATGTTACTGTGGGATACACATTTGTAAGTGCATTGTGTTTTCTTCCCCAGACTAACGAGAATGAATCCTCTCAATTTTTTTCCTCAATTTTTTCTCAATTTTCACATCTTAACCATCAATCATTTTTTTTCAATTTTTTTTAGAATTAAATATTGTTTTATCTTTCTAATCCAATGATCAATTATCCAACATTATTTTCTCAATTGTTTTCTCCACTTGAGAGAATCCACTCTCCAGACTAACATTTGAGATCTTTTTCACCGTCAAAATCAGATGCTGGTATTTGTAATTTTTGCATAAATATAGTGTTTGTTTGTTATTAAAACAAGGGTTAATGGACTTTTACCCATGCAAAGTAGGTGAATTTTGCGTTACGCCCTATAATTTTATTTTTTTACCCCCTGCAATGTGTTTTTTTTTTTTTTTTTTGCAATTCATTTTACCCCCTGGGGGGTAAAACAAAACAACATTACATGGGGTGCAATGAACTGCAAAAAAAATAAAAAAACATTGCAGGGGTTAAAAGCAAAAAAAAAAAAATTATAGGGGGTAACGCAAAACTCGCCTACTTTGCAGGGGTATAAAAACCTATTAACCCTTAAAACAATGATAACTTTTTATATTTTTAATACGTTGAATGCACAAATTTCAAAATAAAATTTTTATATTAATATGTTTAACTCTTATCTCGAAGGTACTACTTAGCATTTTCCATTTTTTTACGGTGTTGCAAATATAAAAAATTTCTAGAACACTTTTAAAACACAGAATTTACTTAGACACAAATGCAACACAAAGATATTTTTAACATTTCAACCTTAAAATGTATGGGTTTGATTCCACATTATACATTTTACCCACACACTATCATGCAAAATGGTTTTTTTTTTTTTCTTTCTATTCCACCCGAATATTTTGGTTTAGTTCTCTGCTACTAGTAGTAATTCAGTGAGAGTTTATTTTGGTGTATGAAAAGTGATATGATTTTTGACACATGACAGTGGATCAGTTTGTCGTAGAGCAATAATTTACACTCTAGGTATCTGGAATGAGTTCGTATCCACAGGGATCGTGTCAAAACTTCGCTAGTGCTATTCTAGTTTGTGTGTTTTTGCATTCGCTTTGATTTTTAGGAAAAAGGTTTTTAATTTATAAAAAAAAGAGCGATATGCGTTGCAAGAAAATAAAGATTTTGATTCAGACCTCTTCAAAAAATAAGATTTTGATTTAGAAACATAGAGGATATGTATGATGATTGAACTTACTCCCTCCCTCATACTTGGCATAATCGGTGTATAACATAGTCATTCGTACTATTATCGGGCGTCGATTATATCATTGTTTTAGTAGCACCTTACTGCTACACTATGTAGGCAAAGTCCCACTACTTTTGCAACTAAAGTACATACGAGAGCCTAACATCGCTTTGTCACATACCCTAAATTACTAGGTAGAGTTATTTACAAACATGCATTATGACCATCGACCATCCAATACCCCTAGATCTTAGTTACAGTTATTCAGTTCCAATTGTTATTACAACTAGTTCCTGATTCTTCCTCTAATTATTAATTCATAACTAGTTCAAGATTGTTGTGTCGTTCCTTTAATCTAGTGTTATTTATTACTAGTTCCGGACAAATAATAGAGAGAACCTTAATGTGCTAGAGTAAAGTAAACCCTAATTATTTATTCTAAGACGTCGATGTTTATCCGGCCAAGATTCCGACTAACGATATTAAAGCAAGTAAACAAATAACAAATAATAATTTATAAAAATGATTTATTATAACTTTGACTCAATTACATGACCCAAGTATTTATCGGGAAGTTCATCTTCTCCACCACAACCTAAGGAATTATTACAAAAGACTACATAATTAAATTACAAGAATCTAACTATAAAAAGCCTAAAGAATCATACCTTGCTGAGTTAGTTTTCCCGTAAGGGGAAAAAACTATGCCTTTAAAGCTCCTCCGAACTTCTCTCCAAAAGGAATAGAAAGTTCTTCTATTTCTGAATGAAAAATAATAAATTTTGGAGGCTCTATTTATACTTTTCGTAATGGGCCTCAGCAAGCCATCGTGACACGCTAGGTCCATCGTGTCACGATGGGAAGATTCAGTTTAAAATTATAACTGATCCTGTGCGTTTGATCTGCGTGATCACCACGCAATTCCATCGTACTGCGTTGAGCTTCATCGTGGTACGATGTTAAGATTCTTTCCAAAAATATAATTGATCTTGTCTTGGCGAGCAAGGAGCTTCCATCGTGTCACGTTGGATGCCATCGTGACACGATGGACTGATATTATTCATTTTTGGATTTTTTCTTGTCTTTTCCATTTCTTCACCTTGTCTTGAAGCTTTTTCTCGATTCTTCAGGTTTTTGTTGATATTTGGGCCTATTTTGGTCATTTTAATACTAATAATACTACTTAAAATACTGCAGAAATTCCTGTCATCAACACAAAAAAGTTCAGTGAGAGTTTAAATAAATAAAAAATATGTATAATCAGTGTTTGTACATGTGTGCTGTATTTGTGTCTTCAAAACTGTGCCAAAGTAACATTACTACTTTTAAAATATAAATTAAGATACATAAAAAAACAGCGCAATGTTATTGGAACATCTAGTTACTACCATGTACATTATACAACAATGGACAACTTTTTCCTAACTTTTTGGTGGGAAAGTTACCGTAACTTTCAAATAATCTTAGTCATTTGATTAATTAGATTAAATTAGATTAGATTAGATGAATTAGATTTTGCCATGTGGATGTTCAATGGAAAAACTCAAAACAGAGATTACACTCCCCTGTCAGTCGTGGTTCATCTCATCCGTCACACCATCGTCGACGTCCAACTTAATCGTCATCATACCACCATAGTTGACTCACCACCAAAACTGTTGTTAAGCTGACTACCCGCGCTGCATCACTATTGCCATCATCTATAGAATTTGATGAAGGAAAAGGATCTAATAAAAGAAATCTTCCGCAAAGAGAGACCGATCTGTTGCGAAGTCGAAGCCAAGATGTAGAGGTTGTCGGAGTCTATGGCGGAGTTAATCGGAGTTGATGGTCGGAGGTAGTCGGAGTCTACGTCAGATCTGGACAACAATGGAGCAGCGGATAAATGGAAATGTTGGGTGTTAAATTTTAAAAAATAAAGAACAGTTTGTAGTGGCACCATTTAAAGCGTTAGATTGATCTAATGGTTAAAAGAGGTTGAAAGTCAGGTGACTTTAGGCACTTAAAGTTAGAGAACTGGGATCCCAACAACTTGTAACACCCCGATTTTCAAAGACCAAAAAGGAGCATATTTTTTTTTTTAAACAAAACATAGCGAGCATAAATCTTGTGATGAGCCGGCATATATCATACAAATGGACTAATTATATATTAGTACATCCCAAACATCGGCATAGTACTAATCATACATAAAAGTGCTTTCGAGAAGCAAAGTGTGTAGCTGAATATTACAGTACAAAAGACAACCGTCTAAACCACAAGTATAAGTATTCAGATACAATTATCCAAAAGAGTCAGAATACTACGCCTAACCAAAGGCACGGTGTACAAGACACACCGGCACACAATCAAATATGGTCCGCCACGCCACTCGATCACTGAGGTCTCAAGAAGCCACCGTCGTCCTCACGACTCACGGTCTCAGACATGAATCCATCGTCTAGGTGGGGGTAACCCGTTCATGTTTCATTGTAAGGGTCACCACAAGTACCACATAATACAAATACCAAATATGGAAAGCAAATAAACATTTATCATTTTCTTCTTAACAAGCATTATAATTCAAATGCGCACATAGACTATCAGTGCAGACTCTACATGATCGTCACACCAGTCACTGGCTGCCACATGCATGAATTTCGGAATTTAACCTCTCCGCAGAGAGTCGTAGGCTTCATGTGGATACCAATCACTGGCTGTCGCACACCTACTAAAATCAATAAAATCCCGAAGGATTAGAGTGGATCCATTCCCGATAATCACACTCCGTGGTCCATTCCCGATAACCACGTATTGGACTCAATAAATCCCGCAGGATTAAGGTGGATCCATTCCCGATAATCACACCCCATGGTCCATTCCCGATAACCACTTACTATGAATGCATGAGCATACGATTCCCCATATATGCTAATGCAACAAATACATACCCCTCAAGCATATGTAATCAAATCACATGTTAATACATATTTCCTCAAACATATGTAAACAACGTATGTAATTTAAAACACGATCTCGTCTCGAGAATACATAATACAAACATGCCAAGCACACAAACATATCACAGCACCAAGCATATACACATATTATGACATATATAAGACGGAAATAAAGGTGCCCTTACCTCAGCAAGCATTCCAACAAACACAACTTACATTACGCGAGCAATAACCGTCCCTCTCGACGAAAACTCCAATTCGGCTAATCCTCTTAACCTTTTACAAAACATAACATATTTAAGTTAATACCACATTCTAATTGGTTACTCAAATAAGTCCTAGATCGGCTACTAATGGATCAAGACCTATGGTTGTTCCCTCACAACTAACTAGGCTCAAATCCACTATTCACGCTACCTAAAATTTAAGCAGCGTAATGTCAATAAAATACTCCCACTGTATTCTATCGAAACGAAACTAAAACTCAAAAATCTAGAGGGGTCTAAGGTACTTTCTAAAACTCTCGGATAGTGATTTCGAGTTCTCCCCATAGCGATTAAAAATTTACGAAGTTAAATACACTATTTTTGCTATAAGAAATTCATTTTGTTTTCAAAGCATACTAAGAAGCACTATTGTTTTCAACCCTAAATAAATCATTTTCACACAACAAACTCATTTGAAAACAAATCAAAACTCTTCAAAAATAATTCAAAGAAAATAAAAGTTTTCTTGCGTCGCAAGTTACAAGTTTTCTTTGCAACTACAAACTCTACAATCATTCTTTTAAAAACCTAGGATCATTCACCAATGTCATGATCATTTTCTTATCATTGTGGACTTAGAAAATTTTGAAATCCTTCACCCATTTTCCTCTTTAGGCCTCGGCCAAAAACAGCAAAACACACCATCACTCAATTTTTTTTTTTTCATTTTCAAAAGCATAGTAATATCTCATAATACCCCAAAATCATTTACCCTAGCAATCAAAACCAATTTAATCAAAACCACACTTTTGACAATTTTTAAATTTGTTTTCTTAAGGCAAAAACCATTAATTTTCTTCCCAACCAAGACCCTATTTGATTATCTTTTAAAAACCATGAATATGTCCTCCTAAATTGACTTAAGAAATTTTTTGAAAAACTCTTCCTCCTCCTCCATTGAGTGCCACGGCCAAAGATTGAAAATAAGGCCAACACTCAATTTTTTTTCATTTCAAAACCTAGTGATCATCTATTAGTTGACAAAGTCATTTTTTTGATCAATCACACTACTTTAAGAATCAAAACAAAAGTTTCTAAAATGTGTTCATCAAACCCTCATGAACACCAAAATAAAATTTTCTTGTTTCTCAAAACAAACTTAATAATCTTACATCCATTTCTCTACAAAGCTCATAAACAACCTTAAAAACAAAATCTCATGTTTATGATCAATTTAAAATTTCACAACCAAAACCCTAGCTCAAAATTTGTGAGAACTCAAATCACCATGGGAATCAACAATTCTTAGCTTGAACAAGTTAGTCTACTACTCATGCATACTTCTATATGAAACCAAAAACTAATTAAAACTAGATTCTAGAATTTTTTGTGCTCAAGAACAATATTCCTAAATCTAAGAGTTTCATGAACAATTTGAGGGAAAGAAGAGGTTAGTTACCTCAAGAAGATGATGATTCTTGCAACTCAAAAATCCTAGAAAGCAAAACTCAAAGCTTTGTGAAAGAAGATGAAATTTTTTGAAGTTGTTATGGTGAGTGAGGGGGTTCAGCCGAGGGAGAGAAATGAGGGAGTATATATCAAATTTTGATCTTTGATTCAATGTGTCACAACCTCTAAAATAATTGGGGTCTTGATCCTTGACAACCCTTGGATCAAATAGTATAAAGGTAACTTGTTAAACCCTAGCCATTGGATCAAACATGGTAATGATTACTTTTTAGAAAATATCTAGATATTTTCACTTTACGCTACTCAGCTCTCGTTTTCGATCGCAAGCGAGTCGTACTTTGTTAACGGTTTAACTTGCGAAAAAATAGAAAATCTACGACGTAAAAGTTCGCCGTACCATTTCTAAAAATTATCGCTAAACTTTATTCTCCGACTGAAATTTTTATCCTAGCCTTCTAAAAATATTTTGAATCCAGATTCTAACTCGTGCCGATATATAATGTCTGCCATTAAAATTCGACGGAAAACAGTGTAAATTTTCCAACAGCGGGTACGATTTTCTACTCGTTTTTCCAAAAACAAAGAAAAACCAAAACTCGTAATTCTGACTTCGCAGAAATGTTCCCATAGCCAAATGAAGACTATGAAACAAAAGTCTGTGCATTTCCAGCGCACGAGCACAAAACATGCTCCAACTCAGCAAAATTCTATTATCGCGACAATACTCACAAAACCACTTAACCAAAAACCCTAATATTTTTAGTCATTACTTACTTTCCTCACACAAAAGATACCGTGGAATTACGGGTCTTACACAACTCCTGAATAGTGAGGGATGATCGGAGCATGAAAACTGAGATAATACAAACAAAAAAAGTCAAAAAGGAAGACATATTGTATATTATACGGTATATAGTGTAAAGATTTGTGTTCCAAATTTATTTACGTAAAAAAAAACTACTATAATTCATAGTTATTAATATGTCTTCGAATTTGTAAATAGGCTAAATTGCAGTTTTTGCTCATCATGCTTTTTAATTATGCGATTTTGCCTCCCATAGTTTCAAACGAACGGTTTTAACATCTTAAGTTTCACAATTGTTCAATTTTAGCCCCCCAAATTTCAATTGCTCAATTTTGGCCCCCAAGTTTACCCTCTTTTGCATTTGTTAGTCCCTCTTTAACTTTTTTGACTAAAAATTGCTTATGTGGCATTTAAAAATAAAATATAATAAAAAATACTTTATAAGTTATTTTTTAATATAGTAAAATATAATAAAAATATTTTATAAGTTATTTTTTTATAAAAAAATTGTAATTTTTTTATTTAATTTTAAAATGCCACATGTGCAATTTTTAATTAAAAAATTCAACGGGGGTTAGTAAATGCAAAAGGGGTACACCTGAAGTGTCAAAATCGAGCGATTAAAATTTGGGGGTTAAAATCGAGCAATTGTAAAACTTAAGGGGTTAAAATCGCTCATTTGAAACTAATAGGATCAAAATCGCATAATTAAAAATCTTGGGAGTCAAAACTGCAATTTAATCCCGTAACTATATAAGTGGTATAGTTTTTGGATTTTTGCATAATAATAATAATAATAATAATAATAATAATAATAATAATAATAATAATAATAATAATAATAATAATAATAATAAATATTTGTAGCATATGAATTTGTCCCCACTAAAAAAGTCCGGATCCGTTCTTTCCAAGCATGAAAACAATTGTTCCATTAGGCTTTCACCCTGCCATGTGAATCTCATGTGAACTTACAGCACAATATTTACACATAAGATCAGTAACATTTATTGAACATCGATCATTTATTATGTGATGTTAACAAATCATTACTTTGTATTTTGTAACACTTAATAAAATAGGGAAGTGGGACATGCATGAAATTATTTTTTTCTAGTTTATGTGAATTTATTGAAAGGTTGGGGAAGCCAATAGGGGTATATAAGATATGAACATGCAATTATAGAAGTAAATTTATTTACACACACCCTCTATACTTCAGTTTCTTCCCTTTATATACGATGATTCTTAATTGTTAGTGATAGCAACTATTCGTTGCATTGAGATGGTCCAATTTTTCTTATTTCATATATAATATGTGCATGCATGTGGCTTTCATTAGGAGCATTGAGTATATAGAGGTGAGAAGAATGGTATCTGAATTGCATGCATGTAATCAAAAAAAAGATGCAGTGCCAAAATTAAGGATGATTAATTAGCTAGATAATTCATTTCATACCACATCTAACTGAAAATGGATGTTTTGATTTAAAGCATGTTTTTTCTTTATTTACATTATTGTAAATTTAAACGGTTCCATTTTAATTAAATATACAGATCTTTTCTAACTGCATGATTTATATACATGCGTTCTAAATTTGAGATGGATTCAAAACTCAAGCATGATCACTAACGTACTCTTAATGTGTTCCATTGAAATTTTCATCCATTAATGTAGTTTAGAAGAAAGAGTTTAATGCTATTACTTATGTATTTTTGTATAGTATAATATTGTAAATATTGTTTATGTAATGTTGATATTTTATAACGTTGTATTTTTTTTTTTTAACAGAAAACGTCGTATTTGTAATCAAGTATTAAAATTTATTTGTGCAAAAACATTAATATTTATTAAGAAATTTAAAATCATTTAAGTTAATTCATGTATTTTTTTAACTTATATAGATAAATTTGGCTTGCATGTGTTTGGGTCGTGTGGAATGAACGCAATCAGCGTGTTTTCAGGAATTCGGATAGGCCTGTGCATCAGCTCTTAGACAAGGTCAAGCTATACTCCTACCGGTGGATGCGATCGACTGATACTACTTTGGTGACACACTTTCATTTGTGGTGGTCGAACTCATTGTTATGTTTGGGTATCGGCTGATCGTCTTGTATTATGGTGCTTTGTTTTGGTTCTCTTGTAACCTTTTGTATCCTTTCTTAGCACACCTTGTGTTGAGAGGGCCCATTGTATACTTGAATTACGTTATATATATATATATATATATATATATATATATATATATATATATATATATATATATATATATATATATATATATACACTTTATTTTTGCCTGTTCAAAAAATAAATTGTTTCCGTTCAGATTGGCTATTTTTGGGTAAAATAATATGTATGGGGTGACAGTGGTGTCACATTCAGTAGAAATGTCACATATGTATTTAACATTCATCTCATACCTTTAGCAAAAAAAAAAAACTTGTCATAGAAATTATAGAAAGTTACGAATTTGATTTCATATTTTTCAATTATTTGTAAAATTCAAGAATTAAATGATCGATATTTACTATTTCAGAAAATAATTTGAACATTTACATTTTCATTATTTCATATAAGTTTTTTTTTAAGCAAAATAATTGAAAACATACATCTCATGCCTTAGAAATTTCTAGCATATAAGTTGGTCGGTAACAAGAGTTTGGACAAGATATTATTCTTATCTCAAATATAAATAAAAGTCAAGATAACAAATATAAATTTAATTCAATTGGTAGAAACATCGTATTTTATATTATCTTAGTTGGATGGAACAACTCATGTAAGTTGGTAGACACGCTTCACTTATAAATTTTTATGGATGAAATTTTTAGTCACTAAATTACTTGATAAGATATTGATATATATGGACATTGCACTCATATTTTCCCAAAAATATAAAAATTATTATATTTGATCTAAATTTGAACTAAGGAGGATGTTAACATGTGCCCTTAAGGTACATGTTAAGAAGATAAATGTGGAAAACATTTATTAAAGCATGTATACTATTCAATTATTTAAGCATTAAATTTTTTATATGATTAAATGTTATATTTCTATTTTTAGATAGCTTATCATGTGTCCTTAGAGCACAAGTTAACATGACGAACTAAATACCCAACCGATCTACACTCAAGGAGATTAATAAATTTAATTCTATTCTATTATACTCCTATTTGTTTATTGAGTCAACTCCTTATCAATTTTACAAAATCTATTGACTAAATTTTTTTTTTTGCCAATTTTTTAAAAATTTTAGTATGTGCACGCCTAATTATTAATTAGTGTCTCACCCTGTTTCGACTATCAAACTAGGATGATTCGTTAAATTGCTGGTACTAAATACTATACTAATATTAATTAATTTATAATAAACAAATGCATGCATTAAGATTGAGAGGAAATTATACTCAATATTGTCAACTAATTGACAGCAAAGTCTTATCTCTAACGATTAATTAATTTGACTTAAATATAAAATCTGAGAGGATTTCTCATCTGGCAGATAAACAAATCATTCAAGGACAGTTGAAAAATTAAAAATCAGACCATCTCTATCTAACTATAATATCATTTGAAATTAAATTCAGATTGATTTAATTGGCTGAGTTGTATATACATGTATATAGCATGCAAAGTTTTGGTATCATGGATAATATATCCTAGATTTTATTTTTTTCAAGTGCATGCATATGATGCATCCTCCATATATTTTGATCATATGTATTATTATGTCGTTTAGAAATATTCTAACAAAATGAGAGAGGTGCGGAAGAGTAAGAGCGAAAGATTGTAAACACATCGAAAAATAATATTTTGACACATTTTTTCTACACAATGCTTATATAGGGATGGATTTGTATATTTTTTCTCTTCATCTCTTCTTTTCCTTTGATTTCTGTCCCCCGTGTATGTATTGTGTAAGGAAAAAGTGTCAAAATATCATTTCTCTTTAAATCACTCAGTTTTAATGTTTTTGTTAAAAAAAATTATTTAAAAAATAGTATTTAAATATATTTTAATTAATGTGATGATACTGAATTATTAAAAGTCATGGAATTACTATAAAATTATTTAATAACTTAGATTTTAATTTAAAAAATCATTCATTTTTGTAATTTAATTAATCAATTTGGATGAATCTACATTTTTAATTTGGGCATGCAAAAAGGTTTAAACTCTTACAGAGAATTTTTCATCCATTTGGGTCCCAAATCTCAATATAAGGCTGGAATAGATTAGTCTTTACGGTTACACGTAGAGGATACCTAGTTTATGCCAAAAAAAAAAAAATTAAATCGCCATTTTTAAGTTTAAAAAATTGTTGGAGGAACCAAAACTAAATGTTTTTAAAATAGGGAGACAAATTTTAATGAGTAAGTGAAAATAGGAGACTCAAAACAATAATTAAGCCAAAAAGATAAAAAATGAGAATTCTCATAAATATAGTTCAATTTGAACCCAAAATCTCTCACTTATTCATTTTAAAAGATGAATTTATAATAATTAGACTACTTTACAACGACAAAAAGTAACAACCGATAAATTTGCACAAATTCAATGTGGTAGAGAAAGATACTTTCCTACTAAAAATAAAGTAAGAATATATATATATATATATATATATATATATATATATATATATATATATATATATATAGACACACACACACACCCCTTATACTTTTCTAAACTTTTTTTTTATAAAAAACCTGATAGAAAGATATCAATAGAATTTTTTTTTAATTAATATAATGCACTAATATATTTATTTTTACTTATTTTTTGGTTTGTATCAATGTCTTTATTTTCTTGTAGCTTTGAATTAATTTGCTATTGGAATAATTTTTATTGTGTTTCAATTTCTTTCTTTTAAAAAAATTAATTTAAAAGGTCAACTATATAATTTTAAACTATGTAATTCGAGCAAACGAACTGAACCTAAATGTCAAATGTATCATCATATATTATTAGGTTAAATATGTTGTTAGTCCCTGCTTTTATGTGAGTTTCGATTTTTAGTCCCTGTATTTTTTTATTATATTTTTACTCCCTATATTATTTTTATTATATTTTTGGTTAATTGTTTGTGACTAGGATAACAGAATGGACCACATAGAATAACTTAAATTGACTAGGATAATTTTTGCATCGAATTACGTGACTTCTATGTGTCATTCTATGTGGCTGATTTCGTTATCCAAGTCACAAAAAATTAACGATAGGGACTAAAAATGCAAATGCCGAAAATGTGAGGACTAAAAATATAATAATACAAAAATGTAGGGACTAAAAGTCGAAACTCACATAAAAGCATGGATTAAAAACATATTTAACCCTATATTATTTTAAAACTTTTTATAATGAAAAATTTGTTCAACTTAGATACATACTCCCTCCGGCCTTATTTATAAGCAAAAGTTGTTTTTTAAGTTCATTGAAAAAACAATGTATTTAGTTTTAAATATAGACTAGATATATTACTTCTCCAATGAATCTAAAAAGCAACTTTTGCTTATAAATAAGGCCGGATGGAGTATGTATGTATTTTAATTGTCAATTTATATTTTTTTTATAAATATGTGTCGGTGTCGTATATTTTTTAAATTAGCAGTAACAGAATGTCCGTGTCATGTCGTGTCGCGGTGTCCGTGTCAGAGTCTGTGCTTCATAGTCTAAGACACAATAAACTATCATATTCAAAAATTTAGCATTAAATAATACAACATATTTAATGTTAAAAAAGTAATTACACAAATATTAAAAAAAAAATATTAATTTAGCATTAATAGTGCGATATTTCTATCAATTGAGTTAAGTTCACAGCAATATTAACTATACAAGTTACAAGATACTACTATTATTTTCTCCGTTCCAAAATATAAGTTGTTTTGACTATATTACAGAAATTAAGAGTAATATTTTTTTTTTAACGAGTGTAGTATCAGTATTTTCATTTTTTATATTATTTCACCACCAGTTTAATCTGATTCGGAGATCAGTTATGACATCAAGTAGTTTCAGCCCTCTCCTAATTCTAATTGCAGAGGATCGAATCGTAATCCTTAATTCCTATCAAATTCAGCGTCAATCACCACTGAACCAACTAACGATTGATGTTTTTTATTCCTGTTATGATTGAATTGCTCACTTAGAATACACCATCCGTCCCAATTTATTTGAGTTATTTGATCAAAACACGCATATTAAGAAAATTGTATAAATGAATGAGAGATACTATTAATTTTACCAAATTATCCTTGTGTATTCTCTATGCACT
This sequence comes from Trifolium fragiferum, assembly GCA_954870985.1. Taxonomy (NCBI): domain Eukaryota; kingdom Viridiplantae; phylum Streptophyta; class Magnoliopsida; order Fabales; family Fabaceae; genus Trifolium; species Trifolium fragiferum. The sequence continues at coordinate 23,844,409 of OX940792.1, forward strand.
TTTTAAGTGTAATAATAATTACTTTAAAAAGTAAATTATGTAGGAGTATAAATGAAAATACAAGTAAAAATAATTATAAATGGATCAAGTATTTTGGAATAAGTTTTTTTTTTTTTTTTTCAAACAAATTGGGATGGAGAAAATATTTGAGATGGTTAACCGCCTGGCGGCTTGGCGTTAGACAAAACGTGGATATTTATTTCTGTCTGCATGTTTTTTATTATATATAGTATCAATTCTGTCTGCATTTTGTTTGAAAATCTTGCTATTAACTATTGTGTGATGTACATGCAACACCCAACAAAAACGTCAGTCGCACGCCATAATTTCACGATATATGTTTAAGGGTCCTAGTATACGTGTAATAAAAATGCTTTATCTATATTATAATATATAAGTTATTTTGATTGTATTATACAAATTAAAAAATACTCATTTCGTTTCTTTTTAAGTATCTATTTAAAATAGTAATACCACTTTACCAAAAAAAAAATTTGTAATACTAAATTAAGAAAATGTATTTTTTTTCACCATATCTTTCTTTTATACCCTAATTCTAATCTACCAATAAATTTTTATTTTTTTCACACATTTTCTCTTTTCAACAAATTTAATATATTTTATACAAAAAAAAAAACAAATTTTAATATGTTATGTATAAAAAAACAAATTTAAAAACTTTAGTTTTCCAAGTAGCATTAATTAGTTTTATTGAAAAAGATAAGAATAATTGACAAATAGTACAATTGACAAATCTTACCTTTAAAACATCAAATGAACAGTTAAATAGTACACTAAATTCGACGTTTTTTTACACTTAAAGAAGGAACGAAGGGAGTATAATTAATGTTGTATGGAAAAGAAAAATTATGATGCTCTATTTTTTGTCTCATTATGTCCACATTAATGAATTAGATGTCAAACTATTGATGTTAAAGAAGCGCTTATTAGGGGGCAATTCGATTTTCTTTCCTTAACTTTAATTTAAGTCATTTAGGAATTTTGATATATAGTGATAGCTTAATTCTGAACATAACCAACAAGTTTTAAAAATGAGTTTGCAATTGGTGTGTATTTCAATTAATATTTTGTTTTTTGCATACTCGCTAGACGAGAACATGGTCACTCGACGACCATTGCAAATTTTAAAAATTAGAACATTCTGGAATTGGTCACAAGACGAGCAAATCGTGTTGCAGGCAACCACATCATAATTTTGAAAATACATAACCCTAGGATTTATGTTTCACCTTGTTTTAATTCAGGCATCATAGAATCACATCATTTTATTGGCCTATGGATAGTCCATATTTTTTGAAAGGGAGGGAAGCATATCGCTAAAGCACACCAATAAAATTTTATTGTGTCAGTCATTTATATCCATATCTTATACTTTTATTGCAAATTTTTTTTTTTTTTTTTGTGAACAAACATGGTTTTAATTTTTCTGATAGCTAATGTACATTGCATTGAAAATAGTCTAAGGTTTGTATATATTATTTAGCTTCTTAAAAAAATAAATCTAATTACATAAATATACAATTGAATATGCAATATATTTTAGCAACCAGCACCTTTTTATTTTTGGACCAAAAACTCTTCTTCTTCTTTTTTTTTTTCTTTTTTTTTTTTAAAAAAAAGTAAAAACTGAGGGACACAAATTTATGGCGTTTCTTTCCTTTTTTTTTCCTTCATTGTATCGCATAATCTTTTTACAGACAAGTTAAGTCTTATATATTGTACCGCATAATTCTTTTGTCCAGAAAAGTTTTTCGATTGTTAGGAGTTGTTTCTATTATGTTTTTTTTTTTTTTTTCACAATTCATTCAAAAAATAAAATAAAGTGCAAGTGGGATTGATTTAGTCTTTCCAAATCACTTTGTTTTTGTTAGTATGATTGATGAGAGTGTCTTCTTCATCTTTAACAAACATAACACGCATAATAAGTGTGTTTAACAAATTGAATAAAAATCAAAATAGATAAAAGGAACAATCTTACAAAAAATTTATGGTAAAAATGTTGTTTTAATGGTGTAAAATTGGTGAGTGAAGGTTATATTTAACGTGTGTAAAATTGTTTCTTTTTTCTATTTTAATTTTGATTCAATTTGTTGAACACACTTATTATTATGCGTGTTTTATTTGGTAAAGACGAAGAAGACACTCACATATCAATCACATTAAGTGATAACCACTTGCACTTTATTTTATTTTTTGAGTGAATTAACGAAAAGAATACATAATAAAAAACAAATCCTAACAACTGAAAAACATGTAACATAAGGCTTGACTTTCCAGCACAAAAGAATTATGTGGTTTAATGAAACAAGTAATTAATCAAGATATATCACAACCTTTGCTTTAGATCAAATCCATGTATCTATGTGGTTTAATGAAACAAGTAATTAATCAAGATATATCACAACCATTTCTTTAGATCAAATCCATGTATCGCTTTCCCAGGCAATAATACAACTAGACACTATGTCCGTGCATCCCCACGGGTTATATATGTGACGTAACAATTTATAAATATGTTACATACGGATAATACGAAAAACTTTTCTATAAATAACATTTTCAATTTTATCTGTATCTTCTTCTTTTTCGTCGGCTATTAATATTTTCAACCATTGAAAATTGTCTACGTTGAAACTTGAACATGATTCTTTTGTCTGAAGGATTTAAAGATAACCTATGAATAAAAACTTTTTCACCAATATTGTTGTCATATATCACTTTACCTTCAACGACATATGTTTTCAATTTTGTAGCAATCAATTGTGCACCATTGCATAATTCTAAATATTGTTCAATGTTTTTGAGGAGCATTATCATGACTCGAACTTTTAATTTAAGTTTATGATTCAAAACTCCATATGCAATGGTGGTGTTTAAGAATTCAGGAGTATGAATATCATCTGGTGTGTCAATATTCGATTTGACATGACACGGAGAATCATAACTCAAATACGTTTTTTTCTTCTCCAGGAATTAAATCCAAAGCATAATCATTTATTGCATCGACAATTGTATTTTCAGGAGCTAATATAGCATTAATTAGTTATTTTATAAAGAATTTTAAAAAGTTTAAATTTTATACGCAATGAAATAAATTGAATTTATAATATAAAAAGAAAAATCGAGGATTAGATAAAAATAAATGTAATGCCACAAAAAAAATTCAAAAATAAGAAGAAAAAAAATAAAATACAATATCGTTCGTCACAACCAAAATATTTAAAAAGTATAGTTCAGGTACATCAAACAACAATAATTAGATTTAAAAAAAAAAAGATTGAAAGTGCGATGAAAAATAAAATTTAGTTGATGCATTGAAAGTCAGTTATTAGGTGGTGTTATATAATAATAATAAAACTGTATAGAGAAAAATTTCAAACAACATATTTCAAATGAATTCAAATGACTTAGTAGCAAAATAATAAAACTGTATAGAGAAAATTTTCAAAAATAAGGAAAAAAAATAAATATAATATCGTTCGTCAAAACCAAAATATTTAAAAAATGTAGTTCAGGTACATCAAATAACAATAATTGAATTAAAAAAAAATTGAAAGTGCGATGAAAAATAAAATGTAGTTGATGCATCAAAAGTCATAGTTATTAGATGGTGTTACCAATATATTTCAAATAAATTTAAGTGACTTAGTGGCTAAATAATAAAGTTGTATAAAGAGATTGTGGATTTAAATCCAACTAAAGCAACTTTTTTTATATTATTTAGTCTTCACTAAGCAAATTCCCTTCAAAATAATAAATGTGATTATGAATGTGATTATGATTTAGGTATTAGCATGTTATTTCCATTAGATATATAAAAATAAAGATGATCAAAAGTATACAAAGTGAAAGAGGGGAAGGAAAGAGAAAATGAATCGTAGAGTGCTACAAGAGTAGAGAAACAGTGAAAGAGAACTAAAGAGTCCGGAAAAAATAGAAAGAATAAAACATCATAAATTACATTTGTGTCCCTCAAAATTTTTTTTTGAATCAGGTGTCCCTCAATTTTAACTTTAAAAAGAAAGTTCTTAGTCAAATAATCGAATAATACCTTATATATCATTTCAACTGTTGCAATTACTCCAGATAAAATTAAATCTAACTAAATATAATTTGGTAGTAATTATCTATTTAAAAAGGAGATGCATAAGTGTTTGATGACAATTTGAACGCGTGTTGTTGGTTTTTTTGAAAAGAAAGAAATTACAAGTTTTTACCTTAGATGATTTTATCGAATGAGCTTATACTTGATAAAGTTAAGATTCTCTCATTTGGTGATGGTTGAAGACAAAGAAAAAAAACTTCACGTGTACAATTTAAATTGTTGGTGGTTCAATCTTTTATCTTGTCTAGGGATTGAAACTACTTGCAAGGATACAACTTAATTTTGCGCTAGGCGTAGGATACATAAGTCAAATGCATTTTTTTTTCTTCATGAAAGTTGTAGCTCTTGATCTTTGCTTCCATTTTTCGCAATTCCCGCCTCATTACGAGTTACAAAACTCTAAATATAGTCCAAATACCGAGAATACGTCATGATGCAAATTGTGCTGATTTTCTTCATATAATTGGTCTGAAACACCTATTTTTTAACTTATGCGTCCAAATCTTCAACTTCATGAAAAATCACCTAAAACCATGTCTAAATGACTCGAATTAACTTAAAACTAATATAAATTGACACTAAAATGATCCTAAAAACTGAGTGTCGTCATTACACTTTACCCAGTTGAAAGGGGGAGGTTGTCAAATAATCTTTGTAATGGCCGGTGCTTTCAAAAGATGATTTTGCACTTTAAAAGCTTTTAAAATATAAAAAGCTTTCATTGCATGACCTGACGACAATGGAGTGAGATTATCAGACAAAGAAATATTGGAATTTATCATAGAGATAGCAGTTTTTCAATCAATAAATTTATTGTTGAATCTCATTTGATTCCTACAAAACCATATTAAATTAAAGTAATTTATTGTGGTTGCCAGGATTAAAATTTTGCACTGAAGTGACCAACCTACTCTAATACAAACTTCGATTGTTAATGTTAACTTGAAGAAGAGCAGCAAGCCAGTTTCAAATCTTAGTAGCAAAAGGGCATTGAAGGAACAAATGCAAAAATGTTTCAGTATCTTTCAAGCAAAGAGAACACGTAGAAGCTGAAACTGATTCTTCTATCAGAGAGATGCTCATCAGTTGGGAGTTTATTGCGAAAAATTCTTCAAACCATGAAAGATTTGGATGGAGAAATAAATTTATTCCAGATGATTTTAGCCTAGTGAAATTTTTGACCAACAAGCCTTTGGAATAAGAAATAGTTTGTGAACGTTAACTCACCATTCTTTGAATGCGGACCAATTCTTTGATCTTGTTTGTGTAAGATTGAAAGAGATTCGATAAAGCACCAATGTTAGAGGTAGTGTCCTTGCAAAAAATCATAACATCATCTGAATGCAAAATGTGAGAAGGAAAACTAGAAGAGATTTAGCGTTTTTCACAAGCTTCAACTTGCCATTTTGAACCAACTGAGAGATCCCTCTACTGAGAACTTCTTCAGTTATGCAAAACAGTAGAGGTGATAGAGGGTCACCTTGTCTCACCCTTGTTGTGCAAGATAAAAAACATTCATGCTTACCATTAATATAAATGGCATGTTTTGCAGATTTTAATATTACATCAATCTATTTGCAAAATTTAGGACAAAAGTCAAAAGCTTTAAGAACTTTTAATAGGAAATTCCAATCAGAATATCAAAAGCTTTAGCTATATCATATTTTTTCAATGAGCCTAGAAAGTTGATTTTTACCTATACTCAAAATTAGAGGGAGTATTTCTTTGATTCACTTTTGCTAGTATAGTATACTACCAATAAGTTAATATTTATACACATTAAAGTTTTGTTAATACATTATTTTTGTTTCCATTTAATTATGTTACATTGTTTTTTTTTTTTGGTACTAAAAGGGGCTACAACCCGGAAAAAAAAACAACTATAAAGAGATGATTCTATGGGTAGCTATCCTCATAACATCAGCTAACAACACTCTAGACGAACATTGATCATACACACATGGCATATTTTTCAAAACAAGCCATTAATTCATTCACACACATTTCATACCAATATACTCACGATACCACAATATAAATTACTTTGAGAAAAAAAATTGTATCAAACTAAAAGTCACTTTATATTATCAATGAAGCATTTAATGTTATTTTTCTATTATACTTTTAATTATTTATTACTCTCTTTTGTTTCAATTCTTCAATTTATTTTTTGCATACCATTAATGAAGGACAATTTTGTAAATTATCTCATAATTTTTCTTTGTCATACAACATTAATTAATTGTTTTAATTTGTGTATATGGTCAAAACGACGTATATTATGTTATGGTATGCCCACTTATTCACCTTTATAAAGTATCAAACGATTTTGAATTTTTATAAAATTTTGTAGAGTTGATCTACTCAATAAGATCTTTGAATTCAACGGTCGGATTGAATAAATATAATGCCGATATCGAGTTATTAAGCGGAGTAAGTCGATGGACACTTACTCCTGGAGTCAACGGATCCCTCCTTATATATATATATATATATATATATATATATATATATATGAATATAATAATTATACTTTAATTAAAGGCAAACAGGCAATAAGTTGCGCCACTAACCCTTTTTGGATGGACTTATTTTTGGATAAATACTCTTAATAATAGCTTAGTTGAAAAAAACTTAATTATTATACAATTGAATATGCAATATATTTCTTTGTCAAAACAAAAAGAATATGAAATATATTTGCTACGGAGTAGAAAAAAAATGTAAATTTATTTTATGAATACTCCTATTTAATCACTCTTAATTCTACTAATTTATTTATTTTTAATATTTTTCTCATAATAAATTAGGATACAAATAAAATTAAACATCTAATATATTTAAAAAGTGGTCAAAATTTCTTATTAGAAAGACAAAAAATATTTTACTTTTGTTCTTTATAAAAAAGACAGGAAGTAATTTATTAGGAAAATCATTATAGGCTGAGAGAGAGAGAGAGAGAGAGAGAGAGAGAGAGAGAGAGAGAGAGAGAGAGAGAGAGAGAGAGAGAGAGAGAGAGAGGGAAGACTTAAAACTGTGTAGTTGAAGCCCTTTAATTTATGTGTGATATTTGACAATTCCTCCATTTTAAAATAAATGATCTCTAAGTTTTTTTGATAGGCATGGTTTACAATTTGTTTACATATACTGTTAACTATATAGTAAATAGAAAAATAAAATAATAATGTTGTGAAATTGATTATCTTTATCAATCCTTGATAGGTTTTCTACTAATATATATAATTTATTAACTTTATTAAATATTTTTTTTAGACAAAATGATAAATATTATTTGAATCTCACACACAAAGTCTCAGTTTTAAAACTAAAAAAAATGGCAAGCTTAAAAATATCGGCATCATCAATTAAACCTTACGAACTTATGAAGATTGTTAATTTTATTATTAATTAATTACTGTTTGGATTTAATTATTTATAAACAAAAATAAATTAAAGAAATATTGTCATTAAATTATGAGTCACTTTTACTTATAATTAAAGCAAAAAAGACTTATCATCCATAAGAAAGTTGTTAATATTTAATACTCATACCCATAAGGAAGTTGTTATTATATACCCATATATATATATATATATATATGGGATAACCATAATTAACTTCATTTTCTATTGCATTATTTGTTTTGACTAATACATAATTATTTCTTTACCTCACTTTTTCTAATATATATTACCAATAATGGAATGAAAATAATTTTTTTTGTTAATAATCACCATTTATGTTTATACACATACTAGTCAGGACACCCGTGCGAGACGCACGGGTAGAGCGGCTTCGCCGCTCAGTTTAGGATAAAAATAAAAATTCGAGTCAAAAGAATATATTGTGTTATTTTATTTGATGTATTTATTCTGATCGTTGATTAAGTATTAGAAAACTAAAATTTGAATAAAATAAACTATGAGTTGTATGTATTTTATTAATAATCACCATTAATGTTTATACACATATTAAAGTTTTGTTAATACATTATTTTTATTTCCATCTAATTATATTCTACATTTAAGTTTATTTTGAATGTCATATTTTTCATTTATGTATATTCCAAAACAAGCCATTAATCCTTATCAAAAAAGAAGAAAAAAACAAGCCAATTAATTGACTCACACACATTTGATACCAATATAAATAGCTAGCTATACACCTTTGGGAAATGCAAAAGAGAAACAAAGTCAAGTATGGAGAACAACAACAATAACAATAGAGAGAGTAATAGCAGAAGTAATAGTTTTAGGTTGGGTTTGGGAATGAATGAAGCAAAAGTTCACACTGTTGTTGAGCTTGGTGGGTTTGAAACAAAGAGCACAAAGAGTCTTCTTGATGATGTTGGTGATCATTTTGAAGAGAGTGAAAAACAACAACAAAAACAATTACCTCTTAAAAATTCTCTATCTTCTAGACAAATGAAGTCTCTAGTTGCTCTTTGTGATACTATTTTACCTTCCATCATAGACAACAACGTTGCTGGTTCCTCTGATGAATCTGTCAACAACTTCTACTGTACTTCTGCTTCCATGGCTGGCACACCTGAACGTGTAAGGACTATTTGCAACCTTTTATTTATTTTTTTATTTATCTATCTCTCTCTTTTCTTGTTTTTTATTTATTTTTATAATTGCAAATATCACCAAAAAACTCATATGGGGCGAATCTATGCCCGACAAGCCCGGGCAATTTCTTAGGTTTTCGTCAAAATTTTTGGTAATTTTAGAAGATAGTTTAAGGCAAAATTAAGATTTTTTAAAAGTTGTTTTAGGATAAAATTGAAATTTTTTATTCAAAATTAAAATAAATTGAAATTTTTATAAGTTGACTTAGGATAAAACTAAAATAATTTATTATATTAAAATTTTATCCAAACTCAATAAAATTCCTAACTCCGTCAATATACACAACTCTGAGAAGTCAAACCCGAATAATGGTGTAATCCGGCAACATTGGTATTCCATTTGAGCTAAATCTTTAGCACACATGGAAGTTGTTAATACCCATAAAGGTTAATTTTTCTTATTTAAATGGTCAAAAATATTACTTTTTTGATAAAATTTCCAAGTGTAGTAATTTTCAAAGTTTGTTTATTATACATAGAATTTTGATATGCAACTTCAGCATATACACAAAAAAACCTTTCATGAAAAGATCAATTAGTTTTTTGGCTGAAAATTACTTTATATCTCGATGTAACACTCGTGAAATTTTTAATTTTCTTCTCTTTGCATCAAATCATCATCATCTCATTTAAGAAATTGCTAATTATTACGAAACATATATGAGCAAGAATCGCACGACTACTATTAGAACACGTTTATGCTATTTTTATTTTCTTCAGAAATAAATAAATACTAAATATTTTATTAGCTATAATAAGGTGGCATAAAAAGATGTCAAAATATATAATCCAAAAATATGAATCCACCATCATCACCATTTATGCTTTACCATCCAAGTGTGAATTGTGATATACACTAAACACTGATTTTTGTTTTATTTTAAAAAAAACAAACACACTGAATTCGTGTGTTTGTTGCCACTGGGCTTCGTAAGAAAGTTATCTCTTTGCTTAATTGAAAGGAAAAGAAAAAGTAAAATGTGATTTTTGTACACTTGTTAAAAGTTGAAACCGATTATTTTTATTTTTTAGAGGAGAATCTGATGATGGTTGAAAATTGATTTTTATCACCTTGGTACTTGATAGTTGGTACTATACTATAGCAAGTTGATTATTCCCAATTTCAAAATTCGGATGGTTTAGTTTCAATTGTTCAAAATAAATATGCTTTAGACATCTATAGATGATTCATCTTTGTTTTCTAATTAATTACTACTCTTTTATATAAAATTACAGAGTAGTAGTAAATTTTTAATCTGTGTGCAAAAATATATAATTGAATAGTGACCACAACAACTAGAACAATTAAAGCCTCCATATTATTCTCATTTAATGCAAATATAGAAGTCCTGACACGGTTTCTCTTTTTGACAGAATTACTAACATGGTCTCTTTTTCATACAGAAGTAAAGGGTCAAATATAATTTAAGTATAGAGTAAAATTATGCTGACAATGAGATTATTTTTCAATAAGTTTATATTAATCTTTGCAGGACCACTGTATTATTAATTAATTAATTAATAAAATTAATAAATACAATGATATATGCTTGGTTAAATACATTATAAATGTATGGTTAATTGTTTTTGCTTGAATTTGAAGGTTGCAAATTTGGTGAGTGAGAAATTGAATCACCCAAGTACAAAGTTATTTAAGTTGACATTATGGCTACTATCAACATGGTTTGGTACATTGATACTATGTGGTACAGCAAGTCTCTCAACAAAATTCCCCTTCTTCCTAAGTTTCCCTGAGTTGTCTTCAGAGAAACGTCAAAAAGTAATGCAGTCTTGGTCGGTTAGTTGCCTTCGTATCATCAAAATGTTATTCAGAACCATAAAGCTTCTCACACTCTTAGTCTTCTTTACTCAAGTAATTATACTAATCCCTACACAATTAGTAGTAATCTATTTGTAAAATGATTTAAACTATTCTCTATTACATTATTTTAATTGTATTATCTAATTAATGATTATTTTACAACTATTATCACTTAAGTTGAACTAACACCTCATACTCACATAGACAAAAGAGGGAGTATCATTGATTGCTAAATGCAGCAAAAACAGAGCTTATAAGAATTGATTATTAGCATATACGCATTTAATGCCCATGGTTTCTTCCACTTTCCTTCCCTTTTTTGATCATCATCAATATGCCCATGGTTTCTTAGACCATGCACAAGGGTCTATTTTTACTATTGAATCAGATAAATTATATTATATCTCATTTAATTTAATGGTAAAATTTATTCATTTAATAGTAAAAGATAACATATGTGGAACCACGTAATGGCAGAACTGACTCATAAATCAAATTATGTGGTGCAATGAGCCGGATACTGGTGGGGAAAGAAAAAAAAAACTATACACAATATAAAATTCACTAGTGTACCATATAATTGACCTTGACAAAATTGTTCTTCCATTTTTTAAAAGTTTTTTTTTTTTTCAAATTTGACTTAATTATAATTTTATCAAAGACCCATAATTAGTTTACCTCTGTTCTTGTAATGCAGTAAATATTATAATAAAAAGATAATATAATGAATGTTTGAATTTACGGTGAAACTGAAATTGATAAAATTATATTTTAGAGTTTTAACAAATTTTTCCAATATCACAGTAATTTTGTCAAAGACACTGATTCAAACATATATACTTAATTATATCTCATGAAGAATATATTTAAAAAATTATAAATTAATTGACAAAATTAATCATATTGTCAACTTCTTTTATTTATGTCTCGTTGCAAGGTTGATACTTGCATATGACACATGGGGTGGTGTGTATTGGATTATTTTTAAGGCAAATAATCATTCAATTAATTGTGAATAATCATATTGTCTATTTTTATCATCATTTCCTTTTGGTTCAAATCATATTGTCATTTTTTACATTATTATTTTTGGTTCAAATCATGTTGTCAATTAAATTTTGATTAAAATGGATAATCTAATTGAATTGAGTTATACTCATTGCACACCCTGAGAAGGACAGGGAGTAAGTGAGGGTCATACATATAGCTTTCAAAATTCAAGCTTGTCCCTACTTGTTATAACTCACGTATCCTCCCTATGATAGTGACAACAAACCCCAAACTGTCATTCATCTGTCCTTCTCATACAATTTTTAAAGTTGTAGTAAATGTAATTTTAATCCAAATTGGTATATGTTTCTTGGAGTTATAAATGAAATTTTGAATAAACTTATAATTTCATAAAATTTGAAGTGATTATGATTCGAGGGTATTTTACTATGAAAAGATAACTATTTTAAGGTAAAATGTAAATTTTTAAATCTAATACAGAAGTTACTTTTTACCACTTTTACTCAAATTGAGGTTTAGAGGTACACAATTATTCTCATTACTTGTTCTTCAGTCCCATGAACAAAATTGTGTGTGTGTTTTTATGATTGCTTGGAACAATGTACTCATGATGCCTGAACTATTTCATTTTCAGGTAGATGAAGAAGAAAACAATATATCATGGAAGGCAATTGGATATATTGGAGCAGATCCAGAGTTCAAGGCGCAGAAGAAGAACAAAATTTTACACAAAACATCCAAAGAAGAAGATGATGAAGAGGTTTTCGGACCACTTTACAAAGGTCTTGTCCATCTGAACTACCCGCGTGATATCATTTCGGATTCTCTAAGACGATTCGGATTCCCTGTATCCGTGACTCCTCCAACGAATAAAGCTTCTACCATCTCGTCTCCTTCTCTAGTTATTCAATGTGATGCAGTAGTTGTTGGTTCTGGCTCAGGTGGTGCAGTGGTAGCAGGAGTTCTAGCAAAAAGTGGTTATAAAGTGTTGGTATTGGAGAAAGGAAACTATTTTGCTAGAAAAAATCTTTCCCTACTTGAAGGACCATCCCTAGATCAAATGTACCTATCTAATGGTTTGATAGCAACAGATGATATGTCAGTACTAGTATTAGCAGGTTCCGCAGTTGGTGGAGGGTCTACAATCAATTGGTCAGCCAGCATCAAAACACCTAACCATGTATGCAAGGAGTGGTGCGATCGGCATGAGCTAGAACTGTTTGAAAGTAAATTATACAAAGAAGCGATGGATGTTGTGTGTGAGAAAATGGGAGTCCAATCTGATTTTGAAGATGAAGGATTTAACAATGCAGTACTAAGAAAAGGTTGTCATGAAATGGGGTATCCTGTTAATAACATTCCTAGGAATGCTCCACCAGATCACTACTGTGGTTGGTGTTTTATGGGATGTAAGGATGGAAAGAAGAAGGGTACAGCAGAGACATGGCTTGTAGACTTGGTGAAATCGGGTAATGGAGCAATTCTTCCTGGTTGCGAGGCTATACAAATCTTACACGGAGAAAAGAAAGGAAGGCACGGAAAAATAGCAAAAGGAGTGGCTTTTGCAATTGACTACAAGGGAAAAAAAGAAATTTGTGTGGTGGAATCAAAGGTCACAATTGTAGCTTGTGGCGCACTAAGTACTCCGCCGTTACTCAAAAGAAGTGGTTTGAAAAATGAAAACATAGGGAGAAACTTGCATCTTCATCCGGTGACAATGGCTTGGGGCTACTTCCCTGATGCACCTGCGTTATGGCCAGAGGAACATAAAAAAAGCTATGAAGGAGGGATTATGACAGCAATGTCTACAGTTGTTGCAGACTTTAACAGATCTGGATATGGTGCGGTGATCCAAACACCTTCATTGCATCCAGGCTTATTCTCGATTCTAACACCATGGAGTTCTGGAACGGATATAAAAGATCGAATGCGCAAGTTTTCACGGACAGCTCATATATTTGCATTGGCAAGGGATCAAGGATCGGGAACTGTGGTGGATTCACCTAATTGTATAAGTTATCAGATGAAAGATGTAGACAAAGATAATTTATGCAAAGGAATTGAAAAGGTGCTTAGAATATTGGCAGCAGCCGGAGCCGAAGAAATTGGGACACATAATAATAAGGGAAGGAGCTTAAAGGTTAAGGAAGTTAGCTATCATGAATTTGAGAAATTTGTTAAGGAAGAAAGTTCAATGTCATTTACTGACCTTTCGACACCAGTATGCTCGGCACATCAGATGGGGAGCTGTCGTATGGGTACTAACCCGAAGGAATCAGTTGTGAACCAAATGGGGGAAACATGGGAAGTTGAGGGTCTTTATCTTGCTGATTCAAGTGTTTTTCCCACAGCTTTGGGTGTGAATCCAATGGTCACAATTCAGGCTATTGCATATTGCACGGCACAACATGTTCTTGAAGTTCTCAAAAGGAAAAGATGAAGGGCGGGGAAATTGTTTTGCTGGTTATCGAAGAAGAGGAGAGCATTCAAGTTGTAATGATATTAAGGGAGATGTTACATAATTAATAAGAGTATCGTCGGCTAATTGAATAAGTCTAGTTCATATATCATTGGAAATTGTTCTATTATTGTTATGGTTGCTAGATAATCAGTGTTTGGAAATTCATCGAAGAGAGCTCAAACATACATAATGGATCGGCTGAAACGTATGCGTGTTTGAGCTCATTCCAGAGGATTTCTAAACACGCACATGTACCTACTAGCTGTATACTTGTATTGTTGATTCCTCAACTATGACATATTTCTTTCATTGTTAATTTACCGATATGTTGATGGTCTTTATTTTTTTTAGCTTAGTAATCTTGTGAAAGAAAAAAAAAACAGACTAACTGTCGCAAACGATAAAACATCCAGTTACTGTCCAGGAAAGTGCTCGACACAATAAAAAAGAAAATCGTGCGAGCAAATCTAATGGAACGACAATTCAAATCGATTACTGTCGCAAACAAAGAAATTGCCTCAAAACATTCGTGCCAAACACGATTTAGTGTCGGAGTGTGTTTGCATAAATTAATGCCGCTATTTAACAATGCCATTGGGATTCAAATGCAATGTATATCAAACTACCTAAGTTTAATTTTACCTTTCAATTTAAAACTTACAAATAATCACATCTCAAACAGACTAACTGCTTGAAAAGTTCAGAATTGAACAAAAGAGAAATTCAATGCAATCGAAACAAAATTCAAAGAAAGGTTTTAGAAAGTCCAACAAATGAAAAAGTGTACAAATCATTCTCAATTTTTGTTGTTAAATACTAACTCTATAAATGTTAATGCAGATCATTCTATCACGAAATTAGAATAACAATAATCACCTACATTCTGTAAAATCGGTGTCTCTTTATTTGAAAATTGAAAATATTAACCGTAATAATTGAGATTATAAAAAAAAATTAGGTCAAGTATCTAGTAATTTGAGAAAGAATGAATTTGAACGAGTGAAGGAGTGGAAACGAACCGTGTCGTGGGGGTGCATCTGCTCTGCTTCCTGTGGAGAACGAAGAAGTAGCTTCCGATGGTAAATTTTCGAGGAAATTAACTTGCGTTGGAAAATTCCCAATGTTTCCCGGGAAATTCTCCCAAATCAGGGAAATCAGCATGTTTCCCGCCTCCTTTTTTCTTTTGTTGAAAATTAAGGGACAGTAAGAATCGTGAATCGTGAGTTGGTTCGGTGGTGATTAGCGCTGAACTTGATAAGAAAGATCACAGTTCGATCCTCCGCAACTACGATTGGGAGAGAGCTGAAACCACTTAATGCCAGAACCGATAAAAAAATTAAGGGATTGTCCCCTAGCCCTAGGTGTACAGATGGTAAAAACATTATTTACTACTTTGGATCAAAAAATATTTACCATATTTTTATTTTATCAAAAAAAAAAAAAATATATATATATATATATATATATATATATATATATACCATATTTTTATTTTAGAGGCAGTGTGTTACAGCTATTTTTTTAAAAAAAAATCATTTTTTATTTATAAAAATATTCATTTTGAAGTATTGCATTTTTTTATAATAAAATATTGCATTGCTAGTTACAATTTTTTAGCAAAATCAAAGTCTAAAATAATTAGAAAAATTTAAAAATGAGAAGTTGATAAAAGTAGTTTTTTAAATAATTTTCTTTTTAAAAGGGGAGAAGAGAAAACAATTGTTGAAATGTGGAGTTTATTTTATAATTAAAAAATTTCTTTTACACATTTTATCCAAATAAATTAAATATTATTTTATTAAAAAAAGTTATGTTTATTATATTAAATTAACACAAAGTAAATTCTACTTTTCAAAAAATATCTAAAAACTAATTTCTAAATTATTGAATGTCAAATTATTTTTTTAAATTTATAACAAAGAGATCCTTACAAGAATGAGACTTTTTTTTATTGTTTGTAAGTTTTATTTTAAAAGGATTCATATTTTAATCTCACTTTGGAATACTTATGACCTCATGTGATAGTGTGATCCGCCTCATGAATCCACTGTGTTTCTTTCTCACATACAGAAGGGGAGGAAAATGAAGAAATACAGATATATATATATATACAGGGATATAATCAAATGACACCAATGTGTCAAACTTAGTACCATGATACCTCCGATAATTCTTTACCGGATAATCGTATTACAAAATCCACCGTTGGATTCAAAACTATTATTCTATAGATCTGTGTTGTCTAGGTGCAGGTACGGTACCGGTACCCGATACGGGTACTGGTACGGGATACGGCAATTTTTTAAAAACTAATTAACGTACATGGTTATAAATTTAGGTACGGATATGTACCCGGTACTGATACGGGTACGTACCCGGTATCGGTACTCTCCCTCAAATGGAGTACCCGTGCATCATAGCTATAGATCATGTTTATAAAATTTAACATCAATCAGAAATCATTTGATGGGTTAAAGAGAAAGATCAAAATCAACGGTTTTGACGAAGTTTTATAAGACGTTAATTTTTATGCATCTCATTCACATATCAAATAATCTCCGATTGATGTTAAATTTTATAGACATGATCTATACAATAATAACTTTGAATCCAACGGTAGATTTTGTAATACGATTATCTGGTAAAGAATTATCGAAGGTGACATAGTACTAATTTGACACATTGGTGTCATTTGATCCTAACTATATATATATATATATATATATAGGGGATGTATCAAGTGAGAAAGCTATTTTTATATGAGAGTGAGAGGACTTAATCTCAACTTTTGGATTAAAATATAAGGTTGAGATTAAATTTCTAAATTAAAGATGTGACACACTGGATTCTTCTCTTCACACTTGGATCTTTTCGTCTTTCCCTATCGCAAGTCGCAACACTTCGTCGTCGGAACAGTTTCAACTGTTAATGCCAACCTCGATGAAGTCTTCCTATACTTGACCCACTCTCTATTTCTTTTCTGGCTACAATTTATTTTCACACCATAGCATTGGGGTAGCAACTAATTTATTTTATTGAATGATTTTGCAACCAGAAACAAAATCTGGGGTGGTTGTTTTTTAGAATGATAAGAATTTTTTTCATTGTTACCTTCAAATATAGGACTTATAAAAGAACAATCTGGTTGGTTTACTACTTCGTTATTTTAGATTATGACTTTTATCCGTGTGAAATTAACAAGCAAAATAAAAATTATAATTAAAAATAGAGAGAAGGGAAGAAATCAAACTAAAGTATTGGCAAGAACGACACCAATATTGGTTTCTCAGGCCCAGACTAAGACATCTATTTGAAACCGTCCATCTATCTCTGTAATTTCATTCAAATAGTGTTCATCGACTTCAGTCACGTACACCATCGCAATCCACCGCCGTTCTCATCCTAACCATCGTTGACAGTGATGCCCATCGCCGACTTATGTTTAATCTCTTTCTGTTTGTTTGTGGCGGCGGAAGAAGAAAGGTCTAGAGTGATGTGTGAAAGGAAAAAGAATTCACTGTGTCACATCTTTAATTTAAGGATCTAATCTCAACCTTGTATTTTAATCTAACGATTGATATTAAGTCCTCTCACTCTCATATAAAAACAGTTTTCTCACTTGATATGTCCCCTATATATATATATATATATATATATATATATATATATATTATAACCGTTGACACCAAACAGTTTGACATCAAATGTTACACCTCTCCATAATGTTTTAACCGATATAAATTTTAGGGTTAATAGGTGTTTATCCCCCTGCAAAGTAGGCGAGATTTGTTTTACCCCCCTATAATATTATTTTTTGAGATTCGATCCTTACAACTAGAGCTGTCAAAAGGGCCCGGCCCGGCCCACCTCAGCCCGGGGGCCATGCCATATAAATGGGCTTTAGTGGGCCGGCCCATTAAGCCTCATGGCTCGGCCCGTTAAGCCCAGCCCAATAAGTAAAGGCCTATATGGCCCGATGGGCCGGCCCGTCAAACTTTTTTTTTTTTTGATCATTTTTTTTTTACAAAATAAATTCAATGGACAATAAAACTATTTATAATGATTGATTAAGTTGTTATTAATTTTTTTCAAATAAAGATAATTATAACAAACTTGGTTTAATCTTAAAAAAACAACAAATTTGGTTTAATAATTATCTCCTAACTAACAAATCTCATCTTTTGTTACTTAATCATCTAAAAATTTAATGGTAACTAAAACTCCTTATTTTTAGCTAAAATTATTTTTAGAATTTTTTTAAAAATACTTTTTTTAACTCTTTAAAGGGCCGGCCCAAAAGTCCGTGGGGCCGGCCCATAACGGCCCATTAAAAATATAGGCCCGAAGGCCCGACCCGATAAGGTCCGATCAACTTTTTTTAAAAGTCCGGCCCGTGTAAAACTATAGGGCTAATGGGCCGGCCCGATAGCCCGACCCATTTTTACAATACAAAGTAAAAAAAATTTGCATTTGCCCCCTGAGTGGCCAACTGGGCATGAAATCTTTGTTTTTGATGACATGGCATGCACATTTGGACGCTGACTGGATAAAAATGATTACGTGGCAAACACATTTGGACGCTGACTGGATAAAAATGATTACGTGGCATGTTAAGTTGACTTTTTTATTTCTTTTCCATTTATTTTAATTTCATTTATATTATTTATAATCAACAATTATACAAAAACTAAAAACATAATAAAATCAAATTAAAAAAATTTAATTACTTCTTTTTCACTGGGGTTTACAACCTTTCTTCTCCACCCTCATATACATTCTACAATCACAACTTCAAAATCTAATCATATCCACAATCCATTCTTAAAAAATTAGGTCAAAATAATCAAATTAAAAAAATAAATGAAAACCTCTTCATCATGAGGCTCTCAAACAGTCTCATCTACTTCTCTTGTTGATAGAATGAGAATGAAAAAGAGATCAACCTCTTCACCGAGTTCGGTAGCTCTCTTAACAACAACATCACGAGCCTTCGCTTTAGCATCTTCGCCGTCTGAATCGTTGTTCCTCTTCCTCTTTCCGTCTGAATCGTTGTTCCTCTTCCTCGGTTGTGTAATTTGAATGGGTCGGGTGAATGTTGACTCGTTGAAGACGTTGTTAACTCGGGTAAAAATCGATTGAATCCAAAAACGATTTTGGCAACCCAGAACCCATAAACGATTTTGCTGTCAACGCTTCGATTTCGGTAACCCACAACCCAGATTTCAGTAACCCAACTTCACGGTCAATCTCCTTTGCCGTCGATTTCCTTTTTGCCGCCGTCACCGTCAATTTCGTCGCTGTTCTCAAAATTACACAACCACAAAACCAACAGTGAAGAGGCAGAGCATAGAGAGGCAAGCAAATCACGGCGGAGATAGTGGCTACAGTAACGTGGCGAAAGAAATTGTTGCGAGGAAGAAATCAAAATTGAAATTGTTGTGAAGAAAATGATTCTTTGTATGATGATAGTTTGATTTTGGATGAAGAAGATGTTGTGAGAAAGAAATTGGAATTGTTATGGTTGAAGGAAAGAAATTAAAGAGATGAAGAGATGAGAAACACAACTATGGAAGGATAGATGAAGAGAGAAGAACACGAGCCTGGATATTAAGCTTTCTTTCATTTTTTTTTCTTTTTTCTTTCGGGTACAATTTTATTTTAAAAAATTGAAAAATAAACCAATTTAATGTTGTGGCATTAATAATTAAATAAAAAATAACATGTGTCCTTGCCACGTCATGTAGTTGATCCAGTCAGACGCCGTGTTGTACCTTCAGGGGGCAAATGCAAAAAAAAATTATTTTGTAAGGACCGAATCTCAAAAAAAAAATATTATAGGGGGTAAAACAAATCTCGCCTACTTTGCAGGGGGATAAACACCTATTAACCTTAAATTTCATAAAATCCACCGTTCGATTGAAAGTTTATATCATATAGATCATTTGTGTAAACTGTCAGACAAATTCAAAATCATTTAATATGTTATTGAGACGTATAAAGATTAAAGGCATTTAAAAAAACGCTCAAACTGTTAATTTTGATGTATCTCAATAACATATCAAATGATTTTAGATTTGTTTGAAAATTCACACAAATGATCTATATGATATAAACTTTCAATCCAACGGTGGATTTTATAAAATTTATATCGGTTAAAACATTATTGAGAGGTGTAACATTTGGTGTCAAACTAGTTGGTGTTACACCGCTCAATAACGCTTTAATCATTCATGTTAAATTTTATAAAAATTCAAAACCGTTTAATATGTTATTGAGACACATCAAGATTAACGGTTTGTGTGTTTTCATTGAATACCGTTAATCTTGACGAATCTCAATAACATATCAAATGCTTTTAGATTTTTATAAAATTTAACATGAATGATCTATATGATATAATCTTCCAATCCAACGGTGAATTTTGTAAAATTCGAATTCGATAAAGCGTTATTGAGCAGTGTAATATTTGGTGTCAAACTAGTTTGTGTCATTTGATCTGACCCATTTATATTGTTGCGAATTCGACAAAACTCACACAAATAAGAAACTTGATGTGTGGGGCAAGCGTAACAAGCAACCAAATAATAAGGACGGGATAGAGACGATGATGCAATAATTCAAACAATCAACACGGCAAGAAGATAAAGAACACACGATCCATTTGTTTACTCAGTTCGATGTTAATGAACCTAATATGGGGGGGAGAGCAGCCCTTCCGTTCTACTATGATCAAATAGTCACCACTTTACAAGAAATTTTCACAATTGGGTACAAGGAATTAGCAACCCTAATTCTACCCAAAACCCGAATCTCTTCCCGTGGCCAAGAGACTCAATTTAACCTAGTCTACCCAAGGTAGTTTGCCCTAGGATTCAAAACCCTAGCCTTTTGTGGTGGCAAACCCCGACTCTCTACATCTTGTCGCTCTCCCTCAAATTTTCTATGAATAAGACAATCCTTATTTATACAAAAATATATGCCTACTTATTTTAAAAAACAATCTTCTAAAATAAAACTAAATCTCTCAATATTATGTTTAAATATATCCAATTTATCACAAAATCTAAAATATTAGGACTTCCAATCTTGAGATTTCAAGGCATATCCAACATATATATATATATATATATAGGGGAGGGATCAAACGAATTTAAATTTTACAAAATCTACTGTTGGATTGAAAGTTTATATCATATAGATCATTCATGTTAAGTTTTATAAAAATTTAAAATTATTTTGTATGTTATTGACAGCACTAAAATAAAAGGCAATATCTTAATTAGCATCATGGCCAAGCTATATATCCAAAATTGACCACTAAAATAAAACTAATAAGCTATAATAATAATGTTCTCCTCACAATTTCTTTGTCACACACGTCCTTATATACCCACCTATTTTTAAATTTTATAGTGCAAGGAAGGCAAACCCAATTAAAAGTGTTTGATCTTGTTAAGAAAATAAGTGCTCTACGTAGTAATTCTCCTGAATAACGACGATTAGATAACTTAAAATTATGATTCGTTATAGCCACTAATCACTCTTTTCAGTGGGGAGGAATCCAATCCTTTGTCTTTTTAATTGTTGTTTATATCTAACTAAATAATACTAGTATGAAATGTGAAAAGATATATTCATTGACTTACTATTGAAAAATGGATCAATTATCATCCTATAAACTAGGACTTAGTTAGATTTTTAAGTCAAAAGTAAAAAAAATAAAATCAGATACAATGATTACTTTCTTGACCAATAACAACTATGTATTCTGTTACTATTTTAATATGATATGATGTGGAAGATTGAGTCATTTTTACTCGTTCACTATGTTTGTTTTGATAGATTTATGAAAGAGGAAAATAAAGAAGAGATAGATAGCAAAAAAATAAGTTATTTCTTCAATTTGGATGAAGAGAGAAATAAGAAGAGATAGAAAGAAGTTTTTTAGATGGGTCCCGTGCCAAAAGAAATCTCTCCCCAATAGGTGATATTTGTGAGTTGAAAGAATGGGATATGGATTCCCTGCAGTCAAATAGTGACTGCAGGTGAATCTCAACCATCCATTTTATTTGTGCCTTTTATTTATTTTGTGAACTTTAAATCTGAACTATCAAAATAGGTGAATGCATGACTGCGAAGTGACTGCACCGAATCCATATCCGAAAGAATGAAGAGTAATGGTTATCCACAGTGTCCTTCTCCTTATTGTTGTTGATGTTTAATATAAAGGATAAATTTGTCTTTTATATTATTATTTTTTAATTTCACTCTATCAATTTTCTACTTATCCTCTTTCTTATTTCTATCCATCCAAACAATACAAAATTATTCATCCAAACAATACAAAATTTCTACTCAATTTCTCTTTTATTTCTCCCTCTTACTTCTCTCTTTCCTATTTTTTTGAACATCCAACCACAGTGATTGTGATGGTTGAAAATATTAGATACGCTGAAAAATCTCACAATTATTAAAATTAATTTTTGCAAAATTCTGTATATTTTTTAAAATGAAATTTCTAACAATCAAACTATTTAGCCAAAAAATAATATGGAGTGATAATAATTAAACGTGGTACTAACCGGTGTCACTGAACCACTAGTTAAGAAGAAAAAAGTATCAATTTGTGATTTTATTTTTGAGCGGTTATCAAGCTACCTATCCTGTACTGTAGGAGTAGACCATTGGAGAAGTTGACCAGCTGAGTTGATGAGAAAAGTATAACTAGGAAAAGAAACAAAACTTACTTTTCAAAACAAGTCCACATTCAATGGCATATTCTTCAAAGCAAAATGGATAACTCATTAGGAAGAAAGTTCCAAACACCACAAAGGAAGAAAGAAAGGGATTGCCAACACCTTCATAGCACCAAAGTCATAATTCTGTTCCTTGAGTAAGTTTCAAGACATATTCATTACACTATTATTCCCTTTACTCTTTTTTCAAGACTCCTACATTCAAAAAACACAATCACTTTATCATGGAAATTCCTTCTCCTAGATGCAAGTTCTCAGTCATCTTCTCCATCATTTCTCTCTCCCTTGGATTAATTTCCTTCATCTTGTGTATAGCTGCTGAGATTAAGAGAAATAAGGTTAGGTACTTACTATTCATTGTCTTCTTGTTTACTTGAATATCAAATGTCCTCAAGGTTTTTATGGCGTCTTTATATGAAAAATAGCATCGACACTTCTGATTGAATTTTAATTTGTTAGGTGTCTAACATGTGTGATTATATTTTAAAAGAAAATATTTTCAATGTTTTGTTTATTTTGTAGGAGGAAGATCTTAGATGGAATGGAAAACTATGTTATTTGCCAACAAGCCAAGCATTTGGATTGAGTATTGCAACATTGGTTAGTCTATTTTTTGCACATATCATTGGGAATTATGTGTTAGTAAAGAATTCTTATTCAAGATGGAAAAATATCTCCAAGTTTAAGATGCCTACTTCTGCAAAGGTTCTGTTTTTCATATCTTGGTATGACATATCAATTTTTTTTGCATATATGTGTTGCTAGTTGTTACTAACAATTTTAAATTAAATGAAGTAGATTACACTTTTATTGCTTAGCCATAATTTTCATGTTGTTTTTAGTAAGTTGAAGTGAGCACATAGCTAGAAAGAAAATAAGGAACAAAAAAAAGCTAATAGCATATGATAATTGACGGTTTTTTAGTGTCTAGCAGCCAAAATTTCACCTCTTAAAAATAAATAAATGAAAATTTCAGGTTCAAATACAAACTCGTGCATATTGCAATATTTATATTTTATACCAACTAATTTATATCCACACCGGAACATGATTTAGTTAGTTTTAAACCCCACAAAACAATTTTCTTTTATATTTATATATTTTTATATATATACTCTCCTCTTTCACAATATAAGTCACTATATAGTCAATAAATCAAGAATTAACATGGTACTTTTTGCCATTAAAAAAAACATGGTATTTTGTTTTTTATTTTATAATAATTATAAATATAACTTATTTTACAAAATTATGATTTATTAATGGTATGGAAAATTAAAATTAATAATTACCAATTACAATAGAAAAATTGAAATTAATATATTTTATTCACATAGTAAAACAACGTATAAATTGAGACAAACTTTTTATTATAATTGACTTATATTGTGGGACAAATATTGTAATAATCTTTTGATTATGTCTTGTCTTTTAAATGTGAATTTGTTAGACTCAATAAAGACTTAAATTGGGAATGTTAAACAGGCTTAGCTTTGGAATTGTAGTTATATTATTGATTGCTGCAACAAGCATGAGTAGAAAGCAGCTCTATGGGAAAGGATGGTTGAATGGTGAATGCTACATAGTCAAAGGAGGAACATATTCTGGCTCAGCTATATTGATCCTTGTTACAATTTGTACTCTAAATGGTTCTGCTTTCTCAAAATTAAAATCCAGCCAAACACATCAAGATCAGAAAATACACATACAAAGTGGATGACATCTAACAACCACATTTTTTGTGTTCATATTAAAATATTAATGAAAAGAAAGAGGAAAAAAAAAAAGGGGTTTATAAAGTGGATTAATTTTTGTTAAGAACACTAGACCCCCACAAGTTGTTGTAGAGGCTAAAACAATTTCAAACCAATAAGAGGCCCCAAAAAGAGTACCATTTTTTATTATTATTTATTAATTATGTTAAAGAAAGTGACAAGTGCCAATAGACCACTAATTATAAGTCAAAAAAAATTCCACTAACTAGCTTATCATTCTCCAAATGAACTTTTTTTTCCTTCAACTTACACAAAAAATATTAATTTGTGCACATTTTATGTGCCTCATATAGGGAAACTCCTGTTTTGATCCCACTTGCAAAGATTAATAAAGTGGTATTATAGTTTATAACTTCTAAATTGCAACCATTGTATTAAACAATTCTTTCAAAGTTAATTCTATCATCACACAAGGTATAGAAAAGTGCAATCACATAACAACTGTACCGTTACAAACATACGATTGTACTATATAAAACACATGACTTCATCTTTGAGTTTCCAAAACTAAATTGAGATGGGTTGGTTTGTCATGTGTTAAAGTAGTGTTTTAATTTATGTTGACTGAACTTTCTTGTAAAACAAGATATTGTATTTTGCATAAGTATTTGTAAGTAAATTCAATTTTTTAATGAGAGTGGTATTCAGTTTTCAAGATGTATGGAATCTTATGAAGAATGGTGTTGAAAGACTTAGTGAAGCATAATCATCAAAAGAGGCATGAGATAATCTTAAAAAGACATATGCAGGAGCTCTCTCTTAGAAGAGGCAGTGGCTATCTGGCTGATTCACTCTTCCCACTAGAGTATTTCACTAATTTATCCATTTTTTAACCATCAACGGTGCAAACATGTAAGAAAATATCGTCAAACAATTATAGGCAGAATCAACAACATTCACACTCTAGAGTTAGAGTGCATCCGAAAATGGTTCACACGCCAGAGTGTGAGCACTATTAACCATAACCAGCTGTCAATTAACAGCAATTACATTAATTATGGGACACAAGCAATAGTCAAAGAAAATCCCTACAATCATGGCACAACAAATGGAGAGACGTTGGAGGATTAAGGCTTGTAGTTATAACATATCAATGCAGCAAAATATCAGATTATTTCTCTACACAATAGGAAACTAATTAGCTATGTTTTAGGGATTTATCAACTGACCGTTGTGTACCTACTCCTATATAATTGCTGTACCTATATTGTATTTACGGTGTTCACGTTTATACTTTTCTAATAAAACAACATTGTTATTTTCTTCTTAGCAGTACCATTATTTTCTTCTTGGTATCTAGAGCCTTTGTGAACACTACTTACAAAATCATGACTTCTTTATCCCTCAATGTCAGCAACTTTATCACCCTAAAACTAAGTCCTACAAACTATCCATTGTGGCGTGAACAAGCCTTAGCCCTTGCAGAAAGCCAAGACTTGGTGGGTCATCTTACAAATGAAGACCCAGCACCCACTCAATACACAACCAACACCACAAACACAGAACAATTTGTTCCAAAATTAACCGACGAATTCATCGCTTGGCGCAAGTCCGATCGTCTTCTTCGGGGTTGGATAATCGAAACCCTCTCTGAGGAAGCACTTGGACTAGTCGTTGGCATCGACACTGCCCACACTGTTTGGGTCGCACTTAAAGACGCACATGCTGAAGATTCATAAGAACGTGAATTCACAATCCGTCAACAAATCACATATCTCCGCAAAGAAGAGGATCAAACAATTGGTGAACATATTCGCATTTTCAAAGGTCTTTGTGACAACCTTGCTGCAATTGGAAAACCTATCCCAGACAAAGAAAAGGTATTCTACCTCCTCACAAGTCTTGGCCCTGAATATGAAACATTCACAACAACAATGCTAAAACCTCCAAGGCCATCATACTCTGAGGTAATCTCACAACTTCAAAGTCTTGATCAACGACGCAATTGGTTTTCCAACCGTGCTAAGATGCAAAACACCATTGCTCCTCAAACGGCCTTTTATGGCCAACAACAAAGATCTCATCAATCTACCTCTCGAAACCGTGGAAATTCTCAAACATTTACATCGACAGGGCGAGGGTTCCAGGCTCAACAAACTAGTAGCCAAAGTAAAAATCAACACACCCAGCAGAGACGCCCTCCACCACCGGGACAACGTCGTATGACTCCTGCAGAACGGGATCTCTATCGGAATGAAAAGTGTCAATATTGTGGCATAGTAGGCCATATAGCAAAGGTATGTTGGTGGGTGCCTAAGAAACCAACTCAATCTGATGATATACCCCAAGCACTTGCAGCACTCACCTTGGACAATACAATTGCTGAAACAGAATGGATCTCTGACATCGGAGCTTCCAATCACATGACAGGTAAAACTAGCATGTTGAGTAACATTCGACAATGTCCAGGTACGGATTCTATGCTTATTGGTGATGGTTCACCTCTACCAATCCATGGTATTGGTGATTCCTTCATTAAGCAAAAGAATGTCACACTGCCACTTCATGATGTCTTACTTGTTCCTGATTTAACAAAAAATTTGCTCTCAATAAGCCAACTAACCAAACATTTCCCTGTTAATTGTGAATTTTCTAATGTTGATTTTTGTGTAAAGGAACGAGAAACTGGGGAACCAATGATCACAGGGAGACGCAAGGGTGATCTATATGTTCTTTCTTCTTTTCCTGAATTGTATTTCTCACATCGCTTCAAATCTGGATCAGCAGACATTTGGCATCAACGACTAGGACACTCTCAAACTTCGGCTTTACAATTACTAAAGAATAAAGGGTTACTTGATGTAGTTGGAACTGTTAAACCTGAACATCTTTGTGATAGTTGTCAATTGGGAAAGCTTAATAAATTACCCTTTTCTTCTTCTGAGCATTCTAGTTCTGTTATATTTGAAAAAATACATTGTGATTTATGGGGACCTGCTCCTGTTTTATCTATTTCGAAATTCAAATATTATGCATGTTTGGTTGATGACTTCTCCAAGTATACATGGATTATTCCTTTACAGAACAAATCTGATTTTGTTAATGTTTACTTAAACTTTGAGCAGTATGTTAAAAAACAGTTTAACAAAGAAATTAAAATTTTTCATTCTGATGGAGGAGGTGAGTTCATCAACTCCAAACTTTCAACTCATTTTCGTTTAACAGGTACTATTCATCAGGTATCATGCCCATATACACCAGAACAAACAGGTATGGTCGAAAGACGACATAGAATAATACGGGAACTAGGTATGACTATGTTGTTTCATAGTGGCATCCCTTTATTTCTATGGGTTGAAGCTTTTACTACAGCCGTTTATCTTATTAATAAACTCCCATAATCTTCTCTTAATTTTGAAACCCCTTATTTTTTCATGCATGGGACACATCCTAACTATTCTTCATTACGTGTATTTGGCTCTAAATGCTTCCCTTACACTTGGGACACACGACGCAACAAATTTGATCCAAAAACTATTCCTTGTGTTTTTGTTGGATATAGTGATACACATAAATGATATAAATGCTTTCATCCTTCTACTAAGAAATTTTTTATCTCACGACATGTTGTTTTTGATGAATTATTTTTTCCATATAAACCTAATCATCATAATATAATTCCCCCTCCTACACAACATGTAGTTAGCATATTTGATTCTTGGCTACCTCATACTAATTCTAAATCTTGTGCAGATGTGACAACAAAGACTCCAACTTCACCATTATGCTCCAGTCTGCTACCCACAAATTCAGTGCACTCTCTCTCCTTGCAACTCCATATTCCTCCTATTGATCAAACAGAACAATCCTCGCATATTGAACCTGAGCAGCCTGAACACTCCTCACACCATTCACATACCGAAAATGAGGTTATGACTCCTACTCCACCTATTGACCAATCAGACCAGTCATCGCAGATTGAACCTGAACAATTTGGCCACTCATCACACCATTTACATACTGAAAATGAGTTTGATATTGTGACTCCTACTTCAAATCAACAACCTGAGCCTATTATTACTGTCCCAGTTCAACTACCACATGATGTACCAGTACGTTCAATTGTTACTCGCTCGCAACACGGGATTATAAAACCCAATCCTAAGTACGCCTTGATTACCATGCCTTGTGCCGACATTCCACGTAACCCGCATAACATTCGTTCGGCATTAGCTCACCCTGGATGGAAAGCCGCAATGGGCGAAGAAATTGAAGCCTTGCATAAGAATCAAACTTGGGAGCTTGTTCCTCACACCCCTAACTTGCATGTTATTGGCTATAAATGGGTCTTCAAATCTAAACTCAAACCCGATGGGACTTTAGATCGCCTCAAAGCTCGCCTTGTTGCAAAGGGATATCACCAAGTTGATGGAGTGGACTACACTGAAACCTTCTCTCCTGTAATCAAGTCGGGAACCATATGGTTAATTATCACTATAACTCTTGTTAAAAAATGGTCCATTCGACAACTTGACGTAAAAAATGCCTTCTTGCATGGTATGCTTGCTGAAAACATATACATGGAGCAACCTCCTGGAATGGCTGATCGTCAATACCCAAACCATGTTTGCAAACTCCAAAAGGCCCTTTATGGTCTTAAACAAGCGCCCTGAGCATGGTTTGACCGTTTTAGTTCCTATCTCATTAACTATGGTTTTTTCTGTAGTTTGGCTGACCCATCTTTGTTTATTTTACACTCTAATATAAGAACCTTAATTCTTCTTCTTTACGTAGATGATATACTTCTTACATGATCTACTGCATCTCTAGTCGCTGACTTCATTCAACTCTTGCAATCTGAATTTTCCATGAAGGACTTGGGACCTCTCCATCATTTTCTTGGAATTGAGATACTCCCTACAATTGATGGACTCCATCTATCTCAAACGCATTACGCTATTACTATCCTCGAACGAGCTAACATGGTTGATTGTAAGCCGATGAGCACACCACTCGAGGCCAAGACCAAGATCGGGTCAAATGAGACTCCCCTTGATGATCCAAGCTACTATCGTGGAATTGTTGGAGTCTTACAATACCTTACTCTTACTCGTCCTGATCTTTCTTATAGTGTGAACTATGTTTCCCAATTCATGCATTCTCCCTCAATTACGCATTTAAAAATGGTTTGACGTATCTTACGATATGTCAAAGGAACTATTGATGTAGGTCTCCATTTTACACTTGATCTTTTTGCATTTTCTGATGCAGATTGGGCAGGTTGTCCTACCACTCGACGCTCTACCACTGGCTATTGTACCTTCCTTGGAGGAAATTTCATTTCATGGTGCGCAAAGAAACAACACACAATCTCCCGCTCTAGCACTGAAGCTGAATATAGGGCCATGGCAAATACTACCGCTGAACTCACATGGTTGACATTCATCTTAAAAGACCTTCACATTCCCCTTTCCTCCCCTCCAATACTCTACTGTGACAATAATAGTGCTCTTCACATGACCATCAATCCAGTGTTTCATGCTCGCAGCAAACACATTGAATTGGATTATCATTTTGTTCACGAACGAGTTTCACTTGGACTTCTTGTTACTCACTACATTCGCACTAATGATCAAGCTGCCGTACATCTTCATTAAACCTGTGTCAAAGTCTACTCTCATGCACTTCCAGAACAAACTCTGCCTTCAACCTCGGCCTCGTTTGAGGGAGGGTATTAACCATAACCATCTGTCAATTAACAGCAATTACATTAATTATGGGACACAAGCAATAGTCAAAGAAAATCCCCACAATCATGGCACAACAAATGGAGAGACGTTGGAGGATTAAGTCTTGTAGTTATAACATATCAATGCAGCAAAATATCAGATTATTTCTCTACACAATAGGAAAATAATTAGCTATGTTTTAGGGATTTATCAACTGACCGTTGTGTACCTACTCCTATATAATTGATGTACCTATATTGTATTTACGGTGTTCACGTTTATACTTTTCTAATAAAACAACATTGTTATTTTCTTCTTAGCAGTACCATTATTTTCTTCTAGCACAACCATATAAAAAAAAAAAGCAAAAATGTGTAAATAAGAGCAAATGTGCAATAACGTCTTGTTTGTTGAGTATATCTTCCGTAGTGAGATGATTTCGACCAAAAAATTGACGACATCAGAGATTTGGATGAGGGTTTCGAATTTCAATTTTTTTTGAATAAGTCTAACATTTTTCAGAAACTAAGAGGAAGGGGAAAAGCGATAGGACTCGTATTATCGTGTGTGTGTGTGTGTATGAGCATGACTCGTATTTTAGAATGTGAGCAGTTCGTAATTGTTCGAACTATAGAGTTCAAATGTGTATTATGTTAAAATGGTTTTATATGGGGAACGAAACAAGTTCGAACGTTGGGGATGTCTTGCTTTTGTTAACATTCGTCTTTAGGGTGCAAAATATGTTCACATTG
Source organism: Trifolium fragiferum (assembly GCA_954870985.1). NCBI lineage: Eukaryota > Viridiplantae > Streptophyta > Magnoliopsida > Fabales > Fabaceae > Trifolium > Trifolium fragiferum. The sequence continues at coordinate 23,875,412 of OX940792.1, forward strand.
TAGGATGCGAGTGGGGTCTTTTTAGAAATTTGCAAGACACGTGAGAAGGAATGAAATGCCCAAAAAGAATAAAAAATAATTTTAATAGGGTTATATGGCACCCTTACCAAATGAAACTTTTTTGACACTCAAGTTACTTCATAAGTTCATACATTTTCTTTGCCACTCAAGTATACGGCATCCGCCGTGCTTAGGCCCCTTCTTCCCTTCCCTAATGAAAGAGTCCACCGCCTGCCTTATGATAAGTGCCGAAAAGTAGTTAATCCATGTAATATATTTGTGCACTTATTAACTTAAAGTGTAAGAAATCCTTTTGAAAAACCCCGAAATCGTGTATATATTTGTTTAAGTTATTTTTACTTAGTTTTTCTAAATCCCAACCCTTTTTGTAGGAAATTGAAGCTTAGGACAGGATTGGAACAAAGAACAAAGAAGTTGAAGTCTCAGTAAGTCGCCCAAGCTCGCCCGGCGAGGAAATGACAGAGAGCATGGAAATGTGGGCGAGGTCCGGCGACAGTCAGCGAGCTGGACTCGCCCAGGCTCGCACGACCAGAGTTAGCGACTGAAAGGCGGTCAAGAGGTCAGTGGGACACGTGTCAGCAAACCCACAGCTGAGGAAAGGTAGCTCGCCCGGCCAAAGGTAGCTCGCCCGACGAGCTTAGCAGAACTTGACCACTATAAATAGCAATTCAGTTCAGAAAATTGTATCTCTTCTTTTGTTCTTCTTCTGATACACTGAGAAATAGCTCTAGGTTATAATTTTAAGAGTTCTTGAAGGTGGATAACACAAATTGGTTGAGGAATCATTCCATGATGTTTGTCTACTTCCAATCTCTTCATCTTTGTAAGAATCATATGGGTAACTAAACTCATTATTGTTGGGATTAGTATTAGATTAATTTATGAGCATGTATTTGTCTTTATCTTATTATATATGGTTTAGTGATTCAATCTACTTTGATATTGTTCTTGCTTTTTAATATTTGATCAATTTGATTTGAAAGAATATAGGGATATATGTTTTGAATCAACGAACTAGAACAATATCTATTAAATCTAAACTCTAGGGATAGATTTGAGTTTAATAATCACTTAAAGTATTAGTTCTTAAAGTTGTTATATCGATTAATCACCCGAGGGATCGAGGATTGATAGGTATAATAGTTTCTCGTCGTTATTTGGGAACGAAAACGTACGGTGAGTAATACGTGTTAAAGTTGATTGATAGCTAAACCTATGTGATTGATTGAGGAAATATATGTGAATGAATGATCGAAAGCTAATCCCAGCAATACTATTTCTCTGATATTTTCAACAAATCTTTTACCGCAATTTCGCAGTTATATGTTACAAGTATTTTACAACAAAAACCAACAAAATATTTTCACTTAAAAATATGGTAATTGTTGAACGGCATTTAGTATCACACTAGTCCCTGAGGAGACGATAATTCTGAACTTACTTTTGTACTACAACACCTTAGTAGTCTCAAATAGAGTTGAGTTAGAACTTATGGAACTGAGATGCCATGCTTTATGTAAGAAATCTATGGAACACATTTCCCCTCTCTCAGCTGAATTCTTTTTATACACCTGAGCGAACACCCAAACTTTCATATTCCGCCACCTTTTAGAAAAAAAAAGAACATATATATATGATATAAAATAATTTTACATTGCTAACCAATCACAACCACCATATTATTTAACTCTATTTTTTGCTATAACACAAAAAATAGAAACATTTTTATTAATCCTCAATATAAAGTTAATTTTTTACACTAACAATACACATCTTTTAAACTTTTATTTTTACACTCCGGCCATCTATTTAAAAAGCAAAATACTTTTAGCATAAGAACTTTTTTTTTTGACCAAGCATAAGAACTGATTCATTATTAGTTCTATTTATATTTTTATAATAATAAAAAAGAATCCATAAAAAAAAAAAAAAGCATAGCACGTTTATCTCAATGTCCTTCATCATATTCTAAACTGTATTTTACAATATCTAACACCATTACACTATATTATTATATCTCACATCACATCTAAAAATTATCAATTTTCTCGAAAGTAAAATTACACCTATATTGTTTTTGTCCGTTTAATTTAGTTAGTAAAAATATTATACTTCCTCCGTGTTTTGTTGTTTGATTTAATGTTCTTTTTTATTATTTTTTTTATATTTTAAGTGTATAATTTGTCAATTATATTATTTGTCAATTGTTTTTATTTTTTTCAATAAAATTAATTAATGTTATATATTCCGAAAACTAAATTTTTTTCTTTTTTTACATAACATATTAAAAATTTATTGATGAATTAAAATAAAAATATAATAAAAAATAAGATGAAAAAATACTTTTTCTTAATTTAATGTTATTACTCTAAAAAAACAAATAAAAATATACATGTGACCAAAGTTTAAACCTACACCTGCTTTACCAATACCAATTAACCACCTGCTCCGATCGTCTTTTTCTGAATTACCGAAAAAGAAAACAACAATAAACAGTTTTTTACACTGTTTACCATTACCATCACACGAGTCACCCAGTCACTCTTATTAATTTCATCATCTCTCTGTTTCTCCGTCCGACACGACGTCGTTTTACTCTCTTCTTCACCAATCACACAAACTCTCACATCACATTCATCAACCTCAAAAACCTCTCTCTTCACCAGATCCACCACCACCGTAACCCCTCCCGGATCCCGATTCGGATCCACCTCCTCCTTTCAAACTGGAGCAATTGAAGACAATCGGTCGCGAACTCGCCATGGGATCCCAAGGCGGGTTCGGTCAATCAAAAGAATTTCTCGACCTAATCAAATCAATCGGAGAAGCTCGATCTAAAGCTGAAGAAGATCGAATCGTAATCCGCGAAATCGAAACCCTAAAACGACGAATCTCCGAACCAGATATCCCAAAGCGAAAGATGAAAGAGTACATTATTCGTCTTCTTTACGTTGAAATGCTTGGTCATGACGCTTCTTTCGGTTACATTCACGCCGTTAAAATGACACACGATGATAATCTTCTCTCTAAACGCACTGGTTATCTCGCCGTTACTCTTTTCCTTAACGACGATCACGATCTTATTATTCTCATTGTTAATACTATTCAGAAAGATCTTAAGTCTGATAATTATCTTGTTGTTTGTGCTGCACTTAATGCCGTTTGTAGACTTATCAATGATGAAACTATACCTGCGGTTTTGCCTCTTGTTGTTGAACTACTTTCTCATGGTAAAGAAGCTGTTAGGAAGAAAGCGGTTATGGCTCTTCATAGCTTTTACCGTAAATCACCTTCTTCTGTTTCGCATCTTGTGTCGAATTTTAGGAAAAGATTGTGTGATAATGATCCTGGTGTTATGGGTGCTACTCTTTGTCCTTTGTTTGATCTTATAAACGATGATCCGAATCCGTATAAGGATCTTGTTGTTAGTTTTGTTAGTATCCTTAAACAGGTAGCTGAACATAGGTTGCCTAAGAGCTATGATTATCATCAGATGCCGGCTCCATTCGTTCAGGTGATTATTTTGAACTTAATTTTAGTTTTGATTTGTTTTCTGTTTCTTGCATGTTTACAATTAGTTAATATTTAGAACAAATTGTCAGCTCCTTTCGTTCTGGTACTATTAAATGCATGTTTGGATTGACATTGAGTTTGAGAGAATCACGGGGCGCCATGTTTGTAAAAGCTACACTTCAGAGTTTTAACCAAACACGCATTGCAATTCATTCCATTCCTTCTTGCATGCTTACAATTAGTTAAAATTTAGAATGAATTGTTCAGTTCCATTAAATGCATGTTTGGATTGACATTGAGTTTGACAGAATCACGGGGTGCCATTTTTGTAAAAGCTACACTTCAGAGTTTTAACCACTGTGATTATGTCAAATTCATTGCAATTCCAAACATGCACTAAGTGCGTATTTGCATGAGTGCTTAGTAAACATGGTTTTGTGAATATAATTGATGTGGGTATAATGAGATTGAAATTCAGCTATATATGTTTAGGTGTTTAATGTTTGTACTCTAAAAGCAAGTTTGATATAGAAAGTAGTGTAAATTTATTGAGTTAATGCAAACGATACCTTTCATGCTTATAGTCAAAGTCAAATTAAGAATAGTTTTTTTTAGTAGAAATCAAACACTTGTAATTTCACATAAATTTTGGCAATGATGATATAATCCCTGGAAAAGCAATTATGTTTTTGGTTTGAGGAAAAAGAATGTGTTTTGAATGCAGATTAAGTTGCTGAAAATTCTTGCATTGTTGGGGAGTGGTGACAAGCCTTCTAGCGAACACATGTATACTGTTATTGGCGATATAATTAGGAAGGGAGATTCGTCGAGTAACATAGGGAATGCTATTCTTTATGAAAGTATTCGCACTGTCTCTTCCATATATCCCAACGCCAAGTTGTTAGAAGCTGCTGCGGATGTGATTGCCAAGTTTTTGAAGGTTTGTTTATTTGTGTTGTTAAAGCAAATTTTATTTGAAGTTTATGTTGCACATGTTTTTACATTAGGCTGTGTTCTGATGTGTTACGTTTGTGTTGCTGTTGTGTTTGCCTGGCCAGAGTGATAGTCATAATTTGAAGTACATGGGCATTGATGCTCTTGGTCGGCTGATAAAGTTAAGTCCGCTTATTGCAGAACAACATCAACTTGCTGTCATTGACTGCTTGGAGGTGAGGATGTTCATCTTAATATGAGTTGAGACAAATGTGCTTTGCATTGCCAGTAGTGGTGTTTTAGATTATTGTGTGTTCCTTTTCCTTTTTGTTGTTTGATTTAGTCGCGAAAAAAATCTTTTTCTTTTAGTGTATGTTGTTGCTCTCACTTGCTCCCTGTCTCACAATATATGACATGTTTGACCATTTCATAAATATTAAGAAAAGTGTATCGAAGGAAGAGAGAAAGCAATACTTTTACTATATCATTCTTATCAACTATTGGTGTATTTATCATTACCATAAATGCAAAGTAGAAGATATTGAATTAGGAGTGGTTTTAATGTGCATTTAGTATTAATTAGATTCTAGAGGGTCCATTTGGAAAAATATAATTAGTGTGACCTTGAAAATTGTAAGTGTCAATTATTATGGAACAAATTCTTTATACAAATAGTATGTCAATTATTATGGGACAGAAGGAGGATATGGAAAATAATCTCGTCACTATATATAATGAAGATAATAAATAGCTACTTTTTGTGACAAAGAATGTTGCGCACTTGACCATGCATAGAGAATGTGATGCTGCTTACTTGCTGTCAGTCACTCATGTGATGTTACATATTAGACAGAAAATGAAATTAATTAACATATGTTCTCGGAGGAATACCTATGTATAACATTTTTACTGTTCTCTATGTTTTGTATATAAAGGTTTATTATAGACTTGTAACAGATGCCGTGGCTGTTATTGGCATGCCTTGCAAATACATTATAAAATACAAACAGTTTAACTAACACATTCAGCAAGAGAATGAATTAATGTTTGTCAGATGTTGTCTGATATTGAAAACCTGCCAATATCATTTCTCTAGATGCCTTTATGAAGAGCTGTGTGCAACCAATCTAAGCAGTTGATAAATTAATGCTCGTTGTACTTTGGCTTGGTCTGACTGCGAGAAACATGCCAATTATTACCTATTAAGTGAAACCACCTTGTGTTTAATCACTAATTATACGTACGTCTTTAATACTATCTGTTTATCTATCTATTCTATCATATTTTAAGCTACTAATGGTTCTGCTGCTCATTACCTGGTTGTGAACTCAACTGAATGTTGTTTTCTGCGGCTTATGATAATTTGCAACTATACCTGTTTTTTTTTGAGGTCTTGTAATTAATCTCAGCTGGCCTTTAGAATCACGTACATTTGTCAGCCGTTAAACAAATGTCTCAGTTAATGTAGCTAATCCTTAGCTTTGCAGTCCAGATAAATATCTAATTTGAATGATGCAGGATCCTGATGATACTCTAAAGCGAAAAACTTTTGAACTACTATACAAAATGACTAAGTCTTCCAATGTGGAAGTGATTGTTGACCGTATGATTGAGTACATGATCAGCATTAGTGACGATCATTATAAAACTTATATAGCTTCTCGATGTGTGGAACTTGCTGAGCAATTTGCACCAAGTAATCATTGGTTTATACAGGTAATTAGAATGGTTATCTTTATGTTTTTGGCTCTGCATTATTTACAAACATTCATTGATAACTAACAATACCTTGTACTTGGTTATACAGACAATGAATAAAGTTTTTGAGCATGCTGGAGATCTTGTGAATATTAAAGTTGCACATAATTTAATGCGGTTGATTGCAGAAGGATTTGGAGAGGATGATGATGCGGCATATAGTCAGCTGAGATCGTCTGCTGTATGTTACCTTGATACTAGCTCCTGTTTATCTGGTATGTCTCTATAGAATCAGTTGCATGTTACTGAGTGGAAGCTTTTCTTGTAAATGTAGGTTGAGTCATATTTGCGCATTATCGGAGAGCCAAAGCTTCCATCAGTTTTTCTTCAAGTACTATCTCTCCCACTTAAGTTTTATATATTTCCCGCTTCTATACTTTCCAAGAAATTAGATCTGGTTTGTAGCATAATGTTTAGTACTGATTACAGGTTATCTGTTGGGTTCTTGGGGAATATGGCACGGCTGATGGAAAGCATTCCGCATCCTATATCACTGGGAAATTATGCGATATGGCAGAGGCATATTCTAATGATGAAATTGTTAAGGTATTTATCTTATGCAACCTTTTACTGATAAATATGAGAGCGGAAAAATCACTGCCTATTTAATATTTAATTGATAGACTTTGGTTATAAGTGGATAGTTTCTTGTTTTTCTTTACTTATGTTTGACGCATAATCTGACTTTATACTACCTAAAAGCAATGTGTCAGTTTTACTGAGTTTTGTTTATATAGATTGTCCTTTTCTCCTGTTTATGTCCTATTTTATAGGTTAACTGTTTCTTGTACATGTCTACAGTATGGTTGATGTTAATAGCATAATTATTTAACATTAAAATTAAAAATACATTCTTGGATGTTCATTATCACCTTTCTGATTGATTGCATTGGGTGAGCATTGTTGATTTAATTGAAAAAATCAAGTGGAGGGGAGACGGTGAATTGAGTACAAGGTTTTTGTGAACAAATTCCTCTCCTTTTCAAGTTAGAGTAGAAATGAAAAACTTTCTTGATGAAATATATGCTACATGATGTAATATGAAATGCAGTTCTCGTTAAAATGATTCTTTAACAAATAGAGATATGAATTTGTCAAGTTAATAACAAAATAATCAAACTAATTAAATACTTCATCCGTCCTTAATCTTTGGTCTTTTAAGGTTTGGGACAAAAATAGTGAAGTTAGATAAGTAATAGTTTAGACCTTTTTATCCTTAATACACTTACCAAAAGTGAAATTCATTTAATGCTTGCTTTTGGTTTTTTGCAAGGGTTCAAAAAGAAAAAACATCTTAATTGTATCTTTTGGTTTCCTAAAAGAACTTTTTATTTCTATACAGTTCATATCCTCGTGATATACATCTAATTCTCAAGCTTAACTTGAAATGTTGCTCGATACGCCCCCCTAGTTACAGATTTGGGATTTCTAACCTAAAAGAAATAAAGCAAGTACAATAACAGTGCTCAAAGTAGAAAGAAAATCGAATCGAAAACACTCTCAACAGTACAAATTAAAACCATAATAGCTCTTTTCAAGGAGTAGTGTTTTTAGAACCATAACAGCTCTGTTCAAGTGTTTTTTGTCCTGTCCAAATCAATTAGAAAAATACCCTTTGTATGCATAAGAATTAGGGGTTGTTTGTTTGAAGAGAAATACAAGCGAGAGAGAGATAGAAGAGAAAAAGACAGAAGAGAGAAGGGACTTCTCTTGTTTGGAATATACTAGCGAAGAAAGAGGAGAGAAGCTTCAATTTTATGCTTTTTTCCTTCACTGCCCTTCTATTTCACGTTGAATAACAATGTCAGGTTATTAACATCACTTTAATTTTTTTTTGAAATGGTGGACAATTGTTACTGTTACTAAAATAAAAATAATAAACTAATTAACAATTAAATTTAATCATTAATTAAGTTGATATAATTTAACTAATTATAAAACTGATCAACGTCAATTCAGCAATTATAATTTAACTAGTTGAACTCAAAACAAAAAAATAAATTAATTTTGATGAAGGTCCTTTTAATTCGAAAGGATATTTTTTTACTTGAAAAAATAACCAACACTTCTTTCTCTTATATCAATCAATACATATAATATCTACTCTTTCTCACCTCCGTCTCTCTTCTTACTTTCTCTTTACAACCAAACATACCATTAGGGTTAAGAGGTTTATAGTTCTGAATTTTTGAAAAAGTAATCTATTACTTTTGCTATTAATCAATTATTTGCCTTGGGCAACTGAAACTAACTTAAAAGTGTCTTGAAGTAACTGATTACTATCTTGGATAACCAATTACTTTGAGACCAGAACCTCATGCAACTTCTAAAATTGCTCTTTTACTTTGTCTTAGGTGTGAATTTTAGTAAAAATTTAATATATTACTTCTGAAAGTAATCTATTAGTTCTAATTAGAAGCATATTTGAAGATCAAAGCACTTGGAAATCAACCCATTCAATGACATAACTTGGAAATCAAAACACTGTAGGTGTGAGATTTATAATGTAATTGATTACGAAGGAGCATGAGCAAAAGAAAAAAGAAATTACCTATTAAAATCTTTAAAAATATAGTAAGGATAATTTTAGAATTTTAAAATTATACCGAGGATATTTTGGTGAATGTAATAAATATTAAAAGAGCTCCCCTCCCCTCTGCTCCAAATCTCCCCGATTTGGGGGGAAGCAAAAAGTGGGTTTAGGAGGGATTTCACTCCCCTCCTCTCACCTCCCCTTCCCTCCTAAAAATTAAACCAAACACATATAATTAAAATATTCCCTCGCCTCTCCTCCCCTCCTCGCCATTTACCCCGAACCAAACACACCCTTATAAGCACCTTTTGAAAAAAAATAATTGTCCCAAATATATGCTCCTTTTCAAATTACTATATACATTTACTGTTTTTTGTTCCTCCAAATCAACCCCTAATTAATACCACTAAGTGTCTTGAAATATGAGAAGTCAAGGTTAACTTTATACATATACAAAGGGATATTTTAGGTATATCTGTACATAGACACATTAATACACTACCGGCTTTTCTTATATGTGAAAACTACTAAGGGGTTTATAAAATGGGATGGAGGCAGTACTTGCTAACATGACAGTTATATTTATTGAATACTGTAGGTAGTTATTCTAGCTGTTTCAATGCTATGTCGATTTCATTGGTGAGATTCCTGTAGTTCTCTTTTCTATGCGGATTGTGGATGTGTTGGGACAGAGTCATAATAGGATCTGGTGATTGTAATGGTATTCCATATTTCTGTTTGTGATTCCTAGTTATGGGCATGCTGCAATGTGTATAAATTGCAATTGGTGTTAAATATTTCTAAATTGTGGACAATCCGTGTTATTGTGTTTGATTAGGTTAATAGGTTGCATTGCATGATAGTTTCTGCTTAGCTTTTGTTATGCCATTCAACCATCAATGTTTATCTTGTTTTATGAACTCTCATTAACCCCAAGTCCCTAACCCGCTTTTATGATTCAATAATTTTCTATCGAGACTAACTTATTGTTTGTTGTGAAGGCATATGCGATAACAGCATTGACGAAAATTTATGCATTTGAGATAGCAGCTGGGAGGAAAGTGGATATGCTATCTGAGGTATTTGCTGAAAAAATTTAGGTTAAAATTCTCTACCTGTCCTATTGCTAGTGGCTATCTGCAATGGAGGTGAATGTTTAAGTTTTGAGCACAATTAACCCTTGACTAATAAACTATGAAATGTCAAATTATCCCATCTTAATCATCATACAAAAGATTTGCACTGCATTGATATTGTTAAGTGAGATACTTAAATGGTATGATTATTTTACTTTATATGTCATTTTTTAGGTGGATAGGTTGTTATTGTTGATGAAAAGTAGAATCATGTACTTTTTTATGCTGAAATTTGATTGGATATATGGTATGATTATTTTACTTTATATGTCATTTTTTAGGTGGATAGGTTGTTATTGTTGATGAAAAGTAGAATCATGTACTTTTTTATGCTGAAATTTGATTGGATATATTACTACCAAGATGAGTAACTTTTTCTTTTCAAACTGCAGTGTCAATCTTTGGTTGAAGAATTATTAGCATCCCACTCCACTGATTTGCAGCAACGTGCTTATGAATTGCAAGCTGTTATTGGTTTGGATGCACGAGCTGTTGAAGCAATATTGCCGCATGATGCCAGTTGCGAAGACATTGAGGTCATTGCTAATTTTGGCATATTCTTGTGTCACTTTCAAATTACTGATGTTTTCACTATGTCGAAATATGATACATTACACACTTTTAATGTTGTGATTGTGAAGACATTGAGGTCAATATTAATTTTTGCAGATTCTTATGTAATTTTAAAACTTGCTTCTAACTTCACGAACTTTTTTTTAATGTTTAGTGCATAGAAAATGTGTAGCAAGTAAAATCTCTTTAATAATCATATTTTAGTCTCCTGTGGATTTTCTTGATAAGAATATCTCATGATTTTAAAAGAACTTGTCTTTTCAGTAACTGCAGGTTATTTGTGGCCTCTTATCACTATTGGATTGATACTCTTCCCCCTCCCCAGGCATAGTAAGAAAAAACACACAAATTTGTATCTTTTTAGAAACCTTACCAAGAAAATAAGGCATCCGAACTCCCCCCACCACACACACACACACAACAATTTCATTATTGTTGCCACTTCTCTTGAGTGTCTTTGTTTCCAAAACAGGATATGCTTTCCTCTTGTTTGAGTCTGGTAGCTTTCTGTAATTCAGCTAGTATATCTTCTAGAGACTGTTCACCATGTACGAGCCCAATTCACATACACAGCTTCTTTTTGGCCTTCTGATTCGAAGCTTGAGTTGTTTGTAACTCAAGACATTTCTTTTATTATCAGGGGCTTAAATGTAGAAATTGTTTTGTTTGGTACTTCTATAACTATATATTGTCTAATTCTTCCCTTTTTTTAGTCAAGCTCTATGAGACAATGAGAGTTAGTGCATAGCCTTCTGCTATATTTTATTTCCTCTTCCTTTCATCAGTTCAATGCTCTGATGAGTCCTGCAAGACCACAACTTTGCATGACCCAATGCAGTGTCTCTTACATGAAACACTTAGTCTTAGGTAGACTTTTTCTTTAAAAAAACTGATCAACGTATTCATGTACTTTTATTTCTAAAATTTTGATTTAGTAATTTTGCTTTTTGATTCTTTACTTCGAAGTACAACTTGGGGTTGAGACAATAACTGAGGCAAGGCTTTTCCAAGTTATCAAACAATTGAAATTTTAAAGTTAAACTCCTCATTGTGAGGGTGTTTGGCAGGTAGATTTGTTTGAAGTTTCCCAGGATTAGAAATCTTAATTTGGGAATTGCAGAATGTCATGCTTGATATGTGTATTTTGAAAATTCCAATCTTTGCATCCCTTGGATCGATTTTTTTTGCCTATTGTAATTTATAACTTGTTGGTTATGCATATCTTGATTAAATTTTTGTCTCTTATGAATCAAAATTTTCAACGATTTTGGTTGTTGACATGTTTCAATAGTAGTTTAAATATGTATTTTACACCTACTTATTGCACTTAATTTAATGATGTGCTTGGGAACAGTGCATTTAGCCATATAAACATTCATATTTTTCTGATTTAAGATTGACATGCTGATTTAGTAAAAAAAAAAAGATTGACATGCTGAATCTTTTATGCAGGTGGATAAGAATCTGTCTTTCCTCAATGATTATATCCAGCAGTCTATAGAAAGTGGTGCTATGCCCTACATTTCAGAGAATGAGCGCTCTGGAATGGTGAATATGAGCAACTTCAGAAGCCATGACCAGCAAGAATCTGGACAGCATGGTCTGAGATTTGAGGCGTATGAAGTTCCAAAGGCTCCTGTGCCGTCCAAAGTTTCTCCAGTTTCACTTTCATCCACAACCGACCTTGTTCCAGTACCCGAATCAATATATGCGAGGGAGACTCACCAGATCTCGTCAGTGGGATTAGCATCTGATACAGGATCATCGGAGCTTAAGCTAAGGCTTGATGGTGTTCAGAAGAAATGGGGTAAGCCAACTTATTCTACTTCCCCAGCATCATCTTCCTCAAATTCTACCTCCCAAAATCCAGTGAATGGCGTGACGAAGGTAGATGTTACAACTACTATAAATTCAAAAGCGCGTGATAGCTACGATTCAAGAAAGCAACAAACTGAAATTGATCCAGAAAAGCAGAAGCTTGCGGCTTCATTGTTTGGTGGTTCAACTAAAACTGAGAGAAGAACATCAACTAGCAGCAAGGTTCCAAAAGCTAGTACTGCAGACAGACCTCAGGATTCAAAAGCTGCAAGTGTACCTAATAAAGCAGCTGGGGAGAAAACTAATCAAGTTCAACAACCTCCTCCTCAAGATTTGCTTGACTTGGGTGAACCAACTGTCACTGCTGCACCTCCCACTGTGGACCCATTCATGCAACTGGAAGGACTTCTTGACCCAAGTGTTAGTTCTACAGTAAGTCATAGTGGTGGTGCTGTTGCAAATGCACCTGATATTATGGGACTCTATAGTGGGACTACTTCCAGCGAACAGAGTGGAGGTGGTGGCTATATACCTGCGAGTAGGGATAATTTAAATCTTTTATCTGAGTTGTCAAATCCAACAGCTGTCAGAGGCACCACGGGAGAAACAATTGTGTCGCCCTTATCACAATCTGTAAAGGGTGCTAATGCTAAAGATTCTTTGGAGAAGGATGCAAAAGTTAGGCAGATGGGTGTGACCCCCACGAGCCAGAATCCCAACTTATTCAGGGACTTGCTTGGCTAATCTGATGTGAGGACGATTGTAAATCATGATGGTTGAGGGTAGGTTATCTTGCAAGTTACTGGTCATGGAGTTTCCTGATCCAATTGGCTATCTGATATATGCAAAGTTGAATGATATGCATTATGATCTGGCATGGATGATTGCAGTCACCAAGAATGGGTGAGACCATATCCAAGATTGATGACTAAAGTAAGCAAAGACTTGTACTAGTTGAAGAATATTTTAAGCTTTCCTCGTTGCATCCAGGTTTTGGTCAGTCTAGACTCTGAAGGAAGGGTACTGTTATGCACGGTCATTGGTTTTTACACTTTCTTTAGAAGTTCTAGGTCATCTTTGTTGTTATACCAAAGCACTGCTTCTTTTGGTTCCAATTTTTGTGCATTTTTAACCTGTCCATATAATGTTTTGTTATCAATGAGAAGCTTGGCACTACGGTCGAAATCGGTTTGATGTATGACAATTGTAAACGTAAATTTTTTAGTGATAAATGAGGGTAGGGTCATCTATTCCTTTCTTGAAGACCAATTTCTCCATGATTGACTGTTTGATTCTATCTGTGCTCTTAAGGGCGATTATATGGATTAAGGGTTAAAGTTGGTTTTGCTTAAATTCAGTATTTATTATTAGAATATTTATAGGAAATTGCTCAACATTCGGTTCTAGTCCCCTTAAACCTCTGTTACAAATTGGATAAGGCACTGCCGAACCAGTGTATTATTAACAGGTGAAATAACCCACCCACCAGAGTTCATAAAAATTTAAACAGTTAATTTCTCTTTTTTTAAGCAAAATTGATTTGTAAAACATCAGGCAAAATTCTTTCATACCACCAAAGAATGCCGCGAACCAAGAAACCAATGGATTTTGAAATAGATAAGAGAAAATGCACAACAAATGTAAGCCAGGAATCCAACCATGACAACCTATTGGCAATCTTGTCTTACCAACTATACTATTGATGTCTAATTGAATTCAGTTAATCGTCATTTTGATCCTCAAAATCGTGATGGTCTAGCAAAATGGTCCTCCAAATATATGAAATGTCAATTTGATCTATGAAATTGAAGGCCATCAATCAATTTAGTTCCTGTGTTATCTAACAAGAACATAAACATTGAGTTGACATGTTTTTTTAAGTAGTAAATTTTGAACATGCTGTTGATGTATGTTGACCTATGTGTTAGGGTATGTGAACAATGATTTTTCAATACTCATTATGTTTTTAAATATTTTTAATTTCTTTTGATTTTTATTATTAGACTTAGCTGTTACATCTTACAACTAAAAGACATGATTATTTGAAGCGTATTTCCTATTAAGACTTCTTTGGTCTCTATTTTACATAAAAATTGATTAATAAAAGGGACTAAACTGATTGAAAGCCTTCAATTTCATGCAATAATTTTCCATTTGCATAAGTTCAACACACCTTATCAAGTATGGATGTCTCGGAATAATTTTATTTTGTAGGCATTTTTCTTATGAGGTATCAAATCATATCAACAATCTTTACCCAGTTTCAAGTTGTCCTTCAGGCTTTGGAAACTCCTCTCAGCCCCTCACCTGATTCATGAGGTGGGTTGAAACAAAGGGGATTGGGATGCCACGGTTCTGAATGTTGACGAGCTCTGACTAATCCTAGGATGGCAAGTTTTGGTAGTTTCATGCATAATTTTGATGGTACATTTTAATTTGGTTTCTATGAAGAAATGATTCTCTCCAGTTAAATTTACCTCAAGTTTAATTTTAACCATCGAAGTTCTTAATAAATGCCTTTTAAAAAATCAACGCGTGTTAAATTTAATCTCCTTTTACTTGTCTTTGGTATTGATTTTGTTGGCATTGATCCTGCTAAAAAAGATTCTAACTGGAAAGTGATCCATTGATGAATCGATTTTTTTTTAACAACCAATTGTAGATTTTTTTTTGTTTTTCCATAATTCATAGATATTTCGATATATTAGATAAACTTTATGTTAAGTAATAATTAAAATGGGGTTCCCTTTTTTTTTTTGTCGGGCAAAATAGATCAACAAAAAAAAAATCTCATTACCCCCTGTGTTTACAAAAAAAATTCGGCAGGGGGTAAAATACACTACGAAAAAAATAAAAAAAAACATTATAAGGGGTAATCTAAAAAAAAAAAATTACAGGGGGGAAAAACAAAACTCGCCTACTTTGCAGGGGATAAAGACCTATTAACCCTAATAATAATAATAACAATAATTTTTTGTCTAAAAAAATTATCATAATTAATATTATTGATTTTAGTCATGTTTATATATTATGCATTTTTTTTTTGGTTTTCACCACCAGTTGAATCTGGTTCGGGGGTTAGTTCTGGCATCAAGTGGTTCCAGCCCCCTTCCGATCGCAGTTGCGGGGGATCGAACCGTGGTCCTCCCTACCAAGTTCAGCGCCAATCACCACTGAACCAACTAAATCGGATAGAGATTTTTCTAAAAAATTCCGAATCAGCGTATCAATATCGTATCAGTATCGTGTCGCATATAAGGACTTCATAGATTATATGTTAATGAGATAGAGATAATATGAGATTTCAATAAAAATAACAAAGATTGGAGAAATATCTCTTCATCATATTCTTTGTAAAACTCAATGTTCAATCATCTATATGTCAACCTATTTAATTCATTAGTATCACTTTGTTTTATACTTGATCTGACTTTATTTATTTTTGGAATAAATCTTGATCTAGTTAGTTCTTTATTTTTGTTGACTCAGATCTAGTTAGTTCTTTGACATTCAAATAATTGAATATTTATTG
This sequence comes from Trifolium fragiferum, assembly GCA_954870985.1. Taxonomy (NCBI): domain Eukaryota; kingdom Viridiplantae; phylum Streptophyta; class Magnoliopsida; order Fabales; family Fabaceae; genus Trifolium; species Trifolium fragiferum. The sequence continues at coordinate 23,891,229 of OX940792.1, forward strand.
GAATGTCAATCTTCTAAATTTTAAAGGGGTAAACTGTTTCATTACTTCTAGAGTTGTAAAAATGGGTTGGTCTATCATGCCAGCCCATTAGCCCTATAGTTTTACATGAGCTGTGTTTTCAAAAAAATTGATCGAACTTTATCAGGCCGGCCCCACGGGCTTTTGAGCCGGTCTCTTAAAGAGTTAAAAAAAATATTTTTTTTAAAAATTCTAAAAATAGTTTTAGCTAAACATAAGGAGTTTTAGCTACCATTAAATTTTTAGATAATTAATTAACAAAAGATGAGATTTGTTAGTTAGGAGATAATTATTAAACCAATTTTTTTAAGATTAAACCAAGTTTGTTATGATTATCTTTATTTAAAAAAAACTAATAACAACTTAATCAAATCATTATAAATAGAAAAATATAAAAAAAAATTAATCAAATTATAATTGTTACCATTGAGTTTATTTTGTTAAAAAAATTTGTCAAAAAAAAGAAAAGAAAGTTTGTCGGGCTACGAGGTTTAACAGGCCGGCCCACTAAAGCCCCTTTATATGTCATGGCCCCCGGGCCGGCCCCTTTTGACAGCTCTAATTTTACCCCTTCGATAAATAGAAATCGAAATTTTCAAAAATAACTATTTATTTTTCAATATAGAAACAGATGTTTTCAACTGTTTATTTAAAAAAAAAAAAACCAAAAAAAATCAATAAATATTTTCCAAATTTTTCAAAAGAAAGGATTTTAGAAGCATAAATGAAAACCGGGGTGAAAAAGTAAGTTGGGGGTTGGAAAATAAATTTTCTTATGCTTAAAAAAAAAGAGAAAAGATTTATTTTAAACTCTTGAATTCAATTATAAAAATAAAACTTGGATAATTATAATATTTTTATATTTGAGATTAATTAATCTCTCAATTATAACAAGGGTTAAGTAAATAGTCTCTATAGTTTTTTTAGAATTTTATTTTTAGTCCCTAACGATTATTTTAACATTTTTTAGTTATACTTTTCATTCAACTCATGCATATCATTCGAAATTTTTTATAATTTATTTTCTTACATATATGTCTGTCTATGCTATTTCCTTCTTCCTAACCCCATCAGTTATAGTCTCTTTTATTGAATCGCTTTTGATTAATTTATTTATTTTTTTAGGGGGGGGGGGGGGGGGGGGGGGAGGTGAGGATTCTAGGAAAATCTCTTTGATTAATTGGAAAATTGTGTGTTTGCGTAAGGAGTATGAGGGGCTGGGGGTTCGGCAGCTTAGGGAGTTTAACACTGTCCTTCTGGCAAATGGTGCTGGAGGTTGTTGGTGGACAGGGGGGTTTGTGGTACCGAGTGCTGGTAGCACGTTATAGGGTGGGAGGACGGGGTCAACATGGTGGAGGGAGATAGTGAGGATCAGGGATGGAGTAGAGGGCTTAGGGACGGTTGGTTCAGGGAGTGTGTGACGAGGAGGGCGGGGGACGGGACAAATACTCTTTTCTGATCCGATCTCCGGTTGGGCGAGGTCCCTTTGTGTGAGCGGTTTGGCCGTTTGTTCGATTTGGCGGCGGTCAAGTCGAGTACGGTAGCCGAGATGTACTCTTTAGGGTGGGAGGCGTGGGTGTGGAGGAGACAGTTGTGGGTGTGGGAGGAGGAGAGGTTGGGGGAGTGACAGACTTTACTTCTTCCAGTGACCTTGCAGGTTAATTCTTCAGACAGATGGCAGTGGCGGCCGGATCCTGCTACTGGTTATTTTGTGTGTGACGCTTATCAGATTTTGACTTCTCAGGATGCATTTACTCTAGGGCCAGCTGAAGATCTTCTATGGCATAAACATGTTCCTTTGAAGGTGTCTATTTTAACGTGGCGTTTCCTGCGTGATAGGTTGCCAACGAAGACAAACTTGGTTACTCGTGGCGTTCTTACTTCAGATCTTGCTCTTTGAGTGACATGGTGTGGTGGTGCTGAGTCGGCCCACCACTTGTTTCTCTCATGTGGTACATTTGGTTCTCTCTAGCCATTAGTTCGTGATTGGATTGAGATTTCGACGGCCGACTCACACAGCCTTTCAGATCATTTTGTTCAGTTCATTCACTCAGCTAGAGGTCTCTGTGCTCGGCGATCATTTCTGCAACTTGTCTACCTTGCTTGTGTCTGGGTTATCTGGAATAAAAGAAATCTTATAGTCAACTTCTGAACAAAGTCAAGATGTTTTCTTATCGGTGGTTGAGGACGACAGATGTTACTTTAGCTTATAGCTTCCATTGGTGGTGATCAAGTCATTTGCTCTGTTTGGGAATCGACTGATTTTTGGTTTATCTTGCTGTTTTATTTTGGATCTTCTTGTAAACTTCAGTAGCTCTCCTCGGCACGTCTTGTGCGGAGGGCCTACCTGTTAACTTGATTATATATATATATAAAAAAATGTGGTTATGTTTAGTGCATTATATGAATCTATATTGCAAATATTTAAATTTTTTTAAGGGTTAAATATATTTTTAATCTCTATATTTTGCTCTATATTTGAGAGTAGTCCCTATATTTTAAAAATAGTGTAAAAAAACCTTATAGTTTTTTCCTGTTACTAAGATTGGTCCCTGCGGTCTATTTTACTGACAGAATGCTAACGTGGCACGATGAGCATATAATGCTGACCCTATAGTTTTTTCTTTTTTAACAAGAGGTGAATTAAATATGATTTGTTTTTGTTTTTTGTACATAAATAATTCATTTTATGTTAAAAAATTCTAAATTTTTATCGAAGATGTTGCTATAATATTATAAACATTAATACAAAAACCAATTCAAAAATATGAAAGTATACAAGAATTTGATTAAAAGTAGGAACCAAAAGTTGTGATGGAAAATTTTTTAAGGACCAAAAAGTGTGAAAAAAATCTTTAGGGAGTAAAAATAAAATTCTAAAAAATTATAGGGACCATGTACTTATTTAACCCTTATAACAAACAAATGATTCTTATATTGCTATGGACTAATTTAAAATTTATTTTTGTAAGAAGCTGAATTAAACCATAAAAAACATTATAAAATAAAATACTTAAGTAAATTTTCTCTCAAAATAAAAAATAGGGCATCGACCAATTGTTAGTTGGTTCAATGCTGATTGACGCTGAACTTGGTAGGGAGGATCACAGTTCGATCTCCCACAACTGCGATCGGAAGAGAGCTGTAACCACTTGATGCTAGAACTGATATCCAAACTAAATTAAACTGGTGGTGAAAGCCAAAAAAATAATAATAGGGCATCGTACTCCTCATTTGACTTGGCGTATAGCCTTGACAGACAAATTATAACGCATCAAAATGTTCAATTGTAAAAAATGTCATATTTTCACTATGTACCAAATATAATTGAATATCAATTATTAAGTATATGGATTTGGATTCCTAACAATATTAATTTTACATAGTTTTCCACCGTATCACATCTCAACCATTCATTTGAAATTGGACGGTTCATATTACAAACACCGTTTCACACAATAAACAACTTCAACCACCAATTAAAGATCGAACAGTTTACATCTATTACAGTCGGACACTATTGTTGCGTAAAATCTCATCCCCGAGTATATAAATCAATATAGTTGTTATTTTGACATCAAATATCTGACAACATACGCAATATACTTCAAACTGATTTTCTTATTTGAGAAGAAAGAAAATAATAAATAAAAGATTATACTATATTTATACGATGTCAGATATCAAAATGTGTGTAAAAAAACATTTATAATAATAAATTAATCTTGTAAAAATGATTCTACATCAATTCCATTACAAAGACGGTCAAAAAATGAATTTGAAACCAATGGAAGTAGCATTTTCAAATGCAAGATTTTAGGCATCAATTAGAAAATTAAGACTATGACTTTATGTTCACATGTATGACTCAATTCAATCCAATAAAACAAGCTGCAACCAAAACTATTTTAATAGCATATAGATAAAAAATTAATTGTACCTACAAAAAATAGAGAATTAATCACTTTATTACAAAAAGTATATGAAGGCTAACTTGTGTTACATTTCAGTATTTTACTCTCAAAAGTACAAAAATGTACTTTACCAAACATAATAAAATATGGAAAATGTGTGTTTTTCACCTCTCTAAAAGATAATTTAGGCTTATAATTATCTCTTATTCTTTTTCTTATAAAATATATCAAAATTTATACTCGCCGCTCATACTTACGAGCCCAAATATGCTTTCCATTGACATTAAATTTTGCGACGCGTCTCCCGTTCAAAATTTGATCAAATGTCTCCACATTATTCATAACCATGGTTGCATACAAAACTTGACCATTTGAATTTCCACTCCCCAATACGCATATCCTTGATACAATAAACTCCAAAATGTTTTGTAAATAAATATCTCACCTCTTCTCTAGTAACCGGAAAGCCCCTAGAAAATGTTAAAAATATAGTTTTATCTTCATCTTTCACATCATCAAATAATCTCCTATTTTCCCATATCCTTCGACCAACTAAATAAAAATGACCCTCAAAATTTGTTGGTGGAATATTGAATTCACCAAATAAAGAATGAGGGAAACCAGAAACAATCATGGGTCTATAATAAGGGTATGGTAGTACTAATTTACTAACATGAGTGCTTTTCAAAGATAGTAAAGTATCATTGAATATTTTAGCACATGTATTATTTAACACATTTTGTATATCAGCTATTATAGCGTACCTTCTCAATTTGAAAAGTGGGATAGGTATTTCCCTCTCCATTATAGTTTGTGTTAGAAGCAAACCACCATATTATAGAATGGAAAAATTGTCTGACTCCAAACACTTCAAGCAAGATACAATTTCTTTGGCCACATCATTGATGGTAATAAGAGGAAAACTAGCCAATTTTAATACAAGACTTGGAAAACCAATGTTTTCCAGTGAAAGCCAAAAGCCCATGATCAGAAGAGATTCTGATGGCTCACGGATCTAATGGTTGACTAGGCATGAGAAAATTGTACGATCTATTTTATGAAATAAATGGAGTTGTTTGATGGGAATAAGAATCATTATGATGATAATCGAAGATGCACAAAGATATGACCATTTGCACGCAACAATAGTTTACGGGGAAAATATGAATTGTTTTCTATCATTGGTATAAATTTATTTGGTCAAAAAAGATATTTATTTTTTAATAAATAATTATTTCTTTTAATTAATCATCCATTTAACGTCCTTCCTTCTCTACATATTACTCCCTCTAATCCTACATAAAAAATATTTATTTTTTAGATTCATTATAGAGTTGATGTATCTAGATTATAGTATTGTCCAAATACATTAATTTTACAATGAATCTAAAATGTAAACTTTTTCTTATATATATGATTAAAGGTAATACTTTGTTATTAACAATTTAAATGAATAATACTAATAATAATTATTATTATTAAAAATATTAATAGTGTCATTTAATTTATGAGAAAGTAGTGATAAAAATATTTATTAATAGAAATCTTAATTTGTTATTCTAGTATATCTCAGATATTCACATATGTGATTTCTACAAAATATTTTTAAAATTTATTATTTTTAAAATAAAAATCAAATAATAAATTCTTGATAATTAATTATAGGAAAATATGGTAAAATATTAGTAGATTAGTAAGTATTAGTATTAGTTAGATATATTATATAGAAGTATAAATATAGATTAGTATATATGATGATATATTGATGATGATAATGATAACTACTTAATCTTCTTTTTGTTGTGGTTAGTTATTAAGAAAAAAAAGAATTTTTTTTATTTATTTACTAGTAAAAATTGAAAACAAACTTTTGTGAGAGAGTTAGTATTTCTCAACATATACAAATATTTCCTTTAAAATATATATATATTTGAATAGAGTGAAGGGTAAAAGCGACAATAAGAAATATTGCACCAAAATGGGGTATTCTCTTTATATATTGGTATAGATTAATGGACAAAACAAAATCATAATTTTGGTCTCCATAAATCTAACTCGCTGTCACTTTTGTCTTTAAATATATCAAAATTATAAATGCATTTTTTATTTAGTAATTGTATAGACTAAACGACCAATAAAATATATATTTGAAAATTAAATTGACTATTTTAAAATACATTATAGAACTAAAATCTATACTAATAAATAAAGAGAAAAGTTTTGGTTTGGTGTAGCCTTTTTTACCTCCAATAATACTCTTTGGTAGTTACTTTTTTCAAATTTTAAAAACAATATAGAGAATGATGATGATGGTTAGTTACCTTCTTCTTATGTTAACCAACTTTGCTTATGGTTTCTAAGAGGATAATAAAAGGAAGTAACTCATTTATTTGATTCTCCATTATCTTTTTTCTCTTGGGATACATTTCTCTTTTACCCATCCTATCAATTCACTTCATTAACATATCATCATCTTATATATTACTTCATTAATTGTGATCGAAATTCAATGTTAAAGACATGCAACTTTCCTACTTTAAATATAAGGTTTGATCACATTTTTCACTTCAAATCTTGCTTCTTCTTAATATGTATCTTTAATTATTAATCATTACTATTTTGCATTTCTTCATAAATTCACCAAACTCAACCCCCAAGCAGGGTAAAAATTGTGCATCGGAAATACATTTTCAGAGAAAGACCAAACGAACTTCAAAATAGTGAAGGATAACGTCTATATACATTTTAATATCTTTCATGAAATCATGAGTAAATAAATAACTTTAGAAATTAATTAATTTGTGAAAACAATTTTCAGAAACAATTAGTGAACAGATAAATAAGAGGTCTATGGAGAAAAGATTTTGGTTATTGGAGTTCGGTGAAGGGAAGTGTAGCTTATTCGTGATTAAGAGGCCATGGACTTTGGAAAAATTGACTCGAAAGATGAAAACAATGTCAAAGCCTCACTATAGTTAGATTTATGTGTATAGATATATTGAATAATAGTTACAATACATGTCACAAATCTTATTATGTTACTCTATAGATAGATGTGTGAAAATATATCATCAAATACATAAAAAAAATTGTTGTTCATAATTTACACACATGCATTAGCACAATAAAAAACAAACATTCTTCTTATGGTGTTTCTTTGTTTATGTTGTGGACCAATGTGCGTAAAACACAATTTTTTTCACTAAAATTAATGAGTTTAAAGGATACAAGAGATGAGGTAGATGATGTTTTGTTATTAGTTGACAATGTGAAATTAATTTACGCAGTCTATGTATATTATTTTTTCTCAAAAGGTGAAATCAAATTGATACAAAAACCATTGTTTTTTGTTTATAATTTATATAAGTTAACACAATATAGCGAACAAACGGCATGAGAGTGATGAAAACATGCAAGGACAATAATAAAACAAAACAAAAAAAGAGCGGACTGACGGGCACTCCCGTGCCCGTCTGGACGCTAGTAATTATAAAAGAGACATTTATGAATGTAATTACAATTTTGATATATGTAAAATCAAAATATAAGACTAAAATAATGATTTGTCCTTATTTTAAGTATTGGATAAATTAAATTTATAAAAAATTGTAAATAAATAAGACCAGCAAGATTGCCCAAAACCCGACTCAATTTGTGTCTTTTCTTTCTCTTTTGACATTATAGGATCTGGATTCTCTGCAGTCAGGGAATTCTTGCAGTCATGCAGTCACTCCACTTAATGGTCCAAATTTAAAAATAATAAAATAAATAAAAAACATAATAAAAATTGACAGTTGAGATGTAAGTGTAGTAATTACTTTACCGCAGCGAATCCATTTCCGACATTATAAATAGGACTTCACGTAGAAAAAACGCATACTTTAGTTTCTTGATCGAGTTTCTTTGTTTATCTATTGACCGTTGCTACTACAATATTTCATTATCAATCTTTCAAACTCAATTTCATTTTCTAATCCATAATCAATTCATATTAGCCAATTTGTTTTTTGTTTGCGACGCTCTTTCGTTCTCCGTCAAAAAATGTTCATGAACGGTTCGTAAAATATAGGCAGATATCACTATCGTTATTTTCGGATTTGATTTGAAATGGAAAAGAATTATGAGATTCTTGTTTAGGGTTTCATGTTTCTGCTGCCCTTGCTTGATTTGAAATGTAAAAAGTCTAAGATTCTTGTTTAGAGTTTCATGTTTCTGCTGCCCTTGCTTGATTTGAATTGGAAAAGAATTCTAAGATTCTTGATTCGATCGTCAATTACTCTACAGTCCTCTCAAGTATGAATTTCATTTTTTTATGAATTATTTTCGATTTTGGATGACCCTAACGAGATGATTTATTTTACCCAAAATGTGGTTTACAATATAAATTCTTATTTTATGGTCTAAACTCTAAAATGCAATTTGAATATATGCATGTTTTATTCATAACTTGAAATGAAAGTCAAGATGACCCTCAATGATGATTTTCTCAAAACTGTAAATTGGAAAGATGGTTGTGTGCCATTATGCATTTGATGCAAAATTGAAATATGTCCCACGATGTCCCTAAATTGAGTTTATGTCCCACGATGTCCCGAAATTGAGGTTATGTCCCACAATGTCCCTAAATTGAGTTTATGTCCCACGATGTCCATAAATTGATGGAGAAGACCCTTGGCGTCTTACATGCAAAATTGAATATATATGCCCTTCTTTGTGGAGTGATTGTTGGTGAACCTCTCGATGAGTATTTGTTCATAAATTGATGGTATGTCCTTGATGTCCTTAAAATTAATGGTCTGAATGTAATTTCAATGTGAATACTTATTCACAACCACAAATGTAAATGGAGAATACCCTTGGCACCCTTGATGCAAAAATTGAACATGTCCCTCGTTGTTGGCAAATTAAATACATGTTCCTCGATGTCCCTATTGATGGTTTGAATATAATTTAAATGTGAATGCTTAATCTTGTTTATCAATCAATGTGCTATATTGGTGAATCTTGAGAAATCAAACATTAGAAGGCTAATTTGGAAAGTAAGAAATTGTATAATGGCTAGACGAATTCTCAAATCAAGTATTGAGATGACGCGTTTGGATGACACTAACTTTTACCAAAAATGTGGTTTACAATATGAATTCTTATTTTATGATCTAAATGCAATTTGAATATGAGCGTTTTATTCATAACTTGAAATGAAAGTGGAGATGGCTCTACGCAATGATTTTCTCATAATGGTAAATAAGGAAGACTGTTGTGTGTTGTGGTTCCTTCGATGTGAAATTGAGTTTATGTCCCTTTGAGCTTATGTGCCTCAAGACCCCTAAATTGGAGCAACATAATTTTAGCTTCATAATTTTTGGGTGAGTCTGTATTTGGAACAATGAAAGAGTAAGTGAGACATGTTTTAATCCCTTTTATTTTGTGGGTTAAGATTACACTTGATCAGCTCACCCTAAATTCTTGGAATATCACTTAAATATAGTGGGTGCACAATCAGAACAGGTCTCAACATTTGCCTATTGCCTATCAATTTTAAACAAGTTCTTAAACTAAGACATAGCCATAGTCCAAAAATGTTTATTGTTCATAAGATATCTAAGGGATTTGATTATGCTATTACTACTCATGATAGAACAAGAATAACTTAAACTAATGATGAGGTAACTAGTGAAATAATACTTTTGTAGCTGCGCTGAGGAACCTTCCGAAACATGCCAGACTGTGATCAAAGTACAGAGGCAAACATGCTGCCAGCATATATGGGATAAATTGCAAATCTTAGAATGCTCAACAATACAGAAATAGCCTGTGCACAGAATGAGACTAACACAGATGCTATAGATTTGAAGAGTGTAGTCAACCTTGTAAGAAGCTTTCTTGGTAAGTCCACAACAAAATCTTTCCCTTGTCAGCTGTATCAATGTTTTGAGCACATCTTGACAGCAAAAGAATATTTTCTAGTTGGAATTATTGTTGATAGAAACCACTTACCGGATGATAGAAAATCCCATTCTTAATGGAAAGGAGGAGTTGGGATATGCATTTTATTCTAACCTGACCTCTTTATATTCAGATACACAATGCAGGGCCTTCCTATTAAAAATGCTTAATTTAATGCATTACTATTTGAAAAATGCTATTTTGTTCCATGAGTTCTTTAAATTAAATTTATGAGAAATGTAGTTTTGATATGAGAAAGCCATTTCAGGAATTAAGGAGAGTATGTCACTCGTTGCTCCTAGAATTGATTGTCTGAATTCAATTTCAATGTGAATTCTTCATAACTTCACATGTAAGTGGAGAAGACCCTTGGTGCCTTAGTTGTAAAATTGAATATATGTCCGTCGGTGTCCCTTAAATTGAATATATGTTCCCCGATGTCTCTAAATTAGATGTTCATAATTTTGCTCTATTTTGTTTTCTATTATGAAGTTTATGGAACAATGTATGGAAACAAGTGCTAGACTCGAGCTTTATTGTTGGAAATTGTGTTCAATTGTTACTTTAACGTTGGAATTTAGCATAGAGATTGTGTTCTGTTTCAGTTCTGGTGCAGGCAGAACCTGTGATTGTTTCGGGTCTGATATGGACTGGTGCTTTGCAGAATGCTATAGCATGCATCCTCTACGTCGCATTTAAATAGAGTTGGGATTGGAATATGCATCTGCGACCAACGTGGTCAATGCATCAATTTGTGGAGTATATGTCCCTAAAATGATGGTATGGCCCTCGATATTACTAAGTTGAGTTTATGTCCCTAGATATCCTTTTTTTTTTTTCCGGTTTTCACCACCAGTTGAATCTGGTTCGGGGGTCAGTTCTGGCATCAAGTGGTTCCAGTCCCCTCCCGATCGCAGTTGCGGGGGATCGAACCGTGGTCCTCCCTACCAAGTTCAGCGCCAATCACCACTGAACCAACTAACGATTGGTGTCCCTAGATATCCTTTAAATTGATGGTCTGAATGTAATTTCAATGCGAATGGTTATTCATAATCACAAATGTAAGTGGAGACAGCCCTTCGCTCCTTAGATGTGAAATTGAATACATGTCCCTCGAGGTTCGTAAATTGAATATATATTCCTCGATGTCCCTATTGATGATCTGAATGCAATTTAAATGTGAGTGCGTAATCATGATTATCCAACAATTTGGCTAAATTGGTTAATCTTGATTATTCAAACCTAAGAAGGCTAATTTGGAAAGTAAGAAATTGTATAATGGCTAAAAGAATTCTTTAGACAAGTATTGAGATGATGTGTTCGGATGACCCTAACGAGATGAGTTTTTTACGAAAAATGTGGTTTACAGTACGAATTCTTATTTTGTGTCTAAATGCAATTTGAATATGAACGTTTTATTCATAACTTCAATTGCAAGTCGAGATGACCCTTGATAATGATTTCTCCTAACGGAAAATTCGAAAGATGGTCGTGTGCCTTGGTGCCTTCGATGCGAAATTCAGTAGATGTCCCTCGATGTACCTTAATTGAGTTTATGTCCCTCATGTCCCTAAAATTGATGGTCTGAATGTAATTTCAATGTGAATACTTCATACCTTCAAATTTAAGTGGAGAAGACCCTTGGCACCTTAGATGTCAAATTGAATATATGTCCGTGGATGTCCCTAAATTGAATATATGTCCCATGATGTCTCTAAATTGAAGATGGATGTGTGCCTTGGTGCTTTCAATGCAAAATTGAGTATATGTACCTCGCTGTCCCTAAATTGAGTTTATGTACTTTAATGTCCCTTACTGGAGTTTATGTTCCTTGATGTCCCTAAAATTGATGATTTGAATGCAATTTCAATCTGAATGCTTATTCATAACTCCAAATGTAAGTGGAGAAGACTCTTGGTGCCTTATATGCAAAATTGAATATATGTCCCTAAATTGAATTTATGTCTCTCGAAGTCCCTAAATTGATTGCATTTATTGATTATCCAAGAGTGTGCTAAATTGGCTAATGTTGATTATTTAGTTATATTGATTGGACCCTATGAAATTGTTTATTTAGTTGCTAAAATAATTTTAATATAAGTCTTTGGATGCTGTGTTTGGATGACCGTGATGGGATGACATTTTTTTACCAAAAATGTGGATTACAATAAGTTCTTTCATTTGTAGGTAGTACTACACTTTGGAATAGTTCTTTTGATGTGCAGGTTGTACTGCACTTTGGAATAGACACAACTTTAGGTCTGATGTACCTACATCAGCTGCATGCACTGCTGCCACCGTAAAGGTAGTAATCTTTGAACTGTTAGGGCTATTAGATGTTCATAGTTCTGGTCTGAATCGTTGTCTATTATGGAGTTTATGGGAACTACGTATCGGAACAAGTGCTAGACTCAAGCTTTACAGTCGAAACTTATGTTCATCGGTTACTTGAATGTTGGATTTATTGCATGAATTGCATCCTGCTTAAGGTCTGATGCGGGAAGACCTACGACTGCTTTGGGTCTGATACAAGCTGGTGTGTTGCAGAATGCTAAATTGGATGTTGGTAGTATGCCTTTGGTGATCAAACATGCAAAATTGAATATATGTCCCTTAATAGTTGAATGCAAAATTTGATATTTTAGTCTTGATTACCCTATATTGTTGGCTGAAATGTATTTACACTATGTACTTACTCATAGCTTGACATACAGCTCAAGACAACCCTTGATATAGTGACTATATGATAAATTGGCACGGTGGTTGTGTGCTTTTGTGGTAGTGTGTGTGCTTTGGTAACCTTATATACAAGATTGATTATATGTCCTTTGATGACTTTGAATGCAAAATTCTATATTTGAGCTTTGATAATCAATTGTTGGCCTAAATTCAATTTAACTTTTAGTGTTTATTCAAAATTTAAAATGCATGTTGAGATCACCCTTGATGCAATGACTATTCCATATATTTTTAATAAATTCATATGCTGGTAGTGGACTAGTGTGCCTTGGTAACCTTAGATGTATAAATTGAACAAATGTCTTTGAATGCAAAATTTTGATATTTGAGCCGTACTCAGAATTGGTAAGAAGCTTTCTTGGTAAGTCCACAACAAAATCTTTTTCTTCAAACCGAGATGTTACTATCAAAAGAAACAAAATAAGGTTTGTGACATAGGAGCAGAGTGCAACAAGTGATGTTACAACATAGAGTTCGAAAGCAGGCTGTTTGAGCAATAGTGGTATACCAGAATTATGATCAGGACCACCTGGATAGCTGTTGAGTTGTGAATGCAACAACTGCACAAGTGCTGCTACCACTGAGCATGGTTCTAAGGTTTTGGTGAGCCATTTGCTACCTTCTTTTACTAGTTGTCTGTGTGTGTCAATGAAGACTTACTTTGTTGTTTTCCCATCATTATTATAACATTCACAGAAATTAGGTGGCATGGAGTTCTTAACAAGCTGAAAAAACAAAAACATCATGAATAGATACAATATTATACTCTATATTATATTGTTTGAACAACAGTATAAAGAATACCTCAAACTAGGACCGTTCATAGTTCGGTTTATGATGGAAACTGTACTAAGCTGAAGCCTTATAAAAGTTCGGTAAATAACAATATAAAGAATACCTCAAACTTGGACTGTTCATTGTTCGGTTCACGATGGAAATCGTACCAAACTGAACCCTTATAACAGTTAATAGTCTGTAACCGAACTGGTATAAAGATTTGGTTCATCGCTACTGCCGTGGTTTTAAACCAAACTAGAACTACCTTTACAAACTGTAATTTTCAAACCGAACTGATTCTTTTGAGCCGAATTGTAACAAACTGCTATTATTGACTGGTAATCATCATGACAGATGAAAACAAAAATCCAAACCAAATAGCAATTTATGATTGTTTAAAAAACCAAAAACTTAACCGAACTGGTTCATCTGCGAACTATCAATTCAATGGTATAACAGTCCGACCTATTACAACATTGTATAACTTCAAAGTTACCAAGAAAAAGTGAGTTTCAACCAAACTTTAAACTATTGGACAAACCAGATATTCTCATAAATAGTTTGTGAAGGTTTCTAAATTATTGGAAGGATATATATTGAGAAATTAATGGTCTTCACCTTATCCCGCTTGTATTCCCACTGCATTTGCATTGCAACACCAGGTACACGCCAAGGCTTAAACCTCCTATAAGTTGCAGCAAGGTGCAATGCACTATTACCATGAATATCTACGTGACGAAATGCAGTTTCTTTGATTACAATCCTTGTTTGAAAAACTATATAGATGGGTTGCGCGGTTTCCTATTCTCTATGGTCAAAAGAACAAAATTCTTGTTCTGATTGTCCCAATCATAAATAACCGCAGGGTACATATCAAGAATCTTTCCAATCATATCAGTCACTGCCGTTTTTGCTGAAATTAACACAGGTGACACTGTTCTTTTCTCAATAGCTTCATTTTCTGTTTCACTCTTTGTTTTAACAATGGCTTATATTACAGTGAAGTGATAAGTGTTATTGTACCAACTCTTCAAATAATTTGAGAAGGCTGTTATTATGTCTATTACATAATATTTGAGTCTTATTTGTTGATCAGATGTTGTAGAAATCGGCTGCTATTTGCTTGACAGAGGTTATAACATATAAACCACTGGATGTGTTCCTATTTAGTAGACGGAAACTATTAGATGACTCTTTCACTTTAATAGTTGCTGACTTGTTTTCGAAATGTGCATAACATCTTTCTTCTATTCATAATTGTTTGATTAAGACATGGCTTAATGGTTTAACTTTACCATATTTAGACTGGTTTGCCTAGGTTAAATTGACCTACAGTGTGAAGGTATAGAGGAGAAAAAGACTTGAGAAGGGGAAGTTCTAGTTGGTCATATAGGATGTGGATGCTTCGTGAGAGTAATACAAAAAGGAGAGTAATACAAAAAGTTGCATTCTTCTAATATGAATTCTAGTTTGTTTTTGTTCTGTCCTAAAAAGGGCAACAAGTTCAATCAAAAACTCCTAAGGAAGAATAATTTAGTGTATGATTAAACAACATAGTAAAAGGAACAACACTCTTTTTTAATTGAGGTAAGTGCTTGTTTGGAAGACATCAGCTCAAAATTGAAGTGTGGGGGAGAGGCTTGAGATAGTCAATAAAGGTTAAACCTCAAAAATATGTATGTTTTCATGCTTAGCACCATTTATGTTGGTTGACTAGTACGAAGGAAAATAGGCTATTGCGTTATCCTAATGTTAGCCAAGTATTTTAAGAAAAATGCCTAAATTCACCCTTAATATGTTTGAAACTATTTTTTTGTTTAATTGCAATTCACCAAATGACTACAATAATGCAAAAGGTTCAATGGGATGTTTCGGATTGCTGCTGATCCAAATGCAATGGTTGCAGATTTGGGTGAATGGAAGGAGGGGAAATGGCTTTGGTTGTAGACGTAACCGAGGGAATTAATTCGGTGGGCATATGATTTACTTAATGATTGTGTTGCTGGCTAATATAGTTTCGGAGGTTGGAACTTGTTGAAATGGTTAACTGATCTGGGAGGCACTTATTCAATAAAAATCAACATATGAGGTAATTTCAAACGTAGATATCCATTTGTCTACCATGCTCTAAAATTGTGAACCAAAACATGATGTTATTAACAAAAACTAGGGAGAGATTAATAGAATTTCTGAAACTGATTTCATAGAATCTGAATTGTTAATTACAATCAGTTACAAGCTAACCATTTATGTAGCTACTAACCTGCTATTGTAGGTGACACATGAATGGTGACATGTTACTTCAGGTAACTCCTATAAATGATGGTATTTCCTTAGATAACCCAAAAATTGATGGTCTGAATGCAATTTAAATGTGAATGCTTAATCTTGATTATGCAAAAAATTTGGGTAAATTGGTTAATCTTGATTATTCAAACCTAAGAAGGCTAATTTGGAAAGTAAGAAATTGTATAATGACGATGTGTTTGGATGACCCTAACGAGATGAGTTTTTTTTACGAAAAATGTGGTTTACAATATGAATTCTTATTTTATGATCTAAATGCAATTTGAATATGAATGTTTTATTCATAACTTCATATGAAAGTCGAGATGACCCTTGATAATGATTTCTCTTAACAGAAAATTCGAAAGATGGTTGTGTGCCTTGGTGCCTTCGATGTGAAAGTCTGAATGCAATTTCAATGTTGCTTCATAACTTCAAATTTAAGTGGAGAAGACCCTTGGCAGCTTATATGCCAAATTGAATATATGTCCCTCGATGTCCCTAAATGAATATTTGTCCTCGATGTCCCTAAATTGAGTATATGTGCCGCGATGTCCCTAAATTAGATGTTCATAATTATGCTATGTTTTGTTGTCTATTATTAAGTTTATGGCAACAATGTATCAAAACAAGTGTTAGACTCAAGCTTTATAATCGAAAATTGTGCTCCTCGGTTATTTTAATTTTGGAATTTAGTGCAGAGATTGTGTTCTGTTTCAGGTATGATGAACCACAGAACCTGCGGCGGTTTTGGGTCTGATATTAGCTTGTGTTTGGAGAATGCTACAACGGATGAGCCTGGTGCGGCACAGTCATATTTGGCCGCTTTTAATTGGAAGCTCTGACTCCGTTGTGATTCAAATCATGCATCCTTTGTGTTGCATTTAAATAGAGTTGGCATTGGAATATGCATCTGTGACGAAGTTGGTAAATTTGTGGTTTTAAAAATTTGTGTTCAATTGTTACTTTAATGTTGGAATTTAGTACAGAGATTGTGTTCTGTTTCAGGCATGGTGCAGGCAGAACCTGTGATTGTTTTGGGTCTGATACGGGCTGGTGCTTTGCAGAATGCTACAGCGGCTTAGCCTGATGCGGCGCAGACATATTCAACTGCTGTAGGGATTGGAATATGCATCCTTTACGTCGCATTTAAATAGAGTTGGGATTGGAATATATATCTGCGACGAACTTGGTCAATTTGTGCTTTCAAAGACACAATGGATTACTTGTCTTTGTGGAATGGATGTTGGTTGACCTCTTGGTGAGTATATGTCCCTAAAATCACTGTGTGTCCCTCGATGACCTTAAGTTGAGTTTATGTCCCTAAATATCCCTAAAATTGATGGTCTGAATGCAATTTCAATGCAAATGATTATTCATAATCACAAATGTAAGTGGAGACGGCCCTTGGCTCCTTAGATGTGAAATTGAATATATTTCCCTCGATGTTCGTAAATTGAATATATATTCCTCGATCTCCCTATTGATGGTCTGAATGCAATTTAAGTGTGAGTGCGTAATCATGATTATCCAACAATTTGGCTAAATTGGTTAATCTTGATTATTCAAACCTAAGAAGGCTAATTTGGAAAGTAAGAAATTGTATGATGGCTAAAAGAATCTTTAGACAAGTATTGAGATGATGTGTTTGGATGACCTTAACGAGATGTGTTTGGATGAATCTTTAGACAAACTGCTATTATTGATTGGTAATAATGACAGCTGGAAAACAAATCCAAACCAAATTGCAAATTATGATTGTTTAAAAAACAAAAACTGAATTAATCAGTTAAATTGCACTGAACTGCGACAAATAGTTCACAAACTGAACCGAACTGATTCAATTTGGGAACTGGCAATGGCATAACAGTCCTATTGCAACGTTGTATATAGGTTTTGTATAACTTCAAAATTACCAAGCAAAAAGTGAGTTTTAACCAAACTTCAAACTATTGGACAAACCAGATATTCTCATAAATAGTTTGTGAAGGTTTCTAAATTATTGGAAGGATACTATTGAGAAATTAATGGTCTTGCAGCACCAGGTACACGCCAAGGCTTAAACCTCCTATAAGTAGCAGCAAGGTGCAATGCACACTTACCATGAATATCTACGTGACGAAATGAAGTTTCTTTGATTACACTCCTTGTTTAACAAACTATATACACGGGGTTGCGACAGTTGCCTATTCTCTATGGTCAAAAGAACAACATTCTTGTTCTGATTGTCCACATCATGAATAACCACACAGTGTATATATCAAGAATCTTCTCACTCATTCAGTCACTCCCATTTTTGCTGAAATTAAAATAGCTTGTCTTGGAAAAACTGTACGCCAACTGGTTGCGGCGGTTTCCTATTCTCTATGGTCAAAAGAACAACATTCTTGTTCTGATTGTCCACATCATGAATAACCACAGGGCACATTTCAAAAATCTTCCCAATCATATCAGTCACTGCCATTTTTGCTGAAATTAACATAGGTGACACTGTTCTTCTTTTCTCAATAGCTTCATTTTCTATTTCACTCTTTATTTTAACCATGTCTTATATTACAGTGAAGTGATAAATGTTATTGTACCAACTCTTCAAATAATTCGAGAAGGGTGTTATTATGTCTATTACATAATATTTGTTGATCAGATGTGGAAATCGGCTGCTATTTTCTTGACGGAGGTCGTAACTCGTAACATATAAAAAAATAGTAGGAAATATTGCTCATACAATTATTAGTACCATTGGATGTGTTACTATTTAGTAGACAGAAACTACTACATGACTATTTCACTTTAATAGTTGCTGACTTGTTTTCGGAATGTGCATAACATCTTTCTATTCATAATTGTTTGATTGAGACATGACTTAATGGCTTAACTATACCATATTTAGATTGGTTTGCCTAGGGTAAATTGACCTAAAGTGTGAAGGTATAGAAGAGAAAAATACTTGAGAAGGGGAAGTTCTAGTTGGTCATATAGAATCTGACTAAGCAAGAGAAAACTCTTAGCTTGAGGGTGAAGGTAAGGTGTGTTACAAATTGAGTGCTTACAAAAGGAGAGTAATACAAAAAGGTGCATTCTTCTAATATGAATTCTAGTTTGTTTTTGTTCTGTCCTATAAAGGGACAACAAGCTCAATCAAAAACTCTTAAAAGGAAGAATAATTTAGTGTATGATTAAACAACATAGTAAGAGGAACAAAATTCTTATTTGATTGAGGGTAAGTGTTTGTTTGGAAGACATTGGCTCAAAATTGATGTGAGGAGAGAGGCTTGAGATAGTAAACATCAACGATATGTATGTTTTCATGCTTAATGTCATTTATGTTGATGAGTACGATGAAAAATAGGCTAATGCATGTTTTCCTAATGTTTCACTTTAGGGGTGAGTATCAGGAGGCTTGGCGTGGTTGGTCTCGCGTCCAAAAGGTATTTAAATTTTTACTTTTACAAATTCTGATTATTTTTGAGGTAGTTAAATCAAAACTCTAGAGTTGGTTAAGTGCAAGGAATGTCTAGTTCAAAGATCATGTTTCAGCGTGGTTTATTAATCAGAAAGTATACTCGGGTATTGTCTAAATTCATAGGCATGTGTGGGATGAAATTATTGTTTGAAAGCTCCTATTATGCAAATTTTGTTTGGATGTTGTTTGTGGTGTTCCTAGAGATTGTTATCACTTGTATGTTGTTTGGTTCAGCTTAGAATTGAAAAATTGATCACCTTTAAAAGGTAACAGCTCAAGTTAACAACCATTGACTATAGTTTCAACTTTCAATCACAGAACTAAACCACCATGACAAACATAGCATTCAACCAGTGTGCACCATTCCCCTATATTTCACTCTTTCCAAAAACCCTTTTGGCAATGCTCTTTCCAACTCAGTTTCGATACACATATTGGATGGAAATTTTAGAACCAAAATAAATGGTAAAACCAGTGAGTTCAAACCCAGCTGCTAGTTCATTGATTTGATCATTATTCAGAAATGTCTTGCTTCCAAATGAACAAAACATAACTAATTTAGCTAGAAAATTATCAAACCACTTGAACAATTTTTTCTCTAACACCTCCTTTGATGGTTTTGAAAATAATGGACCATAGTTAACAGTATTTGTTTTCCAAGCTGTTTTTCAATATAATCTATGTAGAGTCCTTCAATTTCCTTGCATGATTTAAAAATCATGTTGGAACATTCAATAAGACTTTGCATGACTCTGCACAATGTTTTTTGGTTCTGTGTTGGAACATTGATGAGGACATGTTGTGTTGTCTATTTCTAATGGCTCATTTGGTTACCAATTCACATAATCCAAAAGAGCTTCGAAACATCAAATCAACATATCTAACAACATAGTTGACAAATTCAACATAATTATAAATCCAAAAACCAATTTCAAAATAAATCCAACATTATAAATTCAAAAATCTCAAAATAAATCCAACATTACAAATTTGAAAGGAAAAACAAATCCACCAATATAAAATAAGATAAATAATATATTTTTATGTAACTCGCGAGTTGACCCGCCGTGGATCCGCTCCGTTTTTTAAGCGAGTTCAGCGGGGCGAGCCAACTAGAGGTGTCGAGCTCAAAATTTAGGCTCAGCCCGCAAAAAATGGCGAGGTAAACGAGCCGACCCGACGGGTCGGGCCCGTTTTTCCACCCCTAATTTTGTATAGAAAAAAATGAAAATTACTTTTGCCACCCTATGACTTACTCGCGCGCCTTATGAAATGACTAAAATATTCTTTCGTGGCTTAAGTCACGAATGTAGTAAAAATGAGTAATTTTGAAAAATAACATTTTTTTCCTACATCCGTGACTTAAGTCAGTCACGGATGTTATAATTGTAGGATATTTTGGGGGGTGTCCGTGGCATAAGTCACAGACAGGGTATTTTGGTCATTTCGTAGGGCGCGCCCCAAAAATCATAAGGTGGGAAAAATAATTTTCAAAAAAATTCAGAGGTGTATGTGGGACGGATTGAGTTGAATTTGATCAAAACCCTAACAACATAGGGTACTTCGGATTGGGTCTAATAAAATAACCACTCGTTACAACATTGAGTCGGGTTCGATAAATTCACTAATTTTCGGATTGAGTTGGGTTCAATGGTGGATATTCAAATTAATTTTATTTTTTAAATAAAATAAAGAAATGACGAAAATTTAATAATTATATTTTCTTGCTTCAAAAAAATAATTGTATTTTCTTTGTATAACTTATTTTCACTATGAAAAATAACCATTCATTTTGGTTCGGTAAACCCATTAATTTTCGAATTGAATATTGGGTTTCTAATTTTTTTTTTTTATAATATTAAATGACTAAACGATGAGTTATCGTATTTATTTTATAAAAGTTGCTTAATTTTTTTATTTTCTTAAACATGATGTAGTCTATTTTCACTATAAAAAATATTTACCTAGCAAATTACTGAATCCAAAATATTTAACATATATTCTGAATCTGAAATATCTGAACAATATCTCATTACCAAATTACATTTCCGCCGCAACAACACCAAAATGGTAGGCACATCTTAATTTTAAGTCATGCAAATCCGGCAGTTCGGGCCGGCCCCTCGGGCCTATATTTTTAATGGGCCGTCATGGACTGGCCCCACTGGCTTTTGGGCCTGCCCCTTAAAGAGTTAAAAAAAAAATTTAAAAAAATTCTAAAAATAGTTTTAGCTAAAAATAAGGAGTTTTAGTTACCATTAAATTTTTAGATAATTAATTAACAAAAGATGAGATTTATTAGTTTGGAGATAATTATTAACCCAAATTTGTTTTTTTAAAGATTAAACCAAGTTTGTTATGATTATCTTTATTTGAAATGAAAAAAAACTAATAACAACTTAATCAATCATTATAAATAGAAAAGTATAAAAAAGAAATTAATCAAATTATAATTGTTACCATTGAGTTTATTTTGTAAAAAAAATTTGTCAAAAGAAAAAAAAAACTTTGTCGGGCCGGCCCATTGGACCATGTAGGCATTTGCTTATCGGGCCGGATTTAACGGGTCGGGCCACTAAAGCCCATTTATATGTCATGGCCCCCGGACCCAGGCGGACCGGGCCGGGCCGGCCCCTTTTGACAGCTCTAATTACTTCATAGAAACGCAATAGCTTCAACTACATCTCTATCTATATATATATATATATAAAATGTGAGCCTTTTTTCAAAGTCAAGTATACACGTAGCAGCCTCTAAGCCATTCTTCTCCCATATTGTTTTGGCCATTAATAAATTATTAAATACTATATGATTTTGTAGATTTTTTTTGGCATTATTCCTCAATGTAATAAATTCGTGCTTGGAAAAAATAAATATCTCACAATCAAAGAATATATTTAATGGTTTATAAATCCGTGCTTGGAAAAAACAAATTTTCTACAATCAAAGAATATATTTAATGGTTTATGCTCTAATCAAGGATAAAAAAAAACTTGGTATATTTAATGGTCAAACGACACGTATATAAGAGATAAGGGTCAACTAAATTTCCCACAATTAAAGATCCGTATATTTAATGGTCAAACGAACTTTTGCCCATATATTTAATGTCAAGTATTCTCTAATCAGGTCCGAAAATAAATAAAAAAAATTCAAACAAAAAAATAGTAGTATCCGAAAAAATTAAATAATATTCCTTAGGTTTATGCTTTATTGTTGCATTTAACTATTACCTCTTATTTCAGCATTTTACATCTATAAATAGTATTCCTAAATCCTAATGCTATTTTTTTTCACCGCATCCAAAGTAAACAAACATTCTTATATACAAATTATAATTCTAATGGTTCCTAAATATGATTCAATTGCTTCGTTGAATTCTATGACTTTGGTATGTGAAGGATCTTGCAACCAACAAACTACCATTTTGAAAGGAAATGGTGATGATGGATAAAAATGTAAGTTTTTCTTTTATTATAATTTTATAGTGTTACAAAATTATTATTGCCTTTTAATTTATGACTTTTAGTTTATGTATCCAAACCCATATAGTGTTATAAGTCAGAAAGAAATCGTATAGTGATACAAAATTATTACAAAATTGTTTTTGTACGAGAGAAAATTATTATTGCTTTTTAATTTATGAATTTTCTTTTATTATAATTTTATTGTACAAATTTTAATTTAAACATAAAAATTTAATCATATATAGTTCATAGATATAATATAATATATATATATATATATATATATATATATATATATATATATGGGTTTTGCTAACGTACACCCGGTTATTTTTTAGAAGGAGTGTTTTAGCAAGTTATAACTAAAAATTTGTTAAATACACCTTGAGGTGCATCTTACTAAAACACTCCTTCTAAGATATTGGTGGGTGTAAGTTAGCAACTCCTATAGGCCTTTGCTATCGTACGCCCACTTATTTTTTAGAAGGTGTGCATTAGCAACTGATAACTAAAAAGTAGTTAAATAAACCTTAAGGTGTATGTCGCTAATGCACACCTTCATGAAAAATAGTGGGTGTGCATGAGCAAAACCCTATATATATATATATATATATATATATATATATATATATATTTGTTTTTGTTATATTTTTAATTTTTAATGTTATATTATAATTTGTTGTTTGTTTAGGGTGATCGTATTCACGCAACGGTTCGACGCACCCTGATTTATAAATTTGAGAATGAAATCAAAGAAGGTGAAATCTATGATTTGTCCAACTGTGGCATCGCTGCTAATGTAGGTGAGTATCGAACCACTAGACATAATTTCAAATTGAACTTTCAATATTCTACGGAAGTCAAAGCTGCCGAATGTAATTTCGTGTCGCCACTTCTCTATGTTATTCCTCCTCTGAGTGAGATATTTGCAACTGACTACGACACTAATAATTTAGTGGGTAAAATTATTTCTTTTGTGTGAAATTTTTTTGTTATTAATTTTTTTTTGTTAATAATATTAATCCATATATGTTGTTTACTCTTTTATTTTAGATCTTATGGGTATGCTGACCGGTGTGGGTGTTGAAAAAACCTATGAGCGGAATGATGTGCGGTTGAAGATGGTTATTATTAAACTAGATAACGATTGGTTAGTATTGTAATTTTTTACTAATTTAATTTATAATACTTTTAATAAGTATTTGATAATATAAATAATTGCAGTCTATGATATAGTAAGCATGTATTGTAGGATTTTTTTTTTTAATTTTTTTTAGAAGGAAAGATTTATGTATTCTAAAAACGGTTTATATTAATTTATTAATAAAGATATTTCCTTTGCATCTAATACTACAACTTTTACATACCTTGATCATGTTTTAGTTTCAGATTTATAATTTGCACTTAATTTTGCGGTGGGTGTTGTTTAACGCAAGGATGAGCAAGACAAGAGGTTATTGTATTTGATTCCAATAACATAATATCAATGTTTCATCCATTGATTTTTTTGGAATTAGGCTCGGTGAAGACGAAGCGGAAAGAGGCTAGGTTCCGACAAAGCAATGATTGAGAAGGAAATATGAATCAGGTGTTGGATGACACATGGAAGGGTTAATCGTCGTTTGATGATGATTGGATCCGAAATTGTGAAACGAGAAAGACAAGAGAGGTTATTGGATTTGAGAGGTTATTGCGACAACGTGGAAGCGGGAGGGGTTCTGCTCATTACATAAGGGTGCTGAGAATGTACAACCACTTCCGGAGGAAGTTGCAAGCTCTGTTTCTCCCGTACTTGGTTCTCTTTTCAACTCTTGGAGAGATAGACTAACAGTTGCGAGTGATTCTGCTCCAATAACATAATATCAATGTTTCATCCATTGATTTTATTTTTGACACATGTCAAGCATCTAGGTATATAATTGTAAAATTTGCTAGATAGAAAATTGTAGGGGATATGATTTTTTTTTTTTTTACACAAGGGGATATCACCTACAGTATTAAAAATAATAAATCCCTAAAATAACTCTTTGATATAGTATTTATAATTTTCGATTTTCGATGAATATTGATTAGTTTTGATCACAAAGTGTCATTTTAATTATTTAAATTAT
This sequence comes from Trifolium fragiferum, assembly GCA_954870985.1. Classification (NCBI taxonomy): domain Eukaryota; kingdom Viridiplantae; phylum Streptophyta; class Magnoliopsida; order Fabales; family Fabaceae; genus Trifolium; species Trifolium fragiferum. The sequence goes on from OX940792.1 coordinate 23,915,950, forward strand.
ACAAGATTGTAAATATTTGTTTCGTTATATAAATCATTATCCATAAGCAATAAAAAAATTTAAGTTTGCACACTAAAGTAAATTATATTAAAATAAAATTTTTCTAAGTCAATAAATCAACAAATTAATTTTTTATATAGATAATTTTTCATAAGCAATATCAAAAGTTAAGTTTTCAGTCTAAAGTAAATTATATTTTTTACAAGTCAATAAATTTATAAAACAAAATTCGACAAATGCATTTTTACTCGTGTTTGGCACGGGTCTGGACACTAGTTAATAAAATATAAAAGCATGATTAATATTTGGCTACTCATTCTCGTTAACACGTGAGTTACAATATTTATTTGTCGCGTAACACAAAAAAATAGTATTTGTTTGTGTCATCGCAAATTCATAATCTTAAACTTTTAACATGTGTAAATTTGCATACGATAAAAAAACGTATTTTATTATATATAAAGACAAATTGTGTTTACTATATGATACAATAACTTTAAAGTTAGAGATGGCCTTAAGATATGAAAAGACACATATTTGTGATTATAAATTTCGTTTCTATTTTTCAAGTGGTTTAACAAATTAAAAGTTCTTTTATTTAGTTATTATTGTTTGTCTCTTTTTTGTTTATTTTTTCAATCTATTCTATTGCTACAAATTTCATCATTAAGACGGATGAGTGATATGACCAGAGTTCAAACTCCGAACATCTTTGCCAACTGAACTATTGTGAAAATTGTTTTTTTTGTCTATTGAATGTTTATTATTCTTTGACATCCTCAAGTGTCATTAATTAATTTTACTTCTTTCATTCTCATGTTTACAACATTTAATAATCTTTTTCAAAACCTAAAAAAAAGAACAGAAAACGCAAGTTAGATCTATTCGCAAATAAAGATATGCACCAAAAAAAGATATGCACCAAAAAATTATGGTTGATCTATTCGCAAGTTAGCAGAACAGAAAACGCAAACCGCACAAACGAACACAAACTATAACAAAAAAGAGCGGACTAACGTATGAATGTTAGTTCGAAATAAAATGGAAACTTACCATCCAAGATTTGGAGTTTTACATTATTTTTTTGTGGTCCTACAAGTATCCATGTATAACCGTTTTCTTCGTGGTGTCTGTGCTCCAGAAATAAAAATAGCAATAGATCACCGGATTTTGAGCTCACTATCATTTTTCTCAAAGCCTTCAAAATCACTTCAAAATTCACAGCTTTATTTCTTCTTTCTCTTCTGGGCCGAGAAAAAGGAATGGGGCGGTCGGGAGACCAACTATCTGTTATTACTTGAATGTCTTCTGGGTAGAAACCTTGATTCTTAATCAAGCATTGCTTGAAAAGAACGATATCGTTCACAGTTGCATGTACATAACATACTTCTAAGTCGGGAAGAATGTTGTAGCTAGTTATGCCAACAAATAACCCTTTACGAACAATGAAAGCGGACGTGATGTGTCTAGATAACACATATTTCTTTTGTTACAACATATGCTGTTTAAATACTATAGTATGTTTGAATTAAATATAATGTGACAATCAATCATGCCACCTCGATTGTTGTTTGGTTCTGCAACTGCTCCATTATTGGTATTCACGGCCCAAAAATTGAAGTCAGGCATTGGAAGCAAATTAAACAACTGTGCTCGAATGTTTACTACCCACGGATTCACTTCGGCAACATCAATTTCATGTTGGAAAAGATGGACCATCCTTTGTTTGAACCTTTCACCATAAATATCGCAATGGCCCCTGCCCATACGAAGAAAACGCCAATCCCCAAAAGAACAAATGGGAACTTAGCCACCAGCTTGAGCCATAAATCTCTAAGAAAATACAAAAAGTATTGAATCATTTGTCTTGCTTCTGCTATGATGTTAAAGAACTGATCTTTTGTTTCTTTAAAGGAAGCAAGTAGAAGTACCGCAGCAGAAACCAACCACATAATCCGGATTCCATTTGTCAACATATGTTGTTTAAATACTATAGTATGTTTAGAAATAAGGTGGCAGGATTGGTTGTCACATTTGTAAACGCATTTCACATAATATGAATGATGTTGTTTAAATCATAAGATTATATGTTAAATAGATAAGAGATATAGATCTCACATAATGTGTATAATTTAAACATAATCTATTTTTTTAATGAATAGTTTGCTTTTAGAAAACAACAAATTAAATCACATATAGATATTAAATTAAATATAAAATATTATTAAGTGAAAAACATGTTAAGTGACAAAATGAAGACAAAAATTTGTATTAACGATATGGTTGTGTAGCCATTAGAGACACAAAAAAAATAATATAAAATGAGAACTAAAATATCAATTATTTTAAGTAGAAAAAAAGGTACTTTAACATATTTCCAAGCATACAGTTTAACAATACTGCAAAAAAGAAATGTATAAAGACAATCAATCCTGCCACCTTATTTCTAAACTTTTTGACAAACTATCATTCAAAACCGACTCTTTAAATCAAAACTTGTAAAAAAAAAATTTATTAGATCAAAATCGACTCATATCAAGAAGATTTTCTATATATATATATATATATATATATATATATATATATATATATATATATATATATATGTATATGGAAAATGCTATTTAGTAAGAAAATCTATGGAGAAGAATTGCAAGAATAAATCTTCACCCTTGTTTACATCAACTATGATACCAATACTAATATTGTAGTTGAGAAGGGTGCTAATAGCAATGTTGTATTGGGCCGTATCAAGAGGACCACACACAGGCCAACCTACTTGAATGATTATGTGGAGAAATAGAATCCTAGAATGGATCCTTCTATTCCTTTCCTTTGCTTGTGTCTTATTACTATTTTGTATTATTCACAGTTTGTTGTGAGTAATGAGCTGGCAGGATACTAGATCCTTCCAATCATTAGTAGAATGCAGTATAAGTACAATGAAGGATGTAATTCCAAAGCAATGAATGAAATATTATCTTCTCTAGTATAGCTGTAAGCAGTAGCGTAGATATTTACCCTATCAATTTGGTGCTTTCATTATGGCCGAATCCTCCCAGGGGTCAGCTAACATGGCCGCTATCCTTTCTGATCTCAACGAGAAACTAGATTCCCTTGCTTCCGATGTGGCTACACTCCGTGATACACCACCACCACCACCACCCCCACCTCCTCCCAACACACCCAAACCACATATGAAGTTGGAGGTCCCTCGATTCAACGGATCTAACGCACTCGATTGGATTTTCAAAATCAACCAGTTCTTTGAGTTTCATCAAACTCCCGACCACGAACGTCTCTCCATCGCTTCCTTTTACATGGACGGACCGGCTCTTAGTTGGTTTCAATGGATGTCTCGCAGCGGTATGATTCAGACTTGGCCGGATTTTCGGATGGCGTTAGAAACGCGTTTTGCTCCATCCTTTTACGACGACCCCCGTGGTGCCCTGTTCAAGCTCACTCAACGCGGATCTGTGAACCAATACATCACTGAGTTTGAACGCCTTGCTAATCGTGTGGTTGGCCTTCCACACCACTTCCATCTCAGTTGCTTCATCTATGGCTTAACTCCAGAAATACGCCGGGAGGTTTAATCTTTCCAACCCATCTCTTTACCTCATGCTACTGCTCTGGCAAAAATTCAGGAGGATAAGATTGAAGATCGCCGGAAGTTTTTTAAACAGAACAAAACCCCTTCTGTTTCTTCCTCTACTCCGCCAACCCCATCTCCGTCTTCCTCCCAACAATCTCATACGCCAGCCAAAATCCAGTTTCACAAGCTTTCACCTGAGGAGATGGCCTCCCGCCGGGAGAAGAATCTTTGCTACAATTGTGACGAGACCTTCACAACTCAACACCGCTGCAAAGGTCGTTTGTCCATGTTCGTTGCTGATGACGATTTGGAACAGCCGGACTTAAGTCTTGTCCATGCATCGGATGAGCCTATTCCGGTGCCGGCGCCGGATTTTACACCTCCCACGGATGCTCAGCTCAGCCTTCATCTTATGTCCGGATCTGTTACTCAGAATACATTTCGTGTCTTGGGTACCATAGCCAAGAAACAGGTCACAATTTTGGTCGATAGTGGGAGCACGCAAAATTTCATCCAAGATCGTGTAGCCAAGTTCTTGGGACTTCCGGTCAGCCCAACTGCACACCCTTTCAAGGTTATGGTCGGCAATGGTAGCACCCTTGAACGTACCACACACTGCACCGGCGTCAATTTCGCGATTCAGGGTAACAATTTTGTCTCTGATTTTTTTTGTCCTTCCTTTGGGCGGTGCAGAGGTAGTGTTAGGGGTATCCTAGTTGGTTAGTTTGGGCCCCATTCTTATGGACTACACTACTTTGCTTATGCGTTTTACCCATTTGGGTCGGCCCATAGAATTGAGGGTAGATGCTCCCTTCAAACCAAATGACATCTCCGCCCCTCAAGTCAAACGATGTGTTTCAACTCACTCAGTCTCATTCTTTCTGCACCTCCAACATATTCCCGACCCACCTTCCCATATCCAAGACCCGGTACCAGCAATCCAAACCCTACTCTCCAAATATTGCGACCTATTCAACCCTCCACCGTCACTTCCCCCTCAACGCACCCATGATCATCAGATTCATCTACTTCTGGACGCCCCACCAGTTAACGTCCGACCCTATCGCTACCCCTACTACCAGAAATCCGAGATTGAGAAACAAATTGCTGAGCTACTGCAATCGGGCATGATTCGCCCTAGTTGCAGCCCATTTTCTTCTCCGGTGTTATTTGTTAAGAAGAAAGATGGTACCTGGCGCTGCTCTATCGATTATCGCGCCCTCAATGCTATTACTGTGAAGCACATATTTCCGATGCCAACCATCGATGAATTACTTGATGATTTCGGTCCGGCATCATGGTTTTCAAAACTTCACCTTCGCCAGGGGTTTCACCAAATTCGTATGCATGAAGACGATATCCCCAAGACGGCATTCAGAACTCACCAAGGCCATTATGAGTATCGTGTTATGCCCTTTGGTCTCTGCAATGCCCCTTCCACCTTCCAGGCTGCTATGAATGAGCTTTTTCATCCATTTCTGCGTCGTTTCATTGCGGTTTTCTTCGACGACATTTTGGTATATAGCTCTTCTTTTGATGATCATATTCTGCATCTTGACCAGGTCTTTGGTACTCTCCTCTCTACAGAATTTTACTTGAAACAAGCCAAGTGTTTATTTGTCCAACGACAACTCGAGTATTTAGGCCACATCATTTCTGACCAGGGTGTTTGTGTTGACCCTGCCAAAATCAGTGCTATGGTTCAATGGCCTGTTCCTGGTTCCATCACATCCCTGCGTGGTTTCTTAGGCCTCACTGGTTTCTATCGCAAGTTCATCCGCAATTATGCCGCAATTGCTTCACCACTCAATAAGCTGCTTCGCAAAGATGCTTTTTGTTGGTCTAAGCATGCCCAAGCTGCTTTTGATGCCCTCAAGCAGGCTATGACTCAGGCTCCTATTTTGGCCCCGCCCAATTTCTCTATTCCTTTTATTCTAGAGACGGATGCTTTTGGTACAACCATGGGGGCGATTCTGATGCAGGACAATCATCCCATTGCTTTTTTTAGCAAACCCTTTTGTCCACGATTACTGCGCGCCTCTACCTATGTGCGTGAGCTCCATGCCATCACCACTGCAGTCAAGAAATGGTGGCAATATTTGCTTGGTCACTAGTTTATTATTTACACAGACCATCAGAGTTTGAAACAACTCATTTCGCAGGTCATTCAGACCCCGGAACAGCAGGTTTATCTCTCCAAACTCATGGGTTTTGATTTTTCCATTCAATACAAAACCGGCAAAACAAATGTGGTTGCCGATGCCTTGTCGATAATCACCACGGACAGCTCTTGCCTACTACTTACTGTACCTAGTCCAGTTTTTCTAAATGAATTGCGTGCTCAACTGTCTATTGATCCTGCGTTTCAAACATTAGTGGAAGAATTTCACAATTTCACAATTGGAAGAATTTCACAATTCACCCATTAGTGGTCATATGGGGACTGGCAAGACTTTACATCGCCTCCAAACTCATTTCTTTTGGTAAGGCATGCGCCAAGATGTTCGTACTTATGTGGCTCAATGTATTGTGTGTCAAGCCACTAAGTATGAAACTAAGAAGCCGACAGCCCTTCTCCAACCTTTGCCAATACCTTCAAGCGTATGGGAAGATCTTTCACTTGATTTTATAATTGGACTACCACCTTCACATGGCAATACTGCCATCCTTGTCGTGGTTGATCGTTTCTCTAAGGCAGCCCACTTTGGTGCTCTACCAACCTCATACACAGCTTATAAAGTGGCGCAATTGTTTCTCGACATGATCTGTAAGCACCATGGTATACCACGCAGTTTGGTTTCTGACAGAGACCCTATTTTTATTAGCAAGTTTTGGCGCGAGTTGTTCAAATTATCCGGCACCAAACTGCGCATGAGTACATCCTACCATCCGGAGACTGACGGTCAAACAGAGGTATTGAACCGCTCTTTGGAACAATATTTGAGGGCCTTTGTTCATCACAAACCCTCCTTATGGTACAATTTTCTTTCCTTAGCTGAATGGTCTTACAACACTAGTAAACACTCAACTACTGGTCATTCTCCATTTCACATCGTGTATGGCAAGGACCCAGTCTCTATCCCACAATACTTGCTTGGTTCATCACCCATTGAGGCTGTAGATTCTCTACTTGCCACACGCCAAGAGCTGTTACAGGCATTGCATCGTAAGTTACGCAAAGTGCAAATTGCCATGAAAGCCATTGCTGATAAAAAGCGACGTTTTGTTGAGTTCACTGTTGGTGATTTTGTTTACCTTAAGCTTCGTCCCTATCGTCAGCAATCACTCACCAGAGAAAGCTATACCAAGCTGTCTAAGCGTTTCTTCGGGCCTTACAAGATCTTGGAGCGTATTGGCCCAATCGCTTACAAATTGGATTTACCTCTTGGCTCTAAGCTTCATCCAATTTTTCACTGTTCTCTGCTCAAGCTGCATCAAGGACCGGTCCCTCTTGCCGCCCCTGACTTGCCTCCTACTATCATTGATCATCATCCCATCATTGAGCCCTTGACTATTGTGGATTCTAAGCTTGACAATTCCACTACCCCACCCACTCGTTTGGTTCTAGTACATTGGTTGGGCCTTCCTCCTGAAGAAACTAGCTGGGAGAATTGGATTGAATTACAGACCACCTATCACCTTGAGGACAAGGTGATTCTCCCAGGGGAAGGTATTGATACCAATACTAATACTGTAGCTGAGAAGGGTGCTAATAGCAATGTTGTATTGGGACGTATCAAGGGGACCACACAGAGGCCAGCCTACTTGAATGATTATGTGGAGAAATAGAATCCTAGAATGGATCCTTCTATTCCTTTCCTTTGCTTTTGTCTTATTACTATTTCATATTATTCAAAGTTTGTTGTGAGTAATGAGCTGACATCATACTAGATCCTTCCAATCATTAGTAGAATGCAGTATAAGTACAATGAAGGATGGAATTCCAAAGCAATGAATGAAATATTATCTTCTCTAGTATAGCTGTTAGCAGTAGCGTAGATACCTCCCATGATTTCCACTAAAAGAGGAGATTAAAATTACATCATCCTATAAGATAATGCCATGTGTTATTCTTGTATTTCTTCTCTAAAATAATTCTTACTAAATAGCAATACTATATATATATATATATTGATTAATGTTATTTAGTAAGAAATATTTGCACAAAAAAGAGAAGAATCTACAAAATAAGGAATTTTGACCAATCAAAAATTGACTTGAGAGAGTGATTATAATTTGACCAATGAAAAATTGACATATAAAATACTTTTCTTTCTTACATTAAAAAATTCTTACTATATAGCATTTTATATATTTTTTTAATAATAAAAAAAGGGAAATGTTTGTTTGTAAGAATCTAGCTAGCAAGAGAAAAATGAATCACGGCCCTACAATTCCATAACCAACCTCCTCATGATTTCCTCTAACTTCCTATTTTATAGCAATTTTAATTTTTTAAAAATAAAATAGTACATTTCTTCTCTTTCTTGTACTTTTTTATCGTAACATATAGCATTGCTCATAAAAAAATCGTAATAAAATTTAATATAGAATGTTTCTATCATTACCAAATTAATAACTTGTAAAAAAATCTATACATATTTTTTTAGTTGAAACTGCATATAATTAGTTACCAAAAGCAAACGCAACAATACCAATTTTATGTCAATTATTGTTCTCCAATTCAATTGGATTTTTCTTCTCCCACATGTTTTTCATTTTGATCACGTTCAGGTGCTTCTTCTAAGATCAGTTCAATAAGGTGTACCTGCATCCTCGATAGCAAGATCAATAACACATAAATTTTGCACCCTTCACATCTCAGCCGAAAGTTACCTCTCTATCTTCATCTCTCGACTTTGTCTCTTGACAGTCGTGACCTTCATTTGTCTTCATCATTCCCTTAATTTCTTCCTTTGTTTTTCCCTTCATCTACACATGTCATGCTATTTTTGCAAAATGTATGGTTCATGTGGGGTGATACCCCGAAATGTACCATTTTTACATGAAATCACAAATTTTATATGTAGTCGTAAACTTTGCCTGGTTTTATTAACACCATAAATAGGTTCCATTGCGAAGAAAATAAAAGGAAAGGAACATTCAAGAAGTATATAAAAAAAAAATGTACATATTAGGACTAAGTTGATAAAAAAATAAGTAATGATCTTGAATTAAATAGTTGATTTAAACGGAAGTACATAGAAAAATAATACCATAGAAATTCTGAAAAAAGGAAATGGATATGAAGATAATTTTTGCATAATAGATGTTTTAGAATGTTACATGGTAGAGTGTGATAAAAAATATTTATTTGATTTTCGTTCTACACTATTATGAGATTTTTTCTCCCATCTTCATCGCTAAGACTATATAGGAAACCTATAAATATAAAATAATTATAAATTCTATTATATTTCAAATAAATATATGTCAATCTATGTTGACTGTTGATTCTATTTTCAAATGAAAATATGTTCTAATTTTTCATGTCCTTGGAGATTTTTTTGGAGCATGGCTTTCGATAAAATTAAAATATACAATGTGTAACAGTCCAAGTTTCTTCTCTTATATAGTGCGCAGCCCGACATTGTACCTCATGATCTTCTCTACTCCCCTCTCTATAGAGTTTTTGAGTTACGTGAGAATCGAACCATGTTCCTTGGGATTCAAGTACATGTTCAATCAATTCCCCCGTGTACTCACATTGATAAATTAACATCCTTAAAAAAGTTGACCGAAGGTTTATGGAAAGTTTAAAATTGAAATTATAAAAAACATTGCATTAGATTTTTGGTTTCCCATGTATTTCATCAGTTTGAAGTAATTCTAATGAAAATGCGTTGAACATAAAATGAGAATAACTCCCGCAGTCAGAATACAAATATTAATTGGTCAGAATTTCTGTATCGTTCCAATTTGGGGACATCCGATAAAAGTGCGGTGAAAAGTGCACCATATTTTTCATTCTACACCACTAAAAGATCTCTCTCTCTCTCTCTCTCTCTCTCTCTCTCTCTCTCTCTCTTCTCTCTCTCTCTCTCTCTCTCTCTCTCTCTCTCTCTCTCTTTCTCTCTCTCAAAGTGCGGTGAAAAGTGTATCAAAGTGCCGCATGGTTACTCATCAAATGTCAAGAGGCTTGTTTCAGTGACAGATCTCAAATTAATCGGCTTAAAATCTCATGATTGTCATCTCTTGATGCAACAACTACTATCCGTGGCTATTCGTGGAATCTTGCCTGACAAGGTCAGGAAAACTATAACTAAGTTGTGCTTATTCTTTAATGCAATATGTTGTAAAGCCATTAATCCATTGAAGTTAGACGAGCTGGAAGACGAGGCTGCAGTTATCTTGTGTCAACTGCAGTTGATAACATGATGCTCTCTAGAAAATAAAGTGCGGTGAAAAGTGTATCAAAGTGCCGCATGGTTACTCATCAAATGTCAAGAGGCTTGTTTCAATGACAGAACTCAAATTAATCGGCTTAAAATCTCATGATTGTCATCTCTTGATGCAACAACTACTACCCGTGGCTATTCGTGGAATCTTGCCTGACAAGGTCAGGAAAACTATAACTAAGTTGTGCTTATTCTTTAATGCAATATGTTGTAAAGCCATTGATCCATTGAAGTTAGACGAGCTGGAAGACGAGGCTGCAGTTATCTTGTGTCAACTGCAGTTGATAACATGATGCTCTCTAGAAAATAAAAAATCCATGTTTTATTTTTGTAGTCACCTAATTAAGAGATTGTTCAGCCTTAATAGAAAAATCTCTATTATGTATTTCCACGGAGCTTTCTCGTGCATTCTCAAGAAAAATTGCTTATGTGGCGTTTAATTAGAGCTAAATTGAGTGTAAAAAAATTAGAGTTAAATTGCTTAGGTGACATTCAATTAAAGCTTATATTTTTTTGGATCTTCTCTAACGGATTATTATAAAAAAAAAAAATTGTTTGATAGATACAACTAAACTAGATTGTCTCTTTTTCTCTTTTTTTTTTATTGAGTTTTATTTTCCCCATTTAATTAGAGAACTTCTATCACATTTTCTTATTGTACAAACTTATATACTTTTTATATAAACTCTTTTTTTTTTTTTAGAATCTTCGTTATTATTATTTTATTTTTTAGAAACTTTTTTTTTTGCGGGGATTGATATTTTTTTTATTTTAAAAACTATAATATTATATTTTAATATTATTGCGTTGGTAAAATTCAATTAAAGCTTTTCTAGTATTTTTTTTTGGTAGAAACTCAAATATTTTATTTTAATTATTAATATATATTATAGTTTTAATGACGACAAACTTATTTAATCCATGATTACATATTATATACTTAATATATAAAAACTAAGTAAACAATTCGACAAAAATTTGATTGGATATGTATCTATTATCCAATCATTCAATTAAATGTTATATTTCTATGTTGATTTGTTTTAAAATAAATTTAAATCATATTTCATATTTTTTTATGGGATCACTCATTTGACTATTAAAATTATACCTTGACTATTAAATAGGAAACAAAGAGCACTTCTCACTACACTATTAAAATTATACCTTGACTATTTATCTCTAAATTTTATCTAGCACGACGAAAAGTGATCCCCATGATAAAAAGTGTTCGTAGATGATAGAGAGAACTAAGTGCGAGAATTTATTTATTTTTGAACAAGAATGCGAGCATTTTATTGATATTCTTAAAAAATAATAAAAAATTTACAACTATTTTTTGTTCATGTAGCAGCCATAGAGTCCTGTAACGGACAGATAAGACAGCTAGAATGAGAGAGAGAGAGAGAGAGAGAGAGAGAGAGAGAGTCTCAGTGGTATAGAATGAAAAATGGGTAGCAATCCTCACCCCATTATTAAAACAGATACATTGAATAATGAAAATTTGAATTTCAATCGCGTATCCATAATTTTATATTTTATAATGGGGATCACTTATTTTAAATTGGGTAAATAGGTCTTTACCCCCTGCAAAATAGGCGAGTTTTGCGTTTGCCCCCTGTAAAAAAAAATTGTAGGAATACCCCCTTGCAATTTTCAAAATTTTTTTTGGTAGTGTATTTTTCCCCCCTGCCGATTTTTTTTTCCAACATAGGGGGTTAAAATACACTACCAAAAAAATTTTAAACATTGCAAGAGGGTATTCCTACAAATTTTTTACATGGCAAATGCAAAATTCATATATTTTGCAGGGGAGTAAAAACCTATTTACCCTTTTAAAATTTATCTAGCACGATAGAATTGATTAAGATGAAAAGTTAATGTATGTGATAGTGATAACAGAGCACGAGAATTTTATTAATATTCATTAGAAAATTATATATATATATATATATATATAGAGAGAGAGAGAGAGAGAGAGAGAGAGAGAGAGAGAGAGAGATCGTGTGATGTTAAAGTAAGTATAAGTATCACGGGGACAAACGGTATTTGTAATTTATCCAAGCTTTTATATATTTTGAAATGTTTTTTGTTTATATATTATATTTTGAAGATAGCCAATTTGAGTGTGTTTGAGATAGAGAGAGAGAGAGAGAGAGAGAGAGAGAGAGAGAGAGAGAGAGAGAGAGAGAGAGAGAGAAGAGAGAGATCATGTGATGTTAAAGTAAGTATAAGTAGCACGAGGACAAACGGTATTTGTAATTTATTCAAGCTTTTATATATTTTGAATTTTTTTTTGTTTATATATTATATTTTGAAGATAGCCAATATGAGTGTGTTTGAGAGAGAGAGAGAGAGAGATCATGTGATGTTAAAGTAAATATAAGTAGCATGGGGACAAACGGTATTTTTAATTTATCCAAGCTTTTATATATTTTGAAATGTTTTTTGTTTATATATTATATTTTGAAGATAGCCAATTTGAGTGTGTCTGAGAGAGAGAGAGAGAGAGAGAGATATCATGTGATGTTAAAGTAAGTATAAGTAGCACGGGGACAAACAGTATTTGTAATTTATCCAAACTTTTATATATTTTGAAATGTTTTTTGTTTATGAGGAGTGCTAGGAACCTTTTTTTTTTTTTTACCACAACCTTTTTTATTATTATTATTTATTTATTTATAGGTTAATACGGTTCATCTTCTTCTCAATGCTTCAAACCTTCCAACAAAATTGACCCACCATTAAAATTCACCAACATCAAGGCTAGAGTATTAGAGGGCTTCTCTTGGGTCATCTCTTAGGGTTGGGGTAACCATTGTAACACCTTGAAAACACTTATCATTGAAATCTCTTGGTCACGGGAAGAGATTTGAGAAAATGGTAGAAATTAGGGATTCACTAATTTCTTGTAACTCTTGTGTAATTCTCATTGTAATCAAGAAGGAAGAAGTTTGATAAGGGAAAAAGAGTTGTTTCCCCCATAGTAGGTTCATTAATACCGAACTGGGTAAACAAATTTGATTTGTGTTCTTTATTGCTTTTCATAGTTTTAGCTTTTGGTTGATTATTATTGTTTGGATCATTGTTGTTGTCTGGTTGCTTTATTTGTTTTGCCTCACACTAGTTAAGGGATTTATTGGTGTGGTTCATCGAATTAACAACAATTGGCGCCCACCGTAGGGCAAAGGGTAAATCGAATTAAGGCACCATGGGTGACATTTTTCGAAAACAATTGTTGAATTGTGGAAAGTGAAGATGGAAGCAATAATAATGTTCGGGATGATGTATAAAACGTGGAGTGTTTTTATCTGGTGCCTCGAAGATGAAAAACTAATGGATATTGCGAAGAACATCAGCTTGGAGAGGCGGTGGTAAGAATACTCATATCAGTCTGGAGAGGCGGTGGTAAGAATACCCATATCGGCCTGGAGAGGTGGTGGAATAATACTCGGGTTACGTCTGAAACAACAACTTTATTATGGGATGTGAAGACGCTGGTGGAAGTGTAGAATCAGTGGAGCTTTGAGTCATGGACTTTGGATGCTCCTATCACATATGTTCCTGAACTGTAATGCAAAGATAGTTGGTTCTACTATTGATTATGCATTTGTTACTAGTGGTGATTCTCATAGGGTTGAGTTGTGGGACTTCGGTTGGTGCTTATTAGTGACATGAGCTTAGTCGGATTAGTGAACAAGGTTTACTAGGTGTTGAAATTGAACTGGAATTGTTTGATACTAACAATGACATGAAGTATGTTTCAGAGTAGTTGAATGGTTTTGCAAATTGCAAGGTGGGGTTCATGGGGAAGTACTGGGTTTGAGACTTTGGTGGAGAAATCTCGGTTTGAGGTGGAGTTTTCGATAGTGTGACTAGAAGAAGAGAAACAACACTAGCTCTTGGCTATCAATTAGGAAATAGGGCGGAGAGTGGCAGTGTTGCACCAAAGGGGTATGATACGGCAACGAAGACTTTGTGGGTGATGTTCCGATTGTGGCTGAAGAAGTGCAAAACAAGTTGAAGAACTTCAGGGAGGCAATTGGAAGCAACAATGATCAGACTTGGAAACTTGTAGGGTAAAACAATGATCACACAAGTAAAGTACGATGTTGCAGCTTATGGAACTTACCTAAAATTCCAAGATTAAGTTTAGAGGCAAACAATTCTTCAGGGGAACGGACATGAACAATCCGGCGGCTGAAGAGCTTACGGTGGAGCTTGTAGAGTTGTCCTAAAATTCCAAGGACAATTGAAGGCAAGCATTTCTTCGAGAGTACAGAGCGATTCACTCCGAGGTTCGAAAAGGGTGTGGTGTAAGCACAATGGTTGGTGGAAAGTTGGCATCACCATTGTTTTAAAGGTAAGGTGGAGATTGTTGGATATTGCCTTGAAAACTCATGGACCGAGGAGCAGGTTTCGCCTCAGGTCGGGGCGTCGTGCGTCACCCCCCTGGGGTCGTGCGCCAGCTCGAGATTGGAAGAGGGGTTGAAGTCTCAAATTGTGGCGCCGTGCGCCACCTCTGGGCGCTGTGCGCGGGCGCAATGTATTAAAGCGCGTGTTCTGTTTTTGCAACAGAGAGAGAAAAGAGAGAGGAAAAATTAGGGTTTTCAATGGGGCTTTCCCCAACATCAAAGCTAGAGTGTTAGAGGGCTTCTCTTGGGTCATCTCTAGTGTTGGGGTAACCATTGTAACACCTTGGAAACACTTATTATTGAAATCTCTTAGTAACATGAAGATATTTGAGAAAAGGGTAGAACTTAGGGATTCACTAATTTCTTGTAACTCTTGTGTAAATCTCATTGTAATCAAGAAGGAAGAAGTTTGATAAGAAAAGGAGGACTCTCTCCCCCAGAGTAGATTCATTAACACCGAACTGGGTAAACAAATATAATTTGTCTTCTTTATTGCTTTTCATAGTTTTAGCTTTTGGTTGATTATTATTGTTTGAACCATTGTTGTTGTTTGATTGCTTTATTTGTTTGGCCTCACACTAGTTAAAGGATTTATTGGTGTGGATCATCGAATTCACAACCGATACCAATTAGAGTATGTTAGATGAAGAAAAAAAAAAAATCATCTCAACACCTTTAACAAATATTTATCGAATAGTCTCACCACTAATGAAAGTAAATTTCCTACAATTACAGTAGGATATTATAACGAATGTGGGTCATCCAATCTATGATGAGTGATTGAGATCGTTTTGTTTATACAACTTTATTTAAAATCTAAACCATCCGGTTTTAAATCTAACAACCAAAATCTATTAATACCTAATACTTATTTTACTATAGTGATTAATCTGGATCCCACCATTAACTACACATCATTTTAATGAATAAATACCCATTAAAATTAACGACCATATTAAAAATCCTCTAATTAACTCACTTGTATATAAGTAAGTCTATGAACTATAGAGTTCTATGTATCTTACATTTTTTCTGTAAAGATGTTTCTTTCTATTATAAGAATCAATATTTGTAAACCGTCCTCAACTATCTCATACATACAAAATCTTTGAATACATCTATGATTATTGTATGTATATACGATTCCTTCATGTGTCTCTATGTCTAAAGCGGTTCCATGATTATATATATGCTTTATATATATATATATATATATACTGACAACATTTCATGTACCAAATATTCATTTGAAATCAAATTGAAAGATGTGAGTATGACATATTGATTACCATAATCTGTGCAAAATTTCGGCCAGAAATAAATACATATGCTGCTACATAAACAAACATCCATGATCCATCATATCCTACATGTGATAGAACTAATTTAAGGATAAACTAGAATGAACTCATCATATCTACAAAAATAGCTGTCAAATATTTTGAATTATAGTTTTAGTTTTTCAACATCTTACCAATTAAATCACATCAACATCAATTAACACAAGTGTGACACTTGTGCTTTTGTTATGATATAGATTTCGTAAATTTGAGTCAGCATTTTTGGCCATGACTTTAAGATTAGTACAAAAGTCCTATAAAACTTTTTTGTTCATTTTTAGTAAAAGATCTTTATTGTATGGAAAATGACATTATGACTTTGGAAATTCAAACTTTATATGAATGCTTATAATGTAGCCATCTGTTATAACTTATAAGATACTTTGTTTTTGTATTATCTTTAGATTATGGTTGAGATTTACCCTTCTGTAGTACAAAGACTGTTTATAGTAAAGTTAATGTTTTGAAAATGACTTAGTGGAACACGTTTGTATATATGATATCATGGAATAATGACAAAATTGTAGATTCAATCTATGTTATGTGCTGGACAGTTTTGATAGCAGAAAGTATTGAAAAAATATGCCAAGATTTTGATTAGAAAGTCAGCTTGTCTAGCTTGATTTAGAACTATAATTGTTTTTTGTTTGACCATACTCTATAGACTATCTCACATGCAATGTGTTTTAAGACTATTGAGATGTTTGGTTGAACTTTCTTATGACATAATTTTGTGCAAATGTTTGAAAAGAGCTTATTTTATGTGTTAGAATTAGTGCATGTTTGGATACAAGAGAGTTTTGTGAGAATTGTGCTAATATGATTTCAGTATACATACTGTGATATCAAACATGCACGTAGGTTGCGAGAGTTATACAATTTTACATGTTGGTTAGTATTAGTTGCAAGTTAGTAAGATTTGTTAGCTTAGCTAGCTGGGATTACTTTATAAGTACGTGTATAAAATAGTTGAACAACATAGACTACCCACATAATTTAACAACATAATTTCAATGAGCTTTTGTATATAGTTGTCTAGTAACTCTTAGCGGACGATGAGTCAAAAGCTCTTGTTCAAGCAGTTCAATTCAATTGAATTGTGTACTTACGACCGTGGAATGCTTCTTATATGTTCGTAAAATAAGAACTCCGGTACTTGATGAAGAACTTAATGGAACTAAATAAAAATTCTCTTTATTATTGGAGTCTAGCACTAGTGGTTGGTGTGCAGTATGTGTGAATGTTCTAATATATCTTAAGAGTATGTTCATAAGTTGTGGTGTGGACCGCGGAACTAGTTGGGTATTTAAGATGTGTTTCTCAAGAGTGCTCTTTCTCACGCTCTTAGTTTTGGTGGTCTACAAGTTCGTTTCTTGAAGATTAAAAACAATTTTAAAGTCATTTGGTTGGCGACAATTTAAATGATTTGAAAAGTTAGAAATAAGTTGGTTTTTAATCACAAAACATTAAAGTAGATTAAGGGAGTCATAATATCAAGCTTCAGGTGTGGTGATGGTTTAAAGTGAAATTCAAAATCTTCAATTATAGTTTTTATATGTGGGATACAAACTCCTTAATTTGTTTGGAGGCTACGCGATGTGTTGCCATATTCGGTTGGTAGCTTGTAGTTTGTGTTTCTTTTAGTAATTTGATTTTTGTTTAACCTCTTCATTTTATACACCTTGTGTTAATGTTGAGTATTCTTTTTTATGTTATTATTATTTAGTTCTTTTCTAGAATAAGAAAAATGGAAAGTAGTTGCCAACTTTGCCATCTTTGTAAGATTTTCATTCTTCATTATTTTCAGATATTTTTCAAAACTAAATTAAATAAGTAGTTCAACAAAAGCAGCTTATCAATGAAAGAATTGTAATGTCCCACCTTCACTTTTTTTCTCTTGAGTTGCAACATTCATGTGGATACAAAGCTAGTTACTTCAATACATATATTTAATTCAATCTTTTAAGGACTTTTCCTCAATATATTGAAAAATAAAACAAAACTATGAACCAAAAAAATTAAACAAAAAAGAGCTTATGAACACTGCTATCTCTAGCTATTTAACATCTGTACACTTGACTTCTTGTTTGTGCAATAATCTCAAAAGTCAAAATTGTCCCTTTGGGTGTCTCTTGGCCAAAATTTATAGGGAATAACATTCGAGTCCCTTTGTTTATGTATTTGCAAAATGGTATCTTCACCATTTTCCTCTTCAAAGTTTAATCAAATATACTTTTGAAACCATTCTTTCCATATTTAGAAAGTTGCTTCCATGCTATATTTGGCAAGCCTCCACCTTTTTGTTTGGTTCATTTTATTTTCTTTCTATTTCTTGGAATATAAGTTGATTGGTAAACCATTTTGTGGAAGAGCAAAAGGGCCATATTGAATTCCATTCTTTTCACCGACCACTGACCATCTACACAAAAAAAGAATAGCAGCCACATTTAGAATCGTTATATATTAAATAATTATAACATGCATTAGGCTAAAAAAGAATGCAATGAGTAATAATGAAATTTGATTTTGTGTAAGCAAAGTTAACTATAACTTGCAATTTAAGTCGTTGATTAGGATCGAACATTTGAGATTCAAAATTCTCAAGTCAACTAATCTTGATTCAACGACTTAGATACACTAAATGCATATTTAAAATCACAATAAGTTTTATAATATCACAATGACATCGTGACTTTATTGAATCTTTAAACTTTTTAAAAATCACGATAGCAAACTGTGATTCTGTAAGTTCACTATTAGTTCAAACATGCATTATGTCTATCTATATGATCGTACAAAATTAGGGCGGCATAAAATGGAGATATATTAATAGTAATTCAGATTACCAACCTGTACTTTGTGGTTAGATGATGTACAAGAACCAAAATCTCTAACTTTGCTAATTCATTGCCAGGACAAGCATGAATCCCATTTCCAAATGGCATGAAAGTATTAGGTTTTGGAGCAACCTGCCAAAAATAGTTAACAAGAATCTATTAAGGTGTGGACTTTTGAAATAAAGGACAAAGAAAAAAATGCAGGAATTAGGGAAATGCACAAGTTATATGTAATAATTACCTCAAATCTTGAAGGATCAAATTTTTCTGGCTCTTTGAAATTTTCTGGACTATGATGTATGTTTCTGAAAAGTGGCAATACTTTCCATCCTTTTGGTATAAGATATCCTGAAAAAAAAAAAATCCGCAACACAAAATCTATCAGTACAAATAGCAAAAAGCGAGTTAAATAAAATGAAAAATAAATTTCGTCTGATCTTAAATATA
The DNA here is from genome assembly GCA_954870985.1 of Trifolium fragiferum. Taxonomy (NCBI): domain Eukaryota; kingdom Viridiplantae; phylum Streptophyta; class Magnoliopsida; order Fabales; family Fabaceae; genus Trifolium; species Trifolium fragiferum. The sequence goes on from OX940792.1 coordinate 23,934,982, forward strand.
AACAAAAAATATATGCATCTGACTAAATTTAAATCAAATACATATACATTTTTTTACTTATATTTAAGGTTGTTGGAAATACCGTATAAGATTTGATAATTACCTTGATATTCAACATCTTCTGTTGCTTCTCTAAAAGTAAAAGACAAAATTGATGCTACTCTTAGAGTCTCTTGTATGACCCTTGAAGTTATTGGCATATTTTTTGTGTCTTCCCATTTTAGACCAATTTCTTCACCACTTTCTTGTTTTTCCTTTATTATAGACATTTGTTCTTCCTGCAAAAGTCACAAAACTTATAAGCTAAAATGACAAACAAACCAAGGTACATGCCAAATTTTCCATATATTTTGTAGTTTTTCTAAAATTGACAAAATTGCATTATTATTTCTTTTTGTCTCTTGATAAGGAACTAATAAAAGACTAAAATACCCTATTAATTTTTATAAAAAGTAGAACTAAAAATCAAATTTTGCCAATGATTAGAAGATAACAGGTAGGACCCAAATTAGATACTTACTGTGACTGATTCAAGGACACTAGGATTTTCACCAAGGTACTTAACAATCCACGTCAGCACACTAGCTGTTGTATCTCTAGCAGCAAAAATAACACCAATGATATTATCTGATATTTGTTCATCACTTAGTCCTGCTTTTTCATCCATGAATGAAGCTAATAAATCATTGTATTCTTGCTTTTTGCACCTCCTTGTTGAGATTATTTGTTCCAAGATCTGTGCAAGCTCTTTTCTTGCTTTCATAGCTTTGTTGAAAAGTGTTCCTGGAAGATTTATTGGCATTGAATTGTACCCTTTTTCAAGTGTGTAGTAACATCTTTTTAGATCTTCTCTGTATAGAATTTCATCTTTTCCAAAAATTGATAGAAGTGCTACGTTGAAGGTGAACTGAAAAAGTTGAAAAAACAACAAATTAATAAAAACCCATTATTTATTTGGTTAAAAAAAATTGAATTGTATAATAAAAATTAAATTTTTATATTTTTTCTTTAGAGAAAACATATGAATTTAGTTTCCTCTGTTTTGCTCTGTTTTTACTCTGTTTTTTTGCTCTGTTTTTGAGTACTTACTGTTTTCATTTCAAGATAAGTGGTGATTAAATTTCCCTCCCATGATTTGAGACAACTTTGAGCAATGGATTCAATGTCAGGAACAATGCTTTTGATGGCTTCAGGCATGAAAGTACGAAGAACAAGTCTTCTAAGGTTAGCATGGTAATTTCCTTGATGAAAGAAAATTGCTTGTTTTCCTAACATCCTTTCTTTGCTAGCTGGAAATGTTGGTTTGAAAAGTTGAGCTTTGTTTAACACAAATTTTGCTGCTTCTGGACTTGAAATCATCACACATGGACAACCCAAAATGTGAGACTTGAACATAGAACCATACCTAAATTCCAAAAAGAAATTCAACAAGAACAATTAGTCCAAGTTCCACCAAATAGTACATATGCATATGCTATTTAATGCAAGTGAATTTTGTCTCGTAATTACAACTTAGATGATTAAAATTTGTAGAGACATTTGATATACTGGGGTGCGGATTGAACCCCGCAATTCCCATTTCTTAGTACTTAGTATGCAATTTTGTCTCGTAATTACAACTTAGATGATTAAAATTTGCAGGGACATTTGATATGCTGGGGTGCAGGATCGAACCCCGCAATTCCCATTTCTTAGTACTTAGTATGTATGAGTTTTGCCGCTGGACGGTTTGAAACCATAAAAAGAAGATTGAAATTGAACCTTTTGATTTTGTTGGCAAAGAAAAGACTAGGATCTTGAGAATACATTTGAAAAGTTTCTCCTATGTAAGGGTAACCCATAGAGCCAGGAGGGAGTGGCAATTGTTTTCCATTTTTGGAAGGAAATAAGAAAGATTTGATTAGTGATTTGAACAGAACAATGAAGAGAAAAGAAGCAAAATACCAAAAGATAGTAGTAATTTCCATGTTTAGTGTATGAGTAGAGAGGTTTTGGTTATAGATGAAAATATATCATATGAATGAAAGAGAGGAATAAGGTGAGTGAGAAAAAGAATGAAGATTTGAGGTATTTATAGGATTTAAGAAAGAAAAATAAGTAAAAGAAAAATTAAAATAATAAAATAGTGAAAAGACATGAAGTAGGAAGAGGGTAAGAAGGAGAGAAAAGTTTTTTTTGTAGCTACTAGCAACCAGCTCGATTTCCACTCTCTCTACAGCTCATTTATGATTTATGATTATGGATTAAATTAAGTGCAATTTGAACAAGTAAAGAGACAAATACAATTTTTCTAAAAAAATGGAGACAAATATTGGAAAATAATAGAAACACTAAGCACGTGTCTCAACAGCGTGTCATTATTATTATACGGATAATACAATATACAGTACACATATGTATAGTACATACAAGTTCCTTATTACGGATGTTTCTGTTTTTTGTGTGGGGAAGACGTGTACAGTTGCAGTTAAGACAGAAACTAAGAATTGGGCCCGTTTGGATGCTGCATAAATATTTACTATACTTATAGGTAAGCAAAAATATTTAAACCGACCGAACTCATTCTAATGAAGATTAAGTTTGATGTATTTGACAGATTTATATGGATTTTTGGGTGACAATTGACAAAGAAACGACAAAAATGGTTATACATTGTCAAATTCAATTTTGAAAATTTAAATATATTTCATTAATCGAATCCGGATCACGGTGTTTTTTTTTTGTCTTATTTTAAGTATCGAAACATTGTTTCTTTTAAAAAAAATTGCAAGTTATTTCACACAAAGACATATGATAGACTGTATTATTGTAAAGTTAAATTATATTTTTGTCATATTATTGGTTTAGTATTTGGATGGTGTTCATGACAAATTTACTTAAAGTGCAAATATTTTATATTTTTTCTTTAACAGTGTGCAAACCTGAATAAACCGAACTGACCAGGTATATGACTCATATAAATCGACAACTGACAAAATCAAATTTGAAACGGTTGGAGATGCGCCAAAATTTATACACTTCTTTTGCTCAAATGAGCCATTTTGAGTCTGAATCCAATTAAACTTGCTTGATATTCTATCCTACTAATATTTATGAAAAAATCTTATGACATGTCTCTAAATTTTTACAATAGTTTATAAAAACATCTTATAAATTGTTTGATTTGTAACTACAGTCTTAAGAGAAGGAAGAAAATTGGTTTTGATGATAGATAGATTGTAATTTTAATATGTCAATCGGTAAAAAGGTTATAATATAATAGAGTCGTAGTTCGAATATATGAAATTTCATATTTATTACTGACCACTTAAGTATTCGTAAAAAATTTCCCAAATCATATGATTTATATGTATTAATGAAAAAAAAAAATCACTATAATGTAATTGGAAGACACGTGAATATAAAAAAAAAATAGTTCTATTAAAAAAGAGATAGTTAAAAAGAAAAAGATATATATATATATATATGACGAAAGGGTTTGGGTCCCACTAATTTTTAATGTGTCTATCTCTCTCCAAATAGAAAATAAATGGAAGGATAACAAATGGAACAAATTCAAACTCTTGACGAAAACAATTAGCAACAAACAAACAACACCTTAATATAGACATTGACCAAACTTGAAAGTTGAAACAGACTAGAACTTATAGAAACAAAACCTTTTAAGTTTTAATGCCAGTTTGAGATTGAGTCTGACCCAACTTGTCACAAGAAAGTAGGAGCAACTCATTTAAGGACATAAAAATTGGAATTGGCAAGATCCACTTGCTATTTAAAATAAAAAGAAAGAATATTAATTTTCTATTTTAATGTTTTTAAAGAAATTTTTTGATGTTAATGTTATATATATATATATATATATATATATATATATATATATATATATATATATATATATATGGATTAAATATGTTTTTAGTTCCTCTAAATATACTATAAATTTTATTTTTACTCTTTCTAAAAATTTCCTTCGAACTTTTATCCCGATAAATTTTCAATTTTAGTTCTGTTTTTTTTTTAAAAAAAAAAGTTCACGTATTATGCTTTAAATCATTTTTTTAAAAAAATAATTTCATTTATTAAGGCCTTAAAATATCATTAGTTTAATTATTTAACTATTTAATTCTTAATTTGAAGTTATAATAAATTAATAAAAATTAAAGAATAAATAGTTAAAATATTAAACTAATTATATTTTATGTTCTTAATAATGATATTTTTTTAAAAAAAACATTTAGAACGTGATTCGCGAATTTTTTTTTAAAAAAGGACTAAAATAGAAAACTAAAAATTTAGAGGAATTAAAATTCAAAATCCAAAATTTTTATAAAAACTAAAAATGAAATTTTCCAAAATTATTCAATCAATCGGTCAAACTAGTCTAGTCTATTTATTATATTCTGATATAAGAATTTTCTTGAAATGAGGATTGTGTGATGTGTATATGAATATTTTGAGAAAGGATTCTCTCCCTTGGTGAAAAATCTTGAGGAAATAATGTGCTTCTAGACCTTTAAAATTAAATCATAAACATGTGATAATATTTTAATCACAAAAAATTAAGAAAAAAGTTTATTAATTATAAAAATGTCAAAATTAAAAAAATTGAATTTTTTTTTTTTTGTTGAGAAGATTACCATTATAATGAGTAGATTTGCAGCTGTACACTGAGCATTCATATATTAATTGGGCTGCACCCATCTTTTATGATTCATTCAACAATAATTGTTATTTGAGTAAGTAACAAGGACTTGCAAGTCTCATGGTCCCAAATAATAAAGTTCTAATTACCTTCACAAATACTTGTAATATTTTAAAAATTGATGTTATTGTTACATATTGGAAATTTAGGGATATGTTTAAGTTTGTAGCATTGAGGGCAACTGCCCCAAGAAACTAGTTAAAGTTGCTGAATAAATTTGTTTTTGCCATCACTAAAAATTAAATGTTGTCCTCTACTAGTGATCTTTCAAAAATATTGGCGAAAATTAAGTAAACTTATTTTAACTTTTTATTTTTTTTTATTTTTTATTTTTTTACAAAATTTAACTTTTTTCTGACAAAATTTAACTTTTTAGTATTAAGCATTATGTTTTTCCATTTATAAACTCTAATTCTTTGTTAGAAGATGCACCCGTAAGAAACACTCTAAGTTTATAGTTGACTATTTTCTTTATGTGATACTTTTGTTTTAGAGTGTTGGGAGAGGTAGGTTAGATATTTGCTTTGGAGAGTGTGAGTGTATTGGAGTTATGAGGGTGATTGAGAGTAGTTTATGTGTTGTAACAATTTTCGCATTATGTTATTCTTTGGTTGTCAATAGACAACGATAATGAATTTTTCTTCGGTTTGAAATTTCCACGTTATTTTCTTGTGTTCTTATTATGTTCTTTTTATTTTCTCTATGCTCTGAATGAGCAGAACTGGTTCATTCCACTGGATAGGTAATGAAGTTAAGTGTGGTGGCTATGAGCTTCTGGCGCGTAGAGAAAATGTATTTGCAAAAATATTAGCACTCTGACACCTAAATCAGTATTCGATTGAGAGAAATATTAAGAAACGGGTGAATATTGCGTATCCTGAATGTTTGAGGGTAGTCTATGTGCCATGGAGGATAAATGAATATACATAGAGAGTGACAATTCCACTTTGTCAGTGGAATGTGAAATAGTATATATTGCCAAAGAACTATTTTGGTACTATGCAGATTTCTATTGGTTGAAGTCATGTGTCATGGAGGACGTGCATGTCCTTATATTGAAGATTTTCTCGTGCTTGGTAGGTAACATAATATGTATTGAAATTATGCGCCTCATTGTATTATTGAGCCTTTAGCATATTTGAGCTTTAGTTCAGTCCAGAATATTTTATGTTTGACTTTCCTATTAAATTGAAATCATGAGTTTTGGTTCAGTAGAATATTAATTTTTTATTATGCTACGTGGTTGCAGGCTTGCTGCCTTTTTTATCTTGCATATCAAAAAAGAATTTTGATATCTGGGAAAGATTTTGTTTGATTGTTTGTTTACAGCTGCAATGTCAAGTTTTCTATTTGTAGTGAAGCTTGAACATAGAAAAATTTGATGGATAAATTAATTTTGTCTTGTCAATACAATTATGAGGCTCTTAGTCAACTGCTAGCAATGTCTCCCTCACTGTGGGAGATGGTGATATTTTTGAAAATTGAGAAGTGTGTCCTCATGACATTTTTTTACACTGCCATGGAAAAAGATGAATTATTGCTGGTAGGTTAGTACATGTGTATTGATCGATATTGATGCTATAGATGTGTTGTGAGATTATATTGGTAGTTGAAGAGCTTTCTATTAACATGAAAATTGCACCATAAATTTTCAACTTCTTTTTTAACATGTGAAATTTATTGGAGTTTTTTTTTTTAATGGCGTGGAAATTATTATGATTTAGGGTCTGTTTGGATCGATGGAAAGAAAGAGAAAGGAAAGAAAATTATGAAAACTGATGAATGTACTTAGACTAACTTTTGTCTTAATTCATTAATCAATTTCCGTAATTTTCCTTCCTTCATCTTTCTTTCCATCGTTCCAAACGGACCCTTAGCTTCAAGTGAGTTTCTATGGTGAAGTTTGTCATTTTTTTTTGTTGGAACAAAGTTTACTTTGGTGTGTGAATTGGAAACAAAATTGAGTCTCATATCGGGTACTAGAGCATACTAAGGTGTTGTAACATACTAGTGTGTAATTTGAGAAAATAATTAAATTAAGTCTCATATTTATTTATTTAATTGTGATTTATTTTCCCTCATTTTGTAACCGTTAATTTATGGAAGATTAACTCTTATTAAAGCATGGGCGAAGCTACCTCTTGTCTTGGGGTAGCCTTTGCTACCCCATTTTATTTAATTTGCTTAATATTTCATATATATGTTAGTATATTTTATAGTTAGTTACTCTAATAATGTATATCTAGCTATCTCAAATATTATTTTTTTTCTAATAAAAACTAATAGAAATAGGAAAGACAAAAACTTATTACTTGATAGATAAATTATTTGTTCTTATTTTGACACTTTTCAATTTTATAGTAACTACACTTTTAAATTTTTTGTATTTCGCCCCTTCATTAAATTTGGGCTAGCTTCGCCCCTCTATTAAAGGCTACAATGAGGAAACCTTTTTTTCTATTTCTATTTTTTTTAAGCCAGCGGTCACTCAAGTTACCAACATATGTTTCTAGTGACAGACACAATAGCCGTAGGTATAGGCGGATTATATGTATAACTAAATGTTTATACCAACGGTTGCAAATTCGTAACAACAGACTATAGTGACGGCAAATTCCATAGGTACAACAAATTATAGGGTACGGAAACAAGTGTGTTGCTATAGTTATATTTTGACCTATACCTACAAAATTTTGTAGGTACAGCAAATTATAAGGTACGGAAAAGTCGTCACTAAAAGTCAAATTTATTGTAACGAGAACATATGAAACCTATTTTCTATTCCTATTTTAAAAAGACTTGGTCACTTAAATATACCATCCTGCATTCTAACAATGCATGGATTCCCCAAGATGTTATGGCTTCTTGTGGAAGTGCATTATCCTATTGCTCTTGAAATGGGTAACAACATTATATTGTCAGCATCAATATTTTGAGCATCGAATGAAATTGGTACATACAGTCTTGCTATAAAGAAATGAATGGTATCAAACTCCATCACAATTCCAATTGTCAGGTCAAAAACTGTTTTCTCACCATCTTAGCACTTCAATTTTGTTATCAATTTGAGAATTTCTTAATTGTGTTTTTTTAATTGTAATGCAATTTTGTTATCAAGTTAAGAATTTCTTAATTGTGGTTGCTAAACACCATGATCAATTTCTTATTAAGAATTATTTTGCTATCCTCTCTAATGTTTATGTTAATACTAAATATATGGACAAAACTCAAGTTTAATGTGTACTGCACACTAAGTGTGTTGTTCTATTGTTCGTTAGACTTATAATTTTGATAAAACTTCTATTGTGATTTATCAATTGATTTTGTTCAAAGAGAACATAAGATAAATTTTATTTTATTTTTGTATATTTTATAAGTTGAAATTTTTTTAATAAAGATAAACCTTATTTAGTTTAAGAGTGACCAAGTATGATTAATTCCTTTAAAATTAAGAATGGTCTTAGCACCATTATCCCTTTGATTTGAGATTGGTCTTAGTACCATATTATAATGACCTCAGTGTCATTATATTGATTGATATTATAGTATGATCAATACATGTAGTATTTTAGTACCACATGTGGTATCGTAGTACCGTTGATTCATAGATTGATGTTGTAGCATCAATTTGAGTGGTATTGTAGTACCACCGAATCACCGAAGAATCATAGATTGATTTCGTAGCATCAATTCGAGTGGTATTGTAGTACCATTCAAGAAGGTGGATTGTTTGACCGATTTCTACAATGCATAAGCATATCGGTATATAGTTGTAATTGGCCTATTTTATCCTGGGGATGGCGTGATTGATAGTCTGCTTGTACAATTGTGGACAGTGCCACAAAATGTCTTAAAGAAAGCATATCGACCCGCGACTCAACTCAGTAATTTCTTCAGTAACTTATTTTCGAAAACTATTTTCAAATATAAAAAAACAACACTTTTGAACAATAATTGCCGGCGGGCGATAATAGAAACATATATGTATCGCTTTTAATCAAAGTGAAAAAAATTTATGATTGAAAATTGTTGGGAAAAACTGGGATAGAGAAAATAAAAGAACACAATCAACAACACAAGATTATAACGTGGAAACTCCAAAACCGGAGAAAAAACCACGGTCGTTGTCTAAACCGACAATCAGAGAATAAACATTATATGAAAATTGCTACAACATATAGACTTCACTCTCAACCATCTCATGACCACAGTACACCCACACTCTCCAAAATAAATATTTGAACTACATCTCGAATACTCTAAAACAAGAGCATAAGAGAAAAAGAAACAAACACAAATGTAAACTTAAAGTGTTTACAAGTGCTACTGTTTGGTGTGTTGAAACAAGAAAATTAAGGTCTCTATATATAGCATTGAACTCCTCCACCATTCACTTTTCTAAGCAATGTGGGACTTCTCAAATATAACTTCCTTGACCTTTTTTTTTTCTTCTTCTTTAGCAATGTGGGACTTACATTGCAATCAACCCCAACAATCTCCACCTTGATTGTAATGGTCTTCAATCTTCATTGTTTACACTGACAATCATAATTCTCATTGTCTATACCGTCAAATTAAATTATCATACTCCACCATAAACAATACACTTGGAAACCCTCCAAAGAATTTTCTTCACTTGGAACTAAATCATCCCAAAAATTTTCCTCACTTGGAACCAAGTCATCCCAAGAATTTCATTCATACCTTGATCCTTACAAGTTTTCCGTCTCCAAGATGAACTGCTCCATTTTCAACTAGCTATAGGAATTCAAAGTATTCATTAACACATGTGATAGGTGCCTCTAAAGTCTGCGACTCCAAAACTCTACCGATTCTGAACTTCACACTACTAGCACATTCACATCCTCATGAAAATTGCTACAATATATAGACTTCACTCTCAACCACCCCATGACCCCAGTACACCCTCACTCTCCAAAGTAAATATTTGAACTACATCTCAAATACTTTAAAATAAGAGCATAAGAGAAAAAGAAACAAACACAAATATAAACTTAAAGTATTTACAAGTGCTACTGTTTGGTGTGTTGAAACAAGAAAATTGAGGTCTCTATATATAGCATTGAGCTCCTCCACCATTCACTTTTCTAAACAATGTGGGACTTCTCAAATATAACTTCCTTGAATTTTTTTTTCTTCTTTAACAATGTATAACTTACATTGCAATCAACCCCAACAATAATAAACATGTTAAAAAGTCTCACATAATTTATATTTGTAAAGATTGACTTAAAAAATCAGTTTCTCACATTGCTTGATGAGAAGTGCTAGCTAATTTGAGAAGTACATCGTGACTTACCGCAATTAAATACTTAAGGGTAGTGTATGCTTAAACTTTTTTCTATTAAGAAAAGTCAAAGAAGACATGCTATTTTATATAAATTGATTAAAATAGTAAAATTTATCTTTAATGATGCATGGACTCGTTCTAACAATAATGTAAAATTAATAATATCATTTCACCAAAACAAATAATTATTTATATCATATTGATTTTCCACCAAAATACAAGTTTTGATCACGCAATTTTTAACCAGTTGTCAAATACTATATTTTTATGATAAATTCTAAATAGTGAACCTAATGCGCTAGTTAAGCATGTATATGAAGAAATTATGTCTTGAAATTCATGCATTTAATATATTAAAATTGTAAAATATTATCTTTATCAACATTAATTTTATATTTTATTTTTAATATGTTTAACAAGTACATTTATACACTTAATCCACTGCTTAGCATGATTTTTTTTATTAATTATCCCTTCTTATTATATCATCTTTATTTTATAATATTAATATAAGAATTAGGGGTGTTCGCGGTGCGGTTTGGTTCGATTTTGAGCATAAAAGTCATCATAACCGCGAGATAAAATAACATGCGGTTTGGTTGGTTTTTAAAAAGTCATCCAAACCAAACCGAACCAAACCAATGCGGTTAGGTTTGGTTCGGTTACCGCGGTTTATCACGATAGAAAAAATATGACAATATTACCAACATGTTACAAATTAAACATCGAAAATTTTAATTTATTTTATTGTTTACATGATATAATATGCATATACATAAATTGCACACATAAGAACTTATTTTTAATACTAATAATATAGTTTTGAATCGCGTGAAATTATATGTTTTGACAACTTACTATTTTATGGACTTAATTTGGGTTTGGCTTGCTAAGTTTGACTAGGTAATGAGTTGATTACTAATAGTTGATATAGTTAAATTAACTTTTGCGGTTTGGTTTGGTTTGACTCGGTTTTCTAAAATGAAAACCGCAAACCAAACGAAACCATGCGGTTTAGAAGAAAAATGATCCTTGCGGTTTAAACTAAATGAAGTTTTTTGCAGTTTTCGGTTTGGATTGATTCGGTTTGCGGTTTTACTTTTGAATTGGTTCGGATACGATAAGAACCAATATCGATTCTACCAAACACAATATAATACCATTGACAATTTGACATCCTGACTCTAAGCATTTATTAAAAAATGTTTGAATTTTGGAGCAATCTTTATTATTTTCTTTCTAATGACAAATCACAAGTTATATATTTGTCATTAGAAAGAAGAAAAAAAAAATTGCTCCAAAATTTATTGTTTGAATTTTGGAGCAATTAATAACTTGTGATACAAGCAATCCTAATTTTCATTGCCAATTCTATCATTGAATCATTATCCAACTATGTAGGAGCATCAATATTTAACAATCCTAAATCTTTCTCTCCTAAACTGATGCGCTGTCAAATTGTAATCCTCATTGTTTTGACACCCAATTTATAAATACACTCGCAAGCACCATCCACCGTTAGACTTACCTCGTCTGCAAGCACCACACAACCACCAACATATAAGTCACATCAATCAACATCACTGTCTGTAATCATAAGAATTTTTTTAAGGGATTTAATTAAAGCTCGCTCAAATGAAAAATGATAATGATTTTACTCAATTATCATATTAAATTAATCTATACTATCACGTGTAATGCAAAACCTAATTAACTATACCATGCTGTAGTGCAGAATAAGCGCCAGATTATTTGTCCATGTTTGGTGATCCATTAACAACTATTTCAACAGTCTCACAAAATTAGGGCAAAAATACAATTGTTTTTCTAAAATATCTACACAAAAAAATATCATAAAAAATATCTACAAAAATAAAAGTATAATATTTTGCTTTAGCTAGCCGTCTTTCTTTTTTTTGGGAGATCTAATTAACTTGGTTACAGCTCATGGTAAACTAAAGTTAAATAAAAATTTATTAAAATATAATATCCCATCCACTAGCTAACTTAAATTGGTTGTGACAATATATGAAATGGACTTATGGACATTTACCCAAGGTAATGATATCTTAAAAATATTTTGCTCGATGTACAAGAGTGTGACACTATTGATTTGCCTTAGATTATAATGAGCATGGTTACAAGGACAAAATTCTCATTTTATTTTCAACCAACGGTTTTGGCAACTACATAATTAATTAACATTATGGACCCATGCATATAATAGAAGAGTATGCTCTATTACTTGCTTCTAATAATTTGTTGCATACCAAAACCAGCTCTACTCATGCTACCCCCCACAACAAAACTAACCAAATATTAAATTCAAAGCCACTTGCAAAAGAACTCATACATGTATCTCTATATGTGCAAAGTGTAAACCGTGAAATGTTGAAAAGGACAATTTGTCACTTCTTAATTCATACATATCTTTCGACAAAAGGCAAAAAAAAAAAAGTGGGGTTTGTATCTAGCAATTTAGTATCAATTCATATATATTAGTCCAGCTTGAAACAAAGCATATAAATGCAAAATAAAATTCAACAAACTTTGACTAGAATATACTTTCACCTTTAGCAATTTAATTTGTCCATAATTATGATTGAGAGAGATCTAGAAGCACTAGAGCATCTCCAATGCAATTTATTGATACACTTCACTCGTTTTCTATTTTTTTAACTAAGGAACCAATAATATTAAAATAAAATAATCTCTAAGGTTTTTTTTGCGAGTTTGGAGAAAAGACGAAAAAAGAAAAGGCTAAGGAAGGGAGGAGAAGGGAAGGAAGGAAGAAAGGAGGAAAAACTTTCCCCTTGTTTGGAAGTTAAAAAACCAACAAGAAAATGAGATGGAGGGCTTATGTGATAATTTTACTATTTTATTTTATTTTTTATCTATTTTTTTTACTAAATATTCTTTTTTTTCTCTTAAAATTAATAAATTGTATTATACCTTGAAATTTTAAATTATTGTGATGGTAAAATGGTCAATTTATATATTTAACCCTCCAAAACCCTCCAACTTGGGGGAACTCGAAATTTGGACAAAATAGCCCTTCAAAATCCCCCAAAACCTTCTCCTATTTTTTTAAAACTTCCAAACAAGGGTTTACCCCTCTACAAGTCTTTCCTTTTCCTCCCAAACAAAGCCTAAGATGTGCACAATGTAATGGATAAACAATCGTTAAATTATTTTTAATTTCTATTTTTTTATTTAAATAAAAAAATTATTTAACATATATATATATATATATATATATATATATATATATATATATATATATATATATATATATATATATATATAATTTCTAAATTTTTTTATTTAATAATAAATAAACAATTTTTTTCATGAAAAAGCTATTAATTGGAGCTGCCAATAAGTGATAAATTTAAATTTTCAGAAAGTGATTTAGTCGTGGTTCTGACTGTCAGTAAATTTCAAATTTACAATCGTCATAACTTTGTGGCAGTTTGGGATCCAATAAGTTAAAACAGTGCACTGTCAGTTTGTGGTTTTTTGGCCAATAAATTTACCAACGAGCGCTTTTTTTTAGTTTTTTGCCTTTAGTTGGTCGCCAATAAATACATATATTTGTTGGCGGTTTTGGTTACTTATTGAGGGCTTTTGGACGTCAATAAATCATATTTTTCTTGTAGTGTATCTCTCTCACTCTCGCCCGCTTGTTCTCTTCCACTCTAAGCTATCACTCTCAGTGTCCGCTCTAGTTCTCGTTTGTCAACATTCTCTCTCTCTCTCTCTCTCTCTCTCTCTCTCTCTCTCTCTCTCTCTCTCTCTCTCTCTCTCTCTCTCTCTCTCTCTCTCTCTCTCTCTCTCTCTCTCTCTCTCTCTCTCTCTCTCTCTCTCTCTCTCTCTCTCTCTCTCTCTTATGTTGTTGTCTATCACTGTCACTTTTTTTCGCCCTCCTCCCACCACTGTTCTCCTTGTAGATATGTTGTACAGAATACAAAGAGAGAGTTGCAAAGAAGATGAAGACATGTGGTGGTGATATTGTGATAAGATGAGCGAAATTAGAAAGAAAAAGAAGAAGATGTGATAATTACTAATCTGTTTCTTACTCACATACAAAGTATCCTTAGTAGTGTTGGTATTGTACATCAAAATAGTTGTGTTTGTTTAAAATTTATGTTCACAATGTAACAAACTAGAGTTCAAATCATGATAGGGAGAGATACCCCCCACATTTAAAGTGTCACACATCAAATAGAATTACTTTCAATCAAGGAACCTATAGCAAAGTGCTTAATTTTTATGTTATTATCTCTCAGCACACATAAAAGACCTCAATTTAAAGATCGTTTTAGGCATACAGATATCTTGGATGACCCTGATTCTAATTCAACCATTATAAATTTAATTTGTAAGGTAAAGAATATTGGAACAAGTTTGGTTCTACAACTATATCCTTTAGTTTTGATGATAACAAATCATAGAGAACAATTTTGTACATTAATCGTTTAACTAAGTGTGTAGAAAATAAGACAAAGAAAAAATGATTTTGGACTTTCTACTACAAGGCTCTGGACTAGGTGAAAAGCAACTCTGGATAAGCAAGTTTTGGACTATGTATCACTAGCTCTGAACTATTTTCACAAAATCACATTTTGAAGACATGAAGATTTAATTCAATTAAATAGATATATGAAGTCAAAGATTCAGTAAGAGACATTGGAAATAAAATCCCATGCAATTAGTACAAAGAAGCATCAAATAAGGATTTGTTCCTTATAAGTTCAAACATGGTATAACCAATATGGAATGTACTAACAAGTAACAACAGTAAACCGAAGGATTTGCGATACCTCGTATCAACAATTAAAGTAAGACACACTCACGATAACATTCATTTCATTCTTTCAAAATTGTTTTTGCATAAAGTTGCATGTAAAAACTTAGTATTGTAAAGTGTCTATATTTTTCTTAGTGTATACTCTGTATTTCAAATTGTGTAATCTGCTTATCAAGAAGCAACATTTGTAAATAAAAGTCTTTGTAATCAACTCGGTTGATATTCTTGAGGGACTAGGTTTAGTTAGTTTCCTCGAGAAGTCATTGATAATAGGTCAATAAGTATGCAATCAGTTTGATTAGTAGATTAAGTCTATATGATAAAGCAAACTTACTCAGGCGAGTGAACCGGAGTAGTCTAGTTAATAGTGGACCAATATAAAAGTCCCCTGTTGAACCTTAGTTGTTGTTATTTTTTATATTAAGTTTATTTTCATAAAAAAAATCCGTACAACCATGAATGGCAGTGAGTCAAACAAGCAGTCAAAGTCGCCACGTATGTAGAAGAATGAAGCGAAAAATGCTATCCGAAGAAAAGACATCTGGTTATTCCCATGTGCAGAATTGTATTATGCTCGTCCTATCTAATTTGAGGAATATGATGTATTCCTTTGGGCTGTATTATCCTCAGTAGGGTTTTGGCCCATGATCCAAGGTTGGTGGTATAAAAGGACTACATCAACCCTAAATTCAGTATGCAAGAATAGAGTTAATAGAAGATAAAACAAAGAAAGCTTCTTGGTGCGCCGTCACTCAACTTGATTGCAATTCTGATAACCGGAGACATGACGACTGTTGATCTTGGAGGTTGAGTCATCTTCTCTAAGATGTTGCGTTTATATGTTTACATCTTCTTAATTTATTTTCGATGTGTAAGCTTATTATTCTTGTTGTTATGGTTGTTAAGCTCATCGTGAGCTAAAACTGTTGATGTTGGAATTATATGAAGTTTAATGTTGTTTATGTGATGTGATATGTGTTTGTATGCTTCTTTAGTTCATTCGTTATTTAGTTATATGTTTATCTTTAGGACTGATCAACTTAGTTATGAAAAAAAGTTTATTGTTATGAGACATCTAATGATAAATAGAATTAATGAACTATTATGGTTAAGTAGAGGATGAACACATACTTCTTACTTAAAGACTTAGACATAAGCCTGGGCATAGTAAGAATACAAACATGATAATCTTAACTGGAATGAATTAAGCGTGATTTAGACATAGGAACCACCTTATCCCTCATTTCATAATCTAACGTTGTAGACATACATCATAAGACAAGTGTTGCTTACAAGAGTCTTGCCTTCACTTATCACTCACAACATTAAATCGGATTTAGGATTTAAATGAATAATACTTCCAACACTATTGTCACACTTGTTAATCAAACCCTGAATCTAGCTTCTTCTTTTTTACTTTAATTGTTTTCTCTAAAAAAAAATGATATTTTGTTACCTTATTACTCATAAGCTTAAAACTAATTGCAATATATTTAGAATGAAGTCCCCCAAAACAATCCATGTGGATACGATATTATTTCTTATTACTTGCTACATATAGATTGTATATACTTACACAACTATTTTTGCAACAACAACTTTCGACCTAACAAATTCGACAATATTTTTATATCCCATAATTGAGAATTTAATGTTTATATTTAGAATAGTTGACTGTCAATACTCTTTCTATTTCTTTTAATTAATAGTTGATTTCTTGTCAAACTATTTGTTTTTAATTTATGTCTTTTTCAACTTTTAAGTTTACATCAACTACTTTTGTCAATTATATTCTTATTTTATTAATTAGTTTAACTTATATTCCATTAGATTCTTTTTTCAAAAATGCAGGCCAACAGAAATTGATATTTTTTTTTTTATAACACAAAGTAAATATATTACTAGTTTTTATTGACTCTTTATGTCTCTTATAAAAATAATAAAAGATAATATATTTTTTTATTAGTCTAGTGACTAAAATTCTATTCTTAATATAAATAAGTAGAGTGTTTGAAATTTAAATTTCAACTCCTCTATATAAAACGTGATGTATCTATCAATTAGATTATATTAACAGAGAAAGAAGATAGTATTTGTTAATGAGAATAGAATATATAAATGAATGAGTTTGTCTAACATGTGGAATAGTACACATGTTTATTTTTATAGAATAGAATAATACACATATTAAAATAATTTAAAGTTGTAACTTTTTTATTGAAAAAATAATTATTATTTATTAAAAAGCTATACATGTAATATAAAATGTACAAATTTTAAAACAAACTTTCATATGTTTGAAATGAGATCAGAATTGTCTGCAATTCAATTATTACACTGTTTCATGCAGTAATAAATTTAAATTGTTCATTTAAGATCAAACGATTCAAATTACTTATTATAGTAAAATAATTTTAATTGCCCGTTTAAATTTATTTTTTTTAACAGCAAATGAATTTTATAACTGCATCACATAATTACAACATAAATCCTCTTTCTTTGCTTCTGGAATGCCCCCGCTATGCTAATTGAAGAAAAAATAAAATAATATATTTTAAATTATTTCCTAGCAAAATTATTTTTAATTCATGCAAAATTATTTTAAAAAGCATGGACAAAAAATTAAATAGTGTATGCTTGAACATTGTGAGCTGTAACCTACTCAAAGTCAAATATCATAAACTATGGGCTATAAACCACAACTGGAGTTTATTCAAATAGTGGTATATAGAAAACCACTATATTGAAACCAGTGGTCAAATTTCGAAACTACTTAGGATGGTTTTGATGATGACTATTGACTTCAATTAAACCAATCATGTTTTGTCTTCAATTTATTAATGAGGTGTAGCCATTTTGGTATCTTAGATCCTCAATTTCCTCTAGCTACTAAAAAATTGTCTATACTTTCAGAAAAGAAAAAAAAATATTGTCTATATTTGTAACACCATATAAAATATAATATTGTACTACCCCTATACATTTTGCATTTTAATATTAGTGGCTTGTAGTCAATGTTGCCTTCTCTGACGTGTAATTTTTGAAATTGGATCGGATAGGATCAACAACAAAAAGAAACAAAAATCAAACTATTTCCCTGTCCCACACATTGAATAATATTTGGTAGAAAATTATTAGGCTCAATCTCCTGTGCGCCATTGAGATAGGACTCGCGCGGTACGCGAGAGAAAACAAATAGATTTTAATGATTTTTTTTTTTTTTAAAAATAAATCTTAATGGAATAGTGGAATAGTGAATGCTCTTGACACAATATTTAAAAATTTAATTAATAATTTTAATAGTTTCATTAGAGTTAGAAATAAGTCGAGTCGAACTTGTTTGTATTCGACTTAATAAGAATTGTTTCGGCTCGAAATTTGGCTCGAGTTCGACACAAATTCTTTTTTTCAGCTTGAGTTTGGCTTGTTTAGAGTTCATGAGCAGTTTGATTCGGCTCGTTAGGTTCAATTCGAAACTCAACTCAAGAGTTCGGACGTGAATTTTTTTTTCCTATTTACTCTTCAGTTTTTATATACACTTCGACATGAGACTATTTGTTTTATAAATATGTAAAACCACATCATTGTGCATGTTGTTTTCTATCGATTTTAATGTTGCTCTTTTTCTTTTCCTATTATTGTTAAGTGTTGATCTTAGTTTCTTTAAAATATCAATTATCTTAATGTATAATATTAGTTATATATTTGTAAAAAAACAATTATATAAATATAAATGAATAAAATCAAATATATATATATCGAGCCAGTTCGTGAACCAAACGAGCCGAGTTGTATATAGCTCAAGTTCAACTCATTTAATTAACGAACTTAATATTTAACTCAAATTCGATTTATTCTGTTCATGAACCAAGTTCAACGAATCAATATGTCTATATATTTAGAGTCTGATCATCATTTTTTTTTTTTCATTCTTTTGTTAGTTATAAAATAATATATTTGTTAAAAGCATGACAAATTATAATATGGACCACTTCTTGAAATGGTCCACGATAGACCAGTATCTAAAAAATATTTAAAATATTATCGATAATATATGTTTATGTTTGAAACTGTAATTTAGTGATTATTTTCATTTATAAGATTAAAATAATGATTTAATTTACTCCGATTTAATTATGATAAATATGTAACTTGTACTAAATTGACATTAATAATGTCATTTTTTTAGCTGTAAAAATGTGTAGAGTCATAACTTTTACATTCAAAAAATAATATTGACAGCCGTTAGAATTTATAATAATTTTAAGCATTGTTCCACAATCGACCACTTGTTAATCCTGCTAGCCAACATATATTTTAAACTAAAAACAAATAATACAACTATATTAATTGATGAGAAATACCATTGTTGGCCATGTAATTAGGGTTGACAATGAACAATCGAACTAACTTGATAAAAGTTCGAAACTTGATTCGACAGCTGATTCATTGAGCTTGGTTGAACAGAACAGAATAAGTCGAACTTGAACTAAATATTAAGTTCGTTAATTAAATGAGTTGAACTTAAGCTATATATAGTTCGGCTCGTTTGGTTCACGAACTGACTATATATATATAACATTTCTAAAATAAATTTAAATTTATATATTTGATTTTATCTATTTATATTTATATAATTGATTTTTTTTACAGATATATAATTAATATTATACATTTAGATAATTGATACTTTGAAAAAACTAAGATCAACACTTAACAATAATAGGAAAAGAAAATGAGTAACATTAAAATCGATAGAAAACATGCACAATAATGTGGTTTTATTTATTTATAAAATAAATAGTCTCACATCGGAATGTATATAAAAAATGAAGAGTAAATAGGAAAAAAAATTCACGTTGAACTCTTGAGTTGAGTTTCGAATTGAAAAAGAACTGAATCTAACGAGTCGAATCGAACTGCTCGTGAACTCTAAACAAGCTGAATTCGAGATGAAAAAAAGAATTTGTGTCGAACTCGAGCCGAATTTCGACATGAAACAATTCTTTTAGAGTCAAGTCGAATTCAAACAAATTCGACTCGACTCATTTCCAATCCTAGTAGAACTATTAAAATTATTAATTAAATTTTTAAATATTGGGTCAAGAGCATTCACTATTCCACTATTCCATTGAGATTTATTTAAAAAAAATATATTCCATTAAAATCTTTTTTTTTCTCTCGCGCACTGTGCGAGTCCTATTTCAATGGCGTACAGGAGACAGAGCCAGAAAATAACAAATTTTGTGTGGTGTAAATCACTCCTCGATTTAAACATTGGTTTTTGCTAAACTATTTATAAAAAAAATTATATGCATGTAAAATACAAAAAAATTAGTTAAAAGGTAGTTGCAAGTATCACATTCACATATAAATTTATGTATATACTTTCATTAGTTGTTGAAAAATTATTTTAAATTATCAGGAGATAGAATGAGATAGAATATGCCTTATATATTTTTGGTAATATTTCATCAATGTATATTTTATTGGCAAAATAATTTATTTTTTTTTATTGATGGTTAGTAATTATTCTCATTCAATATATTGATTTTTTTTATATGAAACTATTAAAATTAGAGTATTTGGTAATTTTGCATGACTCTTTGTGGATGTTGATTCATCCAAACCTACTCATGACTATGTCCTAGTTGAGAGGGAATTCCCTGATTTTTGTAATGATTGGCAGACTATTAGTGATGATATATCTCTTTGTAACAAGTTGGATCATTGTGTCAAAAAGAAAAAACAAGTTGGATCATGGGAAAAATGTTTCATTCTATAAGGAGGATAAACCTAAAACTCAAAAATGCGTTGCAACAAATTTTTTGTAATGATTGGAGTGTTTTTTCTATGTATGTATACTTTTTTTCTTACTAAATTCTATATTTAGATTATTTTTTTAGATAAAGTGATAATTCACTGAAATTAAACTCACATAATTGTGAGATATTGAGTTCGAATCCAGGTTACAACGTTCGACCTAATAATTTCGACAATTTTTATCAGTTGAGCTACGACTTATGAAACACTTATAGACTTTATTAATAATTTATTTCATTTTGAAATGACAAATGTGTGTTTTACTACGGAGAATGGATCATCTCAATTTATTTTTCCTCAATTTTCATATATCAACCATCAATCAATTTTTCTTTATTTTTTTTAATTTAAATATTACTCTATATTTATAATCTAATGATCTAAAAGCCGACATATTATTTTTTCAATTTTTTTTTTTATTTGAGAGAATGCTTTCTCTTTGCTACGCATGTGTTATAATTTCCAATAAGTTTACTATCACACCTTTTGTGACCTTGTTAACCAGTACGCTCTACCTATAAAGCACGTACTCTGACACGAACACCGCGACACGACACGACACGGACACTCCGACACTGCTAATGCAAAAAATATACGACACCGCTACATATTTATAAAAAATATAAGTTTAGAATTAAAAATACATACATATGCATCTAAGTTGAACAAATTTTTCAATAATTTTTTTTTTAAAGAATATATGATAGTACATTTGACATTTACTCATCCAACTACTATCAAAAAACTAAAAATAATGTAATCAAAATACAATATCTTTAATCTCTCATTGATCAATATTATTATTTCGACACATTTTTAATCGTTGTATATATGTTTGAGAAAAATATAATCAAATAAAAAAAAAAAATTGGACACTTACCCCGACACGTTTGTAGGAGTGTCTTATAGGTGTCGGACACCGATTTAAGGAGTGTCGGAATAAAGAAAATATTATTTTTTGGACACCTCTCTGACACGTTTGTAGAAGTGTCGTACGGGTGTCATACGAGTGTCGGACACCGACACATGTCGGACACCGCGACACGTCTAATCATAGAGGTGTCGGTGCTTCAAAGCGCTCTACTACTTATAACAAATGACTCGATTGAGTGTTTTATACATGCTAATAGTAATAATTATAAAATATTGATATTTTAAAATATTCATTGTAATAAATTTAGTGAGAGAGAGAGAGAGAGAGAGAGAGAGAGAGAGAGAGACTCTACAATTTTAGTGGTTAACTTAAAATTTAAAGTAGTATATGGATACACGAACAATTTAGGATGGAGGGTGTCATGTAAAAATTGTAGACGAAATTAACTCAAATTTTAACAAAAGATTAGATGAAATTGACTCAAAATTTAACAAAAATAACAAACTTAAGTTTATATCATGATCAATAATATAAGGGACCAACTTAAAAAAATTTAAATATAAAAAATCAACTTAAAATATAAAATAAACCTAAGAAATTAAATATGCAATTAAACTTTATTTAAATGATAAAAAAGTTTCTAAATGAAATACTAGTAAAGTTATATATGTATATAATAATAATAATAATAATAATAATAATAATAATAATAATAATAATAATAATAATAATAATAATAATAATAATAAAAACAAAAGTCAGAGCTAGTCAATCAATATGTAAAAATTACTAGTATACAAAACAACAGTTTGGGATGCTTATATGGACATATGGACATAACACTAAATGATACGTACACACTAACAAATTAAGAATTAAAGGAAAAAAAATTAATAACACCATTTAATTATTTTATCTTTCAATTTATTTTTTTTGTGCGAATGTGCCTAAATATTTAACATTTAGGGTTGTATCCATATTATAAGCATTCCTCGTAAGAGAGTTAGGCGCAAGTTGGAAAATTGAGGGTGTATATGAATAATCTATGATATCATGTGTAGATATAAAAATCCAGGGGGTGCATATGCACTGCCTCAAACATATGTGGCTCCTCCATTGCAAACATGTAATCGAATTTCCCTTTTGGTTCATTCCTTTTCAACTAGCCTTCCTTTATTACATTACATCTTATAATTTTGTTTTGTTCCTTGTGTCTCAAGTAATTATTATATTATATCTTATAAAGAACAAGTTCATTTTTTTTTTTTTGACTGTAATAAAGAACAAGTTCATTTCTTCGTCGTTATAGAAGTGACTTCTGGTTCTCAACGCTTTATTACTTACATCTTCATTTTAGATAGTTTTGCCTAAGCCGTCCAACTTATTTACAAGGTGTTTAAACATTTCCTACATGTTCACTTTAGATTGTTTCGCCTCGTTTATCCCCTCATGAGCAATAAGAAAGGCGTTCCACATCGCTTGTGAGGACTTACAATGAAAGACACAATAATATTTTTATTTTAATCCCTTTTAGGTGTTGAATGTGTCATACATCAAACTTTTGAGACCGTTAAGCGCTAATCAAAACACTAGGGTGATTACTTATCTACCCCTTCATAATTTGAGAGAATATTTATCCTTTAATTAATGAGAACAAGTCATATAAATAGGAGAATGAATCATCTCAAGTCACTTTAGGATAAAACTTTTTTCAAACCATTGATTTGGGAGAAGAGAGAGAAAAGAAAAAGTAAAAATGTGAATTTAATATATGGTGATGATTTAACGATTGGGACAATTGAGGGGGAAAAATTGAGAGAATTGTGGGGACCACACATGAATAGTTTGTTCTCATTAGTTGAAGCGTAAATACCCTCAAATTATGAAAGGGTAATTACGACCAAATCGTGCATTAAGACCTATTCCCATACAAATAAGGTGATGGAGGACATGGTTTACCGTAATGGAAGGAACTAACTTAGCCTACAAGGTACTTTTGGGTTGTAACACGGAAACAGATTTCCTGCTGTTACAGCAGGTCGCTGTAACAGTTCAGGACCATCCGATCAAGATCATGTGACTGAAATTGTTTTGAGTATATATATAAATGAATCATTATAATCCGTTCGATTTGATCTTGAATGACCGAGATGAAAGAAAACCAGCCCGGAAAAACAAGAATGCTGGAGCAAGAGAAACTCGCTCCGGGGAAAGAGTAAAGCCAGCCTAGCGGAAAATCCCTTCGGGTCATGTCAGGCGGAAATAATACATTATTTCGCCCACTAAATTTTGCGCAATCTCCCTTCGGTTCATCTGCCGAGGACTACTCCCACACTATAGGACAGTCTCATTTGTGCAGTAGTAACCACAAGCCAAGCAAGACTCATTTGGACTAACCATACTATTCCTAGTAAGGACACAAAATCCCTCGTGGAATAACATACTACTCCCAACCATTGTGCCTTAACAACACCGGTAGGAGTAGTATGGTTAGTCCACGACGGACCATGCGGCCGATAAAAACCAACTAAAACTAATAAAACTACGAAACTACAAAAGGCAAAAAATTAAAACTAATGAGCAAAAGAGGAAAAGAAGTGAATGGTAAAAAAATATGGCACATTAGGTGCCTATTTATAGAATTTTTCCTCAATTTTGATTGGCTGGTGCCTATTCACAGCCACACACGTGGCCAATCACAGTTGGCCACGTGTCAACCAATTTTAACTGCATGGGGAGCTGTTTTTTACTGCCGACACAATTTCGTTGTATAGGCAACAAAATTCAGTACATTTGCTGTTTCGTTGTCTAGACAACGAAAGGCAGCGTTTTCGTGAGGTAGACAACGAAAGGCAGCGCGTTCGTGAGGTTGACAACGAAACCAACTTAATCTGGGCCAAATCCTGAAGGCGCGCATGTATTGCTCACTTTCGTCAGTTTGTCACCAATAGTTATTTGTTTTCGTTGTCATCGTTGTCTATGCAACGAAAATTCTGTCCAAGGGCAATTTGATCAGTTTGAGGGGCCTGAAAGCAAAGGTGGGGGCCTCAATAGCAATTTTCATGATTTTTTTTATATGCCCAATTAAGCATCCACTCCATGACCCAACAATGCTACTGCTGATAAACAGAAATATTAATGTCCATTAATAAATGTGTTGACTAATTGCGAGGATACATGCAATAATACAAACACGTGCTTTGTCTCCATTTAATTCACTCAACGTACACATTCAAGTACAAAATTTGTACATGCCATCTACCTTGCTTTACGTAATAAACAATTTGTAATTTGGTACGTACTGATTTTCATTAATTTTATTTATTTATTAACATGGGGCAAACAAACCATATTAGTTTAGCATACCCCATATGCCAAGTTTTTTTGTTATGAAGCCACTTTTTTATTCAAATTTACAAGTTATTAAGGAATCTAAAAAATTTGATACACCAGCACCAGCTAAGAGGCTTAATAAATTATTAAGAGTAGTTTATTCTTTATTAATCATTCCTTTATTCATGGTGCATGCATGCACGCTTGGATTAATCGTGGTTAAAGAGTTGTAAACCACGATTATGTGACGTAATTGGCAGCAGAGCATGACCCTTGAATCCAACCTACCGTTACTACAGCTTACAGTTATTATTATTATTATTATTATTATTATTATTATTATTATTATATTATTATTATTAGGTACAATATTTAAACTCATAATAACCAACATTACACAAATGGTAGATGAAAGTCTTTTAATTATTTGGTTTAAAGTTCGATCTAGTATATTTGAATGAAGGCCGAATTTCGAAAAGTTGAAAATGTGTGTAGGAAAGAATTTACTTTCCTTTTAAATTAGAGGCACAATAAATGTTTTTGAGATTTCTAAGAGTTTTCTTTTCTTAAAGAAGATTCAAAGAGTATATTTGAATGAAGGGTTTTAGAGATGAGGGAAGGGGATGAAGAGTTTATTTTTCTTTTTAAAATTATAGACATTATAGTCCATAAATTTTAATTCATCTGACAAAAATGTCAAAATATTGTTAGGTCGAACTCCATAATCGGATTTAATTTTGATTTTTCCATTTTGTGTGTAGTATTCAAAGGTTAATCATTTCATATATGGGTTAGGATCAAATGACACCAAGGTGTCAAACTTAGTATCATGACACCTCCGATAATTCTTTATCGAATTATCGTATTATAAAATCCATCGTTAGATTCAAAGTTATTATTGTAAAGATCATGTCTATAAAATTTAACATCAATCGGAAATCATTTGATGGGTTAAAGAGAAGGATCAAAATTAACGGTTTTGACGAAATTTTGTAAGACGTTAATTTTTATGCATCTCATTGACATATCAAATGATTGCCGATTGATGTTAAATTTTATAGACATGATCTATACAATAATAGTTTTGAATCCAACGGTGGATTTTTTAATACGATTATCCGGTAAAGAATTATCGCGGGTGTCATGGTACTAAATTTGACATCTTTGTGTTATTTAATCCTAACCCTTCATATATATACCAAAAGAAAATTATATATAGACACTAAAAAATGTTTTTTAAAATCAATTAACTGTGGCAACTTGCAAGGTCTTAGATAGGTTTAAACTATTCCGATGACATTTTTTTGTATTGAGTGAGTTCATGTAGATAAAAACTTTGATTTCAATCGCTATTGAATAGTAAAATTGAGATCCATCAACGTATGGTTCGTTTAAATTAACTTTTTTTGAGCTTAAGAAAAACAACTTATATAAATAAATATATTTTTATGTAAATTCACAAGTTCTCACCAACTTAAATTACATTTTTATAAACTGAATTTTTCATAAATTAATTTGACAAACTTATAATAATATATAAAAATATATTTATTTGCATAAGTTGTTTTTTATATAAGCTTAAAATAAGTCAATCCAAACAAATTCCTAGTTGATGCTCGAACCAAATACCAAATTAAACTAAATTAAAAAAAATTGAAAAAAAAAAGAAAGAAAGAAAGAAAGAAGAAGGGCATGAAAATTTGCGTGTTTGCTTCACTCCCATCGTGTAGTAGCTCAACTCTTGTACACACGGTTTCATGATGCCGCATGCATGGTTACAGTGCTATGTAGCCTGGATACGTGACACGATACCGATACGATACGATACCGATACGGTGATACGAGAAATTTTTTTAAAATTTCCGATACGATACGGTCGCGATACGTTGTTTAAAAATAAATTTAAAATTAAATATACAAATACACAATATATAAACATAACAAAAATCGAGAAAAATAATAAATTAACATTTAAATTACTCAAACTGAGCAAACAAGTGACAATTACATATCTCAAGTTAATTAAGTACTGCCAAAAAAGGATATTTATTACTATCCAAAAAACAAAACATCATTGGTATCATCCAAAAAACACATGGTTGTTAATCCATAAAGAACATCATACTCTAACATTCACTACTTAAAAGGAAACACAAATTGTATCAGTCTCATCTCCTTTATTTCTATTATAAAAAAATATTATTTTCCCGATACTTCTCTGATACGTGTATCGGAGAAGTATCCGACACGTATCGGTAATTTTTTTTTAAAAAAATAATTTTAATTGTCTGATACTCTTCGATACGAGTATCGGAGGGTATCGGATGAGTATCGGTATCGGACACGATACTTCGCCATTTTTGAAGTATCGGAGCTTCATAGTTACGGTGCGAGGAACCTTGTTTATTTTTTAAAAAACAACAAAAATTTAATATTTCTCTCATGTCATCAGTTGTAACTTGTAACTTTACTTTAATTCAAAATTACATCGTAGATTAAATATGTTTTAATTAGGGTTGGAAATGACTCAAGTCGAATCGAACTTCAGCTCGAAACTCGGCTTGAGTTTGACACATAATCTTTTTTCGGATCGAGTTCAACTCGTTTAGAGTACACGAGCAGTTCGGTTCGGCTCGTTAGATTCAGTTTGTTTTCAACTCAAAAGTTCGACTTGAATATTTTTCTGTTTACTCTCTATTTTTTATATACACTCAGATGTGAACACTATTTATTTTTCAAATACGTAAAAAATACACCATTGTGCTTATTGTTGTCTATCAATTTTAATGTTACTCATTTATATTCTATTATTGTTAAGTGTTTGTCTTAATTTCTTTAAAGTATTATATATATTAGCAATTATTTAAATGTATAAAATTATATATATATATATATATATTTTGAAGTGTTATATATATAATCGAATCAGCTCGTGAACTAAACGAGCCGAACTACATATAGTTCAAGTTCAATTCATTTAATTAACGAACTTAATATTTAACTCGAGTTCGACTCATTAGATTTATGAACCAAGTTCAACGAATCAATTGTCGAATCGAATCTCAAACTTAATTAACATACGCACTATTCTTATAAAATGAAATATTATGAGAGACTAAAATTATTATTAAAATTCAATAAAAATTAGACTTTTTTTACGCTTAGAAATTTATTTATTTTTAAAGATTTTACGCTTAGAAATTAAACTCTAAAAGAAGAGATTTTGTAGAGATTAAAAAAATATATAATCTTATAAGTATATTATACGTAAATTATGAATTTTGATCTCTCCTTCCACTCATGCATAAAAAGACAAGATTTTAGAGAGATAAGTTCTATATTCTGCATCAATTGTAAAAAAAAAAAAAAAAAAAAACTATTCTGCATCATAATTATGTTATTATATATAATGAGTACGTAATAATAACATAGGTTTCTTTAAGTTTACTTATATATAAATAATTTGTTTTGGTAGATATCTAAATATATGTAGTAACATTTAGTAGACTGAGTGTGACTAGTTATGCAAATGTTGATTGGAGCCACAAATGGATCCAAATATTTATTTGGAAACAACTTTCTTCCCACTTGTTTAAGATTTGGAAGCTATCTCAATAAATTAAGTATGGATATCATATTATTTTTAATTAATGACCAAAGTTCAATATCTCCAAGTGGTTGAGTTTGGCCTTTGGTTTTGATTGAAAAACTCGTTTGTTATGAAGCTGAAGCCCCACATGAGAGGAGACTTTGAATTATAAAAAGCATTTTTTTTGTTTTATGTCATTGATTCATGCATGAATTCTAGCCATTTGAATTTAACTTCAATTTTTGGGTCTACAATTGCTAGTTGGCAGTTGACTTGAGAGTTTGACAATAACAGAACAACTCTCATATCCAAAATATATTGAGAAGAAAAGACTTGGCTCTTCTAAAATGAAAGCGAGAGAACTTGTGGTTATTATAATAATAAACATAGAAGAATTAATTTTAATAAAGTACAAAGGGTAATATGCGGGATGGGAGCGGATTTTGCCTTCTCACAAAAAAAAATTAATAAAAAATAGAGCATGTATGTTCTTCATTGCGAAAATTTAAATTTATGTCTATTACGTTTGGTTTCTGACTTTTAAAGTTGGAAAAAATTCGAATTCACACCCGATTAAAGCAGGATTTTCCCATCAAATTTGGTTCAAATATATTTGAACACGCACCTACATGTACCGGCTAAGTTGTCTTGTCTACTATGAAGTACCAATAACAACAATCGTTGACTTTTTATTAATGATTGGTATTACTCATTTTGAAGGTGGTGTATTGCTCATTTTAGAGAAGATAGATAATTAGATAAAATTGGTTTGAATTGGGGCTCGATTACAACAAAATATTATGTTTACTATGACTAGCCATGGTTCAAAATAAATCAGCATTTTTGGTTCCAAAATAGTAAGAGTTATATATAATTAGTTGTTTAAATTTACAATTTGGCATTTCTATCAAAATATTTTGATAAGGAAACATTTATCGAAGAACCAATATGCAAAATATACATATTGCCTAATATAGTCTCATGTCATGATACATCAAAAGAAACCAAAAGTCACCAATCGTTAGTTGGTTTAATGGTGATTGACGGTAAACCTGGTAGGGAGGACCACGGTTCGATCTCCGCAACTACGATCGAAAGGGGACTAGAATCACTTGATGCTAGAACGGACCCCCGAATCAGTTTCAACTGATAGTGAAAACCAAAAAAAAAAAAAAAACTTTAAATTGTGGTACTAAATCTTAAAAATCGACTAAATTAATGGGGTGTGAATAATTAAAAAGCAGGGGCGTGAGAGGCTTGAAAGGAGGAAGGGAAATTCTATTTGATGATGATAAATGTCCCATGTAACCTAAAGAGTCCATTGCTATGGTTAGGGTCTGCTGCGTATTACTGTCAAAGATGGATTCTCTTTCCACCCCCATGAATTTTTTTTCCCCTGCTAATGCGGAAAAATTTCGAAAAAATATTTCGAAGTTGATTTTTCAGTATAAATTTTCCTTATCATTTATTTTTCATTTGTCAAAGCCCAATTTGAAGAACCTAAAGATACAAGTTTCGCATGTCATTCAGAAATAGAATTATTATAAGACTTCTTTACATCTATTTAGAGATGGATAAATGAATGAAATCATTGGGAACTTGCGTATTATTATTATTATTATTATTATTATTATTATTATTATTATTATTATTATTATTATTATTATTATTATTATTACAGTAGTGTCCACTCGTCTTTCTGCTTTTTTCTTTTATTTTTGGTTTACAATTAAGTTAAGAATCGAATTCATGGCATACTACCCAAACATCTCACCATTAGACCAATTTTTTCTACTTTTTTATCGATAAAAAAAAAAAAAGACAATATGAAGTTGTAAAATTTTATCTAATTATTTACAAAAAGTTATTTGATTGATAAGGAAGTCTTAGAAAAATGTAAAATTAAAAAAAATTAAAAAAAGTTACACCAATACTTAGTATCATTTTATATAGTAGTATAAATATTTGAAAATTTCGATTATTGAAATAAAAAAAAGAATTGAATTGTAAATAAAATATTTTATATAAAGGATGAAATTGGAAAGAAAAAAGTCCCCAAAAAAATTGTATTCCTTTTATATAGATTTTCCACCATGGAAGACTTATTTTAACCATAGATTTTGCTTAGTCATGCCATATTATCATGCACCCTTCACACCATATTATACTATCCTACAATTCTCAGCAGTGCACCGCCTCTCTCTCTCCACTTTCTCCATCTCCATCACCACCATGGAAGCATAAGCTTAGTATCACTTGTAAAAAAAACCACATAAGAAGAATTGGCAAAACCATGTGACAACACCACAAATCAAACATATCCAATATCATTCGATTTAGATATGACCTTTCTGGAATTTGAGATGAAATTTTTGTTCCTTTTAATTTTTTTCATTACACAATGTGCACATATGATGATTGATGAACAATAACACTTTGTATTACAATTAGTTTCTCTCAATGTTATTCTTTAATTTACTGTCAATCATATCTACATATATAGAATGAGAATCTATGAACAAAAAGAAATTGTCATCTCAAAATAAAAATGTGCACAAAGAAATTAAAAGGAATTAGTCTCTCTCAATATAAGAAATTAATCATATCTAAATATTGAAGTGCACAAAGAAATTGTCATCTCAAATTAATCATATCTACATAGAATGAGAATCTATGAACAAAAAGAAATTAGTCTCTCTCAATGTGTGATGAAAAAATTAAAAGGAACAAATTATTGGTACACTTTGATCTTGTATTTCATAAGGAATTGAATAACAAATTATTGAAGTGCATTTGAATTTAATTAATTTATGAACAAAAAGAAATTGAATGAAAGGATGAAGGAAAACATACGGAGAGAGCCCAGAGATGAGGATGGAAAGAGAGAGAGAGAGAGAGAGAGAGAAAAAATAAGTATAAGCTATTGACAATGTGTTGTAAGATTGTTTATCCAATGGTTCACATAACGTTTTCATGGTGGGAGACCTACTTTACTTACCCACCCTAGAATTTACCTAGTAATAGTATACATACTGAAGATGTAGAAGTTGCTCTCATACTTTCCATACACAAATACGTACATGAAAATAACCAATTTTTCATAAATTTGAGGTGTATATCTAAAACAATGGTCAATGCTACGGTGGACCATCTTCACAAGTGGTCTACCATGGACAAGTGATCAATAATACTATAACGAATGCGAATTTTACAAAATATCCACCATTGGATTGAAAATTCATATCATATAGATCATCGATAAAAAAAAAATTAGAACAATTGAAAATCATTTGATATGCTATTGAGACCCATAAAGATTAATGGTTTATTAAATACTATTAATCTTAATAGGTCTCAATAACATATCAAATTATTTTCAGTTTTTCTAAATTTTTTATGGATGATCTATATGATATAAACTTTCAATCCAACGGTGAATTTTGTAAAATTCGTATTCGTTATAACATTAGTCCACCACGGACCACTTGAGTAACTTGTCCATATTAAAATTTCCCCTAAAACAATTGCTATTTAGACCCCCTTTGATGCTCCCAGGCCCCTAAAATATCCCTACTTTTGGACCCAGGATAGTTTGGTTTCTAAAATACGAAATCAACATTTTTTCGTATCCTAGGATACAAAATGGTGATTTATGACTATAAACGCAGGGGAAACTTGGTTTAATGCTTAATTTACCAATTTCATCCTGTAGGATACGAAATAGGCAATTTTGTAACTTAGGATACGAAAACGCTTAACTTCATTTTCTAAGATACGAAAACGCGTAACTTCGTTTTCTAGGAATTTGACCAAAATTTCATATCCTACGATACAAAATTCCTATTTCGTATCCTACGGAACGAAATTGTGTTTTTTTAGACGCAGACGTATCCAACAAGACATGCTTACTAGACATTGGCTTGTTTAACTTTATGTCCATCCTAGGATACAAATCCCTTCAGAAGAGTATTTTAGTCATTAAGGGGGGTCTGAGACTAAACTAGAGGGATCTAAAAAGCAACTTTCAAAATCTAATGGGCATATGTCTACATATACATTTGGGCCTTGTGAGTTTGGATGTACAAATTTAAAAACATAAATAATTAAAGTTTACTCTTTAGGCCCCCTAAAATTCCGATTTTATCTTTAAAATCTAGTTTGGAATTTACATTCCAAACTTAGTGTTAGTTCGGAATATAGATTTCAGACCAATTTTACATTGGTAAAGTTCATATTTTATATTATGTATCATATGACAACATTATTGTTGTAAGTAACTAGAATTTCGTGACACACACATCGGTCTTCTTGCATGCAATGTCAATGACACATGTCTCTCTTGAAAGTTGTTTATAGATGGACAGAGATGGACATTTAGCAAAATGGCGAATGATTAGTGGGAATCCAATCTTGTTGGTTTTAAAGTTATGTGTTTTTGACTATACAATTTGAATGATGTGAATTTGGGATCATTCATCAAATATTTCTATCTAAGGGACCAATGTTGTCAGGATCAAGTGATGGAGCGTAGGATCGTATGACTTTACGTGCTACGATAGGTCAGTTGTGTTTTGCTCTTGTTCCAATTTTGTTTGCGAGCTTAATGATCAGGGTTGAGTTCTTGAAGCAGAGAAGTAAGAAAAAAATGAGTTGTGCTTTGCAAATCGGTTTGGGCCTTGTGAAATAGGTCAGGTTATAATTACAACCATTGTTTCCTTCAAAACAAGCACACAAACATAAAGCCTTTCACTAACCTTCATCAAACAAAAATCTTAAACGGCTACCTCCCTCACTATTGCAACGCCATCGTCGTCTACATCCTCCGGCGATGTCGTTCACCATCTCCTACCTCACTTTTGTTCACCTCTCTTCCCTTAACCCTAATTTTCGTTCACCCTAAACTTTGTTTTTTGCTCACCCCTCCTGCCTCACTTTTCATTCACTCTGTTTGTCAATCACTTTTTTTTTCATTCTTTTTTCAACTCTATAATGACGTTAACTGCTAGAGCTTTTACCCTACTGGTAATGGAGATGCTTTTCCCCCTTCCAAGGTTGTTAAAAATGCATCTAGAAATTTGATTGATCCAA
Source organism: Trifolium fragiferum (assembly GCA_954870985.1). Classification (NCBI taxonomy): domain Eukaryota; kingdom Viridiplantae; phylum Streptophyta; class Magnoliopsida; order Fabales; family Fabaceae; genus Trifolium; species Trifolium fragiferum. Next base: position 23,968,512 of record OX940792.1, read on the forward strand.
CATGGCAATACGAGAAAGGTGTGGTACAAATTTTGGAACCTTCCATTTATTAGGAGTGCTTACAGAATTAAGCTTCATTTGGTTGAACTAGTAATAATGTCCAACTTTATAAAATCTATGGCGGATATTGTTAATGGCTTATAAATAAAGTTGCTAAAAAAGACATGTAACACTTGACATTGAAGCTGACAATGATGGTGATGATGATCTTGAGGTTGTTGATGGTGAAAAGGGAAAAAGAAAAAGTCTTAAGGGAGATAAAAAGAGGGTTGACTACACTTAAACAAAATGTTGTTCCATTTAATTTTGCAAGGTATGGTGAGTATCTTTAATGATTGATAAAAAACTATGAAGATTTCTCTTCCCCCTCATGACTCCCCCCACCCCTCCAACTTCCATGTTTGCCCTTGAATTAAAACTTCGAAACGCATTTTTAGATTATTTTTTGCCTTGAAATAAAAACTTCGAAACATGTTTTCCGAATTTTTCCCGTAAATAAACTAGAAAAAATCTTCAAAAAACGCGTCTAGAAATTTTTATTCAAGGGCAAAAATGAATTTTTGGGGAGAAAATAAGAGTCATAAAGGGGGAAGAGAAAATTTCAAAAACTATCTAGAAAAAAATTCCTTTTCTGATCCCCGTAATTGCTACCATGGCCCTCCAAACTAACGAAATTACCCAAGTATTTCGGAACCCAAAATCCAAACATAATTTTTTTTGGAATATAGAATCGGAAATTGGGTTTTTTTAAATTTGTTTGTGTTTTGAAACTTAGGATCCGAATACGTTTAATTCAAAACTTAAGTTTCGAAATACCCCTATTTGAATTCTATCTTCCAAAATGTTTCCTTTAATTTATGAACCTGAAATTGATATTTCAGGACCTGGTTCCCTTTAATTTGATCCCCTTTAATTCTTTATGAACCTGAAATTGATATTTCAGGACCTGATTTTTGTGTGTGATTCAATTGGTTTTAACTTGTGTTTTTCTATATGTTGTTCTTCATCTTGTTGTTGTTCTTCTTTTATGTGTTATTCTTGTTCTTGTTCTTCATCTTGTTCTTGCTGTTCTTCTTCTTGATTTTTGTGTTGTGTTCTTCTTCTTTAGGTTATAATACTTTTGAACAAAAAATCATAATCATAAGCTAGCTACACATAAACTAAGGTAGCTAGAACAAATAAGCAAGCATGTTATAATCATAATAAAAAAAACTAAGCCCCTCATAATCATAAGCTAGCATGTTATGATTTTTTGTTTGAGTTTCTGTTCACATTTTTTACATGCTACAGCAAATAACATTTACTTATGTTATTCAATATGTTATTCTTCATCTTCTTCTTTGTTGTTGTTGTTCTGAATTTCAATCTATAAAATTTGATTTCGGAACGTGCGTTACCAAGGTAAGCGTTTTCGGTACATATAATCCGAACTTAAGTGTTTTCACTTTTTGGAAGTTAACTTCCGAAAATAATTTAATTTTGAATTATAGAATATCTAAACGACCATAGTCCCAAATCTAGGGGTATTTTGGGATTTTTGGGGATCTAAAATCAACTAGAGGGGTCTAAAGAGCAAAATTTTCAGAAAAATTGGTTTATCTATTGGGATGTACTTTTTATCCAAATAGAAGCCCATGAATCCAATAAATGTCAAATCCAATGTAAAACAGGGGAAATTTTTTTTTCCTACCCCAACAATCTTTTCTGTACCCCTACAAATTTTTAAATATTCCTATTTTACCCTTATGTTACTATTTATATAATATTGTTATTTTACTATTTTTAAAATTTTATTTTTTTTGGTATTTTTCAGAGTTAAAGCGACACCGGTACACTTTTTAAAAGTATACCGGTATTTTCAATTTCCATAATCCACCGGTACTCTTTTTAAAAGTATACCGGTATTTTAAATTTTCCAGAACACACCGGTACACTTTAAAAAGAGCACCGGTGTAGTTAAGTTAGAAGAACATACCGGTACACTTTTAAAACTGTACCGGTATGTTGTTCGAAAACTGTACCGGTACACTTTGGAAAAGTGTACCGGTACAGGTTTTTTTTTTTTTTTTAAATTTTAAAACTTTATTGTTATTCACTTTTTTTAAAACTTTATTATTTTTTTTTTGTACAACAGATATGGCTCAAACTGGCGATGCAGATCAAATATCAGTAGATACCACAGCTTTTTTTACGACCAACGAAAAATTTAATACACGAGATGATGTTATAACATGGGCACAAGATGTTGGAATTGACAATAAAGTGAGTATAATAATTACTAGATCAGATACAAAGAATGGAATAAGAGGAAGAAATGACAAATTAATTTTGGGCTGTGATAGAGGTGGAAAATATGACTCTTCGAAAAGTTCTACGTCAACAGCAACAAAAAAATGTAATTGTCCATTCAAAGTTAGAGCCACACCTTCAACAGATGGTTCGGGATGGAAAGTTCAGGTTAAATGTGGAGTTCACAATCACGGACTACCTGATCAATATGCAGGTCATCCTTGTTTCTCTTATTTGTAATGTTATTTTTTTTCATAATATATTATATTTATCTTTGCAATTCCAAAATAAATAAAAAAATATGCAGGTCATCCTCGTAAGGCGCGTTTAACCGTGGAAGAAAATAAACGTGTTGAAGATCTGTCAAAGTGTAATGTAGCACCAAGGAACATCGTTTTAGACTTAAAAAGAATTAATCCAGATTCTCTTGTTGATGCCAACCAAATATATCGAAAAAGACACATGCTGCAAAAACAAGAAAGAGGTTCTATATCAGAGATGCAACACGTGCTGCAATGTTTAGATGATAAAAAATATGTCACGTGGAATAGAAGAAAAGATGATGGGTCTGATATTTTGAGTGATATTTTTTGGGCACATCCAGATTCAATCAAGTTGTTAAATTTGTTTCCAATTGTTTTGGAAATGGATTGCACATACAAAACAAATAAATACAGACAACCATTGCTTGAAATTATTGGTATAACTTCAACCAAATTGACATTCAATGTTGGATTTGCTTACTTGGACGATGTCTCCGGATGCCACCTCTCAATAAATGCTGCTAAAAGGTTTGGATCAACCTTTGTCAAACTCGTATGCTCAAGCCAGCTCAATCCAGACAATTCCAACCAATTTTTAATAACTGGTGGACGTTGATCAGAAACCCAACTAGCTAACTTTGCTCCTAAAGATGCTATCCTCAAAAGTGGACGATCCTGCATATATTTAAAAAAAAAACATTATCAATAATATTTTAACACTACTGTTGATATAACTTCATCAATATAACTTAACAAATAATAACAAAATAAACAATTAGTTACCTGATCAAACCATACATGACGAGATACATGCTGCTCGTATCGTGTCAGAAGTCTGGTATCAATGGGACCTCCAGGCCAGCCCACAGCCGCAGGCTGCTCCGGCACAGGCTGATCCTCTGCCTGGCGCTCACGATGATCGCCACGACTAGTCCCTCCCATACGTCGAATTCTACCGTCTCGTCCTCTGGTGCGCACCACTGAAAAAAAAAAATTAATTTTTAGAAAAAAAAAAATAAATCTTCAACTGGACCGGTATGAACATACATACCGGTACAGTCATTGAAAGTGTACCGGTATGAATATGCATACCGGTACAGTTGCACAAAAGTGTACCGGTATGAATATGCATACCGGTACAGTTGCACAAAAGTGTACCGGTATGAATATGCATACCGGTACAGTCGCACAAAAGTGTACCGGTATGAATATACATACCGGTACACTCAAACCAACTGTACCGGTATGCAAGTTTACATACCGGTATACTTTTACACAAGTGTGCCGGTAAACTCACTTTCTCTGCTCTCTCGGTACACTTTGTTTGCAAATGGTAAAAGTGATAAATTTTTCACTCTTTTAATTTATATATGAGGGCATTTTAGTCATTTCAATTTCAAATGTTGGGGTATTAAAAAGATTGTTGGGGTAGGAAAAAAAAATTTCAAAACAGGGAATTTGTTTTTATTAATCTCTAGTTTCCAAAAAAAAAAATCTGATAATATAGACTATAATTATAAAATCTGAACAAGAATTGTTTGTACCGAAAATTAATTTTGGGTTTAAATCCTTTGAAAAAATTATGGTTGATGAATAAGTTTTTGCTGATGAAAAATTTAAAGAATTGTTATTAACCTTCATTTTCTATTCTTTCTTTTGACAAAATTCCCAAGACAAACATTTTTTACTTTTTTGATAAATTTATTTCCATCCATCGCAATATAATTACAGACTAAATTAATAGTACATTTTCCCAATCACTCTACTATGTTTAAATTCCCACCACATCCTCTTCTTTCCTCTCTTGAGCACGATAATATCTCCATAAAAATGGTCCCAACATTTCATCAATGACACTGATGATCTTAGCCATGTACACAATCTTCACTAAAAATTTGATGTCGATGTCGACTTGATAACTATATACCAATAAATCAATAAATAATCAAAAAATTAATTTTTTTATAAGTAAGAAATTAATCTTTAAGTCAACAGATAGATAAATGCATTGTTCATAAAAAATTATAATTATATTAGAAATAAAGGATTAATAAACATATACAATGAACAGATCCAAAATCAGAATCCACATTCAATCATAGAGTAGTTGATAATTATAAAAAAAAATTGCTGGTTTTTATTAATAATAAAATAAAATAACTTTAGTAGTTGTAATAAATAAATAAACAAAAATATTACCAATAATGTAATGTTGAGCAGACAAGTTGACCAAAACATAGTAGCAGTACAGTTTTGAGACAACATCTTCCTTCCATTCCAATTACCAATCTCATAAACCTCTCTCAATTCTCAATGAAGATGACACTGATATCAATACGTCGTCGTTTATTGTAGTAATAAAAATAATAAATAAAACCATGGCTTGGAGAAATAGTTGTGAAGAAGCAACTCAATCGAAATCTCTATTCCTCACGATCTACACTGTCGTCATAATTGGAATCATTGTTTCATCTTTCTACGTTTTTTCTGCTATTTATTCCAGTAACAATCCTGCTGCTAATTCTTCTGCATGGCTTTCTTCATCAATCTCTCGTATATCTCTTTACTCTCATTTTCTTTGACTTCTTCTCTCATTTATCATCTTCATTTTCATGATTTTTTTTTGTTATATTGTTTTTAGATGATGATTTTTTTTTTTTTTTTTTTTTTTATGTTATAGCGAAGGGATTTGGTTGTGTGATTGGGAATTTTTAAATTAAACTATGTTAATGTTAATGTAAATGTAATTGAATTTGAGCTATGGTGAATTAGTTAAATTGTAGATGATGTATTTATAAGTTTGATGATGGTTTAAATGTGATTTTAGTTCATGTGATTATTGTATTATTTGGTTTTAGTTTCGTATGATTTTTTGTTTGGACTCGGTGCTTGAAAATTCAAAAATTGTTGCTTTTAGTCCTATTATCAGCTTTATTGGATCACGTTTGACATAGGGACTAAAAGCCCCCTATTTTCCGATGTCATACGTGATCCAATAAAGCTGATAATCAGGACTAAAAGCAACAATTTTTGAATCTGCACGACTGAATCCACATAAAAAAACTTATGGGAACTAAAATAAAATAAAAAAACACTATAATTGCTGAGACCAGAATCATATTTAAACCTTTGATGATTGACTAGTTCTTATGGTAGTGTAGGATGAACTTTTAGTTCTTGTTTAAAAACGAAAATAGGGTTTTTCTAGCTATTTTATATGTGATTTAAACTCTGAAACTGCCAACATTACGTTGGTCTGAGTGGAAAAAATGTGGTTAGACAGGGAGACCTCACTAAAGGTGGTCAGCCAGATTCTTTGATAGAGATTAGTCATTGGCAAAGTCGGTGGATATTTCAGACCAATAAGACTGTTAACAAATAAAAACTCTGTCTATTCAGAAAACTAACTCTATCAATTGTCTAACGGTGCCTGTGGAAGGCACTTTTGTTGCAATAATTTCATATGGATTGGTAGAATCGTTTATAAAGAGAAGAAAAACCATTGTAAGATACAACTAGGAGTATTTGAAATGTCTGTTATCAATACCTTTTTGACAAAAACTTGTAAGATAACAATTGGGAATATTTGAAATGTCGATGATCTGTTTTTGATATGGATGCATGATACAGTTACTATATTGAAGTGGTTGTGCTTACTTGTTTTATGTTTGTTGATCTATGGCTTTCTTCCAAAATTGCAAGTTGGATTGAAAACCTTCATTTAAAATGTGTTTTCAGCTGAGGATACCCAGCATATCGATCAAACACTCAACATTTCTCGGTCAGAAAAGGTGCATAATGTGTCCACCACTCCTTCACCAGGGAAACAGAATGTGTGGCCAAGTTCTGTTTGGGAAATTCCACCCTCGAATAAAAGAATGCCGCCCTTGAAGGATTTCCAACTGACCAAAGAACTGGTTCAGAAAAGGGTGAAAGATAATGTTGTGATAGTGACCTTTGGCAACTATGCATTCATGGATTTTATTCTCACTTGGGTTAAGAAATTGACAGATCTGGAAATTTCTAATCTTCTTGTTGGTGAGTGTCGTGAAATATCTTCTATGCTGTTTTGTTGTGTATTATTTTTGGATTTGCGATGATGGCTTGATGGAAATGCATGTCCAGATTTGTACCATTAACTAGACTTTGTAATATGTGGTTGAAATCTAACTTTTAGGTGCAATGGACACCAAATTATTGGAGGCACTGTATTGGAAAGGGGTACCAGTTTTTGACATGGGCAGCCATATGAGCACTGTAGATGTTGGATGGGGTTCTCCAACATTTCATAAAATGGGGAGAGAGAAAGTTATTCTGTTAGACTCAATTCTGCCTTTTGGGTTTGAAGTATTGATGTGTGATACCGACATGGTTTGGTTAAAGGTGAACTTCAATTTTACATATATGCTAATTTATTTTCTTAAGTGAATGAATCTGTTTCCAATTATAAGCCTGATTCAGTGCTTGCTTAGATAAAACTCATAGTTACTAGGATAGGATGTTTCGTTTTCTCTATCATGGATGTAAATGTAATAAAGTTATTAGATTTTGCTAAGTTTCTTCTCTGACTTGCTGTAAGATTTAAATTAAGTAATCTTTCTAGTATCATTTTGTCTTTATTCTCCAGTGTCATTATTATGGTTTCTCATCTGTTACATTTATTATGCCCAATTATATCTTCCGATGTCTTCAAGACAATAATATGATTATTTAAGTTATATTTTGTTCCTAATACATATTTTTGATTATGCAATTGTTAAACAGAACCCACTTCCATATCTTGCGCGTTATCCAGGAGCAGATATTTTAACTTCAAGTGATCAAGTTATACCAACAGTTGTTGATGACAGTTTGGAAATTTGGCAAGAAGGTAATATTATATAATGATGATGACAACTTGTTGTTATCATTTTTACTGTGCTTATATAGTTCTTGTAGCATTTTTTTTCTGCATGTACCATGTATATGATTAAATATAGAATAGAACTTTCAACATGAGTCAAATGATATCCATGGACACAAAAATGTTGCTTTGAATGGTAGTCATCTTTTGTGTCAAGTGATAGTTCCAAAGCATCACTTTAGATTTTTCCGTATCCATTTGACTTGCTTTAGATTAGAAACTATAGATATAGTCATATAGAACCACTCATGTGGTTTCAGTCAACAAATTAAGATTTTGGAATAGTTGATTCATGACAAGGTACTATAGCTTATATGACCACGTGGCATAGAATTATATGCTTCCTTCCCCCATTCTTCCAAATGGCAGGCCTGTGCCTTGTTTGCACATGCCCAAAGGGCTTTTGCTTGAGTGGGTGAGTTAGATATAAAAACCGTTCATAAGCTTTCACCCGACAGTTTAAGCTTTTGGGATATTTGGTTCGTGATATGAGCTAGCAAATCAGTTTTCAGCTTGCAACCTTTTGCTCTTAATCTGGTGAAAGCTTTTTTTTTTTTTTTTTAATATCATTTTCTCTGCTTGGTATCATTTTCAAATCTCAGTAACCAATTCATTGCTCTTACTTGTTGCTTCTCTTTATCTCTCATTTTATTGTGCATATTGTTTTATTTGTTTAGTTGTTTCTTAAGACTGTATATTGATGAAATTGTCCATCACCTTAAACAGTCACTGGTGCGTACAACATTGGAATTTTCCATTGGAGACCTACAGAGTCTGCCAAGAATTTGGTTAAGCAATGGAAAGAAATGCTTCTAGCTGATGACAAGATATGGGATCAGAGTGGGTTTAATGATATTCTTCACAATCAGCTAGGACCATCTGTTGATGATGACAGCGGATTTGTTTTTGCTTTTGATGGAAAACTGAAGCTAGGAATTTTGCCTGCTAGTATCTTCTGTAGTGGACATACATATTTTGTCCAGGTATGACTTTTTCAATTAACTATTTTCAACCGGTTGAAATGTTTTCCTTTTATTTTTTATGTGCTAGTATACATTTATTTTCTTTTATGCAATTAACTGTTTGGAGGGATCTTGAATGGACTAGAGGAATGATTTATATACCTGTTTGACATACGGAAGTTTGTATATTATGATTGCAGGCTATGTACCAGCAACTAAGGTTGGAGCCATATGCAGTACACACAACATTTCAATATGGAGGCACCGAAGGAAAGCGCCACCGACTACGAGAAGCCATGTTCTTCCTTGATCCACCGGAATACTATAACCCTCCTGGTAATTAGTCCTGTTTCTTCATAAATTTGGGTGTGCAGATCATCCACTTATAGACTGATTTCTGTTTGTCGGTGCTTGTTTGGTTCCTACTCTGTCCACATTAAATTTTGCATTATACTATCATAATGCTGAAGTTTGATATGGCAATAGATTGGTTTCAGTGTATTCTTGTGATTGATTATTCACCTCTGTGGCATGTACAACTTAACTTTTGGGGGAACTTTTGCAGGGGGTCTCTTATCATTTAAGCCATCTATTCCAAAAACCTTGTTGCTAAGCGGGGAGCACAATGTTGACTCGCATTTTACTCTTATAAATCACCAAGTATATACGTATCGACCTGATCCTATTCAAGTCTTTTTTATGGAATTTTGATGTTGCGTTTTGTAATATTTTTTTGCTCATTTTGTTTTTCTTTCTTTTTCAGATGAAACAGATTAGAACAGCACTTGCAATTGCTACCCTTCTGAACAGAACACTGGTAAGAACAAATTCCGGGATCATGGATTTTATTATATTGCATTTTGAATAAAAGTGTCTCATCATCAAAACACTTGCTCTGTCATGGCCAGTATCGAGTGTTAATTAACATTTCTTGTGAATTATGTTAAGAACCTGTAAAAACTAGGAACAAACATGGACTTCAATTTGGCTTGACACTAATTAAATATAGGCTTAAATGCACTTTTGGTGCCCCTATTTTGATATTTTTAAAGCTTTAGTCCCCCTATTTCTAAAATCAGTTTTTTGGTCCCTATATTATGAAAGTCAATGAAAGTTTTTGGTCCCCCATCAATTTTGGTCCAAAAAATTGATTTTAGGACCAAAAATTGCTTAATCTATACCAAAATTGATGGGGGGCCAAAAAATTGTTTCTGGTAGTGTATTTTAACTTTTTAAATTCAACATTTTTATTTTAATGTGAGTTCTTTGGGCATGTTCAGGTCATGCCTCCACTATGGTGCAGGCTTGATAGGCTATGGTTTGCCCATCCTGGTATTTTGGAGGGATCTATGACTAGACAACCTTTTCTCTGTCCTTTAGACCATGTATTTGAGGTATTTCCTATTTAAGTGGTTTCTTATTATTCTTACTTCTCTTTATCACTTAGAAAATTACATTGTATACCATGATTCTACCAAACTCACCCTGTCAATCAAAACATGCACTTAATTAATGATAGTAAAACATATTTTAATAGTCGTATGAATTTAAAACTAAATATATATTTTTTAAATATTCATTGTTTTAATGGTTATTTACAAATATTATACTTAAAGTTTAAGTGGAGAAATTATTGATTAAAGAAATTAAGGAAATAAAAATCTCATTTGATTGAGTAGTTGATTAAGGAGATGTTAATATTAATTTGATTTAATATGAAAACTATATGTATCATAACCTGAAGATGTCGGGTGATTTCTTGACAATGAGAGATGATGAGGTGAATTCATGAGGTTCAAGAGTGTAGACTTAAATTTAATATACATGGGATGAATGTGTTCTCTTCCCCATCTTTTCATAAGTCACTTATGTTGCTTTGGAAATGCACTATGTTGCAGGTAAATGTCATGTTGAAAAAACTCCCGGAAGAAGAATTTGGCCCTGCAATAGGTATTAGAGAGTATTCAATGCTTGATAATCCCTCTCTGCCGCCAGAGGTGAATAAACGTCATGATTCTTGTTTCTTTAATCACAATTTTTTTTATGGATTTATTTACTTTGTTTAAACTTATTTGTCTTGATTCGAGTTCAGGTGAAAAATTCGTGGCTTGATGTTCAGCTCTGTAAAGAAGGAACTCAAGATTGCGATGGAACATATAATACCACTGTTGGAGGAGTACTTAAATTTCCAAAGCATAGCAATGAAGAGATGGTATATTTGATATTTTTTTCAAGCTTATATTTCTAAGATTGTGTTTAACTTTAATGCTGATTTCTGTTCAAAGTCTCTAAATCTATAAACTTCATTGATAAGATTATCTTTGTGTGTGGTATTTTTTTGTTTTAATAAGTCAATTTATTGTTGTTCAATAAAGAAATAGTTAGAAACACGCTTAGAATACTTTGGTTATATTAGGTAACCTACCCAATTAGTTGGAATCAGCTAGTTTGAGACAAAGATAGTTTGAGAGGTGGCATAAGATTGTATACAGATGATAAGGCACAAGTAATAGCTAGGTAGGAGTTTTGGAATATACAAGAATAGAGTTTGGGAGTGACTGTTTGGGTTTCTAGAATACATTTGAGGTTAGACGCTACTACTTTTTATACATATTTTGTGCCAATGAGTTGGGAAGATTCTCATCAATAATATGTTCCTCTCTTCTATTTCCCTTGCACATCACAATAGAAGAATAATATGGCTGTATGAATACACCGGCATCTTGTTAATACAGATTGAATCTTATGAATAAATTATGATGGCATAAAGGTGGTTACTGGTTACGCTTTCATTGAAAGTAAAAAAACTTGATTTGAGAAATCATTGAATTATGATGAATAAATGTCTCAATGGAGCTGAGACTCTCTCATTTGTCAAATAATAGTCATGGTTTTTTGGCATCTGCACTAAATTTAGTGTTCATTAATTTAACACGCCTGCTCTACTTGCTGTTACAGTTTATGAAAGTATTCTCACCATTCAAGGATGTAAAAGTCATTAAATTATCTTCAGTGGAAGATGCGTTCACTGGTTTCACTAATAAGGCAAGACGATTTTTCTTTTTTCATTCCAAGTTTTACTTTTCCAGTTATCACCAAATATTAAAACCAGTTAGTGTTGCTTATCCTATGCATTGTATTTTGTATTTTAAAGGAAAGGGAAGATAAATTCAGAAATCGCGTCAAGCGGTATGTTGGCATATGGTGCTGTATGCCAGATATACCTATTGGCCACATATATTATGATATGTATTGGGACGAGAAACCTGGATGGAAACCGATTCCTCCTCAATCTCCCGAGGATGATCATCCACCTTTCTGAGATCAAATTCTTGTTTATGTATGTTGAAATACTATAATAGATGGGAGAAGGAAGAGATAAACCCAAAGATCGTTGGTTTGGCTTGCAACTAATTGTCAAAACCAACATTGTATACTCACAGAAGAGAAGAATCAGTATCATATTGAGGATATAAGATATTTTATAGAGGTTAGACAATTGATTCTTGTGTAGCAATAAGAAAGTTTTTTTGTCTGTATCAATTTTACCAATATTGCAAACCGCTGATATTGCATCTTAGAAATTACAATACTAGAGACATTCAAATCCATTTGTATCATTCCTTACTTCCACATTTTATTTGAACAGGAAAAGTTATTTGCTATTTTATATTGTCCATTGGCATGTTATATTAATTATGATGCTGAAATTAGGCTTGATATAGTTGGGAAGCAGATTTCCTGCCGTAACTGTGTCAATGCCATACACAAACTTGATGTACTTGCAGACCACTTCCCCAATCCTACCGTAACTGCGTCAACGCCATACTCAAACTTGATGTGCTTGCAGACCACTTCCCCAATCATCCGTACACCATACACAAACTTAAACCACCCCCAACTTTCCAAATTAAAGTACTTGCATTAAGCATTACATGCAAGCTGATTTTTTATTTTTTATCACAAAAACCTCTATTTTAATTCTGATCTCACCAATAACACTAACTCTGCATCAATCACGTTGCTGATTCATTTATATTTGGTTTAATATGTGTTCTATTTGTTTGTTTAATTTGTTCTTACCATTCAGTTTATGTTTTGGTTGTTTCATCTGTTATGGTTGTGTTCTTTGTTGCGTTTTTTCCTAAGCGGTGTTCTATGTTTGTATAATATCTTGTACTAGTGTTATCTTTTGTTTAATATGTTATAATGGATGCATGGGTGATAACTAGAAACGCATTCACAATCAGTTGATAATACTAATGAAATTGTCATCTTATGGAGTGGATGAATCTTAATTTCGAAGTTGATAGGGGACAGTGGAATTACTCTGGAGTGGTCGTTTACTGGACCACTGCATGCCCATAATTTGTGGTATATGAGAAATCAGTTGCTACATTATGCTAGGGGGTTAATGGCTATCAGGCCGCGGGAGACTATATTGCAGCAGGTACATGACTATTCTGATGGCAACAAATCGGTTTTTTTATTGTTAATACATCCATCTTCGATAGGTTGAGTAATGATAAACACAAATGAACAAGTTAAAACACTCAATAGGACTGGTTGTGGAGGCCTTATAAGGGGAGGAAGCAGAGAGGGATTTGTGGCTTTTCAAAGTTTATTGGGCAGTATGGTGCTTAAATAGCTAAATTATGTAGAGTAGAGCTTCATGTGGATTATTCTGTGGTGGCTAATACATTGCAGAACAGGAAATGTGGGAGTGTTAAAGGTTGGAGGATCTCACAATATTAGGAACAAAAAGATACATGATAACAAAGAGAATTGAGAGAATGAAAATGCATTTCCCTTGATGATTACAATGTACAGGTATGGTATATTTACAAGGATGAATGTGCACGATAGTAAACTAGTGCTAGCTGTACAATAATATCCTAGCTTAAGATAACTAACTCCAGCTGTTAGTTAATAGCCTCCCTCAAGTTGAAGCTTGATAAATGTGATCAAGGTCAACTTGGACATAAGAAATGAAAAGGTCTTGGGTAGCAAGGACTTGGTGAAAAAATCAGCAACTTGATTGTGTGAAGAAACAGGCAGCAATTTCATAACTCCAGCTAAGAATTTTTCACAAACTAAGTGGCAATCAATCTCTAAATGTTTAGTACGCTCATAAAAACTGGGTTTAGCGCGCGATATGGAGGGCACTTTGATTATCACAATAAAGGACACGAGGCTTAGGACAGGTAACTTGCAGGTCACGCGACAAGTAGATAATCCATTGAAGTTCACAAGTTGCAAAAGCTAGACGATTATGACGGTTACGCGAGAATCAGCGGATAGATGAAGGGAAAATGCAAGAAAATGTGACTGATACCATATTAGGAACTAAAAGATACATGATAACAAAGAGAATTGTGAGAATGAAAATGTATTTCCCTTAATGATTACAATGTACGAGTATGGTATATATACAAGGATGAATGTGCACGATAGTAGTAACTAGTGCTAGCCGTACAATATCCTAGCTTAGGATAACTAACTCCAGCTGTTAGTTAATACACAACATATTATGAGTTTTGATTGAATTGGATTGGGAGATTAAAATGTGTCGCTCTTATTGTGAAACAAATATGTGTGCAAATGCTTTAGCGAACACGAGGTGTGATCAAGGTGGTTCTTTGATTATATTTTTTAGCATTGTCTAGCTCAAAATCGGACATTTATTGTTAGCTTATAGTTTTGGAGTGTCTGTTCCTCGTTTGATTTAGATGTATTTTGTTTGATTTTGGGCTCCGGCCCTCTTGTTACCCGAGAATAAAAATTGTGTTTAAAAGTTCATACTTTACAATAGAATTATCATAACATTTATATTGAACGTGTATGAAGAAAAATAAAAGTTCACAAAATCACTTAATCACAATACACAAAAACACAAATTCCAAATTCAGCCATATCAAGCATCTGACCATGTGATATCAAGGCCACCCCATTGATTTTGAGGCACACCCAAGGCTTCCCATACGGCCTTGGAGGCGTCAACTATGTTGTTGCGACATGGAGGCTGGTAATCATGATCTTGATCACATCCCATTGTAGAGTCACACTCATCAACCACCATGGCCACCACACTTCTTCCATTTGCACTTACGGTAATGTTGTGGATACATCTACTCTTATTATCGAACCATCCAGTAGAAAGTGCAACAACAGGAGTATCATCAGAATGATATTGATTATCACAATACGAAGGGCCACCTCCATCACCACCTTTTTGGAAACTATTAAGTGTGAGATATGCCTTAGTTGATGTCGATATTGGTGGTGAACATTCATAAGTCGTATACATTTGTCCTTGTACACAACAATCTGAATCGTTCTCTTGGTTGCATTGTCCAGAAGGGGCTTCTTTTCCACTGATTCTACCACTTGGGTGGCACTGTTGGGCTTCAGAATACACGGCGGTTAAAGTGAGAGTAATCAATAAAAGGAAAGAAGTTTTAGAGCAAAAACTCTTCATTGTATGCAATTCTCTTTTTCTCCTCTTTTGAGATCAATGAATTATGATTGATGATGTAGATACACTAAGATTTTAATGGATATATATAAGATAAAAGAACTCATGTTGGTAAAAAAAATCTTGTATCTATGAAATAGCAAGATAAGAAAAGAAAATGTTTGCTTTGAGGTCAAGGCAATGAGTCCTAACTTGTCATGTTTAGTGCAAATAACAAATACAAGAAGAAATACTAATAGTTGATTTTTAAATCCTTAAGTATTGATGGTCGAGGAAAGCATATAGTTAAATTACTAACTACCAAAATAAAAGACATCAATTTAGTAAAAAATTAAGATATATAAGTTTTCTTTTAATTGTTTTGACGAGTATTTTAAGTACATGTTTACAAACTACGTAGCTATCTTTCTTGATTAGTATTTTATTTGTTTTCTCATGAAGAAGATAGCACCTTTGTTTCTATTCGATCTTTCATAGTTATTGTTTTTTCAGGCTATTGACAATTTCATGTAAGACACAGAAGGAATAATATGCTTAGACATGAGAAAAAAATTACATTTTATTGTTAGTTTTTTTTTTTTTTTTGACAAAACATTTTATTGTTAGTTGTCCCAATAAAAAGACAAAAAAACAGTAGCTTTATGTTTATAGATCAGATGTTTTCCTAATAAAATAATTGCATCATTGGAATTGGAATTTCACTTCCATACGTTTTGTGTGATTTTATTTATTATTGTTAGTTCACCTTAGAATCTCAAACATTGATTAACAACTGATTGATCTGTACATTGTATTATTTAGATTAATTCTCCTGATATAATTTAATCATTTTTTATAGTTAAATATTTTTTTAGTCTCTAAATATATTAAATTTATTTTTTCTCTTCTAAGATTTTTCTTTGAATTTTGATCCCTTTAACATTTCAATTTTAGTCCTTATTTCAATTGACGTTTTTGATGACATATCATTATTAAGGCTTTAAAATATTATTAATTTAATAATTTAACTATTTAATCTTTGTTAATTTATGTATAACTCAAAATAAAGATTAAATTATTAAACAAATGATACGTAAACTTTTATAAAACAAAGCAAGGGCTGAAATTTCAAAATGAAAATTTAAGAGTCTAAAAATAAAAATAAATATATTTAAAGACACTCTTAATCTAAAATGATTTTGCAATTTCATCTATGTAAAAAAAAAAAAAAACTAAATATATTTAACCTTTTTTTTCAATAGTTTAAAAGCCTTAAATATAATATAACCAACTACAAGAATCTTTATTTGTATGTAATTAGTTAAATAAGGTAGTGTAGAACTTGCTCTTTGACCTCAATAATGAAACTATAGTGCTGAACTTGACATTTGGGATAAACACAAGAAGATTGAACACATATCTTTGACGCAAAATCTAACTTCTATATATCTTTTTCTTTTGCTTGTTATTCCAAAGCCAACTAAATAACTTTACAAAACAGAGAGGACTTCTCTATATATGCTAACTTAAATCTTTCCCAAAGCACCAAACATTAAGAAGAACAAAGAGGATAAACATAGAGTTCTATAGACAAAATGAAGAGATTTTGCCCAAAAGCTTCTTTTCTGTTGTTTGTTATTCTTGTTTTAGTAGGTTTTGTGTACTCTGAAGCTCAGAATTGTCGCCCAAGTGGTGCGATTAGAGGAAAGAAAGCTCCTCCAGGACAATGCAATCAAGAGAATGATTCTGATTGTTGTGTACGAGGAAAAATGTACACAACGTATAAATGTTCTCCGTCAGTGTCTACTCACACCAAAGCATACCTTACTCTTAATAGTTTCCAAAAGGGTGGAGACGGAGGTGGTCCATCAGAATGTGACAAGCGGTATCATTCAGACGACACTCCAGTGGTTGCACTTTCCACCGGATGGTTCAATCATAGGAGTAGATGTCTCAACAACATTACAATCAGTGCTAATGGAAGAAGTGTGGTAGCCATGGTTGTTGATGAGTGTGACTCAACAAAGGGATGTGATGAAGAGCATGATTACCAACCTCCTTGTCCAAACAACATTGTTGATGCTTCAAAGGCTGTGTGGAAAGCTTTAAATGTTCCTAAAGAACAATGGGGTGGCCTTGACATTACATGGTCAGATGCTTGATATAATTTTGTGTTTGTATGATATAATTTTACTGATGTTTTGTACTTATATTTCTTATCATATATACGTGTATATACTTGTGACCATTTCGTTATAAATTAAAAGAATATAGTTTATAATTTTATATATTTATACAGTACATAATATCTTGTATTAGTGTTATCTTTTGTTTAATATATTGTTTGGTTTAACGGATACATAGCTGTTAACTAGAAATGAATTCAAAATCACATTGTAATTGAAGTTAATGTGGAAAACCTAGTGGTTAAGAATGGAACTGTTGGAGGTGGTAAATCACGGATTAAGATTTCCAGCCGTTAAAAATTATAAAGTTTAACGCAATTTTTAATTTCGGTCATCTATTATTCATCTGATGATTCAGATTAATAAAGTTAAAAAGTGATTCAAAATAATTTGAACCACACATTTAAAATGTGACGGCTCAACTTAAAACTGTGTGAAGACAGCAGTAAAGTTTACAGCATCAAATATAATTCGGGTAAACCACCTAAATGAGGCCAACAATTACTATTTAATGGTGGAAAGTTTTGGACTTGGATTTGATGCAATAATTGCATCATGGTCTAAAATCGACGATTAAAATTAATTATAGTGAATTTCGTTAATATGTAATCTGAACTGCCATCAAATCAACACTTCTCTCTTTTCTATTTCTCTTCTTTTTCTCTTTTAACAATTAGAGTTTAATGTTTTTTTGTCCCTATAATATCTCAAATTTTTAGTCCCTATAATTTTTTTTAGAAAGTTTTTGTCTCTCAAATATTTTCTGTAACAATCTTTTGTCTCTGTTTTTCGGTCAACTCATATATATTATTCGATATTACGAATTTTTTTTGCTATAATGTTTAGTATATTATCGAAATTTCTCTTGCAAAAGTTTAAATTTTCCAGCAATATTTTTAAGTGTTTTTCCCTTGACTCTAAGCTCAAATGTAAATAAAGTTCAGCTAAAAATAAGATCTTTCAAACACTTCACCACTTTGTCTTTTTAACTATAAATGCATCCACTATTTGAGTTTAATTAACACCACAACATTAACATGTCAATAGAGCAGTACTGTTTTAAGAAAACATCAAAATTAAATATTCAACTTGTATTCATTCATGGATAGACAGTGTGCTTAAACTATTGCCTTTTATGAAGAGTGGCAAGATAAGATGCTTTCCATCAACCATCTTTTTCCGTATAAACACTACTGAAAAGTTTTACATGATCACATAGGTTTTCATCAACAAACACTTCAGATTGAGAAAAATATAAAACAATCAAATGAGCTCAATGAACATGTAATCAGGATGCAAAACATATCAAAGCCATTACACATTAACTTGTCAGTATTTTGGTCAGCAGTAAGCCAAATACCTCAAGACTTGCTAAAAGGATCCAATGCATTGAAATATCAAACCAAGAAGGAAAAAAAAAACAAGGAACCTATATGATAAACATACATCATATGAAGTATGGTTTATTTATAAAGTAGCAAGCATCAAGCAGCTATATATAGAGTCATAATTGCATATACATTCATTACTTCCACTTCTTGAATCCATGCTTGCCTCCACCGTGCTTGCCAAACTTTCCATGCTTGAACTTGCCATGCTTTCCCCCTTTAAACTTGCCATGCTGCTTGAATTTTCCATGGCCCATGTGACCACCACCATGTGCATAGCCGCCATGAGCGTAGCCACCTTGTGGATAGCCACCCGCTGGATAATGGCCCGGAGCACCATGGGAACCGTGGGAGAGATGGTTGACACCATAAGCAGCGGCAGCAGCTGCTGCACCCCCAGCAAGCATTGTTCCCATACCGCCGTGTCCATGAGACCCTCCATGAGCCCCTGGTTATAACATTAGAAAATTTAGCAGGTTCACAAGATTTTGGTGTAAATCATAAGACAGCAGAAAAATGTTTCAAACAGACACTGCATTGGATCAATTAATTAAGAAAAAAACTTCAAGATCAGATAATAGTCACCATAAGACATCAATGAATCTAATTCCTTACCACCATTAAATTCAATAAGTCCAGTTCATAAAATGCAATTTTGGCAAAATAGTCTCTTGTTAAGTGTTCCAAGGGGGCTTAAAATCCACCAATGAAACATGCAACAGACCAAAAACCACAACAACAAATCAACACATTGAATATGAGTCTATGTTCTTGTCTCATTTTCATTTTCAAGCCAATTTTAGGAACCCTCAAAGTTTGAGTCTCTACAATGCTTATGCTTCTTTTAAGCCAACTACTCGAGTTGCCAGCTACCGAGCTACCTAACAGGCTAATGGGTTATGTCTCCAATGATCAAACCATCGGCTGTGATATTACTTATTGGAGTTCTAGAGATTTCCAAAAGTGCAGGACCTGCACTAATGGGACAAATAACAAACCACAATTGAGGACTTGACATCACAACTTGCCAAAAACCTTAAAGACTCAAGATCATTGATCTGTTCTCTTGAATAATTTTCATTTAGTTCATTCCTAACCAATACGAAATGTTTTACCTCTAAAACCTGAATTCCCAAGCATTAGTACATCAGTATGATTGTGTGAAATTTCACAGCAATTTTAGTATGGCGGATTATGTAGTTTCAAACGACACTGTTATTTCACTCTAGCTAACTTATATGCTTCTTAGTAGGCAACAGACACTTTGTAATATATGTAGCAGTCAGGCTGAAGAAGTATCCGGTATCCGACATGACACAACGCATACACATGTGCTTACATCCAATGATGACTTCCATTCATTCAAATTATTAGGGTCTTGCTAACTAGTTAAACATTTCAATTAAAGAAATTATTTATTTAAGGCAAATGCTAACGACCGCCCCCAGAGCATTTTTTAAGACCTTAAATAAGTTTTTTTTATAGAATTTGTATAGGAATGCGTAAAGTCAACGCATTGAAAATTGTAGTGTTGAATTTTTTGAATAAAAGGTTTCTTTAAATGGAATGTTTTTTTCTTTTTGACAAATTAAATGGAATGCTTAAAGAGTGTCCCACGGGCACTCGTTAGCAAGACCCTTTTATTTAAAAAGTTAAACATTTCAATCCTCAATGCATTGACTTTATATCTTTTCATAAAAACTTATTATTTAAGGTCATTTCCGGGGGCACTTGTTAGTATTTTTCAAATTATTATCAATGTCTACGTCAGTGTAGACTCTATGATGTAATTGTGTGTCAGTATTTCATAGATTGTAACAATGAGTAACTAATACATAAGTCAAAACATAACAATGGAAAAGCATGAAAGGAAACAAACACACACCTGGAACATTATGACCAGATGAACCAGGATAACCAGCAGGTGGGTAGCCTTGTTGTGGAGGGTAACCACTAGGAGGATAACCTTGTTGTGGAGGATACCCTTGTTGTGGTGGGTACCCAGATGGTGGATAACCACCTTGTTGTGGAGGATACCCTTGTTGTGGTGGATACCCATGTTGTGGAGGGTACCCTCCACCATGTGTAGCAGCACCAGCTATACCATGAGCAAGATTTGAAAACATCCCTTTGTCAGAAGATTCATCATGTTTGTCTTTACCACCTCCCATCTTTCAAACAATACAACAAACACCTGGTGATCAAACAATTACAAATTTTTACAACAGAATCAAAACATTCAAACCCTAATGATCCAATTGAAAATATTGCATGCAAAAATGAACAGTGATGATCTATAAAGAAGCTATGAAATTGATGATTGATGATTGTAAACAACAACATTAGGGAACAAACCTTTGAATAAAATTGAGAAATTGAGATAGAAATTGAAGAACAGAAAAAGAGGGATCTTGAAAATATATATAGTATGGTGAGTATGGATTGAGGATCGAACCAAATACCGCGTTAAGCATTCTTATTACGCGTCATCAACGCGTCCATTTGTCGTTGTGATCGACTGCCACGTGGGAAGATTTGATTGCTTAATGTATTTTCTCCACTTTATTTTTTGTTTCAATTTATTTTTGGGTTAAGAGTGTTTTTATTTCCTACTTTTATGTGAGTTTTGACTTTTAGTCTTTACATTTTTTTATTATATTTTTAGTCCTACATTTTTTTAATTATAGTTTTAGTCAATTTTTTATGACTAGGATAACATAATTGACGACATAGAATAATTTAAATTGACTAGGATAACATTTGCATCGAATGACGTGACATCTACGTGTCATCCAACGTGGCTGATTTTGTTATTCGAGTCACAAAAAATTGACGATAGGGACTAAAAATGCAAACGGCGAAAATGTGAGGACTAAAAATACAATAAAAAAATGTAGGGACTAAAAGTCGAAACTCACATAAAAGTAGGGACTAAAAACATATTTAACCTTTTATTTTTTATTGAACTTTTGAATTAATAAATCGTATAGCAAAAATGTTATATTATGATGATATTTTTACTCCCGCAGATTACATGAATCAAAAGAGATTAATACATTCAATTTATTGGATAATCTTCCAAAAGGTGCCTTTGGAGTTAATGGTGATCATAATTGGTCATGGTAGGAGGTGTATTGTATTGAGATTTTAAGGGATTTTAAAAGATTATTTTATGATAATACAATTTCGTGGTATTCAATCAAGATTCTTACAAAAGTTAAATGAATCTTAATAGTATTCAATTAAGACATTTTTAAAAAAAAATTCAGAGCAACAAAATCAGTTGGTATTCAATTGTGATTTCTAATTACTTTTAAAATGTCTATTGATATTCAAAAATCTACAAATTTTGATGGATTTATTTATGAAATGGATTTTGAAAGACTTTTAAGTTGAAAATAAACATAAAACACTTCTCCAACAATCTCACTCAAACCCTCAAAACTTTTATAATGTTCCGAGACTTTTTTTTTCTTCTTCATTTTACCGCAGTACTGAACACAACTCTGTTATAAAATCACACAAATTCTTGTGTTAAAGAATCTTGATTGAAAAAAGTATTTTAATTTTTTTTTGAATCTCTAAAAATCAATACAATCTCACAAAGTCTTTTAAAATCTTCAGAATTTTTTTTGCCAAAACAGTCTGTTGAAATCCTAATCTAATACATCCTTATTTACAACAGGTGAGCTGCTCTATAGATTTTTAGAGCACTTCAGAAAATGACTTAAGTTGAAATCTATTGTTTATAATATATTTAATCCCCTTTTTATCTCCTAATTGTTTCTTTTTATAGTCCACAATTACTTTACTTAATGTGATTTTCACAAGATTTGGATGTCTAGACCCAATAAGATATAACTTTGATATTCATATGCAGCACGTTCGTACATGACACGTGGAGCTAGAGCTAACCTAACTCACGTCACTATGTTCGTACATGATGTGTGGAAGACCAAATCGAGGTCCAAATGATTTGCAGAGTTGAATTAAGGGTGGATCTCGGCATGACCACATTGAGCTTGTCATGATGAAGGTTGGGCTCAACATGACCTGGATGATCCAACTGAGCTACACATGTTAAAGGTTGATCTCTTGGTCGAATTGAGTTGGGTATGTTGAAAGTTTGGCTTAACTGAGCATGCAAAAGGATAGACTCTTGCTTGAGCAGAGTTGGGCATACGGTTATATGAATGATCGAAGTGTAATAGAGTTCACACGGTATGGTCCTCCATACCAATCCAATAATAGTTTTAATAGCAGTGTTGCTTATGACAGTTTAGTTTACAATTTCAGGATTTCAACTAACAAATTAATTAAAAGATTCTGTTGTAATTTTTATCATTGTAATGTAATTTGTAATGAAATATGAGTGTTTCTATATGATATCATATTCGCTCATAAGGTTAATTTAGTAATTGAGATGAAAGATTTAAAGAGTATAGTGATATAGAGTTCGATTGTCAGCTCCAATAAAATTTAACAAATTAACCATTAATTAACATATTAAAATTAACAGTTTCAATTTGTCAAAAAAAAGACTAACAGTTTCAAAAAATAGATTAACGAACTTACCGTTAAAGATGAATCATTCGAAAAATATAAATTTGAATCTTAATTAAAATAATAAATAATCAGACATTATTTATCACATGATTGAACTTTATTTACCTCATAATTAAACTTAAAATTATCTAAGTTTTAAATATATATTCTCTGACCTATAAGTATAAATCCTCTCAATATATAGGAGGGGCTAAAATTTATTTTTGAAGAATTTTCTACTACTACTTTTTCGTAAAAGTTGAATCAAACAATTAAATATTAAAATAACCACTCTCATTCTCTTCATTTCCCATTTTCTTGTAGAATTTTTCAATGAAATTTAAAACAACTAGACTTTAACCCGTGCGTTGCACGAATATAGTTGAACGATATATATATATATATATATATATATATATATATATATATGATTTAAATTTTTATATTAAAAATTGTAGATAAAAAAACAAAATGAAATCTAAACATAAATATATTGAAATTTAAAACAGAGAGTACAAATGAAACTAAACAATATTAATAAATTAATAAAAATAGAGGATACCATAAAATTGAAATCATATAGAATCAAAATAATTTGATTCAAAAATGGTACTACAAAATTAATTGCAAAATTGGCTAAAAGCCAAACAATCGAAGCAAATGTTTTAGGTTTTAAAATTTTGGGTCAAAAATATACCTAAAAAAAATCAATATAATTTAATAAATTTAATATGAATGTTTGGTTAGTTTAGGTGGTTAGGATGGAGGTTTCGCATCTCTTTGACCCAGATTCAATTTACACATTCTGCAGTGCTGATAAAAAAAAAAATCATACATTCAGCAAAATAAATATATTTAATTTATTATTATCAATTTTGTACTCACTAAAAATTTCATTTTAGATTTCTACATCAGTTAGACCAATCTTCAATAATCGAGTCAAATGATAGTGATTTCAAAATATTGAGAAGATGACAAATCATGCTAATATTCAAGGTGGCATATTTAATTTTATAAAAAGTATTTTAAAAGTTATAATTTTTATATCAATCAATCTTTTTCTATTTTGATTGTATACCTATGCTATTTTCAATACATAGCAAATGACTAATTCAAAATTCAAATTTAGGTGAGAGAAGTGTGTTATTTTCAATACATAGCAAATGACTAATTTAAAATTCAAATTTAGGTGAGAGAAATTATATGAGAGTATTAATTAATAGTGGTTTAGGAGGAAAAAATTAGGGTTAAGTTAAGAGCTTAATTAGGGTTTTAGTAGGTCCTAAACATGACTTTTATTATAAAAATTAAGATTTTGGCACGGGTTAGAAATTCGCCTAATTACTTTTTTCAAATTTGCTAAATATTAATATATTATTTAAATATTTTGTTTAGAAATAACATACACATATAGAAAAGAATGAATAAACTACATACACATATAAGAAAGAATTAATAAATAAAGAAAGATGAGAAAGAAAAATGAGGTTGAAAAAGAAAAAAATGGAGAGAAGAAAGAAAAAAAATAACGCAGAGAAAGAGATGGAAAAAAATATCAAAATGGAGATAAAGAGAAAAAGATAGTGAAAGATAAAAAAAAAAAAAAAAAGGGCCTAATTTTTAGGTAAATTAAAATTATATATGCTATTAATTAGGAAGTAGAGTGTTAGGTCTATATTTTGCTCTCAATGCAAACATAATCCCAATGCATTTTCTTTATCATTTTTTCAATGTTGTATTCGAAATTCAAATTTGGATACGCAATAAATGAGGTGGTAGTTGGGGGTGGAAATTAAGAGAGGAATTAAGAGGGAAAAAGTTAGGGTTAAGTGATTACTAATTAGGGTTTTAAGAGGAGGCAAACCTTACTTTTATTATAATTAAGATAAGATTAAGATAAGATTAAGATTAAGATTAAGATAATGGAAAATATTTGCTACAATTGGATTAAAATTTAGGGTGGGGAAAAAAGCAACGGCAATGCAATTGGTTTTACTTTCTTTGATTGTGAACAAATTATAAATAAAATATAAACGGCCAAAAAGAAGTCAATAGTTCTTATATAAATTGTCTGCTAAAATAGATAGTAATTTGAGCTATTTTAAATTTATTATCAAAGATGAAGATTTCAAACATACGATTGAACATATGGAGGCCAGGTCCATATTTTCCCCATATATTCAATAGTAGAGGGTGTGATATTCAAATGTCTACTAAAGTTTGTTTATGTATAAAAAAATCATGATAACCTTTATTTTATATATATATATATATATATCTTAGTAAAAATAAATAAATATGTTGAGGAAAAAAGAACAATATAAAAAAAAAAAAAAATCGATACAAACATTTACTATATCATTTTGCATCTTGTGTCTGGACGATGATTGTCACCATGTTAATCATTTGCCAATTATTTTTTTGGTGAAAATCATTTGCTTTTTTTTAAGCATCATTTGCTTATTATTGTGTGAGTTTTGGATAATATTTTTACGGCCGTTACAAATGGAGTCTGGACTAGAAAACAATCTTTGGAAAATTGCTATATACGCCTCCCTTGTTTGCTCTCAGGCCCTCAAACTGACAAAATTATCACTGGTTAAAAAATTTGTTACATAGACAACGATTAAAAATTCATTTTGTTGACAAACTGACGAAAGTAAGCAATACTTGCGCGCTCTCAGGACTTTGCCCACATTAAGTTAGTTTCGTTGTCCACCTTACGAACACGCTGCCTTTCGTTGTCTGCTTCACGAACACGCTGACTTTCTTTGTTTAGGTAACAAAATAGCAAAAATACTAATTTTCGGTACGCAGACAATGAAAATATGTCGGCAGTCAAAAACATCTCCCCATGCAGTCAAAGTTGGTTGACACGTGGCCAACTGTGATTGACCACGTGTGTGGCTGTAATAGTGCACCAGCCAATAAGAATTCATCAAGAATTCTATAAATAGGCACCTAATGTGTCATTTTTTTTACCATTCACTTCTTTTCCTCTTTTGCTCATAAATTTTAATTTTTTGCCTTTTATAGTTTCGTAGTTTTATTAGTTTTAGTTGGTTTCTATCGGCCGCATGGTCTGTCGTGGACTACCCATAGTGCTCCTACTGGTGTTGTTAAGGCACAATGGTTGGGAACAATATGGTAGTCCACGAGGGATTTTGTGTCCTCAATAGGAACACTATGGTTAGTCCAAACGAGTTCTGCTTGACTTGTAGTTACCACCGCACAAATGGGACTGTCCTATAGTATGGGACTAGTCGTCGGTAGATGAACCGAAGGGATATTGCACAAGTATCGGTGGGCGAAATAATGTATTATTTCTGCCTAAGATGACCCGAAGGAATATTCCGCTAGGCCAGCTTTACTCTTTCCCCGGAGCGAGTTTCTTTTGCCCCGGACCAGATTTCCTGTTGCCCCGGGCTGGTTTTCCTGTTGCCCCGGGCAGCTGTACTCTTTCCCCGGAGCCCGGAGCGAGTTTCTTTTGCCCCGGATTTCCTGTTGCCCCGGGCATGTTTGTTTTTCCCCCGGGATTACGAGGGTAAAATGTATCATTTCTGGCTAATGTACCCATTTGTAATGGTTGTAACAAAGAATAAATGAAATTGTTGTTGTTAATTTTGTTTTGCATTGTTAATTTTCATTTTCATTTTCATGTTGTTAAAATAAAATAAATTAAAATTAACTTAATGTAAATAAAAAAAAATCAAGAATGAACTAAAATTAAAATTATAACATTATAAAAAATTAACATTATAAAAACTCAACATCATACAAAACTCAACATTCAATCCAAATTCTAAGCAACATATAACTTAATCAACAATGAATTTAATTCATCAACAAAACATTAACTTAATATAATCAACAATATTCAACAATGTTTTTTTTAGCATAAACCCTAAATCCCCAAATACCCTAATCCCTCACATAAACCCTAAATCCCCAAATCAAAATCCCTAAATTAAATTCATCAACAAATTAAATTCATGCAATTGACTGTTATAATCAAAATCAAACATGTAAAACAACTTTAATGCATAAAATCAAAACCTGTAATTGAATGAAAAAACTAAATTTTATGGATTCTTACTTGGATTTTCGTTGCCTAACTGACAAAGTTCTTCACAACCTCTCAAACCCTAGTTTCACTCTTCCTTTTATCGAAATTGACTAGAATTTAATGATTGGATGCTTGCTCGATCAAAATCGCACTGCTAATCGCCCAAAAACCCTTTCCCAATCGTTTGCTTCGTTTTACTGTAGTGATTTGGGAATCGTTTCCTCCGTTTATGATATGAGACGTTTTCGTTGTCTGGGCAAAGAAACTAAGCGTGTTCATGAGATAGACAATGAAAATATGCGTTTCGTCACCTGGCTAACGAAGACACATGTTTCGGTGAGGTGGCAATGAATTTTAAGTAAATATGTTCAATCACGCGCCTTCGTTATGTAGTCAACGAAATTTTTTAGATTCGTTGACTAGACACCAAATTTTGTGATCAAGTCCTCAGGGGTATTTTGGGATTTTAGGGGGGCTTGTGAGCAAGTAGGGGGGCCTCAATAGCAAATTTCCAATATTTGTCAATTACTTTGGATAAATAGTAGCATGTAGCAATTGTTGATGTTTGAGAGAAAATTTATTTTTCCTTCAAAAGGTGTTGTGGTATTTGTTACGTGTGAAATTTGAATCTTTAAAATAGAGTTAACGTAATTCGTACTCGGATTTAACAGATGTATAAGAACAACTTAAGCTCATAAGCTTTGAGACACTATGCAAAGTGGTAAAAAAGAGTTAATTTCTCTCTATATTTTGAAGTTCAAATTAAAGTTCTAAGAAAATAATAAACGGCTTCCAAAGATAAATCACCACAAGAATACACAATTTTTTTGACGGATTTAATATTAATTTACTAGCCGCTCTGGCAGTCAATAACTTACTGGCCACCTAAGCCGCCACAAAGTGTAGTAAAACGGGCAAAAAATTTAAAAAAATATTTTTAAAAGGAGGAAGCCATTTACCGGCGGCCCTAACCGCCGCAAAATCACCCTTGAATATAGCAACGGTCTAGGCCGCCGCAAAATCTACCAAAAAAAAACATGTGTTATTCGGGCTCAATAGCCCAACCCATACCTAACCCTAATAACAATCACTTAAGTATAGTCTTTGTCTCACACTCTCCAACTAGCCGCCGCCCTCTAACTCTTTTCTTTCTACTTTCTAGGCTTTTTTTTCCTTCTCCCTCCTCAACCATTTGGGCTTCATCTTCAACACCACACTCAACCGTTTGACCTTTCCACTATCACCATCTTCATCCTCTACTTCTCATCTATTTTATATCAATTGTCAAATTTATTTTAAAATGTAATGACATACGTGGCCACTTTATTAAAATCATCGTTCACCCTATTTCCTGAGTTCTATCTTCTATATTCTTTAAACACGCAAGGCATCCACCGAATTCCCTTGCCTGCAACTCCATTGATTGAGATCCCGTCGCAACGTCATAGAATAATATTGTCGTCGTGTCTCAGGCGACACCACTGCAACACCACAATCCCACAACAAAGTTGCAGATGAATGATCATAAGTTTCAATTTGGATTCCCTTTGTGTGTTAGTGTATCTATAAGATAGAGTGGTGGTGTTTGATGTAAAGAAGGAAAATGGTTCTGGGAAGCAAATTGTGATTAGTGGCTTGACATTTAATTTGAAGCCTGTTTCAATTTTTCAGTGCAACTATTGTATAAGGCTTTATTTGGTTGAGTTATGGGCATTCATGATATACTGACCTTGCCTCTGTTATTGGGGGAAAATAGTGACCTTGGCCATTCATGGAATTGTTGATGGTGAAGGTAGTTTCTATTCTGAACAAAATATCTTGATATAATGAATACGTGTGCGACATTTTCTCTCACAATTAATTAAAAAAAAAAAAATCAAAAAAAGGAAATTGGGTGTGTCGTTCCATTCGTCGGTGGAAATATGTCGTCCATGTAGCACTTCTCAAAAAAAAAAAAATTGTTGTAACATGCTTATGTATTTTATTTTAATTGTATATCTATTTTTGGATCTACTTATTTCTTCTCTTAAATTATTTTGATTTTGTCTCATCTATCTGTTTTTATTTTTGTTACTACAAATTGGGTAGAAGATTTTCTTTTATTTCTCATCGGTTTTTCTTTCCTTAAAAAAAAGTATAACATTTACCAAGATAAAAAATCAGTATAACAAAAACTTGCATTGTGTTTCTTTGGAAGTTAAAACTTGCAGTTTGTTATATATCAAAAAAAAAAAAAAAAATTGCAGTTTGTTGAATTTACGTAAAAAAAAAAAAAAAGAAGATAAGTCAAATTTTTATGAAGCCACGGAAATATGTAAAGAATTGAATAACAAGCCTGAGTTTGGTGTCGTATAGACCAACCTTCAGTAAATTTTTTTAAAAAATATAAATATAAGTTTGCGACGGTCCAAGCCGCCGCTAAGTGTGTCAGCACTTTCTTTATTTTAAGACGGTCATTGCCGCCGGTAAGTATGTGCCAGCACCTGTCTTTATTTTGTGGCGGCTTAGGCCGCCGGTAAGTGTTAGCGGCGTCTCTTTTGCGGTTGATCATGGTCGCCGCTAAATATGCCAGTTTTTTTTCACTTTTTGGCAGCCAATAAATTGACATTTTCTTGTAGTGAATTGACATATATGTGACTTGGTGGCAATATCCTTCATGCGGAGCTCGTGGCAATATATAAAGGTCTCCTATTAGCTTGGGATTTGCACATCAAGGACTTGTGGTGCTATTCTGACTCTGAAATGGCAATTAAGCTTATCATCGAACCTGTTGATGTGTGGCACCATTATGCAACCATCCTCAACAACATAAAGGACATCCTAAAGAGAGATTGGCGAGTCTTAATCCTTCATACTTTCCGAGAAGGCAACGCCTGCGCTGATTACCTAGCTAAGCATGGAGCAAATAACTCAGTTGTGTACTCCTCTATAGCCATCCCACCTGCTGGTTTAAACCTTGCTCTACTAGCTGATGCTAGTGGGACTTGGTTTGCTAGATAATTTTCTTTATTTTTTTGTTTATTTGCCTTTTTGTACCAAAAAAAAAATATATGTGACTTGGTGGGATTTAACATGGAAAAGTTCAATACTTTCCCGCCATGCACAAGTCAACATGTTACCTCCTATGGCCTGGACAACAAGTTACTTAAATTTAATTTTACTTTTATTTAAATTTGTGAAATGATATTCTGATAGATTAAGTTATATACCTGTATCCTAGTTTTTGACACCCCCATCCCATCTTGATTTTTTTTACTACGATAATCCCACCCATTTATCTTCAACCTAAAATAAATCTATACCTTCATTCCTTTTGTTTTAACTCAAAAAAACTCCTCTCAATCAAAGAGAAAAACAAATCGATTCCTGATAATTTGCAATCAACACCATCTTCACCCTTCAAATCATGCAACTCCTTTTCCCTTTCCCTTTCCCTCGATGAATCTTCAAATCGATTCCTGATATCTCAATCCACCATCCTTTAGGTTTCAACTCTGGTATCCACATGCACATTTGTCAGATTCGTTCATTGTGGAAATTATGGATGTAGAGGAAATCTTTAGAATTTTTGGAGAATCACCATTCATTGAAGATGATGGGAGTGTTTATGAGGTTTGTCTTAATTTATTATCTCTTTAATCTAACTCACATACAATAATTTTGAATTCTAATTGTTATGAATTACCATACCACATATGTTGTTTGTTGGTGTTTTCATTCCCAATTGGTTGTCCCTGGGAGGTATGTATAAATTTGATTATCGCAGCACACACATGTTGGAACAAAGTTGGTTCTAATATAACCCAAGTAGTTTTGATGATAACAATAGTATTAATATACAATAGGGAATACTGATAATTTACTCTAGTATGCAGATATACAAGTTAAAATTTATATTCACTAGAAATTGAAGTTCTGGTTGCTATGCTAAAGTATCCCCAGAAGTTGGGAAAATGCAAGTTCTGAAGACAACACCAGAAGTTGAAGTCATCAGAAGTTGCAAGTCAAAGTCAACCAAAAGTTGAACTCATCAGAAGCAAATTTAATATCTGTAGATTCTGATGACGATGAAACAGCAGAGGACGCCAGAAGAACATTCTATTCTCATTAACGACTATCATCTATTTGGCAAAGATCTGAAGGAGCAGAAGAACTTCTTTCAGACCGTTATCCTCATGATAATGACGTTTGTACTATTGTACTAACTCTGTTTTCCTGATTTAGGCGAATATTCGAAATCAAGGCTCAGATTTTGATCTTTACTTGATTTGGATAAGCACATTTCAAATGAAAACAATAGTACAATACTACGTAGCTGAATTCATCATTGTCCGCTCAAATTCAAGACGCTCCAACTTCATCTATAAAAGGAGGAAGAATTTGAAGACGAGAAAACACTTGCGAAGAAAGAAAAAAAAAAGAGCTGTTATTCTGCTAAAATTTTAAGAGCATTTTTCACTTAGATACAACTTGAGATTATATCAAAATTCAAGACAAACAGTTTTCAACTTCTGACTTATCAGTTGTTGAACCTTAGTTTTCTTTTCAAGAATTCTAAGAATAGTCTTGTTATTTAAGTTGTATTTCTTTGTTCTCAGAACTCTGATATTATTTATCAGTTGTTCAAACATTGTATTTTCTTTTTGTGTTAGAAGTCTCTTGCTGGTGAGCTTGAGCATTTGGAAGTTTCTTGTAAGGTGTTACTTGAGCAAAGGAAGTCTCTTGCTGTTGGCTTGAGCATTTGTAATCTTATGTGATTATAGTGAAATCCCTTGGAAGTGCAAGGGGACTGGACTACTCTCGGTTTGTGAGAGGAACCAGTATAAATCTCTTGTGTTCTCTCTTTTCTCTATTTTACTCTTTCCTGCTCTGTTTTCGCTTTCACCATCCCAGAAGTTGTTTGTGTTTAAACTTGGCCCGCTGCGAAATCTGATAAGTTGCAAAACTTTGAAGAAGTTATTAAAACTATCCAAAACACAATTCAACCTCCCCTTCTTGTGTTTTCACACCTTCAACACATGTATCATTAATTGGATCATAGCAGTAAAGTATAAATTTCATTTACATGACATAAAAATTTCTCCATATACATGAGATTGGAGATACATCGCTGTATTAATTCAGTTAATGGCTTTGGTCTAGCATGTTTAATTTTTCTGGTTTATAGTTAATGTCCCTTTTTAGGTAGAATTTATATGATGAAGGTCGATTTTTTTTTTTGTTGAGATAACATAATCATTGCTTCAAATTACCGTAAATTTACCCCAAAATAAAAGAAAAAACAACCTTTTTTTATGTACAGGGTTTGGAAAGTAATGAATTTTCGGAGAGTGGTGGTCCTTCAACTGAAGATGTAGAAGACACTAACTATCGGAGAATTGGATGCAACTTTGATGTTGAGACAGCTGTGAACTCGGTTGCTGATTTAGAGAAAATTAACTTGAAGGAATCTAGTTATGAGGAAATAATGAGGTATCATTTTCCTGATCGCAATGCTGCATTTATGTTCTATAATCGGTATGCTTGTTTACATGGATTTGGTGGTAGAAATAGTCGGGTAGTTAAGAATATCAATGGTGTAGTAGTTCAACAAACATTTCTTTGCCACAAAGAAGGTGTTAGAGATGAAAAATACACTAATATGCCTAATCGTAAAAGAGAGCATAAACCGATTAGTAGATGTGGATGTCAAGCTAAAATACAAGTCCATCTTGATTTGAGTAGTGAACGTTGGTACATTAAATTTTTTGATGATGTCCATAACCATTCGTTTGTCAACGAGAAGTACGAGGGGATGCTTTCGGCACATAGAAAGATGAGTGAGCACGTCAAATTTCAGATGAAAACAATGAGAACAACTGACATTTCGACAACACAAATTTATGGTTATTTTGCCACTCAAGCTGGTGGCTATGAAAACCTTGGTTACTCAAAAAGAGACATGTACAATGAGCAATTCAAGAGAAGGGGGTGTATGAATTATGATGCTGAAGATGCTTTAGAGTTCCTTAAGGGTATGTGTTCGAGGGATGATATGATGTATTGGAAGCACACTGTTAATGCGGATGGAACATTTCAACATTTGTTTTGGTGTGACGGAGTAAGTCGCATCGACTACTCGGTTTTTGGTGATGTGTTGGCGTTTTATGCCACTTATAGGAAAATTAAATATAATACTCCATTAGTCATTTTTTCTGGAGTAAACCATCACAACCAGAGTGTTATTTTTGCGAGTGCAATTATGGGTGAAGAAACAAAAGACACATATGTTTGGCTTTTGCATAATTTAGTTGAAGCCATGGGAGGAAAACACTGTGTCGATTATAACAGATGGAGATTTAGCAATGAGAAATGCAATAAGAAGGGTTTTTCCGTATGCTCATCATCGTCTTTATGCATGGCATTTGATACGAAATGCTACTAGTAACATTAAAAAAATAAAATTTGTGTCGAAATTTAAGCATTGTATGTTGGGTGATTTTGATGTGGATGAGTTTGATTGTAAATGGGAGGTGCTTGTGAGTTAGTTTGGCTTAGAATAAAACTTATGGATATTGAAAATGTACGAACAGCGAAAGATGTGGGCTACTGCTCACGTTCGTGGCAAGTTTTTTTTGTGGTTTTAGGACCACTTCCCGCTGTCAAGGACTGCACTCAGAATTTAGAAAATATGTGTCAGTTCTTTCAAATTTTGTTGATTTTTTACAACAATATTTTCGATGGCTGAGTTACATGAGATATAGAGAAATTGAGGCCGATTATGTATGTTGGTATGGTGAAGTTGTCTTACAAACTCAACATAAATGTCTTGAAAGGTCAGCTGCAAACTTGTATACAAAGGCAATTTTTAGGCTATTTAGACCTATGTTGGAAAGGGCTTGTCGGTGCAAGGTTGAACGGGTATCTCAAAGTGGTTCAATTTATAATTTTACTGTTTATAAATGCCCTAAACAAGATATTGAATGGGTTGTTTCTTTATGTCAAAAATAACTATTATTTCAATGCTCTTGTTAGAGGTTTGAGACATTGGGTATTCCATGCGAACATGTGTTATCTGTTTTGATCTATCTGAACATTGTGCACCTTCCTAATTGTATTGTGTTACGTAGATGGACAAAATGTGCTCAACATGAAATTAATGCCTCAAATGGAAATAGTTCAAGTCAGCGTAACCGAACATTTATAACTACATATGTTACTTTTGTAGAGCGTTGTAAGAGGATGGTTAATGCAACATTTAAGTGCGGAAAGCCAGAATATTTGTACAGTTCCATTGAAATGGTTGAAAAACACACTGATATGTTGGAAGCATTTGGTCGGGGCGAAGATGTTGATTCATGTGAATTTTGCTAGTCTTACTTTGGTTTGATCTGAGGTGATGATTTGGTGCTCTGTTGGCCTGCACAATCTGATTTCTAGGGATGTAGTTTAGTGTTTTTTTATGTAACATGGTGTAGGTGTCTGTGACTTTTTGTCCAGCTATGGGTATGATTTATTCTGTATGGATATTAAAATTCTGAGTCTGTTGTCCCCTTCTTTGTATATCTATGTGAAGGGATATAAAATCCCTATTAGGAAGTAGATCAGTTGGAGGGTGCAAATGGTTAAGGGTATGCAACTTGTTGTCTTGCTATTTTAATTTTAGGAAATTGGGAGTATTTAAGAAGTGGTGTGTATCAAACATTGTAGTTTCTGGTTTGTGAATTTCAATTCAAGCTTTTCTAGATTGTGGAGCATGATTTTTCAAATCCACCACCACTACCACCCTCTCATTGAAAGTCTATGTCGCTTGGCTAATATTTTTTCTTAGAAGCAAATGTCAGTGGTTAATTTATCGACACTAATTCAGATTACTTTTATAACCAACTGATTAATTTTGTTTGTGTCACCGTAACCCACAAAATTCAAAATTCAAAACATTAACCAATAAGCCGCGCATGACACAAAAATTCGAAGATCATGAGCATGACACAAAAATAACAGCGAAGACAAATTCTGCAACATAGTAGATGGTGTAGACATAATTAATGTTTCCAATAAAAACATTCAAATAGTGAATCAAATGTAAGGAATTCCATATTCCATGTTAAAAACATTGTACCCAAAACAAAACATAACCTAGTGACCAATATACTAATTAATGTTTCCAATAACAACATTCAAAAAGTGGATCAAATGTAAGGAATTTCATATTCCATGTTACAAAACATTATAAATAACAGCGCAAATCATTCTAAGTTTATTGGATCAACATTCGCAATCGAGTTGATGTACGCATTTGTCTTCTCTTGAATCATATCTCTCAGTTCATTATGGACGCCTAGCATTAAACTTCCAACAGTCTTCATCCTCACCTCATTTTCCTTAAGCTGTAAAAAAAATTTAAAAAAGAAAATTAGTTTAGTTTTAAATACCTAAAAATATACTTGATGAAATTAACTAATATTTACCATTCCATATATATATGTTGTTTGGGTTAAATTAATGCTCCATATCTAACCATTGCAATATCCATACTCCAGAATTGTCACTATATTAATTAATATGAATGCAATAAGTAAATAACAAGAAATTAGATAAATTTTTACACCAATTTAATAAGTATTAAATTTTATTTTTTTTTAATGTTTTTGTTGAGGATTTTAGGGTGTTGGCTTCATTTGGTAAAATAAGCCTGATTCCATGATGTGGAGCATGATGTGTGGCACATCAGGTTTCACATCTGGACGCCCTAGCTGGACGCGCTTTCTTTTAATTTACACGCGATCTTTTGAAAAAGATTTGTTTTTCAAATTAAATCGTGCCAGCTTGCGCGCCAAGGAACACGATAATCTTTCATGGTTCTGTTTTATTTTATTGGCCGACTTTGATCAAAAAGATTTGAAACAAACAATTAAAAGATTATGATCAAATAAATCTCAAGGAGAATTAACAAAGGCCAGCTGTCAACATTGAAGATCCAAGCCCATGAAACTTGTTCTATATAAAGGAAGACTGAAGACACTTTGAAGTACGAAGCCAAGAGTTGAAGAAATCGAGTCTTAGGTCTTAGTCTGTTTATTGTTATTTGTGAGCCTTCACTTGAATCATAATTTTGATACAAGTAAGGACTGAGTTTGATAGAGTTGTAATCTCTAGTGTTCTTTCTCCAAAGCTTTGAAGCAAGGAGTTAGAGCGTGCAACACTCAAAGCCTTTAGGTACGAGTGCATAGGTTTCTAGGAGTGTGTCTCCAAACTGAGTTTGTTATTAAATCCTTACTGGGTAAGGTTGAGGGGGAGTGAGCAGAGGTTCTCATATCTAGGAGTTCCTAGGTAGAATTAGCACGGGTAGTAATTAAGTGAGAAGTTGTAAACGGGGGAGTTTAGCTTTGAATTGATACTACCATAGTGGATTCATCCCTGGATTGGTATCCTCCAGATTAGGGCTTGTTTAAGCGCCGAACTGGGTTAACAAACTCACTGTGTTTTATTGTTTCCTGCACTTTAAATTGTTTACTTGTTCATCAAGTTCAGCATGTTCACGATGTTGACACATTAGGCTACACATCGTACGATTCCTAAAGTGTACACATCGTGCTACACATCTGACACTTGCCACCAGAATTTCAATTGGCATCAGAGCAGGCACCCTGCCTGTTTGAGGGTGAGCTCCAGGGAAGTTACTTTCTGGAAACATGGACAAGGATGGAACAACGGTCAACAAACCACCCCTCCTGGATGGAACTAATTATGACTATTGGAAGCCAAGGATGATTGCCTTCCTAAAGTCACTTGACAGCAGGACTTGGAAAGCTGTGCTCAAAGGCTGGGAGCATCCCAAAATTTTGGATGCTAATGGTGTTGACACTGGTGTACTCAAGCCAGAGGAAGATTGGTCAGCTGCAGAAGACACTGCATCACTTGGAAACTCCAAAGCTTTGAATGCTTTATTCAATGGAGTGGACAAGAACATGTTCAGATTGATCAAGCAGTGTACTGTTGCAAAGAATGCTTGGGAGATACTCAGAACCACTCATGAAGGTAATGCCAAGGTAAAAAGCTCAAGAATTCAACTTCTCAACACTAAGTTTGAAAACCTCAGAATGAAAGAAGAAGAATCAATTCATGACTTTCACATGAATTTGCTTGAGGTAGACAATTCCTTTGAGGCTCTAGGTGAGAAATTGTCTGAAGAAAAGCTTGTGAGAAAGATGCTTAGGTCTCTACCCAAGAGATTTAACATGAAAATCACTGCTATTGAAGAAGCTCAAGACATCCCAAGTATGAAACTTGAAGAACTTGTGAGCTCTCTTCAAACTTTTGAGATGAACTTAGGTGAGCAAACTGAGAAGAAAGGAAAAGGTATAGCCTTTGTATCTTGTGCTGGTGAAGAGGAAGAAGCTGATGAGTCAGATGATGATCTCTCAAATGACATAGCTATGCTAGGAAGACAATTCAACAAGCTTCAAAGGAGGGTGGATAAAAGACCAAGGAGGAATGTGAGGAACATCCAGACTGACATCAGTAAACTAGGTAACACTTCAACAAAAACCAAAACTGATGATAAGTCAACTCAGAACAAGGGTGTTCAATGTCATGAATGTGAAGGCTTTGGTCATATAAGAACTGAATGCGGCACATATCTGAAGAAGCAAAAGAAAGGCCTAACTGTATCATGGTCTGATGAAGACTCTGACAGTGACTCAGAGAATGTTGCTGCTAATCATGTGAGTGCCATGACTGGTGTGTGTAGTACTGATGTTGATTCTGATGATGAAGAACTCACCTTTAATGAACTAGCCCAAAAAGCTATCCATCAAAAGTGAGGAACTGTGCAGAATCAATGAAGAACAGAAGGTGGTTATCAGTCAACTAGAGACAGAGAAGGCTCAACTGCAGAACCAAGTAGTCAGTCTTGAAAGTGAAGTCAAGTTACTGTCAACTAACTTGAAGAATATGACCAAGTCTGTAAAGATGCTCAATACTGGAACTAACATGCTTAATGAGATTTTGAAAGTGGGAAAGCATGCTGGTGACTCATCTGGTGTAGGATTTAAGAATAAACATCACAACAAGAATACAAATACTATGTTTGTTCCTGCTCAGAAGAAACCTGACCCTGGCAGAATGTGGACACATCACACCCCACATCAGAGACCTGCTGGCAAAGAGAAGTTTAATGCTTGGAGATGCCACTACTGTGGGAAGAATGGTCACATCAAGCCCTTCTGCTACAAACTCTATGGGTATCCCAAGAAAAGGCCTCAGGTCCAAGACAAATCAGCAAGGGTCACTCCTAAGAAGATGTGGAAGCCAAAAGTTTCTGAAACTGCTCATATTGCTCACACTTCTCTCAGAGCATCTTCCAGTGAAGATTGGTATTTATATAGTGGTTGTTCTAGGCATATGACTGGTGTTAAGAAATTTCTCACTAATATCAAGCCTCATACAACAAGCTTTGTAACCTTTGGTGATGGAGCAAAAGGTGAAATCAAGGGCAGTGGTAAACTCAGCAGCAAAAGCTTACCTGACCTAGATGATGTGTTACTTGT
Source organism: Trifolium fragiferum (assembly GCA_954870985.1). NCBI lineage: Eukaryota > Viridiplantae > Streptophyta > Magnoliopsida > Fabales > Fabaceae > Trifolium > Trifolium fragiferum. Next base: position 24,007,099 of record OX940792.1, read on the forward strand.
TAAAGGCTTGAAGGCTAATCTTATCAGCATAAGCCAATTGTGTGATCAAGGTCTCAAAGTCAACTTCACAAAGAATGAATGTCTTATTACTTCTGACAAAGGAGAATTGTTGATGAGAGGATCTAGGTCAAGAGACAACTGCTATCTATGGATTCCTGATGAAACTACTCACTCTACTACATGTCTTATTAGTTAGGAAGAAGAAGTTAAGCTTTGGCACCAAAGACTTGGTCATTTGAATCTAAAAGGAATGAAGAAGATTATGTCCAAGGAAGCTATTAGAGGACTACCAAAGCTTAAGATTGTTGAAGGTAGTATCTGTGGTGAATGTCAAGTTGGAAAGCAGGCTCAGATGTCACACCCAATGTTGCAACATCAGGTGACATCCAGAGTTCTTGAACTGCTACATATGGACTTGATGAGACCAATGCAGGTAGAGAGTATTGGTGGCAAAAGATATGCCTTTGTGGTTGTAGATGATTTCTCAAGGTTCACTTGGGTTAGCTTCATCAGAGAGAAGTCTGACACTTTTGATGCATTCAAAGAACTATGCCTTAGACTACAAAGAGAGAAGGATAGTGGCATTGTTAGAATCAGAAGTGATCATGGGAAAGAGTTTGAAAATTCAAGATTCTCTGAGTTTTGTGCTGATGAAGGAATTGGGCATGAGTTCTCCTCACCAATCACACCCCAACAAAATGGTGTAGTTGAAAGGAAGAACAGAACTTTGCAAGAGGCTGCAAGAGTTATGCTACATGCCAAGAAGCTACCTTACTATTTCTGGGCAGAGGCCATGAGTACTGCATGCTATGTACACAACAGGGTGACTCTGAGAAAAGGTACTTCAACCACACTGTATGAGATATGGAAAGGAAGAAAACCAACTGTCAAACACTTCCATGTCTTTGGTAGCAAGTGCTATATCTTAGCTGACAGAGAGCAAAGGAGGAAGATGGATCCCAAGAGTGATGAAGGAATCTTTCTAGGCTATTCCATAACAAGCAGAGCCTATAGAGTCTTCAACAACAGAACAAGAACTATGATGGAATCCATCAATGTTGTCATAGATGACTGTTCAGACAATGTGCCTGATGTTGATCCTGATGTGGACACATCTCACCCCCTGCCTGAAGACTCTGAAGTTATAGAGATTCCTGAGAAGACTGATCAGCAAGAAGATGTGACTCCAGTGAACAAGGGTCCCTCTGTTAGAGTTCAAAAGAATCATCCAAAAAAACTCATAATAGGGAATCCTGAGTCAGGGGTTATGACAAGATCAAGAGAGGTTGTATCCAATGCTTGTTTTGTGTCAAAGGTAGAACCAAAGAATGTGAAAGAAGCCTTGACAGATGAGTTCTGGATTGAAGCTATGCAAGAGGAGCTGAACCAGTTTAAGAGGAATGAAGTGTGGGATTTAGTTCCTAGACCTGAAGGAGTCAACGTCATTAGTACTAAATGGGTTTATAGGAATAAATCTGATGAAAGTGGTGTTGTGACTAGAAACAAGGCTAGGCTTGTGGCTCAAGGTTACTCTCAGATTGAAGGAGTAGACTTTGATGAAACATTTGCTCCTGTGGCACGTCTTGAGTCCATAAGGTTACTTTTGGGAGTAGCATGTATCTTGAAATTCAAGCTATTCCAGATGGATGTGAAGAGTGCTTTCCTCAATGGCTACTTAAATGAGGAAGTTTATGTGGAGCAGCCCAAGGGATTTGTTGATCCAAATTATCCAGATCATGTCTACAGATTGAAGAAGGCATTATATGGATTAAAGCAAGCTCCTAGGGCATGGTATGAGAGGCTAACCAAATTTCTTGTGCAGCAAGGTTATAGAAAAGGAGAATCAGATAAAACCTTGTTTGTCAGAGAAGAAAAAGGCAAGTTCATGATTGCACAAATCTATGTAGATGACATTGTGTTTGGAGGAATGTCTGATCCAATGGTCAAGATGTTTGTGAATCAGATGCAGTCTGAATTTGAGATGAGCCTTGTAGGTGAACTTACCTACTTTCTTGGTCTGCAAGTCAAACAGATGGAAGATACAATTTTCATCTCTCAAAGCAAGTATGCCAAGAATATTGTGAAGAAGTTTGGAATGGAGAATGCAAATCACAAAAGAACTCCTGCAGCAACCCATCTCAAACTTTCTAAAGATGAGCATGGTGTCAGTGTTGATCAAAGTCTATACAGAAGCATGATTGGCAGTCTACTCTATCTCACTGCAAGTAGACCTGACATTAGCTTTGCTGTTGGTGTGTGTGCAAGGTACCAAGCTGAGCCTAAGATGAGTCATCTGAATCAAGTCAAAAGGATTCTTAAGTATGTTAGTGGTACAAGTGATTATGGAATTCTCTACTCTCATGGTGAAGACACAAGATTGTTGGGTTATTGTGATGCTGACTGGGCAGGTAGTGCTGATGATAGGAAGAGCACTTCTGGTGGATGTTTCTTTTTGGGAAGCAACCTTATATCATGGTTCAGCAAGAAACAAAATTGTGTTTATCTTTCTACAGCTGAGGCTGAGTATATTGCAGCAGGAAGTAGTTGCTCTCAACTACTTTGGATGAAGCAGATGTTGGGTGAGTACAATGTGCAGCAAAATGTGCTCACATTATACTGTGACAATCTAAGTGCTATAAATATTTCCAAAAATCCTATCCAACATAGTAGGACAAAGCACATTGATATACGTCACCATTTTATTAGAGATCTTGTTGAAGACAACATTGTGACTCTAGAGCATGTTGCCACAGAGAATCAACTGGCAGATATTTTCACAAAGGCTTTAGATGCAAATAGGTTTGAGGTGTTAAGGGGCAAACTTGGTATTTGCCTCTTTGAGGATCAATAGCCATAATAGCTATTCCGGCGTGCAACGGTTACCTACCTTTCCCTCCATCCACAGTTGCACGCAATCCAAAGGCAATCATTACAAAAATATTTCCAACGGCTATTTCGCGATCAAAACTCCAAGAAATCCGTTTATTCAAGATTTTCTCTTATTGCCTACCACATTGATCACTACATTCATCTCTCTAACACTCAAACGACCAAGAACTTGTCTTGATCTCTCTCACAAAATCTCTGTTCATCTTTCTGCAATTTTCTTTGAAATCTTCATACCAAATCATCATCATCATCATGTCTACTGCAACCAAAACATCTCCTTCCACAAAAACAAACACTTCTCCATCATCACCAAAACCTAATTCCCCACATCAAGAAGATATTCAAGGTGACATGATCGTCGATGCCACTCCTGTCTCAATGATCAAACCATCTGGATCAAAGAAGAAGAAGTCTAAACGATCAAGAAGGGAATCAACCCCCATTGCTGCAGAGGAAGATGTTGTTCCTTCTCCTTCCACAGAAAAACCAAAGAAGAAGAAGAAGAAAAGCAAGAAGCCAAAGACTGGCTCACCCAAGAGGGTTCACACCATGGAAAGCCTGCACATTGATCCCCTTCCTGCTAAATCTGGTGATGCTGATGCTGAAGCATCTGTGGGTATAGGTTCTTCAAACCCTAACCCTGAGAAGGCTGCTGTGAAGATCTCTGAGGGTCAAAGACACCCCTTGACTCAGAAGATCATTGATTCTGTGCTCCAGGCCCTGCAAGAGCCTAATGTTGTGGCAGATGTTGGCACATCATTGCCACAAGGTGAAGAAGAGTCTCCTGCTGCTGAAAAAGAGACTATTGTTGCTGAAGAACCTGCTGATGTTCCTGATTCTCCAGAACAGGAAATTGGTGAAGAAGATCAACCTGCTGAGGTTGAAGAACCTGAAGATGATACCCAGTCTGACAAGGGTAAAGAAGCCAAAGGTTCTGAAGATGTGGAAGACTCCAATCCTTCTGACAAGGATGTTGATGGAGATACAATTGTTGTGGATGTAGAAGGCTACAATTCTGACATCCCTTTAAAGAAGATTGCTGAAGATAGCATAGCTAGAAGGACTAGAAGTGGAAAAGGTCCTGCTACTGTTAGTGAATCTCCTACTGTTGCCAAGGAGAAGAAGAAGCCTGTCAAGAGGCAAGTTCTGTATGGTCCCAAGAAGGGATTTAGTAAAGCTGTGGTTCCACCTGCAAAGAAGAAGACTCAGAAAAGAAAAGAGCCACCTACAAGTGACTCAGAATACGATGTGGAGCAGGATGTAGCTCACATCAGTGAGTCTGAGGAAGAATCTGCTGAGGAGCAGAATGTGGAGCTTGATGTAGTCCACATTGAGTCTGTTGTGAAGAAGAGCTATGGGAAGAAGAAAATTCCTCAGGGAATTCATGACATCCCAGTTGATTTGATTTCCTTCCACAACCCTGCACATGCTGGTAAATGGAAGTACATTGCTCACAGAAGGTTAGCTCTGGAGAGGGAGCTAAGTGTTGAAGCCTTGCAGTGCAAGGAGGTTATGAGGTTGATCAAGCGTGCTGGCTTGATGAAGACTGTTACTGGGCTGAGTGACTGCTATGAGAAGGTAGTCAAAGAATTTTTGGTAAACATTCCTGCTGGCTGTGATAATCCTTTGGACAAGGAGTATCAAACAGTCTTTGTGAGAGGCAAGGAAATTCACTTCTCTCCCACTGTGATCAACAAATTTCTGGGCAGAAGTGACGAGCCCTATGCTGAGATGGAGGCCAATGACAACTACATAATCAAGGCCATCACAGCTGGAAAGGTCAAGACTTGGCCTAAGAAGGGAAAGTTGCAAGCAAGCAAGCTCACTCCAATCTACAACATCCTGAATAGGATTGCTGCTGCTAACTGGGTGCCTACCACACACAACTGTGATGTGGCTACAGGTTTGGCTAGGTTCATCTATACTGTAGGTAACAAAATTAACTTTGATTTTGGTACTTATATTTTTGATCAGACTATCAAACATGCCAAAACCCTAGCTGTCAAACTACCCATTGCATTTCCTTCCCTGCTGTGTGGAATCATATTGAGCCAGAGACCTGATGTTCTGGGCAAGGATGATTTGTCTTGCAGAAGAGAGTCTGCTATTTCTTTTAGTCTCAAGCAGTCTGATGTAACTCCTGATGTGGGCACATCCAGCTCAACTAATGCAATGTCTAGGACAGACATGATTACTGCTTTAAAGGAGACTTGTAAGGCTCTGGATGAGAAGAAGGCCAAGCTGGAAGCAGTCATTGCTGGACTGGAGCTTGAGGATGAGCAAACAATGGCTGAGGATGAGGAATTGGAGGAGGAGGAGCCCAATGACTCTGAAGCTGAGGAAACTGATGGGAGCCAGGATATTTGAATTTCTGTAATTCATTAATATTTCCCTGTACTCAGTATTTCCTTGGTTTTTGCTTGTATGTTGTGGGCTATGCCCTGGATTTCTGTAGCACCTTTGTGTGCTTGTTTGTGTACTGCTGCACTAATAACGGCCTGAGTGCCTTTTTCTGTTCATGCACCATCATCTCTACATCTCATGCTATCTGCATTCTATGGTGTCTTACTTACTCTCTATGTGTTTGACTATATTTGTCAAAATTCTGGCTAAAAAGGGGGAGTAAAATTTAAAATGAACAATTCTTTGAAGTCTTAGCTGCAGCAAATTGTGATGTGTGGCACATCTAACTCCACATCTGGCATACATGCTTATTTTTCTTCAAATGTTTTCTCAACAACTTTTTGAAGAATTAGTTTTCTAAAGCATGTTTTTCTGAAGACTTAATCTGTACGTTTTCAACTGGGTGATGCATTCTTAAGAAGTCCAATTGAAGATGTTAATTTGTGTAATGGTTGATCCATTTGTATGATTTCTACATGGTGATGCATTCTTAAGAAGCCTGTAGAAGTTGCTAATTTGTGTGATGTTTGACACATCTGTGAGTTTTAACTTGGTCATGCATTCTTAAGAAGCCAAGTTTAAAACTTCTCTATATCTCTCTAGGTCATGCATTCTGAAGAAGCCTATAGGGAATATGAGATTTAGGGGGAGTACATGGAAAGTGCTCTAGTTCAAGGGGAGTAAACTGCTACTGGGTTTGCTACCCTCCCTTATGTGTGCATGGAATCTCATGCTTGTATGTGTCTGAGAATTTATTTTTCTCAGTCTTTGGGAAGTTACTTTCCTATCTTGTGAGAGTTTATTTCTCTCTTTATTTGTGAGGCTCTGATCCGCTGCTGCATGCCTCTGATGTGCCTACACATCTCTCCAAGTTTTGTTGGGTGACTCAAAGATTATTTTAGCCCAAAATTTGCCAAAGGGGGAGATTGTTGAGGATTTTAGGGTGTTGGCTTCATTTGGTAAAATAAGCCTGATTCCATGATGTGGAGCATGATGTGTGGCACATCAGGTTTCACATCTGGACGCCCTAGCTGGACGCGCTTTCTTTTAATTTACACGCGATCTTTTGAAAAAGATTTGTTTTTCAAATTAAATCGTGCCAGCTTGCGCGCCAAGGAACAAGATAATCTTTCATGGTTCTGTTTTATTTTATTGGCCGACTTTGATCAAAAAGATTTGAAACAAACAATTAAAAGATTATGATCAAATAAATCTCAAGGAGAATTAACAAAGGCCAGCTGTCAACATTGAAGATCCAAGCCCATGAAACTTGTTCTATATAAAGGAAGACTGAAGACACTTTGAAGTACGAAGCCAAGAGTTGAAGAAATCGAGTCTTAGGTCTTAGTCTGTTTATTGTTATTTGTGAGCCTTCACTTGAATCATAATTTTGATACAAGTAAGGACTGAGTTTGATAGAGTTGTAATCTCTAGTGTTCTTTCTCCAAAGCTTTGAAGCAAGGAGTTAGAGTGTGCAACACTCAAAGCCTTTAGGTACGAGTGCATAGGTTTCTAGGAGTGTGTCTCCAAACTGAGTTTGTTATTAAATCCTTACTGGGTAAGGTTGAGGGGGAGTGAGCAGAGGTTCTCATATCTAGGAGTTCCTAGGTAGAATTAGCACGGGTAGTAATTAAGTGAGAAGTTGTAAACGGGGGAGTTTAGCTTTGAATTGATACTACCATAGTGGATTCATCCCTGGATTGGTATCCTCCAGATTAGGGCTTGTTTAAGCGCCGAACTGGGTTAACAAACTCACTGTGTTTTATTGTTTCCTGCACTTTAAATTGTTTACTTGTTCATCAAGTTCAGCATGTTCACGATGTTGACACATTAGGCTATACATCGTACGATTCCTAAAGTGTACACATCATGCTACACATCTGACACTTGCCACCAGAATTTCAGTTTTACCTGCATCCAATATTGGGAATACCTCTTGCCTCAATAATATCCATATTTGCAAAGTCAATACTTTTGTTGAGGAATGTGTTATCATAGTTACGATCCAACATCATGAGATGAAGTACCTTGCACTGTTTAATATAAATAAATAGTCTTAATACGCAATGCACTTTGTTTTACTTTAAATAAGAATTAATTGTCAAAAAAAAAAAATCAGATTTCAAAACTTTGAAAAAGAATAATACTTACAACTTTCTTAATACGCATTTTTCTCCAGTAAACATCGTCCATTGTGCAGTATGAATCAAAGTGATATATAACTCCATTTGCAACATCAATAAGCATCAAGAACCAATGATCATGCACAGTTTTTAAAGGATATATATATATATATATATATATATATATATATATATATATATATATATATATATATGAAGTTCTTCAAAGTCATCTCCATTGTTATGGAATTGTTCATTTTTTTCAGTTTTTTTGTTGTTTTAAGCAAGTGAGATATATGGAGTTTGTTGGTGTGTTATTTACCACTTTATGAAATTTATCTTTAATTACTATTATTACTACTGCACTTGTTAGACTAATTTTGTAATCTTAAAAATTAAATATGATTATTTATTTATTGTCTAACCTATACTGAATGGAATTAATTAGTGTTAATATCTTGTGTAGTAGTATTATGCTAAATGCGTACACCAAAAAAAAGTATTATGCTAAATGCAATTTCTAAGACTATATATATATATATTATTTTTTCCGTCAAAAGAAAACAAGGCTGTACATATTATTTTAATAATTTTTATACCTTTTTATATTAGTCAAAAGTTATATATATTGAATATAAAAAAAAATTATATATATTGAATATAAATTTTTTTATAAATAGTGTGTATTACCCCATACTAGAACATTGCTGACTGCATTAAAAGCATGGTAACGTGTAGTGTAGCTTCTGCACTTCATTAAAAGCATTAACCATACACTACTTGCGTCTGCGCTAGTAGCTCCTGCTACTCATGTAAAATCACTATCAACTTTTCACTTTTTTACTTCACCACATACACATACAATTTTTTTTCTTTTCGGTCCACATCAAATAGAGCTTAATAAAACAAAATTAATTAATATAAGTTCATAGATAAAAATAAAACTAATAGTATCGGTAAATAATTGATTACAATTGGTGAACATCATTTGTGTTCTCATTACCTAAGAATTTAGATTTTAAAAATTGTAACTCCCCTAATAATGTTGTATTCTCCAATTGTAAATTGATTTCTAATAATTCAATATATTACGCTGATTATAATCAACTATTTTCATACCATTTGAAGATAACAATCGACGGAGCATCGACGTTGCCGCATTGTCTCGTGCTTTTTCTTTTGTTCGTTCAAACTTGTCAATTGAAACTTTTGGATGCCCTAAAGTTTTAGTTTTTAAACAAACTCTAAATCTATAATGACGTTTGTTATCAAAATCCTTGAAATCGTGAAAATGATATTCTGGTTATTCTACTTGCAACCTAAAACATGCATAGCGAAACATTTCTTCCATTGAATGTTTAATAAGAACTTCAAAATCTGGAATTACATCGGCAAGTATATTTTCTTCATCTACATAGATATCATGTAAAAAAAAAAAAAACAGAGTAAAAAACCTTGGGAATATAGAAAAGAACTTTTTAAAAAAATGAAACAATTTTACCAATAATGAATCATGAAATACCAACCTTTTTTCCTAACAATATTGCTTAGCATAGCATTGTAGTATCCGTTATTACTCGAAATAATTTCCTCAATTCTTGTTTTTTTGAGTAACGTCGATGTGATTTTTTTTTAATACATTTTCCATGCATTTTCTCCTTCTTTCACATTGTCATATAATCTAACAACACAAACACAATCTTCATACCCATTAGCTTGTGCATAACAATCGAACCAATTTGTATATATCCCGGTCTTTCCACCATTATAGACAACATAGCTGTTCTTCTTCTTTGGAAACATAACTCAAATGAAAATAAAATCTTAAAAAACAAAGTTATGTATGTTTGCTGCAAAGGTATTGTAGTGTTGTTATATGCATGCCAATGTTTTGCACATTAAATTTATACACCTATAATGTTTCTTTGAATTAATGTGGTAGATGCTCATTGATTTTGTACAACCACCTTTGTACTATAAGTAGTAGAAATTAATTTAAACTATCAAAATTAATTAAAAATAATAATTATATTATTTTTAACAACAATATCCAATAAAAAAATTATTTAGTGTTTATTTAAAAATAAAACTAGTGTATATTTCAATTTAGAGTAAAATATAATAATTAGTTTTTTTCCAACCAAAAAATAATAAAAAGTTAATATAATAGATTATATTTAACGTAATTAGAATGGTTTTGTTTATAAAAAAAAAATATATATAATAGATTATTCATTTGGAATATAATTAGTGTTACATTGTTAGTATGGTTTTAGAATTGGCCAATTAGGCCATACAAATTCAGTACTGACCTTTTTAAATTTTAATATAAAATATTATGTGTGTGGGGTCTTCTTTTTTGTTTATGTAAAGTTATAACAAGTCATAAACAATTAGCCGATACAATATCTTGTCCATTGAATAAAAATAATATTATATCTATGGCTATATCATCAACTTGTGCATCATGGGAAAATATTGAATTTTTCCATGTTAAACTTCACCGTGTGTGTGTGACACCCTAATATTTTTAAATCGTTTTGTGTGTGCTTTGATAGTATTTTTACTTTATGTAGACTGATAATTTATAATTAGAAAGTGAATTTATAAAATATAGTTATAGAAATCAATCATAAAATATTTTAGAAAGTTATGATAAAAATTTGGCCTTAAAATTCTATCGGATTCCGGACATTGATTGATTCGACAGAATAAAGTTTTATCACCGAAAAAGAAAAGATAAATATTTTTGTAATCATAAAAATATGTAGGTTAAGATAGAGTCATTAATTTTATCATTTAGGTAAAAGTAAATAAATAAAATAATAATTAATTAAATGAAAAATTAAAAGAAATTGGGAGACAAGTATCTAGTAATTAGATAAGAATTACCATGTTTATGAACTAACGTGGATAAAATTTTCTTCACAAAATAAGAGTAAAAACGTAGCTAAAATTTTCTTCACACAGTAGAAGTAAAAACGTGGCTTAACAATTTACCATGTAGAGTCTTATGTGAAACTCTATAAATAGAACTCAAATATTCACTATCCTTCACACAACTATTACTCTCAAGAAGCTAGGAAGTTAAAAGGTTTGAATCTGTACTTTCTTCTCATTCTTTTCATAGTTTAAAGCTTTCTTATTCTGTTTGGTTATGATCTTTAGAACTTGTCTCTTTCATTCATTTTGAAAAACCTTTAGTTCCTCTTTATTCTCAATAGAATTCAAATTTAGGTTATTTTTAATTTATGCGATTGGCTTCTAGATTTGTTCTATGATCTACTAGTTTAGAACTTTTGCCATTCATTAAAAGTTTCAAAACTGCCCTGTTAGTTATTCAAAATGTTTGGTATGTCATTAATTCCCTACTTCTTCTAGTTTTTAGCTTCGGTCAATTCAATAAAGATAAAAAAAAATTTCTTTCTATAATTTAAGAAACACGGGTACTTAATTAATCAAATATTTTAGTCACTTATTGTCTTCTTTTCCTTGGTCTTAGTTTAAACATTTGAATCATGGTTGCTATACTATATTATGTTCTCAAGTCTTAACTAAGAAAACATTCATTTATTAATTAATTGTTTCAAAATAAAATAAAACGAATGAATAAAAGAAAAAGAAAACAAAAACATGATAATAGAACCATATCAATGTTACCTTTAGGTTTATTATGATATGATGAGTTGAAAACAATAGTTTCATGATCTAACTTACAGATGTAACCAACAATAAGAAGCAATGACATGCTATTTTCTTAAGTAAAATATTATTGCAGTGTTGGTTTTCCATGTTTGTTTTAGAATGTAAATTTCTTGGATTTACTCTAGCATTTTAATATTGTTAGAATTTAATTATAATTATAGCTAGTTAAGCGTTAGTTGTTTTGATGAGTGAATATGTATCATAGGAGAAGGAGACTACTCAAGAGAATTTGAAAAGCTCAAAGGTAAGGGGTTATACTAATAATAAGTTGGTGAGCACAAGAAATGTGGTAATTGTATATATATTATTAGTTATGACTAGGGAATTATGTATTTAATATTGTAATCATAAAGTAACCAGTACTTGTATATTTAATTGAGTTCAACATGAATATGTTAACTGTAACACCCCAAATCTTATATTTTATTATATTTGATTAATTTATTTTATTTAATTAATTGGTGTGTTTTGTATGCATTAATTAGTTGTTACCTTTATGTTTGTTAGTAATGGACTTTTATGAGTATTGAGCTTAATTAGAAGGAATAAGAGTTTGTGATAGAATTAAGGTTAATGTAGTAATTTAGTATGAGTTAGTGGATTGTGTAGAGATAAGAATGACACTTTGGTTATTATCTAAGAGGATAAAGTATCTTGGGGAGGAAGTAGTGGCAATTGAGTAAATAGTACGAGTATTAGTGGTATGAGTAAAGTTGAGTTTGTGAGTGAGATTTGTAGAGAAAATAAGGGTAATATAGGAAATTTACTCTAACCTAAGTGGATGGATAAAAGAATGGTTTTTATGAGGAGTAGTGTTATGATATCACTTGTCACCAAATATGAGAGAAAGAGAGGTAGAGAGAAAGTGTAGAAGAACCAAGCTTGAAGATGTAGAAGTGAGTCAAAGTGTAGAGCTTAGAGATGTAAAGCTCCAATCTAAGGTAAGAGGTTTAGATAATATAATTGTGAGTGATCAAAGAGATGGGAGTTTGTCTATGACTCCACACCCAAACTCTCTTCACTCATTTTGGGTTTTGGGAAGAAAAGGGTTTTGGGAAGGTGTTTATAATTGAGCTTTTATAATGATTAATGTATAATATGCTTCTACTTATGATTGTTGTCTGAAATCCATGATAAAGTTGATTACTTGAACTTTGATTTTGATTGATTATATGATAAATGAGTTTCATGAGTTGATACATGAAAATCTATGATTTATGACATGAAATGATGTTTGATGATGCTTTAAGTTGTACTTCTATGATTTTATTATTTCATCAACATGTTGTTATAATATATGAACTTGTATGATTAAGCTTTGATGCAATAAATGGGTTGTTGTTGAAAATATGGGTTTTTATGATTCAAAGAGTTTTCAAAGCTTTTATACAAATTGTTTCTTGAGTTGTTTAAGAGTCAAAATAGGTGATTTTGAGTATGAACATGTTTAGATATGTTATATATGAGTTATAGGGTCAAATAAGTGCTTATGACATGATAAAAGTGATTATTTTCGAGTAAAAACGCATGCTAGCAACCCAAGACGCGTGCCACGCGCCCCCTAGCTGCGTGCCACGCGTCTGGGCAGATTCTGGAGGTTGGCATTGCGTGCCACGCGCCCCTGAAAAATCTGCCGCGCACTCTTGCTTGTTTTGATGATTCCGGAGTCGTTTCTAATCCGTTTTCGATGCCGTTTGTTTCTATGGTTAGCTATCGAAGAATACTTGAATTAGGAAGGCTATTTGGCAGTGTTTGAGACTTTTATTAATTATGTGCATGTCGATGAATAGATGATGAATTAAAGTGTATGTTCATGTGCGAATAAGTGATAATAATCAGTAATGATTTGTATGCTTATAATATGATTAGATTATGATCTTATGACATATTATAAGATTAGATTGGTTATGTCTTGAGGATATGTGAATAATATACTTAAGGTTGAATGATTGGTTAGTAATTGTTGACTTGAAGTATGAGATGAACCTTATGTATGTATATGATATGTATGATGATTTATGAGGTGCAAGACTTAGTTAATGATGCATGTTGATTAACTAATGATATATGATGACTAGAGATTAGTTAACAATGTGTTGTGTTTGGATTATATATAAATTGAGAAGATTTTGTATTAAGTTGATGATGTATATGAATATGATATGAACTCATAAATGATGATTAATTATGATGATTATGTGCGTTGAGTTAAGATTGTGATTTATTATGTATGATGACGTGTTTATGATGTTGATGTGTTATGATAATAAATTGTGGATGATGACTTATGAGTAACCTAGATATTAGGTGTTGTTATGCTTTGCTTGAATGTATACTTTAATGATGATATGATGATGAGATTTGATGCGGACTTGAGAATGAATATTGGGAGGAGCGTCCTATTATTCATATGTAGATGTATAGAGTTATCATCATTGTTTGGTATGTATGCATTCATGAGTCAACTCAATTCGATGGTCTACCATGACTTAAAACTGACTCGAGCGATGGTCCTTCAAGACTTAAAACTGACTTGATGTGAAGGATACATGTGTATTCTAAACTCGATGCGGGTACCACATGCATATAGTTATGTCTAGGGTGACATGACATTATGTAATTGACATTAGTTGCATTAGGAATATGTGATTAAATTTGATACTTGGTAATTGGCATTGATTGGTAATCCTTAATTTGGGTGATTAAGTGTATTATGAGATGTAATGATTGATAATTGATGATGATATGGGTATACTTGATTATTGATTAGAAATGTGACATTATTGTGATGTGTTATACTTTTATAATAATGAGATTAGTGTATGTTTTTGTATTGAGTTATGTAGACATAAGCATACTATGTCATAAGTGTTAAGTGTGTTCTTGCACTTAGTTTCTTTTATGGTTATATTATTTAACCCTCTGTTTTGTGTATGTGCTGAACCTTTGGGGGTTCAGGTTCTCAGGTTATGTTTGTGACCGAGTCGTTGGTTAAGCTCCGCTCTGATCATGACACGGGGATAGGGTTTTCTAAATGTATATAGAGTTTTTATCACTTATTTTTATTTATTTAAGGATGTATCGAGTTTAGAAATATTTTGTATAACGGTATTTTACTAATTAAGTTGTTAGTAATTAAATTTGATTAAGCTTGTAATACTCGAACCACCAATTTTATAAATCAAGTATTATTTTCCGTTGCGCAATTTGAGTAATATTTTATAAAGGTTGTATTTTCTTAAATACATGTTTGGGTGTTACATTAACTCTTCTACAATGTCTACTGGAAATTGGAATTCCACTATTTAGTCTAATCTACGCGATATATAATGACATGAACATAAATACTTCTAACTCATTATAACTAGTACTATGACACAACATGGTTAATCAGGTGATGAACTTTCTATACATGTTACCTAATATTTTGACAATTATGTGTTTGAGTGCCATCATACGTTGCATTATGAGTTTGAATATTAATCTGTCAAGTTGATTACTAACAAAGGAAAACTAAAGTGGAAGAAATATATAACTAATCACCTTGGGTAGGTGAAGAGCGAAACAAGTTGTTTCTTACTATACTATAATGTATGTAAGATTGAGGATAAGTTCGGTTGGGTTGCCTACAGACCTTCTGGGGTTCACCTATGTTTTGAACTACTACCAATAGTCAGTAGTGGCCCCTCTGACTGGAGGAAATCATAAAACACGACGTGGTGAAACCTGATTGTGCAGGACTATCAATAATAAGGTTCAGCGCTCGGGCCAGAATGGTTACAGAATATCGGATATGTACTCGTTGCAAATGACCATGATATGGCAGTTGAAACGGCCTTATGCTCATAATAGCGGTCTCCATGGAGTAGGTTGACAAATATAAAAATAGACGAGCTAGAAGACTAACTTTGAAAATAAATTATAGTACAATAGTATGTTCCTGATGACTAACTTATTCTGTTATGTTGATTTACTCTCACCAAGTGTACTATTATTCTTATTTTGTGCCTAACTTCATATTTTGTCATGTTGATCTACTTTCACAAAGTGTTCCATTATTTATATTGGTGACTAACCTCACATTATGTCATGTTGGTTTAATTTCACTAAGTGTTCTATGATTTTTAATTATGATCAACTTTTGCTTGGTGATATGGATATGTGATTATGTGGAATTTGTACTTTTATGATTTATCGAATACATGTGATATTTGGTACAACATGATTAAGTTTAGGTAATTCCTGTATAATAACTATATAATAACTAGAAGAAAATAAATGTATGTAGTTGTATAATATTATGTGTTACCTTGTAATCTCATCGCGTGGTAAGTTTGTGTACGAGTATTTCACCCTTACATTACAGATGATGCCGGGGGAGCCGCTGGACCACTCGGGAACTCGGAGGATTAAGTGCCTCGAAGAAATGGGGGATATTGTTTAGGAGTTGGAAAGAGCATCCCAAACTTTGAGGTTTACAGGACTTGTGAAGACTACCGAAGGAATAGGAGGATTGCTTGTTTCATCTATCATACACCATATTACCTTAGAGATGGTATTGCCATTAGAGAGAATGATAATGGCTCTCAACCTTAATGGAATTAGGGAAGGTTCTAACTCTGCTAGGCCTAGGGGACTGACTACGTTCTGGCAAGTGGACCAATTTGTCGTCGAGTAATAATTCACACTCTATGTGTCTAGAATGAGTTCGTATCCACAGGGATCGTGTCAAACCTTTGCTAGTGCTATTCTAGTTCGTGGATTTTTGCATTCGCTTTGGTTTTTAGGAAAAATGTTTTTAATTTATAAAAGAGCAATATGCTTTGCAAGAAAATATAGGTTTTGATTCAGAAACATAGAGGATATGTAGGGTGGTTGAACTTACTCCCTCCCTCATACTTGGCATAATCAGTGTATAACATAGTTATTCGTACTATTATCGGGCGTCGATTCTATCATTGTTTTAGTAGCACCTTACTGCTACCCTATGTAGGCAAAGTCCCACTACTTTTGCAACTATACCTACGAGAGCCTAACCTCGCTTTGTCACATACCCTAAATTACTAGGTAGAGTTATTTACAAACATGCATTATGACCATCGACCATCCAATACCCCTAGATCTTAGTTACGGTTATTCAGTTCCTAATTGATTATTACAACTAGTTCCTGATTCTTCCTCTAATTATTAAGTCATAACTAGTTCAAGATTGTTTTGTCGTTCCTTTAAACAAGTGTTATTTATTACTAGTTCCGGACAAATAATAGAGAGAACCCTAATATGCTACTATTAAAGTAAACCCTAATTATTTATTCTAAGACGTTGTCGTTTATCCGACCAAGATTCCGACTAACGATATTAAAGCAAGAAAACAAATAACAAATAATAATTTATAAAAGCGATTTATTATAACTTTGACTCAATTACATGACCCAAGTATTCATCGGGGGGTTCATCTTCTCCACCACAACCTAAGGAATTATTACAAAAGACTACATAATTAAATTACAAGAATCTAACTATAAAAAGCCTAAATAATTATACATTGCTGAGTTTGCTTTCCCATAAGGGGAGAAAACTATGCCCTTAGAGCACCTCCGAACTTCTCTCCAAAAGGAATAGAAAGTTCTTCTATTTCTAAATGAAAAATAATAAATTATGGAGGCTCTATTTATACTTTTCGTAATGGGCCTCAGCAAGCCATCGTGACACGCTAAGCCCATTGTGTCACGATGAGCAGATTTAGTTTAAAATTATAACTAATCTTGTGCGTTTGATCAGCGTGGTCACCACGCAAAGCCATCGTACTGCGCTGTGAGCCATCGTGGTACGATGCTAAGATTCTCTTCAAAAATATAATTGATTTTGTCTTGGCGAACAAGTAGCTTCCATCGTGTCACGTTGAGAGCCATCGTGACACGATGGGCTGTTTTTCTTCATTTTTGGGCTTTTTCTTGTCTTTTGCGTATCTTCACCTTGTCTTGAAGCTTTTTCTCGTTTCTTTAGGTTTTTGTTGATATTTGAGCCTGTCTTGGTCATTTTACTACTAATAATACTACCTAAAATACTGCAGAAATTCCTGTCATTAGGGACCAAGACCCCGCCGTCGCATTGTCTGTAACGCCCCGACTTTTAGAATATTTAATTTTGTGGAATTTAGTTAGTTTCTAATTTATTTAATTAGGAATTTGCTTGTTTTGATGCGTTTGTGTGATTGTTAATCATTTTGACATGATAAAATAATTAATTAAAATGAAATTAGAGTAGATGAGACGAGGTAGTGGAGTTAAATAAATTAGTTGTGACTAGAGGATTTTTAGTAAATTAAATAGATGGAGAGAGATAGAAAAATAAGAAAATTAGAAATAAATAATGTGGGGGGTGCAAAGTTAATTAGCGTGTAAAAATGGTGGGTGTGCGTTAGTAAAACGGTAGAAAAGAAATTAATAAATATATTTTAAAATACAATTTGGTTCCATAATTTAGAAATATATTTTGGAGATATGCTTTAAATATATATTTTCTGAATATATTTAGAAAGATATACTTTTAATCTTAGAAATATACTTTTGTGAAAAATAATGAGATGAGAATTTTTAGGAAAATAACAATTAAAAATAAATAGAATATTTTGTTGAAAATCTTATTATCCTGAGGAGAAAGTTAACCTAATATTTTTTTATAAATAAATAGGTAAGTTTAAGAAAAAAATAGGATTCACCACTTTTACTATAAACCAAAAGAATAGAAACTTTGAAAAGAGAAAAACAAGAGAGAAACTTTGAGAAATTGAAAGAGAGGAGTAAAGTCTAATCATCAATGTTAGGAGAAAAAAATTGCTGCTAGCATTCCAAGTAAGGGGGTTTAACTTGTCTCGTTTAAAATACTGAAATTTTAGTATTATGGTTGTGGCCGTCGTTTGTTTGTTTCTTCTCTGTTGTCCGTCTTGTTGTATTTAATATGTATCTGTTAACCCGTGGTATGTGCTCAACTAGCTCGTGTATTTATGTGCGTTTTGTTTTAGAATGTATGTGTAGTGCGGAAGCGAGTCTTTATATGTATGTAGTTGTTTGTGAGACATATCTCTTGTTTATGTGACAGAAGCCTTTTCACCACATTAGATAAACCTTGTAGTGGGAACCTTGGTTGTAAAAAGATATTATTTATTATAACATCCTATTGTGTTATAATTATGGGAGTCATCCGCATAATCTGATAATTAATAGAACTCATATTTGACTATGAAGTTATTAAGTTTTCAATATAAACAATCGGT
Organism: Trifolium fragiferum; assembly: GCA_954870985.1. Taxonomy (NCBI): domain Eukaryota; kingdom Viridiplantae; phylum Streptophyta; class Magnoliopsida; order Fabales; family Fabaceae; genus Trifolium; species Trifolium fragiferum. The sequence goes on from OX940792.1 coordinate 24,025,495, forward strand.
TGGAGCCACTAGGGAAATATTAATGATGAAATTTTTATGTAAAAGACTATTTTTTAAGTTTTCAATAAAAAGAGAATGATTGAGTCTTGAGTAGTTGTAAGTTTCTAAACTAGTTCACCACTGATCTTACCGGGATCAGAAGTAGTGGCGGAACAGCAGAAGGTTGGTGCAGCAAGCCCCTGTTGAAGCGGAGGGGGGTGTGTACCTGTTTACACTCCGACGCTTAAGTCAGTGAAATGCGTGATTATAAGGTTACAAAAGCGGTGCATAAAACATACCTGACTCCTCTGAATGAGGAGTATATATACCCCAGCGCTGGGCCAAGGCCCTTAATGGGCAATTAATGCCCATTAAGTGGCTGCCGGAATTCTGGCCGTTGGCCATGATGAACAGTTAATGTCATCATTCTGGTGGTCGGCCGTTACGGATTGTGTGCATCTGACCGATGGGGAGGGTGCCCCTCAGGAGGGCAGAGCCTTTAGTTTTTAAGGGACTTAGCCTCAGAAGTCCAGTCCAAAACAGAAACCCCCCCAAGTCGTTATGCTCGTTTGCGAGCATGATGACTTTGACTTAGGCAATAAACCTTTGTTTACGTATACGAGCAACGAAGTTTATGATCGCCTTTTGCTGTCACGTATATCGTCGTGTGCAACGACCATGGATTTATTCACTCGTATCGAGGAGCTTGTGTTGCAATATGTTTCGAGGACATTGAAATCCTTTGGCATTCGTATTATGCTGGTCGTTTATACGCCCTCGTGGAGAATTGTCGTCGTGGAATCGTCGTTTCCTTTATTGTCCTCGTAGCCTCGAGGATTTCATGGATTTATGGTCATTTAATGGAGATCCTATCATCAATTGCGAGGATTTCCGTTTTGCCTTTATCCGTTGAGATTTCTCGATGATTGTGCCATCAATCGCGTTGAGATTCTCGTGAAGATTTTCTTGGGCTCTGCGAGATTTTTGCGTTCAGTGGATGTGACCTGAAAAGACAAACCGCTTCGTCTCTAAGTGCCACGTGTAGGGGCTATTTGAAACGCTTGAGTACCTAGCAGCGTAGCCTCTGTTCACAAGGTCATTTTTGAACCGTTGGATCTTCGCGCCCTTTCGTTCTTGAGATGATTCACTCCGAAACGTTGGATAGTTTTAGATCACAGCCATTGGATCGAAGCAACGCTCCAGATTTTTGGTGCATCGCTCCGTTTCATGCAGGTGTGTCTATACAGGATTCCTCTCTATATATATAGAAAAGGAGAGATTTTTGAAGTTTTTACTTCATTTATCACTCATCAAGTCCGGCATTTTTCATCTTCTCTTCAAATTTCTCTGCTTTATTCCTGCGAGATCCAAGTCTCTTCATCATCATCTTCCCGTTTCAACCTTCAAACTACTTAATCCAGTAAGTAACTTTGCTTCTTTCCTTGTTTTACAGCATTGGTTATATGCTTTTAGTTGTTTGAAGTGTTTTTTGTAATTTTGAAATTTTGACACGGTGGTTTGGGGTTTATAAGTGGTGGTTAACACCCTCTATTCCCCCCAAAAATGGTAGTTTTAGTGTGATAAAACTAGGATTTTGTAGTTTATATCTTCCGGCGCGGTAGTTGTAGGTGTTTTAACCTCTTTGAAACGTGTTTTTGCTATTTGTGGCTCTGTCGTTTGAGTTTTCCTAGCGACCATCGTTGCGCTTTTATCTCGAGCATTCATAAGTGAGAACGAATGCTCGATAGGATTTTAGCTTGGCTGTTCATACATTAAGAGTTGACGTAGTCGTCGTTGTCTGCGCTTTGCGACCGTTAGGCTCTTCCCTTCGTTGCGCGAGCAACGTTGAGGATTACCCCGGAAACGCATGTCCACGCCCTTTCACTTGAATGGCGGTGGAAGGGTGGATTTGATATTTCAAAGATGTCGAATTCACTTTTTCTCTTCCTTGTCTTTCAGGTTTAAATGGCAGAAGAGCCTTCGTCATCGCATGTTAATATTAACGAGGAAGGAGATCCCTTGCTCGAAGAAAATCAAGGCGAGCCCGACGTGCAGGAATCCTCGGAGCCTATAATGGAGCGAATCCCAATAACGGCCGCAACGGATCCCGAGGATTGGGTTGCTGATGAGACTCGTTTAACGCGCTCGCGTTTTTCTGGTCAGCCAGATGGGGTAGAGATCCCCGGTCTTTACAAGGATATCCAAGATCCCCTAACGACAACTGGCATATCATCGTTCCTGGAAAGAAACGTCGCATTTTCCATAACTTTGGATTTGCGCATTTTAGTATGTATCAGATCGCTTTCCAGCATTTTGGGTTTATATTGCCCTTTACTGACTTTGAAGTGGCCATATTTCACCACTTGAGGATCGCCCCTTCCCAACTGCACCCTAACTCTTTGGCTTTTATGAGAGCCTTTGAGGTGGTGTGTACTCATTTGGATATTGTCCCCACCATTCCTTTATTCTTTTATGTGTTTGGATTGCAACGATCAAAGCCTAAGGGAGATCCAAATAGATTAGGCTGGGTGTCGTTCAAGCAGAATCGTCGCCTATTTAATATGTTCGAGGAATCTCTCCGACCGTTCAAAGATGACTGGTACATTGTTGGCCCCAAAAATTCTCAAGGTTGGGCGGATGTGATCATTCCTGGTCCCGAACAAGACGAGAATGGACGACCTGTCCTTGGAGAGGATGGGCGACCCATTATGGTGATTACAGGAAGTTTCATTTCCGTTGGGAGGTGGAGCATTACTTACTGCCCGCCAAAGCGTTCACCACTCCAAAGAAGGATTTGACGATCGAGGAGTGGAAGGATTTTTTAAAACTTCAGAATTTTGTCAAGAGTTTTAGAGGGAAACCGGTGATTGACGGCGAGGGCAACCCTCGTTTGGATGAGGAGGGGCAACCTTTAACGGTTCCTCCTTTCATTAATGTGAAGAAGCTTTTGGCTTGCTCGACTCGCGCTGAGGCCGAGGAGACCCTTAGTATGCTCGCCTACTTTATTGATTATTTTACTTTGCTGCTTGATTTTCTCTATTACTCTTTGTTGCTCGTACTGATTATTGTTCGTTTCTCTTTTTTGCAGTTGAAATGGTGAGCGCTCAAGAGAAGCTTCGACGTGCCAACAAAGCTAAAAATGCTCGTCAGGGCGTCGAGAGCTCTAATGCTGCTTAGAAACGCCCTAGTGCGTCGGTTGTTGCTGATGCTCGCCCAACTAAGGCGCAGAAGACCACTGTTGATGGTGCGGGATGTTCTGTTCGTGCCAGTCCACATATTCTACCAGATCCCAATCAACCTGCTGGTCGTTTTGTCATTCCTCCTATCTTTTCAAGAGGGGCTCTATTTGACAAGGACACTGAGGTCGTCATAGATGATGCCGATCAGGCAATCATCCATGACATGGGGCCAGTGGCTTTGAAGGCGGAGCTGGCAACTGCGACTCACGCGGCGTTCAAGCTTATTGAAGTCGCCAATTTCTTGAATGGTCACGAGAGCCGCTACTTGAGTGACAGGGACAAACAGAAAAAGCGTGCTGACGACCTTAACTTGAAGTTGGGCGAAACAATGGCCGCCTATGAGGATTACAAGAATAAGTACACCCTGCAAACGGAGATGGCGACGACGTTGGTGCGCGTAGAGCAAGAGCTAGATGACATGACCAAGAAGTTCAAAAACTTGGAGGTCAAATGTACTGATTTGGAAGCCCGCAACAAGGAGCTGGAGAAGCAGGTTGAAAGTGCTCCTTCGATTTGCATGGAGGAGGAGGACGCTATTGACCCTCAAGGGGTATACCGGAATTTGAGTCGAGCCGACCTTATTAAGAAGATAGCTGAGTGCGAGGACTCAATGGTCGAGGTTGGGCACAACAGCTTTGTCAATGCTGTTGCTCAGCTCAAAGTCTTGAATCCGGGGATAGAGCTCGTGGAGAATGGCCTTGATGAATTCAAGGAAGTCATCGATGGAGTTATCGCCTCTCCTCCTCATACTGAAGAATGATTTAAGCTTTAGTTGTGCTGGTGTTATGCTCGCCTTAGGCACTTGGGCGCTTGTTTGGCCCTTTTTTGATTTCATCTTTTGCTGGGCAGTCCTTGACGCTGCCCTTTATTGTAACTAAGTACAATTTCCTTCTTAAATACATTTTGATTCAGCTTATATTTGCTCTTTCTTTATGCTCGTATCCATTATCTCTTTGCACGCGTTTTATTTATGATGCTCGATAACTTGAATACGCTTTGTGATATCCATACTTGGGATTTTTTAAGTGTTTAAATGGCTGTTGCACGAGATGGAATACATCTACGAACGCCGTGCTCGAGAAGTTTGGGGAACTAGCTCGAGTGTTTGGGATAGGTTTCCAAACGAAAGGCGAAGACAGAATCGTATGAGACTGAATCCTCGCGGCTGGATCAACCCATCGCGAGCTGGGCGTCCATGCCTAATGTGTACTTGCGACGATGGGACTCGTTTAGAGTAGTTCCTCGTCAAGACTTGTTTGATGAAAACTTGGCTTTTTCTTCTTTTAGATTCATTGCCCGTACCTAAGCAATCCTCCATTGTAAAGGCCAAACCCCTCGTCATTTGAGTTGGTTTCTGCCCGCTAGTGAGTCGTCGAATACACAAGACCTCGCTAACTGTAATATTGTATTAATTTGTCTGCATTCCATGTTCTAGGAATCTCTTCGCCGTATAAATTTTCGAGGAAATAAGCCCCATTATCCGTTTTTGCTCGGATTCTGTAAGGACCTTCCCAGTTCGCAGCGAGTTTGCCTTCACGCGAGTCTTTTTGGTTTCGTCGTAGGACTAGACTGCCTACTTCGAACTCCCTTTTAATGACTTTTCGATCGTGTCGGGCAGCAATTTTTTGTTTCAATGCGGCCTATTTTAGGGTTGCTCCATGTCGTAATTCTTCGACCAAATCGAGCTCTTCCCTTAGTAGCTCGTTGTTTGTTTCTTCATCTGGAGGATTTTCCGTTCGTCGCGTTGGTTCCCTTATTTCTACGGGGATTAGCGCTTCAGTCCCGTAAGTTAATCGGAATGGCGTTTCTCCCGTGGTCGAGTGTGGTGTGGTTCTATAGGACCATAGCACGCTGTACAGTTCCTCGACCCACTTACCCTTTGCCTCGCCCAGCCTTCGCTTTAGGCCTCACAAAATCACTCTATTGGCCGCTTCGACTTGGCCGTTTGTTTGGGGATGTTCGACGGAAGTAAAGTGTTGTGTCACTTTTAGGTTGATGAGAAACTCTTGAAATTTTTTGTCCGTAAATTGTGTTCCATTGTCCGTCACTATGGTATGTGGAATTCCAAACCTTGCGAGGATGTTTCTCTTGAAGAAGCGTAGGACGTTGTGGGACGTGATTTGGGTGAGGGGTTCAGCCTCTATCCATTTTGTGAAGTAATCTACCCCGACGATTAGGTAACTGTTTTGTCCAGGTGCTCGTGGGAATGGTCCTAGAAGATCCAACCCCCACCACGCAAACGGCCAAGGGGATGATAGAGATTTTAGCTCGTTAGGTGGAGCTAAGTGCACATCCCCATGTTTTTGGCATTTGTCGCACTTTTGACGTGCTCTTTGGCATCCGTTTTCATAGTTGGCCAATAATATCCTGCTCGCAATGCTTTTCGCGCGAGTGATCGTCCGCCAACATGTTGTCCGTTGATTCCTTCGTGGATTTCCTGTAGGATGGATTCCACTTTTTCTTCCTCGACGCACTTCAGTAGCGGGGTTGAATATCCTCTTCTGAAGAGTTTGCCATCTATCAAAACATACGAGCATGCTCTTCTTCTGACCTTGACTGCCTCTTTAGGGTCATCGGGGACCATTCCTGTGGCGAGGAATTCTCTTACGGGATTTATCCAACTGTTGGCATTAATTGGGCATATGAGATTCACTTCAAGAGTTTTCTCAATGCTCGGTCTTTGCAATGTTTCTTGGATAAGTGATTGATTTCTTCCTTTCTTCTTTTTGGTGCTCGCAAGTTTTGAGAGGACGTCTGCCCTGGAGTTATGCTCTCGAGGAATGTGTTGGATGGTTGACTCCTTGAACTTGGCCAACTTTTCTTGGATGAAGGTTAAGTATTCTGTTAGGCGTTCGTCTTTAGCCTGATACTCTCCGTTTACTTGAGATGCGACCAATTGTGAATCTGTGAAGATTATGATTTCTTCCGCGTTCATGTCCTCGGCTAGTCGCAACCCAGCCAGGAAAGCTTCGTACTCTGCCTGGTTATTGGTCGTTTGGAACGACAGTTCCAGGGATACTTCGATGAGGACTCCTTCGTCGTTTTCCAGGATTATTCCTGCTCCGCTTCCTTTGGAATTGGAGGATCCATCGACGTAAATGGTCCACTTATTTTTTCTCGAAGTTGCTGGTGGAGTCATTTCAGCGACGAAGTCAGCTAGTACTTGGGCCTTTAAAGCCTTTCTGCTTTCGTATGTTATGTCGAACTCTGATAGCTCTAAGGACCATTTCAGCATTCTCCCGGCCATATCAGGCCTTTCGAACAGCTGTTTTATCGGTTGGTCGGTTCGTACTGCGATAGAATGTGCTAGGAAATAATGCCTTAGCTTTCTCGCAGCGACGACTACTGCCAACGCTGTCTTTTCAATCTGCAAGTATTGAAGTTCTGGTATTTGTAAAGCTTTGCTGATGAAGTACACTGGTTTTTGTCCTTGCTCGGTTTCTCGGATCAAAACTGCGCTTATGGCTTCATGAGCCACGGCCAGGTATAGGAATAAAGTCTCGCCCATGTTTGGACGTGTTAAGACGGGAGGTTCCGATAATGCTCATTTAAAATGTTGGAGAGTGTTTTCGCATTCTTCCGTCCATTCAAAAGCGGACTTCTTCCTAAGTAACTTGAAAACGGGCAACGCGTGTTGAGCGGACTTAGCGACGAATCGTGCAAGAGCAGTCAACATTCCGTTCAGAGATTGTATTGATTTTTTCGAGTTCGGCGTAGGGAACTCAAAAAAGGCTTTGCATTTTTCAGGATTAGCTTCGATTCCTCGTTCTGTTAAGTAGAATCCGAGGAACTTGCCCGCTTTTACCCCAAATGTGCACTTTTCAGGGTTGAATCTCATGTTGTACTGTTTGGCTCTCTCGAACACTTTTCTTAAATGGGACACATGGTCGTTTTCCTGTTCGGATTTAACGATCATGTCGTCCATATAGACTTCGAGCATATCGCCTATTTCATTTCTGAATACTTTGTTCATCATTCGTTGGTAGGTGGCACCTGCGTTTTTTAGCCCGAAAGACATTACGTTATAGTAATAATTACCCGATTCAGTCATAAACGCTGTTTACTTTTTATCGATTTCAGCCATTTTAATTTGATTATATCCAGAATAAGCGTCCATAAACGAAAGTAGTTTAAATCCTGAAGAATTATCTACTAGTTTATCTATGCTAGGCAATGGATAAGAATCTTTAGGGCAAGCCCTATTGAGATCGGTGTAGTCAACGCACATCCTCCATTTTCCATTAGATTTTTTAACCAATACAACGTTTGACAGCCATGTTGTGTATCTGGCTTCAGAAATGAAATTAGCCTCTAGGAGGTCTTTTACAGCTTTTTCAGCAGCCTCCGCTTTTTCGGGAGACTGCTTCCTACGTCGCTGAACTACAGCTCTAGCCCTAGGTGATTCCGGGCATTTCAGCAGCATTCCAGGCGAACAGCTCAGCGTATTCTTTCAAGCAAGCTTCCAATTGCCTTTTCACCAGCTCGGGCATGTCAGCGCCTATCTTGATTCCTCTTGAATAATCATCGTTCAAAGGAATGATTTCAAACTCTCCATCGGGAATTGGGCGATGCACCTTTTTCGCGATGGGGTCCTCTCCATCTTTCAGATCCTGCTCGTTGATGCGTGCGTCCAAGTCAACGATTTTGTTCGCTTGCAGGGTGTTCACAACGGGCATCTTGTGATCAGTCTTCTTCTTTGGAGTAAGGAGGGAACTCATATTTTTTGCAGCGACCTCAAAGCATTTCCTCGCTGCAACTATATCTCCGTTCAGTGTAGCTATTTTGCCATCCACGGTGTAGTACTTCATCTTCAAGTGAATGGTCGAAGATACAGCAAATAGGTTCGCCAAGGCAGGCCTTCCCATGATACAGTTATACAGAGATGGGCAATCCACGACCAGAAATTGGACGTTGATGGATTTGGTTGCCTCTCCCTCTCCAAAAGTCACAATTGAATCCACGTACCCCCAAGGCTTCGTGGTCGCTCCGTTGAATCCTTGCAAGTCAGCACCTACATATGGAGCAAGGTTTTTCTCCGTCAATTGCAGAGTTTTAAACAAACCGGCATACATCACATCACACGAGGATCCTTGGTCAACTAGTATCCTCCTCACATCGAAGTTGGCCATCCTGGCTCTTATTAACTATGGAATCTGGTGGTTAGGGGAGCCACCGGGGATCTCTTCCTTGTAGAAAGCTAAGGGCATAGATCCTTCCTTTGCGTCTTCTGTCGTGAGGACAGGTTCCAGCGAGCAAACACTTTCTAGCTCTTCGAACTTTCTCTTCAGTAACCCTATGGTGGAAGTTCCAAATCATCCCCCCGATATTACAAGTGACCCCAAGTGGGCAGTCAAGTGTTCGAGCACGTTATCTCCTTCTTGGTGCTCGGGAAGAATGAAGTCTTCGGGTCTTGAGATGGAATAAGCAATCTGCATGTTGCTGTTATCCGTGCCCGCTTGTTATTGTGCTTCTCTTGATGGTTGTCCGACCTCGGGTTCTTTTCCCCGCCCCTGACGTTCCTCCTTTACGAATTTCTGAAGGAGTCCCTTTTGCAGCATGATTTCTATTGCATCTTTGAGATGGATGCAATCCTCAGTCACGTGTCCGTAACTTTTGTGGAAGCGGCAGTATTTAGACTTATCCAGCCCCGACCTCACAATCAACTGCTTTGGTGCTCGGACCCCGTTCTTCTTAAACTCGGCCATTGAAACTTCAGCCAGAATTCGCTCGCGGGGAGCGTTCAAGGGGGTGTAGTTCACAAACTTGCTTCGGGGAGGCTTGGGCTCCCTGTGTTCTCTTACTTTTTCTTTTCCCCTCTCATTCTCTGCTCGAGAGGGTCCAGTTTCTTCTTGACGCTTTGGCTTTCTAGCGTCAGCAGCAACTTGCTTCTCCTCGTAGGCTATGTATTTCTGCGCCTTTTCAAGGAAAGCGTCCAAAGTTCTTACTTCTTCGATGCCAATTGCTTTGGCGAAATCGCTGGATGGGCGCAGTCCACGCTCCAGCAGATACAGCTTCATTCTGTCATCGGTTCTCACCTCGATGGCAGCCTTGTTGAAACGTTCAATATACTCTCTCAGGGATTCGTTGCTTTCCTGTTGAATCGCTTCGAGAGTAGCTTCAGTCTTGGGGTGCTTCCTAGAAGCAGTGAAATGCGCAGTAAAGAGTCTGCACAGCTCACCCCATGAATCGATGGACCCTGGTGGTAAGCTCTTGTACCACGCCATTGCTCCTTTTCTCAGCGTAGTGGAGAACAGCATGCATTTGATGGATCCTCGTACTCCTCTGTAGTCGAGGACAGCCTCTATGTTCTCGATGTGGTCGTCTGGGTCAGTAGTCCCATCATAGGTGTCCATTGCCGGTGGTTTTTCTAATCCCACGGGCAACGGTACCCTCATGATCCTGTCGGATAGTGGCCCCATGTGCCTTTCGTCGTCGCTTCGTGGAGAACGATGATGACGACGAGGAGGAGATTGATAGTTTCGCCCCGTTGATCGTGCAGGGGATCTCCTCGCTCCAGCGACTCTCCTCGCAGGGCTTATGCGGCTTCTAGTCTCATGTGCCCGTGGTGATCTTGACCTGGTCCTCGAGTCCCGTCGAGAAGACTCTCTCCGCCTATAGCTGCTCGTGAGCGCTCTTGTGATGTGCGATTCTTCGACAGCTTCGATGCGACGGTTTTGCTCCCTGAGCGCTTGTCCCTGGTTGTTAATGGTGGTTAGCAGCGCAGTCATGATGTGTTCCAGGGTAGCTCCAGGGGGGAATGGGTACGACCAGAGGGTCAGTCTCATTGGTAGGCTGGTAAGTGGGGTCCGTTTCCATGTTGGATACGACCATTCCATTCGTGTTGTTGTTGTCGTCAGCATGCTCGCTAGACATGTGGTTAGCGGCTGAATGTTCGGATCTACTGTTCGCGGCCATTCTTAGCTTTTGGGTGAATTTGTGGTAGTTTATGAAGGTTTTGTTCTTAGTTTGAAATAAGGGGATAACTAGATTCCCACAGACGGCGCCACTGATCTTACCGGGATCAGAAATAGTGGCGGAACAACAGAAGGTTGGTGCAGCAAGCCCCTGTTGAAGCAGAGGGGGGTGTGTACCTGTTTACACTCTGACGCTCAAGTCAGTGAAATGCGTGATTATAAGGTTACAAAAGCGGTGCATAAAACATACCTGACTCCTCTTAATGGGCAATTAATGCCCATTAAGTGGCTGCCTGAATTCTGGCCGTTGGCCATGATAAGCAGTTAATGCCATCATTTCGGTGGTCGGCCGTTACGGATTGTGTGCATCTGGCCGACGGGAAGGGTGCCCCTCAGGAGGGCAGAGCCTTTAGTTTTAAAGGGACTTAGCCTCAGAAGTCCAGTCCAGAACAACCACATTGTTTCCGGGGTTTCCAGAACCTGTTGAGAGTTAATTTTCTAGAAAATTAAATAAGGGATAAATCTTCTTTTATTTGAAAAATTGATGTAGATTTTAAAGAAAATTGCTTTTATTCATTTCTAACTTTTTCCTAATTTCCAGAAGTAGTTTTCGAGTCATAAGACCCTGGTTCGGGTATGTTTTTAAAAGAAAATTAGTAGTTAAATTACCTCTTTTTCTTTAAACAAATCAAGCTCCCTTTCTAGCGATTTCGAGAAATAACTTCAACTAGAATTACATCCGCATTGAGACTGTTTTTGGAGTAGTTTTAGTTGTTGTCCAAAGAAATCTAAAGTCTAATTAAAATGATTCCAGTGATACTAGACGAATGTAATTAATTGAGTAAGAATTGGCTAATTGATTATTAATGATTAAGCCGTTGATTAAATGATGTTGACATTTCATAGTTAACTATTGGGTTTGATATTATGATGTTGTTTAACGGTATGGTTATTAATCGGTGTTGAAAATCGGTGTTGATAATTCGGTGTTGATAAATCGGTGTTGAAAATCGGTGTTGATAATTCGGTGTTGATAATCGGTGTTGATAATTCGGTGTTGATAAATCGGTGTTGACCTTGGTACCACATGCATTTTGAGAGTCTAGGTCGCATTACATTCATTGTCTAATTTATTTGAATTTGATTAATATATTGAGTTGATTGTTGTGCTTGTTTGTGTGTTTGATCATCCCAAAGGACGATCGTTTGTTATGGTTTATGTTTTGGCTATTACTTATGATTGCTATTGATTTCAGTTATTTTATGAGATTTTGTTTCTCACCCTTTTGTTGTCTCCCTTTTCTGGCTTGGCCCTACGACGTAAAACTCGTAGATTTTCAGGTAGATGACCAGTCTTAGCTTTCGAGTTCTGGAGACGGCCTAGGAGTTGTTTACTTCATTGCTTTTAATATTAAGTCGCTCTGAATAGGAAGTTGCAGGGGAATTCACATTTAAAATTTTCAGTCAATATTTTTGAAACATCTAATTATGTTTATTTTGATTCAGTTGTTTCAATTTAAATTTTAGACTTATAATCAATTGACAAATCTTTATTTTCCGCTGCTTTATAATTACAGTATGAATCATTGTTTTGAAAAGTAGAATAACACTCTTATAAAAATAATTTAATCGATTTTTATGAAATAAAATCAATGGAAAATATGGGGTGTTCCACTGTCCGTATAAGAGTGCGTAGTCCGGTTAGGTATAATTATGTGAATGTTCAAGAGGATGTAGGAATAAATAATGATGGACTAGGAGTGAATAATGATTCAAATGAACAAGTTGTGACCGAAGAAGATCCCTCTGAAGATTCACATGGTGGGGGTGGTAGGTAATGGTGATCTCTCCAATGGTCACTACTAATCTCAGTATATGTAAAATTATTAGTTTATGAAGATTAGAGTCTTGAAACCATTTCGAGTACCTAGTAGACTATATAAGTCTATGCTTCCATGACTCTCTCATCTTTTGTGGCAATGACTTCATGTGATAAGGTGTATGACTCTTTAGCTATGACTATTTAATCTAATTAGGATCTACTAACTTGCAGGAATTGTAAAATATTTTAACTCTACCTGCAAAGCTTGATATTGTAAGCCTAAGGGCAAGACAAATTATGACTTTGTGAAATATATGATGCATATCTTATATAATTATGTGGTTTTATTTTTATTATAATAGAATTTAAATTTTAATTAAAGACAAGAATTGTTATTTACCTAAATTAATTCGTCGCGATAAAAATAATGTAGATTTAATTTGTATTAACGATTAAATTTTACGACGTAACACCACTTTCCGAGATTAAGGAATGTGGCGTTCCAGTGTGACTTACATGCAAAATTGAAGGCATTTTTACGGTTTTTGGAGTTTTCTATAAATAGAAAGATCTAAATTACAATTAGACAATTTATTTTTGAAAGAGAAAATTTGTCTAAAAAACATGACTGCACACACATAACGCACAAGAATACACTTCTTATTATTTGTATTTGTATTCTTAATTGATGTATGAAACTTGTCATTTAAATTCAATGCAATTGTTATTTTATTTTCATTTACATTTCTAGTGATTTATGTTACTAATTCTATAAAGGCTTAAACATCATTTTAGTCTCTATAAGTTCGCAATTTTTTGGTTTTAGTCCCTGTATCTTTTTTTGTTGCAAATTAGTTCATGTATGTTCAAAACTTTTGGTTTTCGTCCTTTAAAACCAAAATCCATAGGAAAATCCGTAGGAAACCAACAAATTTTCCTGCAGATTTTCCTACAGATTTTAGCTTTAGGGACTAAAATCAAAATGATTTGCACATGCAGAGATTAATTTGCAACAAAAAAAGATACAGGGACTAAAATCAAAAAATTATGAACTTACATGGACGAAAATGATGTTTAATCCTTCTATAAAAAAACATTAACGGCCTGTTTGGTGCAGGATAAGAGACACGATAAGATAACTGTATTATATCCTGTCTTAATTCAGTGTTTGGTAAATCAGCAGGATATAATAAGTTAATCCTGAAACTTATCATATCATGTCTTTGTAGTTAAAATTCTTATCCTGAATTTGAAAAAGTAACAAAAAAAACTTCTCATTTTCTTATTTTTCCTATTAACTCATTTCACCTTCATATTTTTTCCATGTTACCTTCCTCTATTCCCACCAAAATCTCCATCTCGGTCAGTGTCCTTATCACTTGTCGACGTAGTTGCCTCCATAGTGGCACGGACTCACACACTAAATCATACAGTAATAATAGACTAACAATATGAAAGAGCCAAACAATAGAAAAATCGGTCTAAGGTATATACAAAGTTTTAGGTTCAATCAGGGACGGATCTAGGATTTATTTTTTGTGTGGCCGAATTTTATTCGCATAAAAAATTCAAGCGAAATATATATTTTATCAAATTTTTGGTCCTTTTAGAGTTTCATACATAGATTAAGAAATAATAAATATTGAAATATTAAGTCATTTTGGCTCTTACTTTTTATTAAAAAAGAGAAAAATTCATTTAATTGATGTTTTTAGTTTTTGTAAGGAAACAATTGGTAAAATATCATTAAATATTATACTTTGATTTTTTAAAAGAACCAAAATTTTGGGACAAAAGTAAAGAACTAAAAGAACCAAAGATTAGAGACTGAAGAAATAGTTAAAGTTTAGTATTCTCTTCATCGTACCTAGCTTTGAACTTTTGCAAGTACAAATTTACAACACTAATTTTATTTTATTTTACCAGCAAATGATTATACTTCTCTTTTATTTATCATTTTTGACATAATATGGATTTAAATGAATTTTTTAAAAGGCAGCCGTTCAAGATAAAAGTAATGAAAATCATGATTCGAAAATCAAATTTTTTGAATTCATTTTTTCAAAATGAATTTTTTTTCTAAACATGCTGGTGGAGAAATCATTCAAAAATACACATTATCTTAATAGTAGGGAAAAAATGAATTTTTTTTCTAAACATGTTGGTGGAGAAATCATTCAAAAATACACATTATCTTAATAGTAGGGACCAAAATTGAGTGCGTGATAATTTTTAGGGACTAAAAATTTAATAAAAATTAAGTAAAGATTAAATTTAAAATATCATCATTTTATAAGGACAAAAAATATATTTAACTTTGTACACATATATATGTATAAAACAAAATTGAAAATTTTGGTGTGGCCATGGCCACACTAGGCCTTAATGTGCATCCGTCCCTGGGTTCAATTATCATTCCCTCTACTATAGATTTAACTTAATATTGATGGATTTAATTTGTATGCATAATGTTCTAAATTGACTAAACAATTATTTTGGTCCCTAAAAGTGTCACTCGTTGTCATAGACTCATAGTAGTCCTCAAATCAGCAAGAAAACATTTTAAACTCTTTGAATTTAACTTCAATTAGTCAAAGTAGTTCCTAACATCATCTTTCATCCAAAATCGTTTGTTCTTGATGATATGTCATTTGGTTGACTAAGTGAACCATGACATGACAGTTCTCATTCAAAAATCAAGTCCACATAAGCTGGTTGTCAAAATGATGTTAGACTAAAACTCAATTGATCATGTGTTCCTGCTAATAAAAAGAACAACAAGATCAATAAACCAAATGCGGAAAATAGAAATTAAGAATTTACCTTCAGTCATTGTTACAATGTTATGAATCACCACTCTTTAAGTCTTCTAAGCTCTTACTCTCAACAATATAGATGGTGTATATATTTTCTGAATAGTGAAGTTCAGAGCAAGCTTAGGGACCAAAGGTTATTTATAGGTTTAACTCTACCATCAAGAATTAAGAAGTCATTACCACACAAATAATTATCATTAATCTTGTGACCCATGGAAAATCAAAACATCCATAACCTATATGGACCATTAAAAGTGAGGTTTTATTAACAATAATTTATAAAATAAAACCAACAAATTATTACAAATGAAAGTAAAAAACTATTAAATAAAGAATAATGTTGATGGAATAAAATGATGCATAGTACATAGACTAATAGACCGTCACAACGAGTTTGACCAATACATCAACTTAAAACTTGAAGATATTACTCAGAGTGATGTGTTGACCAAACTATTTGTCTCAGTCTAATACTCTGATGTATTTGGCAGAAAATTGAATTTCAATATGAATAGTCAAATGTTGTGAAAATGGAGGAATTAACTCGGTCTCTTCATCTTTAATCTTTCTGCAATTGATATAGTTCAAGAAGAAGAAAAAGCTAGATTATATAAAAAAATAAAAAAAAAAAGTGAGAAAAGATAAACTGATTTAGAGTTTTGATTTGAGAGTGATTTTATTGATATATTTCAGT
This sequence comes from Trifolium fragiferum, assembly GCA_954870985.1. Classification (NCBI taxonomy): domain Eukaryota; kingdom Viridiplantae; phylum Streptophyta; class Magnoliopsida; order Fabales; family Fabaceae; genus Trifolium; species Trifolium fragiferum. The sequence continues at coordinate 24,040,959 of OX940792.1, forward strand.
ATGCACCATTTTAGTCCAACAACATTATTCTTTTACTTTCATTTTGGTCTCTGTCTATGTGGATTTGATTTTTAAATGCGAACTCATGTTATGGTTCACTTAGTTAACGAAATGACATGTCATCAAGAACAAACATTTTTGGAATAGATAATGTTAGGGATTACTTTAACCAACGGAAGTTATATTCAAAGAGTTTGAAATGTTTTTTGTGGATTCGGACACTACCATAATATCGAGTGACACTTTCTGAGATCAGAGTAGTTAGTTATTTGTTAGTTTTAAATTCAATATTTATCAACTCAATTGTTAAAAAAAGGAAAAGAAAAAAAAAAGGTCGCTTAGGCTTCTCGCGCATGCCACAATAGGGAAGAGCCAAACAATAGAAAAAATGGTCTAACTTTCATTTCTTTCTTTGTGATCCTTAAAACTGAAACTCCTCCTTTGGATCTTGTTTGCATGCACCAAACCAATTTTACACCAACCAACCAACAAACACAAAATTCAACCAATCATCACTGACTCGTGCACTGCGCGAGCGAGTGATGAAGATACAATAGAATAATAATAAACAAAAAGAGGATCGATCGATCGATCGTGTGAATTATTATTATTATTATTATCAATTCAATTCAATTGGATCTAACAATGGTAGCAGGAAATGGTGATATATGGAAAGCTCATACGGCTATGGCAATCGTGCAGTTATTCACCGGTGGTTATCATGTTATTACAAAATTGGCTCTTAATGTTGGAGTTAACCAAATTGTTTTTTGTGTTTTTCGTGATCTTCTCGCTCTCTCTATTCTCGCTCCCATTGCTTATTTTCGTGAAAGGTTTATTTATCATCATTATGCTCTTTTTCAATTTCAATTACCATTTCATTATTATATAATCTGTGTTTAGTTTAGGGTATGTTTAATTAATTAATTAATTCTGTCAAATTATACATAGCCTTATTCGTATCCACATACAACATATGCATGTTCAATATTTAATTTAACTTAGGACCAGATGGTAAGAAGATGTAGGGATATTCGGTATATTGGAGCGTGGGTTTCAACCTGCAATTTCCCCCCTCTTAGCACTTGTTATGTGAGTTTCGACAGTAGGCTCTTTATGAAAGGCTGTTTAAAAGGCACATTCCCCGGTCCCCTAAGTGTAGCTCAGTTGGTAGCTACTAGGGACATTATTGAAGGGACTGAGGTTCAAATCCCGGATTCCCCATTTTACCACACTTCAGTTAAAATGGCACATAGGTGGAACCAGTTGGTGGCTGTTTTAGTCAGGAACATGGTCAACAAGGCTAAAGTAACTCGACTTTAGGTTGCAGTTGGAACCATTTTGAGGTTTATTAGTTGCATTTTAATCAATCGTGAATTATGGAAAATAGCAATTTATTCACATTATGTGAAATGTGGAAAACTATCTTGTTAATCTCAGATAGCGGCGCGTTGCAGCGCCAACCCGAAAAAATGCTATAGCGGTATAGTGGGTAGCGGGACGACTGCTATTGTGAAGACCAAAAAACCATGTACAAATTAAACATAAATTCCAATAACATACATCAATACTAAAACATATAAAATTTCACAAAATTAATGGGACTTTCATTCATACTTAATAATTATACTAAATATTGTCATTTACCATCAAAATAGGTTCTAAATAAAGACTAAATACCATTCCATCAAGTTCTAGAAGTACTCAAAATGACATCCGATTAAAATAAAGCATAAGCAAGTTCTAAAAATAAGCAAAACGACAATCCATTAATCTAAAATCATATGGATTGGCTAATAAATAGAGGAAAGAACCAGCTAGGAGAGAGCATTGGCTAATGTGTTGGAGCTTGGAAGCCACTGTTAATTTTGGTGTAAAATGGCAGAGATTATTGAGTGCTCATTGGAGGCTGCACAGTTGGTTCTGCAAAACTGTTTTTTCTTCCCTTTTGGACAGCAATATTGTTGTAAAACTTTTTTTTCTTCCCCTTTTGGACAGCATTTGTGCTGTAAAACTAGTCGTTTAGTTGGAGCAAGTGCTTTCAAGTTTATGTTTTTTAGTTAAACATTTGTAAACTAAACTAGTGTCTATGCCCGTGCTTTGCACGGTTCAATTAAATTCTATTACACTATTGTCAAAAAAAAAAAAATCTATTACACAATGGAATAAAGTCATACCGTCTCTATAATTTGTAAAGTCTATGATATTAGTATGAAATTTTTACCGCTGTCATCGATAACTAATCTTTGTCGGAGAACCTATAAGACATATAAGATGAATTCTCTCACCACAACAAACTTTTTCAATACGTATAAGTTAGAAATCGAACCCCCAACTACATGTGTCTATTCCTTTTTATTTAAGTGTGTATTAGGTCCAATCTCACTTAGACAAACACTGGTTCACTTCCGCTATTTAGTATATTTGGTTCAGCACAGTTGTAGCAAGTCTAGATTGGTTTCTAGTAACTATTGCTGGTTCATCAGCCACAATTGCATCACCAACATCACCCCAAGTCAAGCCATCATCTCCAAAGACCGATGAGAAAAGCGTTGAAAGAAGAAACGGCGCACAGAGAAAAGTAATCATGTGATATGATAACTTAGGGCACCAAAGGGGTGCGGAAAAGCCCAAAATACCCCTAATTAACTTTATGATTTATTTCCAAAATTAGGGTTCTCGTCAATTTTTCCCCCAAAAGGAAAAAGTGTCCAGATACCGCTACAGATCCGCTATGCCACTGCTATGAAAATGCTATTCACCTGCAAATCGCGTCCGCTATTTCCGCTTCTCTTAAAAGCGAAAAGCGGACTTATAGCATAGCGGGGAGGGAGGTCTGCTGCTACGCTATCCCGCTATAGCGCCGCTATTAGCATCACAGGTGGAAAATAGCAGTTTATTCACATTATGTTACATTGTAGCAGTGACTGATTTCTTTCAACAATGTTTACTAAATAGCGGAAGAATAGCTGTTTCTTGAAATTTCACTATGTTATGGTGCTGCTATAGCCGCTGTTTGACAATACTGATTAGTTATCATCTCATGTTTGATCCTAGAACTGCTCTTATGCATATAGTGTTTTCAATTATGAAGGTGACTGCTAGTTTTGTTTTCCGGCAGCATAGTATACATACATTTAACTCTGCAATTGTTAGATATTAAAACTTTTGAAGTGATATTTTTACTTTTTGCAACTCTTTTATGTCATATTCTTGCATCTGCACTTTATTTTAATGCATGAGTATCCTAATAATGTTATGCTGTCTTGTCTGTAGACGTACACGGCCACCCCTAACCAAACGCTTTGTGACATCATTCTTCTTTCTTGGATTAACTGGGTAAGGTTCTGGATGTTGTCACATAGTTGCTAGTTTTATTATGTTTGAATTATATGCTCTTTTATTGATGCATTGATATTTTGCTTTGTCATTTGTGCTCAGGATATTTGGAAACCATCTTTTATTTCTTATTGGTTTGAGCTATACTACTCCAACTTATGCTGCTGCAATTCAGCCATCTATTCCAGTCTTTACCTTTGTTTTGGCTATAATGATGGGGTTAGTCTCTTTCTTTTCAATTTCTTTGTGTGACTTTGTGTGTTCATTTTGTGAATTCACTCTTTCTGTGGAACACAACCCATGCTAATGTTGCACAGAAATCTCCACCTTAATTAAATTCAGATACACACCAGGACATATGGTAATGCGTACCTTAATTAACTTATTCATGCAGTACAGAAAGAGTGAACTTGCTAAGATATGAAGGTCTGGCAAAGGTTGGAGGAATTTTTGTCTGTGTTTTGGGTGCCTTGGTGATGGTTTTATACCGTGGTCCAGCACTTGTAGGATCTTCAGAAATGGACCTTATATCGCACAGTGAAATAACTGCCAGAGGTCAACCAGAGCCTTCTGGATGGTTAGTTAGTGGTTTAATGGAACTTGGATTAGACCATTTTCATGTTGGGGTTTTGTGCTTCTTAGGAAACTGCATGTGCATGGCTACTTTTCTATCCATTCAGGTACATATCTTTTTTATGCATTTTAAATCATTGTTGATTACAGCCGCATTAAGTTAAGGAAAAAATTAGTGATCGCTGTCACTTGTCTCCGTTACTCATTTGTTAAGCGATTATGCCCCAATTCCAATGTATTATACGATGACTCTAAGAGTCATAATTGTACGGGCTCGACCAGATGGTTCAGCTGGAAAACCTGCAAACTGGCCTCCGTGATATTCTGTTTAAAGCTTTGGTCCAACTTTCACATCAACCTGATCACTGATCACACCTGCTCAACTTAGTTGAACCCACTTGACCTATTTTGATCTTCTTAATTCAGCAACACTACATGGCAGGTACCTGCAGCAAGGATATATTCCTACTATTGGGAGCTTTGAGAGGGTCATGAAAATTGAGCTTGAAGGAATTGAGAAAATATGACAAATGAATCACATAGTGGTTTGAGTTAGAAGACTGAATGAAACAAAGTAATAGAGCAATGGATTAAAAAACTTAAAAATTAAGTGAGAAACTGGAACAAAATACTGATTATTTTTTCTTTTGAATAAAGAACGAAATACTGAATTGGTAGTGTAGTGTTCAGTTAGAAACTACAATGGTAAAAATGCTGGATTGATAGTAGAGTGTATATGGGAAAACTTGAATGCTAAAAGCCAGAAATGAATAGAACACTGCACCAATTTTGACCACTTAGTCTTTTCCAATGCTCTCAAGGTGGATGCATCTTTCTTGTAGTGTATATAGATGATGTAATTATTACTGGGATGATGATATTAGAATCGGAATATTCAACAATTTTATTCATACAAAATTTCAGATCAAGGATTTGGGTGCATGGAAGTACTTCTTGGGTATTTAGGTGATGAGAGTAAGAAGGGCATTTTCTAACCTAAAGAGAAAGTAATATGTTATTCATTTTGCTGAAAAATAACTGGTTTTCTTCCAGCTAAATCTTTTGAAGTATTGAACTCTGTGATGATGATGGAGATGCTAACTAATAACTACCACAAAGCCACTGTCCTGATATTGCCATTGGCATCTTTGTTGGCATTGGTTAATAAATTCATCTCACCTTTCTGAACTACACATTTGGAAGTTGTTCTTCATATATGGAGATATCTTAAAGGGGTTTCAGGTCATGCTGTTGTTTGGTATATAGTCATGGGGATACTGCAGTTGAGGGCTTGTTTGATGTTGATTGGGTTAATCCTCTGATTACTGGAGATCCACTTACGGTTACTGTTCTTGTTGGAGTAACCTTGACTTTGAGGGGATTATGTTCCAGCTTATGCTGAAGCGCCTAATGTCTTGACATTATAAATATATGTTCCAGATAGAGGGGATTTTCAGAAATAGAAATTAGTTAACTGCTATTGGGCTAGGCATATCCCTCCTGACTCCTGTAGTGTCTTTATTTCTTAGTATAAATCACAGAGACAGGGAAACTAACAGCACTGAGTCATTTTAATTCTTAATTTTCTCTAACAATGGCAATGAAACTTCTACTTACCCCCTTCATCCCCATCCAAATTAAGCGAGATATTTGTCACATATTGATGACTTATTGGATGACCTCTGAAAGTTGTCATTCTTGTTTTCAGATTGAATGATTTATTAGCAGAGTTGCCATTGTCATTCAAAATTTCTTCATTGATCAGATTACATGTGCTTGCTCCTTAACTTTTTCGAAAATTTATGGTGCTATTGGGTTATTTTATATATGAAATGTTTAATGTATTTCATGAATTATTTTCAGGCTCCATTATTAAAAAAGTATCCTGCAAACCTATCTGTCACAGCGTATTCTTACTTCTTTGGAGCTTTACTGATGGTAACTACATCATACTTTGTGACCGATGAGTCAACTGATTGGAGTTTGACACAGTCCGAAACATTTGCCGTTTTATATGCTGTGAGTAACTTGAATTTGAAATCAATCTTCAATGTCTTGAGCCATTGTTAGTTATTGACTTATTGCTAATCATTTTGGTCCATATTCACTATTGATTATTTATTAATTTTTCTTTGATGCATAAAATTTCAGTTTTTTGTGTTTTTGTAATGGAAGCCATTCTTTGATGCCTGAAAATGTACCTCATTATGGCATAATTTAATGCATTCTCATCTGGAGCAGCATAGTTTTGTAGTTGGGATTTCCCTGATGTTCTGCCACCAGTGGCCTTATGTATTGGTTTCTTCCTTCTATACTAGAGTGGGAAAAAACAGTTAACTGACAGATGTGAAACAGGTTTTTGAATGTCAATGTAACCCATATGTAGGCGCTGGGGTAAAGCAATTAGGCTGTGTTTTTCTGACCCGGAAAAGAATAGGACCCAAGTTCTCAGCGTGTGCGAAGGTTGCAGTCAGTGAGTGCCGGCTGTTGGGTGGAGATTGGACAGCTCATATTTAAAACTCATTAAATCAAATGGAAAATACAACTTGAAATCCGAGCAGTCTGATCTTGATCCTACAGCTGAGATTGTGACTACTGAAAATGTAGACTATAAGAAATTTATTTCTAAAGACGTACATTTTAGAACTCAGTGATCTTAATATCAGCTTTTAATAAATTATTACTTTGAGGGATTTTTTCCATGTAGTTTCTTAAAAATGTTTTTCGGGTTTGTTCAGGGGATTATTGCATCTGCCCTTAATTATGGAATCATTACATGGAGCAACAAGATCTTAGGACCAGCCATGGTTGCCCTTTATAATCCACTTCAACCTGGAGCGGCGGCTCTCCTGTCTAGAATTTTTATTGGAAGTCCAATTTACATGGGAAGGTAAATCTACTATAACTTCCCATTTATTGATGCATTGGTGTCTTAAGAGTCATTTTCGACGAACTATTTTAGGCCAAATTAGAAATGATACCCAAAATAAAAATGATACACGGTATTCTTCATTGTTTAGACAAATGATTTTAGGACTAATGAAATGTCTTGTGAGTACTTGATTTTCCCTAACCTTCCCTGCGATTCTTAAACAAGCTTAGTATATGCAAATTGTTTGCATCAAGTCAATAAATAACTTACACATGGTCATTTCCAATATAAAAATTGTATAGCAGATAGATTATTGAAACTATATAATGAAGCATGTATATCTTTAGCTTAGCCTACAAACATTTGTATATAGTTTTATATTTCTGAATTTTTGTCCATGTTGAGAACAGTGTCTTAGGTGGATCTCTGATCATTACTGGTCTGTATGCGGTAACTTGGGCATCATATAGAGAAAGACAGGCAGCTGCTGGAGTTATTTCTCATCATGTCTCTAAATGGGAATCACTTCGCAAGACTTCGTTTCCTAGAATTAATATTTTCTCAGGCTCAAAGCCTTCGGATTGACGAAATCAATTCTGAAATGCTGTGTAAAAAGTTGTGTCATAATTCTTTTTACTCTTGTTGCTATCCTACATATACATATATCTGGTTAGAAGAACTAAAATTAAGAGTATCGTCGCTCTAATTTTGTAGGACACATTTACAACAATTCAACAAGGTTATCCGTTACCTGTAAAAATTACTTCAAACGAATTTTGTTTTGAAACTCTGTTAAAATCACTTAGACTTTAAAAGATCACAAAATGGTGTCATAGCGATTTATTTCAGCTGTATATTTTTATTTATTTTGTTGCCCTTCGCTTACATCTATACCCTTGCTACTTAATATATATTCAAAATTTTTGAAAGTGCCTATTTGAACCATAAAAATAATTATCTAATAACTGATGTTTCTGATGCAAAACTTTAGTGATATTTCTCATGCATATTTCCAAACTGATATTTGAGGTGGAGAAACTGAAACTGGCTTCCCTTTTCTTATGGCTGATCTTATCGGGGTTCACATGCTCGGTAAAATTATCAAAATACTCCCTTTGTTATTTAGGTAGCGAACTTAGTTTGCAAGTTGCATAGTGAGTGACAGTTTTTTTAATGTAACTTTAATATTTGCGGTCATCACACTCCTAGATGAAATAACACTTTAGTTTGAAAAAAAACTATTGATCACTACATAGGTCGCGAAAAATGATCATGGTTTGTGTGTTCTAAAATGCACCATAACTTGTCTAAATAAACATGTGTGGTTCACTTGTCATTCACAACTCGGAAAAATGAACATTTTTTCATTCCAAAGGAGCACTCACCCGAGTGCAGTCTACTACAACAACGAGAAATTGAATCTTTTCATGATCCACGTCGACGTTAAGTTGGTTGATTTGAAGCATCAATTGGACCAACTCAACGACCGCCTCAAATGTCATGATGCAAGAAGAGTGTGGTCAGTATTTAGTATCGTCTTCTGTCAACCGGCTTGGATTGACGTGTTATGTATACCAACATGAAACTTTAGAACGATGATTATGTGAGAACCTTGTTCGCTATTTTTCTTATATTGTACGAAGCGCCCGATCGAGTTAGATGCGACGTTGGTGAGATGTATTCAAGTTTGGTCCGTCCGAGGACATTTGACAAAATCGCAAAGTGCATGGTTTAACTCGGGGATGATGGAGATGAAGTAGTTAATTTGTCTGATGCATAGCCTCGTTTGTTTTAAATTTTCTGTTTTTCTTTTATGTTATCGTTTCTTATCTTAATTTCAATGTACTATGTTGTTGTTATTCAAAAGTCAATGTTTTAGATTTTTGGTCTGGGAGTGTTCCTAGCGAACTATGGAGAGTTTCATAGGTTAACCAACGAATGAATGAACCCTTCTGTTACAGGTTTTGTAGAAACATAAACAAAAAATGTAATGGTATGCAAATTAAATATAAAGATTTTTATTAAAAAAATTAGATGGAAACATAAGTACGTCGTTGAAATTTTCTCTCTCCTATTAGATCATTAATTGTAGGGCTAATTAGGTATGAAGTGCAAATTTTCTCTCTTCGATTGATTAATGTTAGGATTCAAATCAATAGATTCGAGTTTCAATTTATCTAGCAGTTTTGATTCATCACCCATAACTACAATTATACAAACAGACATACAATACAAGTCAATTTTTTTTTTTCTTACAAAATTTGCATAAAAATCACAAACTTGCAGAACTATGCAGGATTTACAATATTTCGAAATGCAAAAATCCAAAATTATTTCATATTCTATTATCCAAACATTTTTTAAAAACATTTTTCAAACTTAACCAATATGAAGTGCTAATCTTTAAACTTAGAATGCACAAACAAATCGATTGAAAAAACACATTATCTCAAATGAGTGTAAAAATAACCTTTGTCAATACTCCAATGTTAATTATAGATCTCAAAAAAACGCAAGTATCATCGTAAAGATTGAAATTAAGTGAGAAAGAAGTAAATTCTATTGGGTATAAGGGATTTTCATATTTCCATAAAAGGTAGACATTTCGAAAAATATTTTCCAAAAATAGTGAGCATAAATTATTGAAAATTGCTATTGAGGCCCCCTATGTTTGCTCCCAGGCCCCCCTAACTGACAAAATTATCCCTGGACAGCAATTTCGTTGCATAGACAACGAAAAAAATATTACTTCGTTGCCAAAGTGACGAAAATGAATGGTAATGGTGTCCAAGCGCGCGCCCTCCAGAAAATGTCCAGAATTTCGTTACGCTGGCAACGAAACTAGATTTCGTTGTCTACAATACGAACACGCTGTGTTTCGTTGTATAGACAACGAAATATGTCAAATATAGTACCCACACCAGCTGGATCATACGATCAGCACTGTTACCTATTTTCAAATCCAAAACTAGATCTAGGGCGATTTGTTGGTGAGGAGGCTTGGAATCAACTTGGAAAGATCCATTAGAAGGTGCGCAAGGCTGATTGGAGGTCTACAACAGGTAATGCGTTGTTAATTTTGTTTGTTTTGGTGTTTTTGTTCAAGTTCTCTGTCGCACCTAATTTCGTGAGTTTGACAACGAAAATTGGCATTTCGTGACTTAGACAACGAAATGTAGATTAGTTTGCTTCCTACGCCCCCTGTTTGCTATGTATTAGTGTGTGTGCATGATTTTTTGTGTCTTGGTAGCATAGTAATTGATTGTTTTGCAATTATCGTTTTTAAGGTGTTGAAATGGAAGAACCGAGTGTTGGTAACGATGTGGATGTCGCACCCGTCGGTTCACAAGCTTTGGTGGTTTACGACGCCGCCATTGCCGAGGCTAACATTGCCGATGGAGCTGGTCCATCCGCCATGCGTGTTAACACCGGCAATTTTTTTTATCACGCCGCAAAGTATAAGGTTCGTGATGAATTAATCCAATGGTGTAAAGATGAGGCGTTAAAAGCCGGGTTTACAATGGTAATTGAAAAATCGGACAGCGGGTCGAATAGAAGGAAGGCTTATTTTATATTGGGATGCGAAAGAGGCGGATAGTACAAAGAGTCTAAAAGGAAAGGCAAGAGAGATGACACGGAGACTAGAAAGTGTCAGTGTCCGTTCAGGCTGCGAGATTACTTTTTGGCATATCAGGAATGGAAGCTAAGTGTTGTGTGTGGTGAGCATAACCACGAGATGGCCAAGAATTTGAAAGGTCATATTCTTGCGAGACGTTTAAAATCCGAGGAAAATGAGCATGTGAAGGAGCTTACTAGGAATTTGGTGCAGCCAAAGAACATTTTGAACAATTTGAAGGACAGGAATAAGGATAGCAAGACCAACATGAAGCAAATTTACAACATCCGGCAAAAATACAAAATTGACCTTAGGGGTCAATTTTCTAAACTTCAACAACTTCTGAAGTGTCTTGAAGAGCACAGATACTTCCACAAAGTTAGAACGGTTGGTGAGTCGTCGACCGTACAAGATATTTTTTGGGCACATCCTGATAGTGTGAAATTGCTCAACACTTTTCCTACCGTACTGATTATGGATTCTACATACAAGACCAACAAATATAAAATGCCACTTTTTGAGATAGTCGGTGTGACTTCAACTGAGAAGAATTTCAATGTTGGTTTTGCTTTTCTGACAAATGAAAAAGAAGAGAATTTCATTTGGGCTCTTGAGACTTGTAAGAGTCTTTTCAAGGATAAGGATGTGATGCCGAAGGTTATTGTAACTAACAGAGATAAGTCACTGATGAATGCAGTTGAAATTGTTTTCCCAAATTCAACTGCAATGGTGTGTCGTTATCACGTCTACAAGAATGTAAGGGCTAAGTTCAAGGCACTTTGCCGAGCAAAGGATCAAAAGATGGAGGAGTTGCTGAATACTCTGAAATATCAATGAGAGGCAGTTGTGGACTCAACTTCTGAAGAGGCATTTACATATGCAGTTATGGAGTTTAGGAAAGTCCTTGCTAGATTTCCTAAATTTTTGAAATATTTTCAGGAAACGGTTTTAGATCCGGTGAAGGAAAAACTTGTCAGAGCTTGGACTGATCGCGTCATGCACATTGGAAACACCACATCCAACAGAGTTGAGTCTCAACATGGTGTTTTGAAGCAATATATCCTTGATTGCAAGGGTGATTTTGTGAAGTGTTGGGACGCGATGAATCAAATGTTGTCCAACCAATTTACAGAGATAAAGACATCATTTGGTCAGAGTACTTCACACTACTACAAAAAAGACATTTGGATAAAGACTTTGACTTCAGGTTTCAGAATAACAGAAGTGGAAAGGGAATTGGAATATTTTTCACTTCGGATTTCAAATCTAACTGAAGTGGAAAATTGATGTTTAAAAGATTCCACTTCTGTTTACTTTATATCAGTAGTGGAACATGTTGAAGTACAAAAGCAAGTTTATTTTTATTATCGTTTCCACAGGGATTGTTCCGAATCAGACGCGAACAATAGGATAATACGTATGTAACTTGAAATAAATAGAACAGGGGGGATATTTCGCGATTTAAGTTTCTTAACATAAACTCAAAAAATAGCTAAGAATTGCGAGAGTCAATAACGAAAAGCGATTGGATCGTGTCGGTTCATCTAATTGTTCTTCTCTTGGTAGTTCATGCTTATCAACAAATTACGACTTTAATTCCACGATTTGATTAAAAATAGTAACTATGTCCAATGTCTTGGCACATAATCCTCTCAATTGATTATCAATCCCTAATGTCTTAGGATGACCTATAATCAATTGAGGTTTTAGCCCTTTAATCTCAGAATTCTCAATTAACAACCCTATATTTCTAAAGCGAGAGTTAATTGAACGGTTATTCCTAGGTCGATTGATTGCCTCTAATGTCTTAGTAAACAAACAATTTGATTCATTACACAATTGGTCAAATCATGAAACGCATTAAGCATAAGGAATAAACGACTGGAACTAACTTCGTAATTCAATAGATAAATCAAATGATACTACATGGTTCAAGAGTAAAAACAACTAGAATCCCCTAGGATCCAAATCATGAAATAGGTCTGGATCCCGTGCCTGCGCCCCGCGCAATGACTCCTGCGCCGCGCGCAAAAGTTCCAGAAGCAAACGTTGTTTCTGCCCTGCTATTGCGCCGCGCGCAATTGTTCCTGCACCGCGCGCAATTAGCAGATTCAGCTATTTTTCCTCTTTTCCTTCTTAGTGATTCCAGACTTGTAATTGATGCAATTTCCTCTTATTTGTGCGAAAAATAGATAAAAAGTATGTCTTCCAAGTAGCTTCAGGAGCATGTAATGACGTAGAGTCATCACAACCCCAAACTTATCTCGTTCCTTGTCCTCAAGGAACACGTTTATCAACCGAAAAATCACAAACGTTTGATACCTTCTTCGAATTCCTTCAACACACAACTCGTGCAATCTTTTCATCAAGCACTTCTAATGATCCACCTTCAATGCAACTTTTTTCTACAAAGACTTCAGTCCACACAACCAAAGACACATTCACAATATTTGATAATCAATTATCACTTCACACACTCACTTTCACTCAATTATTTGGTAGGTTTATCACTCAATCAACACATACTAAACTCCTCTACCATAAGCTTGCAAGAACTCTAACGATAAATCAAATAACATTGAAACACACACTTTTGAGGACTTTATAGGTTGTAATGGGGTTTAGGGTAAGGTGGATGTTTTTGGGAAGTGAGTTAAAAACTTGGAGTAAGGATAAACTTTTCCTACAATTTTCAACATACAACTTCCATTTTTTTTTCAAGGATACACTAGAGATCACTTATTATCACACATGAAGCTTTTTCTTACTTTTCTTTTCACAAATTTTTCAAGAAGTCATTTTTTTTTCTTCATGTTTTCACTTTCGGACTTCTTTTTCTTTTTCTAACTTGTTCAACATTTTCAAACATGGATACTCTAGTATACCCACCCCAAACTTAATATGTTGCTAATTCCAAAAGCAAACCCAAACTTATTCATATGCCATAATCACAAATCAAAAACAATCAACTTAACTCCAAGAAAAACAATTTTTTTAGAAAAAACAAGGGTTAAGAAGACAATCAACCAAGAAAAATTTGTTTTTAAGGCTCAAAGTGGGATAGCAAAAGATATATGTCATGTAAGGGTAGGCTACAAAGGCTCAAGGTTCCAACAAACTTGCCTCGTGTGCTAATCAACGCTATTCAATAAACCAAGAGAATTCAAGCAAGTTCTAGAGAAAGAGAGAAGTAGTGGACTCACATGTATCAAGCAAATAGAGTGTTTAGGCTCAAGTCCTCACGGTTTTATAGGGCTGGATCATTATGCCATCAAACATGTGAATGTCCCCTAGCTTGTGCTTCAATCCATACATCGCAAGAATCCGTTGCACATCAAGCATCACAATTCCGTGCCTAAATCAACACCACACAAATCATATATCAAAACAATCAAAAATGATATCAAAGCTTTGTAAATTTCCAAAAGATAAAAGTGTGCCTAAACAACAATTCAAAAGACAAATCTAAGAACATGCAACATGCAAAATTAACCACTTATTCAAACGAGAGGGATAGAAAGATCAAACCCATGGGTTGCCTCCCATGAAGCGCTTATTTAACGTCCCTAAGCTTGACGCATCACACCAATGTTATGGAGGATAAGTTGTCTTTGATTCAACCTTGCTCCTCGGCACACTCCTCTTTTTGGCTTTGGGAACACGCTTTTTGGACTTTTTGACCACATGAGTTGGCTCAAGCATTCCAGACTCAACAAGTTTCTTCACTTCTTTTCTCACCAATTCCTCTAAAGTTGGAGTAGGGGCCTCAACTATAGGTTGGTCTTCCACTTTACTTGCCTCAAGTTGACGGAGGAAAATTTCAATTTCTTTTTCCCATTCTTCCTCCAGATCATCAATGGAATTCACTATCACACGTTCCAATGGAGGAGAAGGGTTTTCCTCTTGGCGAACATCTCTAACCACGTCTTCAATGACATCAACCCGGAAGCATTCCGATTCATCATCATGATGCTTCATCGATTCAAACACCTTGAACATGATTTGCTCACCATGAGTTTTTAGCATGAGTTCTCCTACTTCCACATCAATGAGAGCTCTTCCTGTTGCTAGAAACGGTCTCCCCAATAACAATGACTCCATCTCCCTATCCTCATCCATGTCAAAAATCACAAAATCCGCTGGAAACACAAATTCTGCAACCCGAACGAGTACGTCATGAAGGACCCCATATGGGTGAACAATTGAACAATCTGCCAATGATAGTTGCATCTTGGTCGGTTTTGCTACCGCCCCCGGAATTCTCTTCATCATGGATAAGGGCATCAGATTAATGTTAGCCCCTAAGTCACATAGAGCTCTACCAACTGTGATATTACCTATGGAACAAGGTATGGTGAAACTTCCGAGATCTTTTTTCTTTTGGGGAAGCTTCTTTTGAATTATAGCACTACACTCTTCAGTCATGTCAATCGTGTCGTCATCAAGAGGATTCCGCTTCTTTGTCAAGAGCTCCTTCATAAATTTGGCATAAACAGGCATTTGCTCTAACGCCTCGGCAAAAGGTATGTTCACCTGGAGATTGTGAAGCATATTCATGAACTTTTTAAAGTTTTGGTGATCTTTAGCTTTTACCTTCTTCGTCCATGGTGGGTATGGTAACCTTGCATGTGGTGATTTTTCTTCACTCTTTTCCACGCCTTTACCTTTTTCAATTTTTTTCTCCCTCTTATTTTCAACTACCTCCTCATTGTCACTCTCACTGGGTTCTACTACTTCCCACTCTTTTTCAACTTCTCCCTCACTCACAATTTTCTCAACATCTCCCTCACTCTGTTTCTCACACTGTTTCTTTTCAACTTCTCCCTCACTCTCTTTATTTTTCTTAGGCACTACTTCAGGTGAAGGAACGACCTTTTTTTCTCAAAGTGATAGCTTTGCAGAATTCATTCCTAGGATTATCCTTCGCGGAGCCTTCGAAACCATTGTTTTGGGAAGCTGCAAATTGTCTAGATAACTAACCAATCTGTGTCTCTAGATTCTTTATGGAGACTTCATGATTTTTATTAGCAATTTCTTGATTAGTCTTCATCTGATCTTGACTAATTTTTATAGCTTCAAAACTCCCTTGAGTGAATTTATTGAATTGGGAGAGTGTGTTTTCTAAGGGACTGGTATCCTTTTGCTGATTGTTGGAAGGAGGCGGAGCTTGTTGTTGGGATTGAGTAGCATTCTGGTTCTTGATTCCACCCCAACCGAAGTTTGGATGGTCTCTCCACCCTGGGTTGTAGGTGTTAGAGTTTGGATCGTAGTTAGAGTTGCTTCTTTTGAAATTTGCAAGGTAATTTGCTTCCTCCGATCCAGCTGGGAAGCATTCTCCATTGGCATGACCCTGACCACAAAAATCACAAGTATCACCTTGAACCGCCTTTGCATGTACCTGTGGATTATGAGTAGTAGTAAAAACCTTTAAAAGGGATTCCATAGTGTTGTTCATCTTGGTTTGTTGAGCCAAGATAGCATTCCCTGTATCAAGTTCCAGCATTTCGGGTTTCTTCTTTGATCCCCGGTCATTTTGAACTCGGTATTCGCTCTGGGCCATGGATTCTATCAACTCCCTCGCTTCACCTTCGTCCTTATTTTTCAGAGATCCACCGGCTGACGCATCCAGCAACATCCTAGTCTGAGGCCTTAAGCCTTGAGTGAAATATTGCATCTGTTGATGACTATCAAGACCATGCTTCGGACACTTCTTCAAACATAGCTTGAATCTTTCCCACGCATCATGTAGTGACTCTGCATCCCCTTGCTCAAAACCTGTGATTTCTGCTCTTCTCTCGAGAAATTTATGAATAGGAAAATATTTATCTAGGAATTTAACCTCAAGTTCTGCCCAAGTGGTGATGGTACGTGGTGGTAAGGTATCGATCCAGTCACGTGCTCTCCCTGCCAAAGACAGTTTGAACAACCTTAGCCTCTTGTCTGACTCAGATATGCCAGTTGGATCAGTGTAGCTGCAGGCTTCAAAGAAATGTGCCAGATGAATATTCAGACACTGCGTCTCTGACCCGGTGAATTGATCTTCCTTAAGAGCATTTAGGACAGTGTTTTTGATGTCAAAGGACACCGGATTTGCTAGCTGAAAACCCAGATTAGGATTCTCAGCGTTGTTTCTTTGCCCGTAGTCTCCTAAGGTCCTTCTAGGAGGTGGTGGAGGTGGTGGATTATCTCCCATGATGCTAGTTTCGTCGTCCGAAGTGAGTGGACTCGAAACTTCTCCTTCGCCTTCTTCTTGTGTGATAGTGGTTAGCCGAGCAGCTTCTCGGGCTAACCTAGCAGCTTTCCTGTTCTTCTTTGCAGTTTTCTCAATCTCAGGGTCGTATTGTAATTCGTCCTGAGCTTTACCTCGCATGCACACAAACAAGAAATACCTTTAGTGGTAACTGCACTACAGAAAAGAAATAAAACAAATTCAGAAATTATTTTTGGATTTTTCTTTTTGATCAAAGTAAATACGAAAATTAAAAATAAAAAGTAAAAGTTACTCTACGTATGTTTCGTTGCCTTGTTGATTCACTCAACAATCCCCGGCAACGGCGCCATTTTGTTGAAGTACAAAAGCAAGTTTATTTTTATTATCGTTTCCACAGGGATTGTTCCGAATCAGACGCGAACAATAGGATAATACGTATGTAACTTGAAATAAATAGAATAGGGGGGATATTTCGCGATTTAAGTTTCTTAACATAAACTCAGAAAATAGCTAAGAATTGCGAGAGTCAATAACGAAAAGCGATTGGATCGTGTCGGTTCATCTAATTGTTCTTCTCTTGGTAGTTCATGCTTATCAACAAATTACGACTTTAATTCCACGATTCGATTAAAAATAGTAACTATGTCCAATGTCTTGGCACATAATCCTCTCAATTGATTATCAATCCCTAATGTCTTAGGATGACCTATAATCAATTGAGGTTTTAGCCCTTTAATCTCAGAATTCTCAATTAACAACCCTATATTTCTAAAGCGAGAGTTAATTGAACGGTTATTCCTAGGTCGATTGATTGCCTCTAATGTCTTAGTAAACAAACAATTTGATTCATTACACAATTGGCCAAATCATGAAACGCATTAAGCATAAGGAATAAACGATTGGAACTAACTTCGTAATTCAATAGATAAATCAAATGATACTACATGGTTCAAGAGTAAAAACAACTAGAATCCCCTATGATCCAATCATAAAAGTTTAGCTAGACATAATCAAACAAGCAATTACATCAATTAAGTGGAAAGAATTCATTACAAGGATGGATTGGATGTGTTTCCACAATGAAATACGTGCTCCAGAGGTGAAGAACTCATTCTGCTCACTACTCTTCTCGCCGTCAATTTTCTAACCCTTCTTTTGACAGAAAAATCAGAATAAATAGGTCTGGATCCTGTGCCTGCGCCGCGCGCAATGACTCCTGCGCCGCGCGCAAAAGTTCCAGAAGCAAACGTTGTTTCTGCCCTGCTATTGCGCCGCACGCAATTGTTCCTGCGCCGCGCGCAATTAGCAGATTCAGCTATTTTTCCTCTTTTCCTTCTTAGTGATTCCAGACTTGTAATTGATGCAATTTCCTCTTATTTGTGCGAAAAATAGATAAAAAGTATGTCTTCCAAGTAGCTTCAGGAGCATATAATGACGTAGAGTCATCAGAACACAAATACGGTGGCAATCCTGTAAATATGATAAAAATGTGTAAAAAGATTCCACTTCGCCCCATTATTAACACAGAAGTGCAAACTTTTCTCTTTTAATTTTATGAAACACATACGCGTAACAAAACAACCAAACAGATATGAAACTCTTCATCCTTCTCACTCAAAATCGCAAAAACCCTAGAACTTGAAACTCTCAATCCTTCTCACTCAAACGCATATTGATGTTCTAATCTCTTCGTCTCTACCCAATTCGTTTCTCCCTGCTTCGTCTCTTCTCACTCAAACGGCATATTGAAGTTCAAATGGTTAAACCCTAAAACGTGAAATTGTAAATCGCAAGGTTCGAATTGTGTTTCTGTTTCTATTACTTGGTTTTCGATTTCTATTACTTGGTTTTGACACTTCTGTTTATGTTTCTATGTTTTTCGATTTCTATTAAATTGTGTTTCTATTTTTTTATGTTTTCTTTCTATTTCATAGGTAGATTTCTATTAAATCTGTTTGAGGAGCTGTTTTCGAGTTGGTTAGGGGCTGCTGCAGTTTCTGGTTTTTATTTTGATGTTAGTATTTTAGTTTGTTGTTTTTAAGGGGTTTTGTTTGCGTGGGCTGCTGCAGTTTCTTGTATATTAGTTTTGCCTCTGTTTCTTTGCCGGGAATGGCCTGCTTTCCTTGGCTTTTGTAATGGTTTTGTTTCCTTGACTCATTATGTACTTCTTGTGCATAATTATGTCTTAATAAAAGTTCTTTTGCTGCTCAAAAAAAAAAAAAACTACTAGCAGCTGATTAGCCACTTAGTGTTGAGTTTTTTTGTTCAAGTACTGTGCACTTTTTATGGGTCTGTGTAAGATTGGGTATTACTATCATTCAATTCAAGTAGGTGATATTATAATTTTTATAAGATAGTTAATCAAATGGTGTTCTTAAAGGTATTGTGTTCTTATAAGATAAATGGTGTTCTTATAAATGGTGTTCTTAAAGGTACTGTGTTCTTATAAATGTTGTTATTTTTATAAGATAATTTTTATAATTTGAAAGTACTGTGTTCTTAAGATACTGATTCTACAGGTACTGATTCTATTTCAAAATAACAATTTGTACCGATATTGTAATCTTTTATGTTAAACTTCTTTTATGTTAAGTGTTTCTCAATACCTAGTCATTTGCTATGAAAATGATAGAGCAAGAGGAGTGTTTCGCAATATATATAGTAGCTACCTAGTCATTGCTTTAGCTTAATTATAGTATGCATTAAAATCGTGTGATGTTGTGGTGTCATAATTTTGCAGTCTGTGTGTTAATTTTCCTTTATAGGAGAGGTATAACTTTCTTGGTTCTATTGTGTGATGCTTATGTGATATAGATGCTGCATATTTTTTTAATTTGATTTTGGACTGTTTTGAACTTGGTTGCCGATATTGCTTCTTTTTATGTTAACTTCCTTCAATTTGATATACACTTTTGAAATTATGTTGAAATTATCTTTGTTCATCGTAAGCCATAACCAAAAACTTAAAAAGAGAAGTGTTTCACAATACCTAGTCATTTGTTATGAAAATGATAGGGCGAGATGAGTGTTTCGCAATATAGTAACTACCTAGTCATTGCTTTAACTTAGTATGCATAAATTCCGAATCGTAGGTATGGATCGTAGTTGGATGAGAGCTTATCGATTAAGTGCTGAGTACGAACGTGGAGTGATGGAATTTTTACAATTTGCCGAAGAAAATCTTCCTCCTCCTAAAAATAATGATGAGGAGAAAATTCCTCGACTTTTTCTATGTCCATGTGTTTTTTGTGCAAATCAAAAAGAAAAACTTACCAAGAAAGAAATCAAGAGTCATTTAATTTGTGATGGGATTTGCCAAAATTATACACAATGGATATGGCACGGTGAAGTAGTAGCAAGGCCAAGTGTGTCCCAAAGAGAGAATTTTAGTGTAGATATGGATGATCGACTGGAAGATATGATGCGCGATATTGGAGAGGATTCGTTTAAGAGGGCGCATGTGTATGATACTTTATGCAATGACAAGGACAAACCATTGTACCCGGCATGCACAAACTTTACTCATTTGTCAGCGGTGTTAAAATTGTTTAATTTGAAGGCAAAAAATGGGTGGACCGACACAAGTTTCACTGAATTGCTTGAATTGTTGAAACAAATGCTTCCTGAAGATAATGTACTGCCAAATCGTTGTTATGAGGCGAAGAAAGTATTGTGTCCGATGGGTTTGGAGTATGAAAAGATACATGCATGCCCTAATGATTGCATATTATACAGAAAAGAATTTGAAAACTATAATCATTGTCCGACGTGCAAGGCGTCACGCTACAAGAAGAAAGATGGTGACTCTAGTGACGACGAGGTGACCAAAAAAGGTTCTCCCGCGAAAGTGGTATGGTACCTACCAATAATTTCAAGGTTCAAGAGATTGTTTGCTAATGCAAATGATGCAAAGAATCTTAGATGGCATGCAGAAGAGAGAAAATGTGATGGACAAATTCGCCATGTAGCTGATTCTTTGCAATGGAAGAAAATCGACTCTATGTTTCCAAATTTTGGCAAAGAGTCGAGAAACCTTAGACTTGGACTTGCTATTGATGGAATGAATCCATTCGGTAATCAAAGTACTAACCATAGCTCATGGCCTGTTCTCCTGATGATTTACAACCTATCTCCTTAGTTGTGCATGAAGCGTAAATATATTATGTTATCGATGATGATTTTGGGCCCAAAACAACCGGGAAATGACATAGATGTTTATCTAAGTCCACTGATTGATGATTTGAGAGTGTTGTGGGAGGAAGGAGTGGATGTTCTTGATGCGTATTCTGGTGAACAGTTCAATATGCGTGCCATGTTATTTTGCACCATCAACGACTTTCCGGCATATGAAAATTTGTCTGGGTATAGTGTTAAAGGGCATTTGGCTTGCCCCATATGTGAAAAAGACACAAGCTACCGTCAACTGAAAGAGGGAAAGAAGACAATTTATCTTCGCCATCGAAAATTTTTAAAGCGTTATCATCCATATCGTAGATTGCGGAAAGCTTTTGATATGACTCAGGAGTATGGTGTTGCTCCAAAGCCCTTAACTGGAGAGCAAGTTTATCAACTACAACAAGCCACTAATGTTGTCTTTGGAAAGTGCCAAAAGCATGTGAAAAATATATGGAAAAAGAGGTCAGTGTTCTTTGATCTTCCATATTGGTCTAGTCTTGATGTAAGACATTGTATTGATGTGATGCACGTGGAGAAAAATGTATGTGATAGTGTAATTGGAACACTTCTCAACATCAAAGGCAAGACAAAGGATGGTTTAAAAGCTCGTTTAGATATGGATTTGATGGGTATACGACAAGAGTTATTGCCACAAGTAATAAATAACAAGCAATATTTGCCTCCGGCATGTTACACTTTGTCTAAAAAAGAGAAAACAAGTTTTTGTGAGTGTTTACAAAGTATCAAAGTGCCGCATGGTTACTCATCAAATGTCAAGAGGCTTGTTTCTATGACAGATCTCAAATTAATCGGCTTAAAATCTCATGATTGTCATGTCTTGATGCAACAACTACTTTGGAAGCAAAAGTTACAGCTAAGTTTGCGGTAGAGCGTAAGTTGATGGAGGAAGAGCGTAAGGTGATGCAACAAACTTTCATGGATACGCTTAAGTCTATTGGTTTATCCCAAACCTCAGAAACAAACAAAGTCGTTGAACTCCCTTCTCCTGATCAACTTGTTGTCACCCGAAGCACAAAAGGAAGTTGTTCTGCTGCACATGACAATGATAAACCGGACGATGATAAAAGGGAGGTTGGCAATGACAGTGTTCAAAAATTGTTACTAATGGTTGTACAAATTCCTAATGCCAGATATTTGGAACTAGACTTAAGTCATTGTCCGAGTCTCCTTAATTTTCATATGTCAGCAAAGATTATAAAAGAGATGTTGATGGGTGATATTTGGCTTGACGTGACTACTTTGCAAGTTTGGTGCGCGTAAGTATATTTTTGTATTTAGTGCTATCAATATCAATTAACATGTTATATATATATATATATATATATATATATATATATATATATATATATATATACACACCATATATAAACATAAATCGTTACAAAATGAAGTTTATATTTTATATGACTTTATGTTGATTTGTTTTCTTATAAATTAGTGCTTTTGTGGTTCATCAAGCGGCTACCGGCCAAAGAAAGAAAGCTACATGGCTTTATCCCAAAGTAAGTGTTGTCGATTGTTGCGTATTGCTCAAAATTAAATGATGATGAATAAAAACTTATGTATCTGTTTGTAGTATTATTTGGTTCTGATATGCACACTAAATTGGCACTTTATATGCACTTCTATTGTTATGCACATTTTTTGGTTCTGTTATGCACTTCTATTGTTATGCACAATTTTTCTCTACCATATAACACCCTGTTTCTGTGCAATGCTAGAATTTTGGTACTGACTTGTTAAGTTGTAGGATATTTGCTCATTAGGATATTTGCTGTCATTGTTGATATGCACATAAAATTTTCAACTTTATATGCACTTTATATGAACTATAAATATTGGTTTATCTCTGTTTCTTGTGTTTAGGTGGTGGGGTGCTTTATGCATTTCCTTGCTTTGTTGTAATATTAATTGGCCTTTTTTTTGTAGATGATGCGACAACCTAACTTAAGAGATTGTGGATACTATGTCATGAAAAACATGTTGGATATTGTCTCTGCTAAAATAATCGGATCTTGGATGGAGGTAATACAAATTTATTTAACTTAATGTGTATTTTCAAAAAATATAGCTTGATATTGTTATTTACTTATTGTAGGTATTTAATGACCCAAGACCATTAACTGAAGCTGAGTTGTATGATTTGAGACTCATTTATTATTGCATCATTGACCTTAGTAGGATTTTGGTTTGCTTTGTATTGGAGCTTTTTGTTTGCATGTATAATTGTCATGACACTTCTTTTATTTGTGATGGGACTAAATGTTTTACTTTGTTTAAAGAGAAAACTTTTGTACTCTTATTGAAACTTATTTAAGATTGAAACTTATAAGTTTCAATATTTGAAATGAATGGAATTGCTATATATATTTGTGTTATGTACACTAGTGATGTGAACTGGAAGAATATTTAGGTACCCAATTTTCAGTTAAATCTGTCTTTGTATAATGTTGAGAAAAATTTCAGGTAGCAAAACGAAAAAAAAAAAAAAAAAAAAAACCAGGATTCCACGTCTATTGAATAGGCAAACAGACGTGAAAAATGGACTTTTCACTTCGGGGGAAGTTAAATCCAGACGTGAAAACGTAGTTAAAAGCAAAGACAAACAAAAAAAATACATGGATTTCACTACGGATTTAGCTAAAACCAGACGTTAAAACATGGATTTCACGTCGGTGCTGCACCCGACGTGGAAACGCAAAATATTCAACGTCCCCTGTCTTTACGTCGGTTGGGGAACCGACGTGAAAAACTGTTTTCAACCGAAGTGAAAACCCTTTTTTGTAGTAGTGTCACAAGTTGAGTATCATTTCAAAGATCATTTTTTGTACTCCAAGTTGGTGTATAACGTCTCAAGGGATGCGTTACGTTTTATTCGTGATGAAGAAGAAAGATCAAGAGAATGTGGTAGGAATCAGAAGAAGTGTGGGTGTGTCATAAAGATGACTTACGGATTGACATGTGCTTGTCTCATTGCTTTGAAATGCGAAAAACAACTTCCAATTAGGCTCGACGAGATCAATGCTCATTGGAAGATGTTACACTATGAAGAAGAAGAGGGCAAGGTCGCGGATGTTTCTATATTGGAAGAGCTTAATGCAATTCAGGTATAATAAACTTAAATTTGTTATCGATTAATTGAATTTAAATTATTCAATTAAAACATATCATTAGATTAGTAACTTGATGCATTTAATTTTTTTTATTTATTTTAGGAACGCTTCAAAGTAGCGGATCATGATATGAAGTTGCAAATCAAAGAAACATTGCGCTTGATCGCATATCCACAAACAACTTCTTTAACTACTACGGTTAAGAAATGTGACACAAAGGGTGCACCGAAGCGAAAAAAGGCTTCCATAAGTGACAACTCTACCACTAGGGAGCCATCTTATTGGGAGCATATGGATTCCCAATTTCCCGACTCACAGACGTCACAGTCAAAACCGTCGAGGCCTCGAAGGAAAAGTGCTCGGATCGGAAAGCTTTCGTCGCCTTCATCATCAATGAAGAGGATTCCGTTTATGCGGAATATGCCACATTTCATGCATCCATATATTGAAGACATTGTTGATGTTAAATCGGACGGGCATTGTGGATTTCGTGTTATTGCTCAACATCTTGGTAAGGGTGAAGACAGTCAATGGTTGATATGTTTGGCTATGGTTAGGGAGTTAACCATGTTTAGAAGTGTCTACTTGGGTGTTTATGAATCTGAGGAGCGTCTGTAGTACATACTTGATGGGTTGTACCCTTCGAAGATAATGCCTAAGAGTGGGGTTGCATCGAAAGATAAATGGTTTACATTTCCTGATATGATATCGTTGCAACCGCATACAACCGGGTCGTGGTTGAGTTGACATCCCCCACTATTGGTCACTCTGAGACTTTCTTACCATTGTGTGGTCGTCCACCAAGCGATCCTGCTACACGCATTTTGTGTATGGGTTTAGTGCCAAATCATTTTGTGGAGGTCAAGCTAAAGCTAGGGTGTCCACTACCTCCTACAAACAAGCAATGGAAAAAACATCGTGCCGGAGATGCCGAGGGGTGGGAGGAAAAGTTTATGGATCGGATGGTTGAGTTTGAAGAGTTGCTCAAGTATGAGAAAGCTAGCTTGCCAAAGATGAAGTCAAATGTAGATGAGCCCATCATTATAGGATAGGATGAATAGTTTCATGCATGCTTTAGTTTTTATGTGTGCTTGTAATGTGTCACACATTTTGTAGATGAGCCCATCATTATAGGATAGGGTATGTAAATCGAATGACACTTTTTGTAAGACACATTTTGTGATTGATCACTATATATATATATATATATATATATATATATATATATATATATATATATATATATATATATTATTGATGTGTTGAATGATAAGGATATATATGTATTATTAAAATCATAACTCTTATATATTATTATCATAGGTATGGAAAAAATAAGTGAAGTGGAAACAAAAAGGGCTGCAGATCGTTATGTGTCGAATCATACTTCAAAAAAATTTGATTTTGCTATAAGGTTGACTGGTATTCCAGAGTTTCACCTTCATCTAAAAAACAACATTACGACTCTGGAAGGGTTGAAAAATAGGATTGAATTCATGTATGCCTTCATGAACGGGAAGGAAATTAAAATTGATAGAATTCATTATTATGAATCGTACACAGATATTACGGGTCACAGTATTGGATTTGATGATGCTAAGACAAAATATCATTGGAAAGAGTTAATATCTGACAACTGTGTTCAAATGATGTTTGACAGTGTTGAAGGTGACCCAGCTCCACATCGTTTGGCCGCTCGTTTATTTTAATTAATTAGGTATTAATATGTAATAGTTATGTAATGAAGAAACATGAATTATTAGTATGTAATGACAACACATCAATTATTATGGTGTAATGCGTTTTAATTAATCAAAGGCCATGATTGCACCGACAGTTTGAACGGTCATGATTTACTTGTATTGGTCTATAAATAGAGTGGTGTAGTTTGTTTATGTTGTCACACACATTACCTAAAAAAATGGATATCGGTTACAAAGTTAACCCACACCTCGCCGCCGTATACTTTAACAAAGAAAACCCAAATCTGTTTCGGATTCATATCCATGTCACTCTAAGCGAGCTTAAGCAACAGTTGGATGAATTGAATGGTCGGCTTACCGGCCATCGTGACAATAGAAGGGTAGCCACAATTGAGTATCGACGTCCGTCAGTCATATGTGACGGTCGTGTCGTTAGATTCACAAATATGGTTCTTGACACGGATGACGATGTCAAAAGCATGTTTGAGATTTTTTCGGAACACAGCACAAAGGATCCGATAGAACTAGATGCAAAGTTGCTCAGATCTGTACCGGAGATTTTATCAAGTTTGCGTCGCCCAAGTCCCCCAAGGACCTATTAAGAAATCGAACCTTTGTGCTACGCACCTGAGGAGGAAGAAGTTGTTAATTTAGCCGATCCGTAATCGTTGGTTTGTTTATGTGTATTTTGCAAATGTACTTTATGATTATGTCCGATGTTATGTTTGTTCGTCTTTCATGTTTGTTATGTTGTTTAAATTAAAGCAGTCTACGGACTTCATGTGTGTTTGTTGTTGTTACTTTCAAAAAAATGCAGGTTCTGTCAACTAGTTTTTTAAAAACTTCTGCAGAACCTGTTTTCGTTGCCAAACCAACGAAAATCTGGAAAAAATTTCCAGATTTCGTTGCCTATTCAACGAAAATTAGTTTCTCAGACCCAGTCTGCATTGTTTACGCATAATCCAATGGTTTTCAAAACCACGCAAACCTGTCCAAACAAATTCATTTATTTATTTAGTGTTTACACAAAATATAATGTCCAAATTCAATTTAGTATCCAAAATCACTAAATCATAATCCCCTAATCCAAAATCCCTAAATCTCAAAATCCCCAAATTAATTTATAGCATGCAATAGAGTTTGTAAACCAACTTTAAATCGTACTTATCGTGCTTACACGAATCTTAACTCTAAATCGACAACACAAATCGCCTACAAAACCCTTCAAAATTATTTCAATGTATTGAGCGTCCAATGCTTTTTTCGTATATGATATAACATGATTTCGTTGCCTATGCAACGAAACCAAGCGCGTTCGTGTTATAGACAACGAAATTGTGCTTTTCGTTACTTAAGTGACAATCAAGCTTGTTTTGTAGTATAGACAACGAATTGCAAGTAAATTAGGCCACGAACGCGCCTGTAGGCAACAATTTATTTGGATTTCGTTGCTTAGACAACGAAAATTTTGAACATAACCTCAGGGGTATTTTGGGATTTTAGAGGGGCTTGGGAGCACGTAGGGGGGCCTCAATAGCAAATTTCTAAATTATTTTCTAAAATTTGTTGCGCAACGGAAAACGTTTTCTGAAATGTATTTTATGGATCATAAAAATTAAATTTCCATTTATTCAACCCAACTGGTGTTTTAAAAACCGGACCGGCTGTCGGACCGGTTAGACCGTGAACCGGAGGGGTGGTCTGTCTGGTTCGAATGTTGGATCGGTCATGTAGTTAGACCGGTAGGAACCGCTCAAAATAGGAAAACCGATGAACTGGCGGTTTCTTCAAACCGTGGCGGTTTCTTCAAACCGTCGGTTTGATTGCACGGGCTTTTTTTTTCAACCAAAAGTCCCAAAACGACGTCGTTTTGTATTTTTTTTTTTTTGTAAAATAGAAGAAATAAAAGAGAGCCCAACATTGAAACAACTATGCGTCCTTGAATTTAAATTTATTAGACACTTTGTTGTTTTGTTTATGCGACAATTATGGCTCGTTTGGCCTAGCTTATTTTAGAGTTTATGCAAACGGCTTATGCAATATAAATTAGGTTTTATGCTATTTTATAAGTTTAAACTAGTGAAAATTGAATTTTTAGAAGCTATTTTATCATAAAATACCTTGAAAAACTTATAATAATACATAAAAATTCCATAAGCTGATTGCATAAGCTCAAAAATAAGCTAGCCAAACAGGCCCTTAGATTTTGTTTAAAACTTATTTGAGTTTGTATTTTGTATTATTTTATTATGCGTGATCAGAATGTTTAAGAATTGAATTTAAGAACTTATGATGTTATAAAATTTTCGAGTTTTTTCAAATTTTTTAGGTGTCATGTCCTAACTTTTTTAGAGACCGAGTCATTCAATTCGACCGATTTAATACCTATAGTTTTATTATAGAGATTGGTTCGTTCCACTGGTTTGTCCGATTTAGTCATACATTCAACCAGTGACTCGATGGTTCAATCAATGAAGCAATGACTCAGTACCATCACCGATTCGATATTCCGTCTAATTTTTAAAACATTGAACCCAACCCAATAAAAACCATAACTTTAAACTCAAAAAAAAAAAGAAAAAAAAGAGAGTCTTCTTCTTCTTTGTTTTGATTTCACACAGCTCTGTTCTGCAGAGATCCGTCCCCCCACTCCATTTCTCCATCTCACACATCACTCTGAATCTCTCTCTCTCTTCACACTCCCATCACTACAATCTCATTTCTTCACTAATAGATCTCATCACTACACCCCCATCACCATCATCAACACCAACAAACAACTCTAATCCCTTTTCTTCAACAACTAAATTTCACTCTAATCAAATTCACATTTCAGAACCCTAATTCACAATGCAACGAAATGCATCAACATAACCACCGCCACAACAATCTCTCTCTCATAACCACAAATCGCCATGGTCTTTGGCAAAACCTCCGGCGCCAAAAGCAATCTCCGAATCTCATCTTCTCTTCAAGATCTCACCTCTTACCGTCACCTCGATCCACAATATCCAATCTCAACCGTTAATTCAATCAACCAACAACACCAACAACAACAGCTTCTTCAAAACTCAACTTTCTCTAAAACAAAACCAACCCAAATTCCAAACCCGACCCGTAAAAAATGGTCCAAACCCATCATACTCATCTTATGCTTCTTAATCTTCGTTCTCATCATATACGCGATTTCAACACTCGTTTATTCTCATCGAAATTCAGGTAAATACTACGTCGTTTTGGATTGTGGTAGTACTGGTACTCGTGTTTACGTTTACAAAGCTGAAATTGAACAAAAATCACAAGATAGTTCAATTCCGATTTCGGTTACGTCGTTGAGAAACGGTTTAGCTAAAAAACGCGGTTCACAAAGTGGTCGTGCTTATGATAGAATGGAAACTGAACCGGGTCTTGATAAACTTGTTCATAATGTAACCGGTTTAAAAACTGCTTTGAAACCGCTTATTAAATGGGCTATGAAACAGATTCCAGAAAATTATCATAAAAGCACTTCGCTTTTTCTTTATGCTACTGCTGGTGTTAGGAGATTACCAAATGAGGATTCAAAATGGTTACTTGATAATGCTTGGAATATTCTTAAAGGTTATAATTTTGTTTGTAGGAAAGATTGGGTTAAGATTATTAGTGGGACTGAAGAAGCTTATTTTGGGTGGATTGCATTGAATTATGATAGTGGGATTTTGGGTGTTAAACCTAAGAAAGATACTTATGGGGCACTTGATTTAGGTGGATCTTCTTTGCAGGTTACTTTTGAAGGTGATCAGAATTTGAATAGTGAAACTAGCTTGTTTATTAGGATTGGTTCGGTTAATCATCATTTAACCGCTTATTCTTTAGCTGGGTATGGTCTTAATGAAGCTTTTGATAAATCTGTTGCTTATGTTTTTAAGAAAAATGAAGTTGGGTTAGGTGGTACTGTTAAACATCCTTGTTTGCAAAATGGGTATAAGAGTCAATATACGTGTTCTCGTTGTTTGGCTGTTGAGAAAGAAAAGGAAGTGGAGAGTCCTAAAGTTAATGGGAGTGTGAATGCTGTTGGTGGTGGAAAAGGAGTGTTGAAAACACCGGTGAGGCTTGTTGGTGCGCCCAATTGGCAAGAGTGTAGTGCCATTGCTAAGGTTGCTGTTAATTTGTCTGAATGGTCTGATGTTGGTCAGGGTCTTGATTGTGAAGTGAATCCTTGTGCTTTGCGTGAGAGTCTTCCTCGCCCGTTAGGTCATTTTTATGTGATTTCTGGATTTTTCGTGGTGTATAGGTTTTTCAATTTGACGTCTGAGGCTACTATTGATGATGTGTTGGAAAAGGGTAGGGAATTTTGTGAAAAAAAATGGGATGCTGCTAAGAAAAGTGTTGCTCCACAGCCCTTTATCGAGCAATATTGTTTCAGGGCACCTTATGTTGCTTCTTTGCTGAGAGAGGGTTTGCATATTACTGATAGACATATAACTGTTGGCTCTGGAAGCATCACTTGGACACTCGGGGTGGCTCTGCTGGAAGCTGGGAAGTCTTATTCGACCAGATTTGGTCTTCAGGGATTTGACTTGGTTCAGATGAAGATGAATCCTCTGATTCTTATTCCCATTTTGTTACTTTCTCTTATTCTTTTATGTTGCGCATTATCATGTGTCCTCAAATGGGTGCCGAGATTTTTCCGGAGGCAATATCTTCCCCTTTTTAGGCATAACAACCCGTCCAGTGCATCTGTTCTTAAGTCTCCTTTATGGTTCAAGAGTTGGAGTCCAATTATTTCTGGTAAGCTTTTTACACTAATTATTTCTAACGTTTTACCACAACTTAAGCAACAAATAGATTTATTTCTTAATCTTGTTAGTGTTACCCATATATTTTACAATTGATGACTCCATAAATTTAATTCGTTGAGATTGCTGACATGTCAACAGTTAGTGACCTTTTGTGTAGTTATATATTCATAATTGTCATATATTCTTTTGGATACAAACTGTGAATTATATAATTCTACAACCACATTGGAACTAGGATGAAAGGGAAAATGATCCATCTCTGGTTTTTTCAATTGGATTCTTGATTTGTGAATTTGTCTATCTTATGAATGATATTGTTGGGATGTTTGAACTAAGAAAATGATCTATTTATTACTGAGACAAGAGAAAAACTGAATGCCACCAGAAACTTTGCAAATCCCTGAACCCAAATCATTACCCTGCATTTGATTATCTTCCAAATAGCTGTCATACCATTATCATACAGGTTATATCACGATCCTTTTACACAATCAATTAGATAGCTACTACTTCCGTCTCTTATTATAAGACCTCTTCTAAATTTCATAGATATTAAGAAAAGTTGTTGTAGCAATAAATTTGTAAGTTGTACTTTTACCTAATTAGCCCTACAATTATTGATATAATAGGGGACAGAAAACAAATTTGTATTTCCCAATGTAAATTTAATAGGGGTGTTTTTGTGAAGAAATCAATAATGCACGTGAAAATTTGGAAAAAGTCTTGTATTAAGGGGCGACAAATATAAAAAGTGGGTCTTCTAATTAGAGGACAGAGGTTGTATTGCATATCTATCCTGCAATATACCAGTTCTACCCTGCTATTTCCTTATTTATCCTAGAGTTCACATGCTATATTTCAGCCTTATTTTCACATTTTGACTCGTCGCTCTAATATTACTCTATCTGTTTCACAATGAGTAACCCATTTGTAAAAAATATTGTCTCTAAATGAATGACCCTTTCAGTTTTTAATGCAATATTAATTACTTCTTTCAGTTGTACCCTGATAGAAACTGGTACCCAACAGAGAAATTTACTAATAATAATAGACTTTTATTGATGACAAAATAGAATTACACAAGGAATTTCCGAGAAATTCGAGAGTCTTGGGTCTCTCCCTCCAAAAATTAGAGAGCTTGGTCTCTCCATACCAATCCTTTATCCAAATAACCGAATGCCCTCCCTTTCCTATAACTTCCCTATTTATTACAATTCATAAAACACACATAATAGAAACTGCACATAACTGCAATTATAAAATATAATATTTATTTAATATTAATAGTCTAACATACCCTCTAATTAATACTAGCATCACTCATACTCTGCATTTATGATAATGGCGAGTACATCATAATAAGGGTAATTTGGTTAAATTACCATTCTGTCTCATTCATTTATACATTTTTCTTAATATATGTTAAATTTAAATAGTCAAATGGGTTACTCATTGTGTGACAAACGGAGTAGTACTACCGGCTACAGCCATAGCCTTGTCCTCAAGGCTAAGATTAGGAAATTAAGAGTGGTGTGATCTATATGTTCTTACCTTTTCACCTGACTGACCATTGGTAAATCACCACCCTGCATTGAACAATTTCTGATTCCACGTCATCGTCTAAAGCCATCTCCACACCACTTGGCAAATTGGCCTGCAGATGATAGTTTCCTGACTGGCCATTGGTAAATCACCACCCTGCATTGAACACTTTCTGATTCCACATCATCGTCTAAAGCCATCTCCACACCACTTGGCAAATTGGCTTGCAGATGATAGTTTCCAACAGCATTCTTAAGGAGTGAGACATGAAAAAGCTGAAGTTGTATGCAACCTCATGTTATTTGGCAATAATTTAAAATGGGCCATAATATCTTGCTTCCATTTGCTGGTGGCTGCAGATGATATTTGCCAACAGTTTTCTTAAGTGGGAGACATAAAAAACCTGAAGTTGTATGCAACATCACCATATTTGGCAATAATTTAAAAGTGCCATAATTTTATCACTAATTGTATTTGTGAAAAATGATACGAGAGATAAATTGTTGAATATTATTTGGTCACAATTCTTGAAAATGAATTAAACCAAATACAATAATTTCAAAATATGAAGACACTAGAAAAATATAATTTGTAGATATTTAATTATCTTCAATTATTTGGTGTGAAATGGTATATTTTTTCTAATCTTCGCTATTTTGCTTGTTGATAATTATATCACATATTCTTTGATAGAATTTTTACATGAACATTTATAGTATATATTCTTGCCCCACTAATCAATTTTTTTTAACCCGTCCCTATATAGTGGCTAATCTAGCTATAGTGTTTTCGTTTTTTAAGGTCGGCCTCTCTACGCCACTATTAGGGACCTGTAATTATGATCTCAATCTAATACTATTATCTCCACTGCCCCAACTATTATTTAAGAAACCGAGTGATAACAGAAGGCTTCCTGCCATAGACCGCTCTAAATGGGGTTTGGCCTATGGAAACATGAGATGAAGTGTCATACTGAAATTCGGCCTATAATTCAGTCCATGGCACCCAATGAGCCCAATAGATTTGTTCTTCAGCAGCTAAACATTTGAAATAGCCCTCGAAACCAGTGCTCAAGACTCCACTCTGTGTATGGGTGATAGTAAGTGATGGAATTAGCAAGAGACAACATAGGAAACAATTAGTGATAGAATTGTGTAATGATAGGTATTAGGAAGTTTAATGGTAACTATTAGGTAGTTGGGAACTGGGATTAGAAAATAACTTCTGCAGTTTTTGATTAGTATATATTATTTGGAATTTGGTGTGATTCAATTCTAATTTATTCTATTTAAATTGGTGTTCCATCGTTATTCAATCCTATTTCCTTCTATTTAAATCGGTGTTCTGTCCTTATTCAATCCTCTAATTCCTTTATTTAGATTGGTTTTCTATCAAGAACACATTTTAAGCATGTACCATGCAATCTGAAAATGCTCCTTCAAAAATGACCAATGAGTAAAGAATCATGATCACTAATGCTGGGTGTAGGAAGTCTTTGAAGCCGTATTATCTCCCTAGAGAACATATTAGCCACTATCTTGGCTATATAAGGGTTTTTAATAAGATTAAATGAGCATATTTAGAGTACTGGTCTACTACCACAAAAACAGTTCTACATCCTTTGGTTTTAGGAAGTCTTGTAGTAAATTTTTTAATGATAATGATATATTCTCATATTAGATCCGGTATAAGCAATGGCTGGAGTAGTTTCCCAGGCGATGTGGCTACATGTTTGTGCCTTTGACACATCACAGGACTTTACCAAATCCTCAACTTTTTGCTTCATGCAAGTCCATTAGAGATTTTTTGGCAATCTTTTTGTAGGTCTTTGAAAATCTTTTTATGTTTGTGCCTTTGACACAATCACAGGACTTACCAAATCCTCAACTTTTTGCTTCATGCAAGTCCATTAGAGATATTTTGGCAATCTTTTTATAGGTCTTTGAAAAACCTGAATTTCCACCCATAGGAACAGAGCGGAATGAAATTCCTTTAGGATTAGTACAATGTAAGACGATGAAGCTAGTATAACAAAGTCTATAAGAGAATCCTGGATTCATTATATTTAATGCAAACTTGGAGCATTTAACTTGTATGTTCCGGTTTGATGGACAAGTGCCGGAAAAAGTAAGATGGTTGTTGGAAATTTCAACATTTTTAAGCCTCACGTTCATGTAATTTTTAGATTTATGAATATTGATTTAATCCTTGCACTTGGGATGTTGAACTTGAATTCATTTTCCTTGTAAACGTAACATAATATGTTGTCAAGGGGGTATAAATATAATAATCAACGCTGAATGCTAATTACACACAGCATTTCACAAATCCCTTTATCCAATCTGTATAGAGTGTTGGAAATAACTCTTTATGATTGAGCTTTGAAGATAATGTACCCATGTATTGTAGGAGAATCAAGAATAAAGACACCACTCAGCCCAACAATTGCAGGCTCACAAGATAGACCATTTAGCTTGGGACATGGCCTTGGTGATAACAGTGGCGGCATCCAGCTGATGGAATCTTCTTTTTACCCGACAACTAGTGGTGTCTCGCACAGTTATTCCTCTACCAATTTAGGGCAGATGCCATTTGAGAGTAATAATATAGGGACCTTCTGGCCGCCCCACAGAAGTCAGATGCGTCTGCAGAGTAGACGATCACAATCTCGAGAAGACTTGAGTTCGTCAGTGGCTGATGCACACATGGTGAAGGTTTAGGACATCATCTTCTGGACATTGGTATGATTACACTAGTATCTTCTCGAATGTTGCATTTTTAACTATTCTTCATAGGTATTCTTTTCTGTAACATAAGAATAGTTATAATCTTATAGGTATATACTAGTAAAGCATATGCATTTTTTTGTGGATCGTTCTTTCGATATTTATATTGAAGTTATTAGTTCAAGCAAGAGCCTTCCCATGCATAATAAGATTTCCACCCATTTTCTCAAATATTTGTAATTTTGGACTACACTTGTACCTAAGCAAACCAAATCAATTGGGACTGCCCAAGATGAAAATATAATTTGGGCATTACCTGAACATCTTGTCATTGTACTGTCATCAGTGACGATTCTTGTTCATTAAAGGATACTTTGGGGTCCATACTATGTGTTATTTTTCTCTAAATATTCGCTGCAAATTGTAAATGATTTCTATTCTACATGTCCCATCATTTCAGTTTTTTACATGGAGATGACTGCAGAGGCTAAAGAAGAGCTTGCAAGAATGTTTAATTCCAAACTAATTTACTCCTCTGGATCTCACTTCAAAACCAAATTCATCCAACAAGATTCCTTGCACAAATGAGCACTCTTGTTCCATCATTCCTTACCACTCTCCGGTAGTGGCTACTAATATCTCCATGCTCTGCCTCGACTGTACAGGTTTCCGGTGACCGTAAGCCTTCAAAGCACCCGAGTTCATTGAGCATGAGAAGCCCATCAAATTGCTAAGATAAATTATTGTGACTTTGTTTTCATACCATTTTTTGGACCAATAAATTATCATTACTTACTATATAGAATCTCCCCTTGTTTCAAAGTGAATGATGACTGAGAAAAACACTTTGAAAACATAAACCACAGGGAGATGTTGTAACATAATACTATATATTGCTCACATCTTATCTTATCTTATACATCTAATAATTGAATTTATTTGCATTTTGCTACCAATTTAGTCTCTAAACATAACAAGTAAACTTAAATTTATTATTCAATTCATCTTTTACTCGAATGTGTGTGTATATATATTATTTTTTGTTTAACCGACTCTGAATCAAACTAACTTATAAATTATTTTTAATAAGACCATAA
Organism: Trifolium fragiferum; assembly: GCA_954870985.1. Classification (NCBI taxonomy): domain Eukaryota; kingdom Viridiplantae; phylum Streptophyta; class Magnoliopsida; order Fabales; family Fabaceae; genus Trifolium; species Trifolium fragiferum. The sequence goes on from OX940792.1 coordinate 24,076,729, forward strand.
TAGTTTATTTGGTATTTTCAACTTGACCAAATGTTTTTTCTCTATAAATCAAGATAGGGTCATGTTAACATGTGCTCTAAGGGCACATGATAAGCTACCTAAAGATAGAAATGTGCATTTAAAGATATAGAAAATTTAATGTTTAGATGATTAAATGATACACAAGTTGTAATAAATTTTTTCCATATTAGTATTCTTAACATGTGCCCTTAAGGGCACAAGTTAACATTCCCCATCAAGATATCATCTGCGTAAGCGTAACTAATAACTAATATAGACTTGTCTTTTAAGGTAGTTGAAATCTATATAATGAGTTGACATATTTCAAAAAACATTTTTTATAAAATATTTAGGAAATATAAAATAGTTAAAAAGTTCAAATATCTGCACTTATCATATGTCATACTTCTTTTGTCCCATATTATAAGGGAAAAAAAAACTTTTTTTTTTGTTCAAAATTATAAGGGAAAAAACTACTTTTAAAAATATTTTTTATTTATTCTCATAAAATTAAATGCAAATTGCATTTAATTCTCCATCTCTCTTCTTTTCTCAATAAACAACAATCAATAAAAATTACTTTTACATCTTCCTATGCAAATTATTTCAAAAAAAACACACAAAATCATATTTTGGTTTTCTTAATAAATGTGATTTTTTTTTTATTTTCTTTTATAATATCGGACGGAGGGAGTATGTTGTTAATATAAGAAAATATTTTAGTCATTAGTAATCAATTATTTTTACTAATAAATTTTAATAAAATATTTTACACATAAAATATTTAAAATATCAACTTATGTGGAACAAAAGAAAATCAACTTTTTAATAATAAATTTAAATTATAAAAAAATAAGAATATTATTAGTCAAAAAAAAAGTTTATTATGTTAGAAATAAACTACTAAAGCTAAAGCATAAAGATAGAGAGAATGAAAGCTTTCTATTATTCTCTTCACTTGTGTATCTTTACATCATAATATGAGTCTTATTTATAGGATACAAAGAAGAAAGTGAAAGACCAAGATAATTAAGATCCACTTCACTAGTGGGAGTTATAGGAAAATGGAAGAGTCAAGGATGGACATCCACTAACATAAATTATTCATAACACTCCCCCGTGGATGTCCATCGAGGATGAGCATCGTTAAAACCTTACTAGGAAAAACCCGGTGGGAAAAAACCCTAGCTAAGGAAAAAGAGTACAACATCCTTTTAGTGTGCGAACTGCCTCATTAAAAACCTTTCCAGGAAAACCAAGTGGGAAAAAACCATGGCAAAGGAAAAAAGAGTGCAGTTTTTCTCCCACTGTTTGAAGCAACTATCAACATTTAAATGTTCTCCCTTAACATATTTAATTAATATGTTTCAAGATATATCCTTCTTTGAATAGAGCTTTACGGTCACCATTGTCTTCAAGACCTCTTCTTTGAATTGTTGATATTTGAGCTCGATATGTAGAAATGAGAACTACTGAGTTAAATTCTTGTCATAATGATGCCTCAATATCGCCATATGTAAATAATCACGTACTTCAGAGTTGACTTATTCTGGATCAGAAAAATATCTCATATCTGCATGGTTATATTTGACGAACATATATTCATAAAATAGTTATTTTAACTCTATCATGAAAACATTTATCTCACTTTATTCTAATGCATTTTGGTTGGTGATAAATCTTGTCTTACTAACAAAAATAAAATAATATTATAACATCAATCAATATGAAATTTAAGTAATATGCATGGATGCTAATTTAAAGTCTTCAAGACCGAGATATTTGATATTTTAGTTAATTATAATTTGTCAAGATTCAATTAGTTAATTGATTGATCTGAACAGATCGAGATAAAGTTTTCTTAAAATATTTATCTTAAGATATTTCTCTATATCCATTATAGGATTTTCTAGTAGGTTATCCTTCATGGACCTTCATATAATCATCATGTCTACCCAATGAGTCATATAACTATGTTGTAACAACATTTATCATGTGAAATATATGAGCTCTCCATGTGCTACAAGGCATCTTACGTACTAAAATGTACTTGTAACCTTGAGCAACATGTTGTGCTTTGTATTTCACAATTTCTTCATTCTCATTTATATGCAACTAATTTCAAACTTTTAAGTGTCTGGACTTCAGGTCCAACAACATTTTGCTTGAAAAGCGAGTTTCATGATGAATGTTGTTTAGAATGCACATATGATTTCATTTCTTCAATGTATCATAAAATTTAACTCTTCCAGAGAGTTTCATATAATCATCAATTCAAGTGAGACATACAAATATATTGTAACATATATTTCATGAATTCACTTCAGGTGAATATGTCTCATCAAAATAAATTGTAGACATTTACCATCCACTTTTGGTGAACATATCAAACTCTATAAGTATGCTTTATATCAATATAATTATCTTTAACGTAAAAATCATATATGTCTAATTAATTTCACATCTTCAGGTGTGCGGACTAGTCCAAACAGTTCAGTTATATGAATAAAGTTTGATTTCACTGGAATTGTCTATTTTCATCTGCAGATATTTTCTTTATCTATAATCGTTAATAGAATTTGATTCATGATCCTCGTTATCACTTATCACATATAGCGCTATAGAAAAAAACATCGTCAACGTTGACTTTCAGTTTTGGTTTCATCTCATTTCATTCATAACTTATCGAGATCTCTTTATTTTCATAAATTTCAGGTACCTGATCAGTTCTTATGGAACTTAAAAATCAATCATATCAGACAACTCTTTAAGAGTTTCTATATCCTCATTTGGGTTATCTTTTCTTTTAGCTCCTTTTCATGTTTGAGGATTTTTATATTTGGAACCAATTTGTCTACCACGCTTCATGCGCGGTTGAGACTCATTTGCAATATTCTTTTATCTGACAAGGATATCTATTTTCTTTGGACCATTAGCAGCTTTAATTTCTTAACTTTGCAAATGATTTATATTTTGAGGATCAAGATGAGACAATAATATTTATTTTCAAATAATTCATTTGAACTTCAGGTTCATGTTTCAGTTGTCAGCTGCTTATTCTCTCCCCCTAATATTGGGAAAATTAATTCAAGAGTTGATAATCATCCTACTGAGATGTAAACAAGTTGGCTCAATATAATTTGTAAACAAGATTCATAATCAAATATATTTTCCCAATATTCTTTCAAGATCTATATAAGTGCATTATATTGGAGCAACTGTGATATACACAACACATCCAAAAATGCTTATATGAAAAATATTAGGTTATAAACTCAAACTTAACTGAATTGCAAATTAAGGGGAGTACTTTCATATAATAACTTATTGGCTTGATGCGAAGCAAAAACTCAATATAAATGATCTCTTGTTCCTAAAATATTCAATAAGTATCAATCAAACATACGTTTAACTTTAGACGTCTAAAGAATGAAACTTTTGGTCCATATTTTTTAATGAGCATATGCCACAAGATATTCAAATCAATTTTGGTCGACCAATTTCACAAACTTCTGGTTGTGAGTTGACTGAACATTTAGTTGATGCATCAATTAAAATCATATAATATCTAAATGGTAATTGGTGAATTGATTTATCAAATATCACATACTCTCAAAGTTGTGAGGGACTCAATTTTTCAAATTTTCAACTTCCTTTGGGAACAAGAGATACACAAATTATTGGATTGAAGAAACTTCTGACTCTTCAATACATATCTAGAAAAAGTATAATAATTATTTTCTCGCATCGCAATAGATCCGGGATAACCCAACCGGTCTTGCCAAAGACAAATTTAATATGATTTGTAAACTTCTGATTTAGAATGACTTTTGTGGTTCAATTCCACTAATATATGTTTAGTACAAACAAGAGGAAAAAAGATGATAACTTTGTTCCTCCATATTACAATACATTAGCTCTTCAGGAGCATTCGATAATCTTGTAGTTCTTCGAGAACTATATCACAAATGATAGGAAAAAAAAAATCATTGTTTGTATAATCATTCAGGGATACACTCAAGAATGAATATTTGAAGCATGATTTGTAAACTTCAAATTTACCATAATATATGTTACATTTAATATTCTAATCCATTTGAAATTTGAAACTTGCTTTACAATAATGTGTTTCATTTGTTGTTAACAATTGGAAACAATAATGAACTAAAAATATTATATCCAACAAATAAGACTTTCTAAATCATAAATATTTTTTAAAAAAATATGCATATCATCTTGTGGAATAAAGATAAATAAATCATAGTCAAATATATTTGTTCACAGAATAAGGAAACAAAGCATAGAATAGAAGTTTTAATGAAATTTTATATTTTGACATGTATCATATAAACAATAAATCAATTACCATAACAATGATTATACAAAATAAGTAATATGAATCATTCACTTCTGGGAATGACATTCACATAACTACTCTTTATTCAATTATATATAAATATGACTAATCTTCTAAAAAAAAATTGTTCAAGATGTTTTCTCAATTTTGCTACTTCAAAAGCATATTCGAGTAGTGTATAAATACACATATTATCTCTTAGTTTCATCTATTTTCTTTTCTTCAGATCCATAGACCTTATTGTCATGGTATAAATGTAGTTCTTCAGGAACTATTTATTTATTTTTTTTAATATTTTTTTTTTCAAATTAATATAAATTCTAAAAATTAATAAATCTTATCTATTTTTGTATAGTTCGTCAAGAATTATATAATCAATCTATAATAAGTTATTTGTACTATCCTTTTAGGATATACAATTACCGAATTCTTCAGGAATTCATAGAAAATAAAACTAAATTTTTAAGTTCTTTAATAACTATGCAATATATTTTAACAATAAAATCAATTTTCTGATCAATCCTTCAAGGACTAACCCTTCTGAATTCTTCTGGAATTCACAAAGAATAATGTTGAGTTCTTCAGGAACTACCCTTTTGAATTCTTTAGGAATTCTCAAAGAATAATATGAGTTATTCTGAAATTCACATAGAATGATATGAAATTCACATAGAATAATATGAAATTCAGAAATTCATATAGAATGATATGAATTCTTCAAGAACTATATAATAGTTCTTTGTGCAATATTCAGAAATTCATAAAGAATGAATAAACACAATAATATAGTACAATTCACATAATAAGAGAAAGAGATATCAAACTTAATTGACCAATAAAATCAAGTCATGATAATTTATTTTATAATTTGTCAAAAATTAAAGTCAATAGAAGCCACTAAGTTTGGTCTAGTGGTGAGGAATTTGGGTAATATGTATGAAGTCTTAGATTCGATTCTCATTAGCAACATTATAAACCAAAAAAAAAATAAAAAAAATTAAAGTCAATAGCTTCACATATATTTCAACCGAAAGGCTAACGAGAGTCAAATAGATTAGAATGACAAACTATTGGGTCATATGATATAAACAGACATGACACATACATACACAAGTGCAGCATATAACATTCATGTCACTTATGTTTCATAGTTGTAAAAGAAATTATTTGTTCTACAACCAAATTATGTTTATAAACAGCAAAGCTTCATCCACATACTGATGTAGAAGAAATAGTTCTATATATTTGTTTTCTTATACAAGGTTACATTTAATATATCGATCGATAACCAAGCTATATCTAACTGCAACCATAATAAACCCAAAAACAAAATAGATATTTTGAATTAAAATAGCAAGCTATCAATAGTAAAACTAGAATACATAGAGCTTATAAAAGAAATTCAATCCACAAAGTTCACTGAGATACCACACCGTTAAACATAGAAGATAATTGGAATAACTCAAGACAACATAAGTTAAAAATTAAGGTAACTCGGTAAATATATAACTCATACACTTCTTAAGGATATGACAAGTATTGAACAGGACAAAATATTTGTTGGATAATGAAATTGAAACCAATTCTTAAAGAAACCTATGAATATTTAAGAATAAACATATCTGATCCAAACTTAACCTCTAATTTGGCAAAACGTACATTTTCATGTGCAAGGCAACGAAACAATTAAGATAAAAGCTCATAAAACTTCAGCTATAAAAAAATGAGATTTTCTATCATAAAGTTGCAACTAGAAATCATGATAAAGCAAGAATAAGCAATTCATAGTATTTAAGCAGTTTGGTATGGCCATGAACATAAATACTCAATGAAAATGGTTATCTCACGTACAACTGTACAAGCATATGTAACACGACAAGTAATATCCCAAAAAAAACAAGAATCAATATTACCTTAAATTGCTAGAGCTTCGTGCCGATAACGTGTTAGAAATAAACTACTAAAGCTAAAGCATAAAGATAGAGAGAATGAAAGCTTTCTATTATTCTCTTCACTTGTGTATCTTTACATCATAACATGAGTCTTATTTATAGGATACAACGAAGAAAGTGAAAGACCAAAATAATTAAGATCCACTTCACTAATAGGAGTTATAGGAAAATGGAAGAGTCAAGGATGCACATCCACTAACATAAATTATTCATAACATATTAGTCAAATTGAGAGTTATTAGTAATACCAAACTTTCGTATAATCGTATTCACATACTGCTTGTCAAAGAGAGCGAAAAAAGAAAAAAAAAAAAAATTTTTTTTAATCAAATCTTAAGAATCACTTCCAATTCCAACTGTTGCAGTGTAGTCGTCGGCGGTGAAAATGTCGCGGACGGTGGAGTGGGCGGCGAAGTCGGACCACCTTAAAGGCATACCAAGAAAAATCGTAATAGCAGCAGTCGGTTCCTTCGCCAAAACGGTGTCGTCTCTCATCAACACCACTTCCGTTCACAACGCCGACACTCTCCTCCATCTCGTCCGTTCCAGACCCCATTCCATCCCTCTCATTACCGTCAGCAATCACATGTCCACGTCAGCTCCCTCTCTCTCTCTCTCTCTAGTTTCTCTCTCTAAGTTTATTTTGTGATCATAATTGAATTTTTTTATGATGCAGTTTGGATGATCCATCAATGTGGGGATTCAAGGGTTTTCCAATTTTTGATACGAAGATAGCTCGATGGGTTCTTGCTGCTGAAGATATCTGTTTCAAAAATCCACTTTATTCATATATTTTTCGCACCGGTAATTCCACTTTTCAATACTTGAAAATTTGTTCAATTACTTCAATTGTATTCTCATTAGCTTTAATTTGATTCATAATGTGTAGTGTAGTGTAGTTAGCTTGTTTTTCAATGTTGTTCATAGTAGATCGCGGAAAATACCAGCATTTTCTTCAAATTTTGTTGATATAGTGCTTCTATTTCATAAGTAACACTTTGTATTAAATAACGTATAATGTTGTTTTCAAAAAATAAAAAAATTAGAGCATAGTGTGTAAAAATAGTGATTTGTTCAAATTCTGCTATGCTATATCTACTATTGCTTGTTTTACTTGTTGGTAGTTAGACTAATTTTGTTGTTTTTATAGTATTAGAGAGTTTTTTCAAAAGTTTATTTGTACTTATTTTATGAATTACGATATAAACACTTATGTGAGCATTTGGTACGACTTATAGGGTGCGTTTGATCTGCTAAAAAATAGAGTACTGTACTGGACAACTTGTACCCTGTTTGATTCAAAAACTGGTTATGGGACTGGACAAAAGAGATAGTAAGGGACATGACAAAAACAAGATTTTTTTGTCCCCTACTAAACCACAGGACAACTTTTTGTCCACAGTACAACTATAAAAAAAAAAAACGAAAATAGCTATTTTTTTTCAAATATAAAAAATATTATCTCTCTATCTCTCTCTCCAGTGCAGTTTTGTCCTGTTCTGTACTATCTTATTCTGTACTGTTCTGTTATGTCCAGTACTTGCTGTTTTGCAAATCAAACGGACATTGTTTATGATTTATGATATATCTATAATCTATTTTCAGTTTATTGTCACCAAAATAGTTTTTTTGCCATATGCCTCTTCTCTTTTTTCCTTTCAACAGAGATCATACAAAACTTCTCTTCGATTATATAAACAATATATACATAAGCTCTTTTGTGATATATGATTGTTGAATAAACACTTAATTGAGTTGTTTACACAAATACTCCCTTACTGTATTGTATTAACTGTATCAATGTATAGTTGTGTGTGTTGATAAAGATGATAGGTTCAACTATTCAAGAATAATAAAGGTCTATTTTTTTAATTTTTTTTTTAGCTTATATTTATATTTGTTTCTTGTTTTCAAATAGATGTATGAGAAATGGTATCAATCAAATGTTGTTTATCTTGAGAAGATAGGATGGTATAGAAAATAAACGGGTAATTTATTTTACTGCTAGAATGCTCTAAAAAAGAAAAGGCATCGGTGTTTCTCAACCCTTTACCATTAGGTAAAATTTAATATCCAGTTAGTAAAAAAACCAAAATTGGTGACGAATTTTTTTTCTTACACAAGTGAGGGTTTCTTTATATTGAACAAATTTTGAAATCAAGGGCATTCTTCTTTAAACACAATTGCTTGAAGTTAGACAGTCCCTGTTCAGTTGCTGTGGGAATTCAGCTGAAATCCTTTTGTGCATTGTCTATACTTCAGTAGTATTGAATTGTGTCCATTTCACTTTGCAAAACTAAACTTGAATTAATTTGAATGTTAGAATGTAATGTCTATTACTCTATTTTATGTAAATTACTGTTCCATCAAAATATGCTAAAAAACTTTTCTATTTGTTGTGGATTATTATTGCTTTGTTGTTCTAACATGGTAATATTCACAGGGAAATGCATACCTATCACAAGAGGCGGTGGAATTTATCAAGAGCACATGAATGAAGCGCTTGAGCGCTTAAAAGATGGAGAATGGGTATCTATGTAACATTTAATACCTTCTTCCCTCCACACAAGCATAACTCTTTTACGATGATAATTTGGGTAATTTATATCAAGTTTTGATTATTATGGCCCTCTAGTGTTGCTAAGAATTTTTTTGTTCTTGCTTTTTGTCGGTTGTTGATGTCAAATGAACATACTTTCCAAGTCTTGTTTTCTGTTAATGTGAACGATGGTTCAGGGGAGGTTTTTTTAGAGTAGAATGCCAATATTTCGATGCTGTAGGCTGAGGGTAGAGGCATATCCTCTGTAGGAGATTTTCTCCGGGAAAATGTTATAATAACTCTCGTTAGCTTTCCTGTTCTATTTTTACCTCTTCTGTAAACCTTTATGCTGTTTTAAAAGATTATGTAATAACAACAAAATATTAATTCCTTTTTAGGTGAGTTTCCTTGGTCAAATCTATAGGCAAGTTACATTTTTCCAAAATGTACTATGCATGTAGATGTGGTCGGTGCAACTGCATCACTCCATAATTGCAGCATTGCAATTCTGTAACACAGGCAAAACCTGTAATTCAAATGCACGGGTTATTCATGTTGCCTAACTCGGGCATTTATGCAGGATAGGTCTTTTTCCTCCTTAAAATTAATGGTTGCTAGTTAGGAAATTAATTCTAAGCTTTTTTACATGCTCTTTGGATTGTAAAACACTTATCATTTATTATTTTCTGAGTGATTTTTATTCATAGTTTTTCAATTTTTTCATTGCAAATCAAATCTTACTTATCTCGGGGGTTCATAGCAACCATTTTCTTCAGCAGATAACAAGCTATAACGAAAATTTATTTTATTTTTTCGTGTTGTGCTTGACGTATTTATGGGCTGAATTGGAGAAGAGTAGAGGTGCAGAGAAGGAAATGAATCTCTTTTTACTTTATTTTCAAACAGTGTAAAATTAACCTGTTCATAGTATATCTCCATGAAGGTTGTGAAGGACCAAACTGTCTCCTTTGTTTTTTTTTTAGTTATTTGATTAACATGCCTATTTTTCTTGATGTTTTTCTGGACTGTTTCCCATGAATGGCCATTGGGGGTTTTATATTAAGAAAAAGGTTGTTAACATTACAAGAACATTAGGTGTTTGACGATTGATTAAGAATAAAATTAATAGAAAAATTGGATAACATTGCATTAATTTCATAGGTAAAATAAGATGCCGTCAGCTTTCCACTATTAAGAACAAGATTGATATTATGTTTTAGTACCAAATTGGAAAATTCTCTTTGCTGGTACAGTAGATCTAACACATCATTTATGAATTTTGCTCTGGCAGCTGCATACTTTTCCAGAAGGAAAAGTGTATCAAGAAGATGCACCTATAAGGCGATTGAAATGGGGAACTGCCAGTCTGATTGTCCGCGCACCTATAACTCCGATTGTATTGCCAATTGTTCATCATGGTTTTCATGAGGTAACTTACACACCATTCCTCTTTCCTGTCATAGCTTGGATTGTCTTAAACATTTTTAGTGCTTTTAATTGATCTTGTCTGTTATATAAGAGAGCCTCTAATGTGAGTCATTGTATGTAATTATTAGACATCAGGAATTCGAAATTGGAGTATTTGAATGTTTTAAATCAGCAATGTTTTATTACAAGGAATGCAATTTTAATATTATCAATAAACTTATGTTGCAAAATAATCATTTTATTTATAACTTGGAAGATATAATGAACATGTATCAATGTTTCAATGACTAAATGAAGAATTAAACAATGAGTCAATAAGCCTTGATATATATCCTGTCATTTTCTAATTATTATTGGCACAGTAATTAACCCAATCTAAGTTTGATCTTGCTGCCGGGATCATGTTTTTAATGCTTGCTTTCTTCTCGTGGATTTCAATACCTTGCAAACTTGTCGCAACAAAAGGTTTATATTTTAATTTAATTTATACTTGGATTATTTAAACTCTTGCTATTATCCTTTGCAAGAGATTAGAGAACAAACAATTGCTACATGTGAGAATTCTTTAAGGATCAATTCTTGCATGAGCAGATGCGTATTGAACATTGACCAATTAAAAGATTAAGATAAAATTGTTATTAAAATAATTTCAGTACAAACTTTGATGTATTTTTATTATTGTTTAATATATCTTAAGCTTATGATTGGTTATCCAATAGCACTGTGCCCATAGTAACCCATACAAGAATTATTTTCTCCGTATTATGTTAGACTGGATCAGCAATTGACTTAAATTTTTATCAAAAGAAAAAAACCAATTGTCTTAAATAATGCTACTGTGATGCATATTTGGAAACTTGAGTGATTTTGAAGATTTCTGATTTTATAATCCATATTACTTTTAACGTAATATGTAAGAAATTTGATTCTGCCACTGCTGTTATGTTTCATTTATTTCAAATATGCTACATATGCCTAACAGATTTTATGCAAGTATCTTCATCATTTTTATTCAGTATGCTTATTCTGGTTTTTAATGAAAATTCTGCTTATATTTCTAGGTGATGCCAGAGAATTATATGTTTGGTAGACGGCCACCTGTACCACTATGGCATAAAAAGATTAACATGATTATTGGCGATCCAATTGAATTTGACCTTCCAACAATGAGTGAGGAGGCTATTGCCCAGTCTCGGAACGACCCATTCCCTACTATTGGGTGGCCCAGAACTTCCAATGGTTTGGATGAGGCAGCACAGCGATATCTGTACACTACAGTTTCAGAGAAAATCCGCGATGCCATGGAGAGATTAAGATGTTATGGTAAAAGTTTTCTGAAGTCATAAGGTTGAATCCCACCTAAGTCTTTTAAGATGTCACAAATTTGTTCATCCACTTCATTGTATTGTATCATTCATTGTTATTGTAGTTGATGATTGAGTGAGAACTCTCAACTTGGGGTTCTTAAAGTCAAGTTGCCAATAGAATATTTTAGCTTTGTAGGGGCTATGGCCCATGGACTATCCTCCATCTACAGCCCAAATTAAGATGGGCTAATATTTGAAAAATCATTTTTTTTCAGAGGAACTATACAAGTTTTAGCTCAATCCTCAAGTAGGCTAGGAGATATATCCTAGTTAGTATTTTTGGATTTTTCTCCTTTGCATTTTAGTAGTGTCTTGTCACTTTTGATAGATATAAATAAACAGTTGCGGTTCGCATTTCAGGTAGCGATGCGGTTCAAGCAGGTCTCATTGTTCATTTCTTTGTGTAATGTACAAATCCTATAATACATGATCTCATATAATGTTATATCTTCCTTGATTATTAGTCATCATTGTACTGGTCCTATTTAGTTTTGTTCCTTTCTTTTATGGTCCAGAAGGACAAGAACAGCACTCATGTTTTGCTGATTAATTAGGAGAAAAATGAATGCTAAGGAAGCATCCTTCTTTGTGTATTATTCTTTTAGCAGAAAAGATAAAACTTGGTTGGGGCCATATCAGGTTCTTCTTGTGCAACACTCATTTCCTAATCTCATCTCCAAATTTAAACTTAATGATAAAAAAGTTATGATTGACAGTGAGTGGTAGTATTGCACAATGAAATTTGTATTTCATATATTTGGTGAAGTCTCGTAATGGTCATAAGTCCTGGTTCAACTGACAGAAATGTCAAAATTGTTAGATCAAACGGTGTGATCGGGGTTCAAACTCTAACTCTTCTACTTGCGTGTCTATTGTTAATTATTTCATTTATGTAAAAAGGATCAATGATTAATTATCATTGGTTTAACTATATTTAAATCTAGTTTTCTACACAAGCAAGTTTGTAATGGAAAGTAATGGATATCACAATCATTTCAACTAGAGTAAGTTATGTTAACCAAACTGCCTTTGCCAACAACTATTGGTCATTTCAATCAAGTTTGGCTCTTTTGCTTAATTTCATTTGGTCCACCCAAGTTAAGAGTGAAGACTTGATACGTTTTCTCCTCAACTTTTTCATGCTTGTCTTAATTGTCAATGAATTGAAGACCCTTTTGGATAGTAGCACTCCTCTAGACTCTAGTTGGTGGTGGTGTTTAGTAACTTCTAAGTTTAGCTTTCGTAAACTGTTTTGAAATAGTACTGTATGTAATAGTATTTTATTATGTGAAAACAATGAAGTGACTATGAAGTACATATACTCCTCAAATTAGACGTGTCGGATACGACATCGACACTTATGACTATATTGAATTATATCATTTTCTCAAATTACTATTAGTGTCGACGTGTCAGTGTTCAAATTGTGTCCGTGTCTATGTCCATGCTTTCGCAATGTATAGTTCATATTAATGTATAGCTCAATATGGAATATTCATATTAATCAATACAAGTTTGTTAATTAATATCCATTCTCATGGCTCATAGTGTCATAAATTCACATTAATAAACAAATTTGTTTTAATTCACGTGCTCAGGACAGATACGTGGGCAATTTTTATTGGCTACCTACAGCTTTTGCTGTTAAATAGTACAGTATTTTTAAAAAAAATTCTTAATTGCAGTAGAAATATGATATATTTAAAGTCTAATTGTGATATGAAAGTATTGTAAAAAAACAAAAGGCTTAAATGTATTTTTGGTCCCCCCTATTTTGATATTTTTGAACTTTTGATTCCCTTATTTTAAAATTTAATTTTTTGGTCCCCAAATTATTAAAATCAACATATTTTTTTATCCCCCTCCTATTTGAATGGTGTGTCACTTATGTGGCATCAATGAATTGAACACTTGTTTTTCATGTAATTATTATTTAAATAATATTATTATTTATTTTCTTAATAAATTATAATATTAACCCGAAAACAAAAAAAAAAGGCCGAAAAATCAAAAATCAACCGAAAACCCAAAAAACACCCGAAAATCCTAAAATCGGCCGAAAACTCAAAAATCGGTCGAAAAACCAAAAAACACCAGAGAATTCTAAATTCAACCGAAAACCCAAAAAACGGCCGAAAACCCAAAAAACAACCGAAAATCCATAAATTGGTTGAAAACAATCCTGAATAGCCCAAAATAGTCGATTTTCGGGTATTCTTGTGTTTTTTGGGTTTTCAACCGATTTTCGGTTTTTTCGCTGATTTTTTGGATTTTCGGCCGATTTTAGGATTTTCAAGTTTTTTTTTTTGGGTTTTCGGCCGATTTAAGGATTTTCGTGTGTTTTTTGGGTTTTTAACCGATTTTAGGATTTTCGGGTGTTTTTTGGGTTTTCGGCCGCTTTTTAGTTTTTCGGCCGATTTTTGGGTTTTCGAGTGATTTTTGGGTTTTCGGCCGATTTTAGGATTTTCGGGTGTTTTTTTGGGTTTCGGTCGATTTTTTATTTTTCAGCCGATTATTTTGGGTTTTCGATTTAATATTTTAATTTATAAATAAAATAAATAATAATATTAATTTAAATAATAATTATATGAAAAACAAGTGTCCAATTCATTGATGCACCTAAGTGACACACCATTCAAATAGGAGGGGATCAAAAAATAAGTTGATTTTGATTATTGGGGGACCAAAAAGTTGAATTTTAAAATAGGGGAACCAAAAGTTCAAAAATATCAAAATAGGGGACCAAAAATGCATTTAAACCAAAACAAAATTGTAATATGAAAGTTAAGAGTTGAACTTCCACCACTAACAAAGCAAAATAACAAATACTTGTCATTTTTTTAATTAAAACAACAACAACTTAAGTTGCCTCAAACTAATAGTAATAGTAATAGTTGCAGAATAAGTTTCACCGAACTGTTTTCTCTTTAATTTTTTGCGTAACAAACAAATTGAAGGTTTCATTTCGATGTTAAAATATACTATTAGATACCTTTTTATACAAGCATAAACAATTTACAACTTTGAAAAACGAATTATATGATAGATTCTGAAGAAAAAATGTCCATACCAATAATATCTTTTCAATTTCAACAAACTACAATTTTTTGAAGATTAATTTCTATAATTTATTTATCAATTATATTAAACATAGTTTTTTTAAATATCTAAAACATACAATTATTTTAAAATGGAGACTGAAAATAAATACATATTTTTTATATAAAAAAAACAAAACTAACATTGAGTTTGAGTCTATGAGAATGAAAATTGTTGGTAAAAGTAAGACAACATAGAGTAGGACTTTTGGGTTTTCTAAGTTTTAAAATCTGTATTTTATATACACGCAAGGGACCCATAGATTATAGATACATAGATGCACGTTGTAGTGTCAAAATCCAAAATGGGACCTTAATTAACTTTTTGGAAGGAGCATGTTGGTGCTGCCCCTATTAGTGTTGGCTGGCATTACAATTTACAACCCTTCAGATGAGAAGTCACCTCTCAAACTTTGGAGGAACAAAAGGGGCACAAAACTTGTGGGTCCATTCTCAGCTACTTTTATTTATGTACACTTTATTTTTTGAGAAATATTTATGTACACTTTATATCTAATTTTTTTTTATGTCCTAGTAGATACATAGATTATTATAGAAATTAATCATTGTTAAATTATATGGTAAAAGAGAAAAATAAGTTTGATTGATGTTTACGATTTCAAAAACTAATTTGTGTATTCATTTAAAATTGTAAGTAAATTGTTCCATTTGATGTCTATTACAAAAATATTGTATATTCACTTAATTCAAAATAAGTAAAATGTATTAGGCTTTATTACCGTTGAATTTTACTATTACTACTTCCTTCTTCATTCAAATTCCAAGACTTGCTTTTACTAAATTTGTAGTCTTTATTTTTCTATCCTATTTTTTTCTCTCTTTCTTTTGCTCCATGCAACAAAACAAACCAAAAAAAGAAGCTTCATACAAAATTTCAAATCTAAACCTTCATAATATTCTTTTTTTTTTTTTTTTTATTGTTGAGGTAATTTTTTTTCTCTTAGTTTTTACTTTTCGGACAATATTAACTACTTCCTCCGTTCCAAATGTTTGATTCTTTTAACCTTTTAATATATCCTAAAATTTTAGTTCTTTTAAAAAATAAGGTACAGTTAATGATATTTTATCATAAAAATTATAACATTTATTAAATGAATTTTTGTTTTTTAATAAAGTAAGGATAAAAATAAATTAATTTATCAATTTTTATTGTTTCTTAATCTATGTACAAAAATTATCAAAGTTTTGGGACGGAAGAAGTAGTATCTTTGAGCTTTAGGTAAGAAAAAAACTTGTATTAGATTTTTTTTCTTCATATTTTAAGAAAATAGACTATACAAATTTTAAAAATCTTTTTTTAGCACATTTAATTCCTTAACTAATTCAACTAAAAGTACTATTCACATAATCTATTTTTAACTATATTTTTTTACTAAAATAATTGTGAAATGACCAACTATGTCATTTATTTACTTAGTTTATTTTGTACAATTCATTTCATTCTTTATTTTTTTGTTAAAAAAATGTGAAAACAAAAAAAAAAAGTATTTTTAATAATAAATTGTGATTTTTTTTTTTTTTTTTTTTGATATATAATAAATTGTGAATTTTGAAAGTAAAAGGAATTGACATTTATAACGCACATGTGACTTTCTGTCTTTTTCCCAACTCTCTGCATTCTTCAGCTCTTTCCATTTTCTTCCTTCTTCCTTCGTTTCTCACTCAAACAAATTTGGACTCACTAACTATCATCACTCTCTTAGATCTCTCTTTCTCTCTCAAAGACACAATTGTTTCAGACACCATTGTTGTTCTTGTTTTTGTTCTTGTTGCCACTCACCACTTCCATTGTAGTTTCAAAGGTTGGTTTTTTATTTTATTTTCCCAATTTTGTTGCCAATGCTAAAATGGGTTTCTCACTAATTACAAAACCCATGTTTTTTCAAATGCTTGCTTATTCAAAGTTTCTAACTTTTTCCGATCTTGTGTTTCCATCTTTCATTTTTCTAACTAATTGGATTTTGTTTTTTCTTCTATGCATTTGATTATTTCGTTGTTTATGTTCATGCATTTCATGTGTTTGATTCATGTCTTCTGAGGGTTTTTGTTTGAAGAGGATTTTTTTAGTTTTAAGTTCAATTACACTGCTTTTTTGCAGTTCTTTTGTTGTTGAGTTGTGTTCTTACATATCAGCATAACATAAGCAGTTTTCAATACAATTTTACACTAATTATTTAGTTATTCTGTTAAATATGTGGTTAAGCTCATGTGGTTAATGAGTTTCAGTCAATGATGAAAATTGATTGACTCGAGTCGAACCCTAGCTGCAACAATTGAACCGAACTCAAGACTGGGAACCGGAGGGTTTTGACAAAGAAGCATAGTATAAATGTATTGTTGCTTTTTAGATTTTTGATTGCCTTTATATTTTTTTATACAGTGGAAGAAGTTGAAGGATAAAGCAATACAAAAAATGCGATGTTAAGATAAGAAGAAAGTAAAATGATCATTGATATGCCACCATCCATGGCTGAAAATCGTAGGACAACAAGCAAATCTTTCTTTAAATCTAGCAATGGCGATGAGAGTATCCCTCTGAACAATGCTGATGATTATGATAGCGATAGCTCAAATTTGGCACCACGGTGAGTATCATATCATCCTTTGAGTTAGAGATGTGTTGCAAATTTTTAAATGATGACACACATTTTAATGCTAATGATTATGATAGCGATAGCTCAAATTTGGCACCACGGTGAGTATCATATCATTCTTTGAGTTAGAGATGTGTTGCAAATTTTTAAATGATGACACACATTTTAGTGTTTGAAAATCTTTATTTGA
Organism: Trifolium fragiferum; assembly: GCA_954870985.1. NCBI lineage: Eukaryota > Viridiplantae > Streptophyta > Magnoliopsida > Fabales > Fabaceae > Trifolium > Trifolium fragiferum. Next base: position 24,094,275 of record OX940792.1, read on the forward strand.
TAAAATCTAGTGTTACTATGTGTATTTTTATTATTATTGGTAATTTAGAATCTTATTGCATTTCGTCTCTTGCATATTGTAAAATATATATGATTTAACAAGTAACATACTATGATTTGTTTTTGCAGCACACCATCAACTCTGTCTATGGCTGTTCCAGCTGAACTTGCCGGAGCTATACCCTTGATCGACAAATTTCAGGTGAGAAATTTTATATTTTAATCTAGATTTAGACTATGATGTTTTAATAATATCTATGTCAGTTATGTGCCTCAACGATCAGTCTGACAAATTACTTGAATAATTGATGGATTTTTAGCTCCTTTCTTTATGTGCATTAGCATCTGATATCATCAAGTTTCTGTCAATGTTGTTTGTCATAGGTGGATGGATTTTTAAAACTGATGCATAAACAAATTCAATCTTCTGGAAAACGTGGATTTTTTTCTAAAAGATCTTCAGATCCCCAAGCTCGTGAAAAATTTACATTTGAGGACATGTTGTCTTTTCAAAAGGTAATCGAATCAAATATTCCTAAATTTCTTTTTATCCTGCGGAGAGCTAACAAACTGATTCCTGTAGGATCCAATACCAACTGCATTGCTTAAGATTAATGGCGATCTAGTAAGTCGGGCGACAAAATTATTCCAGATAATTTTGAAGTATACTGGAGTTGATTCATCTGATTGTGCAACTCCAATAAGCTTAGATGAGCGAGTAGAGCTCGTTGGGAAACTATACAAGCAAAGTTTGAAACGTTCAGAACTACGAGACGAGCTTTTTGTTCAGATATCAAAACAAACAAGAAATAACCCTGACAGGTATGTAACTTTCATATTTAGAATGAAGTGTCGTATTTCATCTTTTCTTGATCTTTAGTCATCAACTCTTCATCCATTGTGGTTGTTGTACTAGTTTCTAATGTGTCTTGTCTTAAAAACAGGCAATACTTGATCAAAGCATGGGAGCTTATGTATGTATGTGCATCCTCCATGTCTCCTAGTAAAGACATTGCGGTTTATCTGTCAGAATACATTCAGAACATAGCAAATGGTGTAGCAATTGATTCTGGGATCCATGACCTTGCACTAAATACGTTGAATGCTTTGAAGCGTTCTGTTAAGGCTGGTCCTAGACATATAATACCTGCGCGAGAGGAGATTGAAGCTTTGTTGACTGGGAGAAAGCTTACAAGTATAGTGTTCTTCTTAGATGAAACGTTTGAAGAAATTACATATGACATGTCAACAACAGTTGCCGACGCTGTTGAGGTTCTTTGAAACTCTTTTATGCTTCTATTTGGAATTGCATACATATCTAGCTTAATGTAAACATATTCAAATATTACTGAGATTGAAAAATTCAAGTAAGTGAAATATGAAATATTATGTTTATATCCTTTTATTGCTTACTCAACATATTTACTCCAGGAACTTGCAGGGCTCATTAAACTGTCGGTTTACTCTAGCTTTAGTTTGTTTGAATATCGTAAAGTTGTTACAAGTTCCAAATCACCAGATCCTGGCAATGGTATGCCTTTTTCTCTCTCCTTGGTTGTTATACGGAAGCGCTATATTCTAGCTTAATTTATTAGTCTAATAGTTTCTATTGTTGTTGCTCAGAGGAGTATATTGGGTTAGATGACAGCAAATATATTGGGGATCTCCTGGCGGAATTTAAAGCAGCAAAAGAACGAAGTAAGGGAGAAATCTTGCACTGTAAATTGATATTCAAGAAAAAGCTGTTTCGTGAGTCAGATGAAGCCGTGACGGATCCAATGTTTCTGCAGTTGTCCTATGTACAAGTATGCCTTTTCATTAAATGAGAACTAACAAATGATTGAGAGAGTGTATTTAGTTTATCTATGAAGCTGTAAGTACCTTGAGGTTCATAGATTTATTGATGTTGAATGTGTTGTTACAGTTGCAACATGATTATATTTTGGGTAATTACCCTGTTGGAAAAGATGATGCTGCTCAGCTTTCTGCATTACAAATCTTGGCTGAGATTGGATTTGTTAGCACACCTGAAACATGCACGTAAGTGATTTGCAATGTTCATTTTGCGAGCAAATATCTTGTGACAATGATTAGTGCCGTTTAAATTTTGTCCTCATGAGTGAACTTGTCAAATTCTATTTTTTACACACTTGTGACTTGAATTGATTTTTTTTTTAATTTTTTTTTTTATTTTCAGTAACTGGAATTCACGGCTGGAGCGATTCCTTCCTAGACAACTTTCAATGACACGAGCAAAACGTGAATGGGAGTTTGATATTATATCTCGATATCATTCATTGGTACGGGGAAAGCCATCTATTTAGTTTTCTTTTACCTTCGATAAATAACTGAGATAAAGCTCAGTTGTTAATCATTTTTTTATAATTTTATATCGGAATGTCATGTGTGAATGTGTAATATGACTACAACATGGAGTGAGGTTTTTATAATCGTAAGAATATATCTTAGGGAGGATCCATCAAATCGCTAATTATATTCTTAGATAATAGGTAGTACTATTTACACAATAAGCACATGTTAAATGTATTCTCTTAGTTTGGTATAAAAAGTATATTCTCTAACTCCTGTAAAAACAGTATTCTCCCGAATGATATCCCTTAATTTTTTATGTAACTTAAGCCATTTTTTACTTCTATTTTTCTTTAAAATTTGGAAAGTTGATATTTGCTTTATAGTTGATGGGGATGTACTTGGGAATATGTTTCCTTTTATTTTCTTTGATACAAGATTTTCTTCCCTTCTCATAGGAGCATCTGACAAAAGATGATGCAAGACAACAATTTCTGCGTATATTGAGGGCACTTCCTTATGGGAATTCTGTTTTCTTCAACGTTCGCAAAATTGATGATCCTATTGGTATCTTGCCTGGACGAATAATAATTGGAATCAATAAAAGAGGGGTATGTATAATTGAACAGAAATATAAACTGGCCAAGTTATATCATTATTTTATATTAAAAAAAAATGAATTACGCTTTTAATTGTGTGCTTTTTCTTAATCAATTGTCTATAGATTCATTTTTTCCGTCCAGTTCCCAAGGAATATTTGCACTCAGCTGAGTTGAGAGACATAATGCAATTCGGAAGCAGCAACACTGCAGTCTTTTTTAAAATGCGCGTAGCAGGTGTTCTTCACATATTCCAATTTGAAACCAAGCAGGTATAGCACCTTTGTTAATGTTGGTCACACAGGATCTTTTTATTTTGAAATCATTTTACCTCATTGGCATTGTGTCACTTTGTTGTAGGGGGAAGAAATCTGCGTAGCTCTTCAGACACATATAAATGATGTAATGCTGCGCCGCTATTCGAAAGCACGGTCTTCTAGTGGCGGTAGTTCTTTGAATGGAGATGTTTCTAATACTTCAAAGCCTCCTAATTTAGAATCATATGAGAAACGCATTCAAGATTTATCAAAACTTGTTGAAGAATCTCAAAGAAGAGCTGATCAAGTAAGTCTAAATAAATTTCTTCTAATGATAATATAGCATTTTATGCAATTTGTGCATCAAACACCAAACTGAATCATTAAAAATGTTGTGCTTTCTCTTTGGTACAATCAAGAGAATTGTTATTTTCATACCATATAGGATTGCACTGTCTAATGTATGTGTTTTAGTCAATTAGTGATAATTTGTATTTTATATTATCTTGAATAGTTGAATAAAGAATTGCGTGAGAAGCAAGAACAGGAAGAAAAAATGCAAGAACAGTTGGAGGGTTTGAAGGAATCCTTAAAGGCCAACGAACAAAATCTTAAGGCAGTTACAAGTGACTGCGAAAGGCTTAGGTCATTATGCAATAAAAAAGATCAGGCGCTACAGGTAAAGGTCTTGACTTCGTGAAATGAGTCTTTAATCTAATCTTTCAGTTACTGGCCTATCTTAATAATCATGCAATCTACCAGGTTATAGAGAACCATTCCAAAAAGGATCTTGTTGAAACAAATAATCAAGTAAGATATAATCTATGAAATTAGTATTCATGCACACACTTGGTTTTTATTTATTTTTTTATTAATATCGTTGATTTTAATTTTGATGTATAAACTGTGGACTTTGATGGTATGGTAGGTGCTACAAAAGCTTAAATATGAGCTAAAAAATTGTAAAGATGAACTGCTTTCAGCCGAATATACTATCAAAACCTTGACAAGTGAAAAAATGATTTTGGAACAGAAGCTATCTGTGCTTGAGAAGAGGAACGCTGAAGAGGTAACATAGATGATAAAAAATCAATATTCAAAATTATAAATACAAACCTTAACATTAAGCTAATGATGGTTGTTGTGATGCAGAGTAGTTCTCTTCAACGGAAATTTGAGCAAGAGCGCAAAGCTGTGAAGTCTGAAGTGTACGACCTTGAAAGAAAGCTAGAAGGGTATAGACAAGAATTAATGACTGCTAAGTCTATTATTTCAGTCAAGGACACCGAGTTGGTTGCATTGCAAAATAATTTCAAGGAATTGGAAGAATTGCGAGAAATGAAAGAGGTTTACACTCTTATTTAACTTTTATAATTGCATAATGTTGTAAGTAGCATTACTTTCTCATTATCATTTCTTAGGATTTATATACAATAGTCTGTGTATTTGATCCTGTAATTTGTGACTTATCACGTCAATAATATTTGAGACCTAAAATAACAAATACATGTTTCAATGCTTTATTTAATTTTTCTTTATTATGTCAAGTTTAAAAACATATAAACTTTTTTGTTTGTTTAGGACATTGATAGAAAGAATGAACAAACAGCTGCCATATTGAAGATGCAAGGGGCTCAACTAGCCGAAATGGAAGCCCTTTATAAGGAAGAACAAGTTTTAAGGAAGCGTTATTTTAATGTAATAGAAGGTAGGTGACAGAAACTATTTATATTTGGAACTAAGTCTATTTGAATATGTCAATATACTTACATGTCTGATGTATATGCAACCTTTGAATTTGTTTTATTTTAGATATGAAAGGCAAGATTCGAGTTTATTGTCGGCTAAGACCTCTTAGTGAAAAAGAGATTCTTGAGAAGGAAAGTGAAGCTGTTACTGCAGCTGACGAATTTACTGTTGAGTTTCTATGGAAAGATGATAAGCCGAAGCAGTACATATATGATCGTGTTTTTGGCAGTGATGCAACTCAAGAAAGTGTATTTGAGGATACCAGGGCAAGTCTTACTATTACAACTTATAGATAATAATTAAGCCTCAAACTAATCGCTAATTCCTTCATGATTTGTGCTGCAGTATTTGGTGCAATCTGCTGTAGATGGTTTTAATGTGTGCATATTTGCTTATGGTCAAACTGGCTCTGGAAAGACGTTTACAATCTATGGTTCTGAAGATAATCCCGGGCTTACCCCTCGTGCAATTAGTGAACTTTTTAGAATTATACGGAGAGATAGTAACAAGTATTCCTTTTCCTTGAAGGTAATATATCTAAAATGGAGATGAATAAAAAATTCAGGTTAAAAATTTTCGTGTCACTAGGTATATCGATTGTACAAACATTTCAATTTTTTTTTCATCACTACAAAAATAATAGGTGTCAAACAAGACTCTGCTTGTTGTCCTATGTTGACTTTTCTTGTGTTAACAATGCAGGCATACATGGTGGAATTATATCAAGATACCCTAATAGATCTTCTGTTACCTAGGAATGCAAAGCATTCAAGATTAGATATCAAGAAGGATTCAACGGTAATGATCCCTATGTTGTCACTGTGATTTTCTTTATGTAAACATTTTGTTACATGAATGCAAGACACTTACAATTTGTTACGCAGAAGTATTTAAAACAGTTAATCTGTATTCTTAATTTTGATCAGTTGCTTGACATTTTTCACATGTTACTTAACCATCTTTTCGAGAACCTGTAACTACTGTCAAAATTATGGACTTGAAAAAGTTTTCTTGTATCACATGTTGCTCTCTTGGTCATAACAGTTTCATTGATTGATGTTAGGGAATGGTTGTTGTGGAAAATGTGACGGTGATGTCAATTTCTACAATTGAAGAATTGAATAATATAATACAAAAGGGATCGGAACGTCGACATATATCAGGGACACAAATGAATGAAGAAAGTTCAAGATCTCATCTCATTCTTTCAATAGTAATTGAAAGCACCAACCTTCAAAGCCAATCAGTTGCAAAGGGAAAGGTATTCTTTACTATTTTGTGCTTTGATCAATGATGGTATATCAATTAAGTAATGCATCATTAATTATTGTTTATTTAATAATTTTTGTTAAGTAATAATCCCTCTAATCCTGTTTACTTATTTGATGTTCTTAAATATCAATGCATCATAAGTGGAATGAAATAACAAGTAGTTAGATTATTATCGGGAAAAACATAATTTCATAAAAAGTAAAAACTAAAAAGGAATAAAGGGAGTAATGTGGAACATTGATTGTTTCTTGAGCTCATGGTATTTTAGCAATAATATTGCGAATGTTAACTTATTTTATGTGGATTTAAACTTGCAGCTGAGTTTTGTTGATCTTGCTGGTTCAGAAAGAGTGAAAAAGTCAGGTTCTATGGGCAGTCAGCTGAAGGAAGCACAGAGTATTAACAAATCATTATCAGCACTTGGAGATGTTATAAGTGCTTTGTCTTCTAGCGGTCAACACACACCTTACAGGAATCACAAGTTAACAATGTTGATGAGTGATTCACTTGGTGGTAATGCCAAAACTCTCATGTTTGTCAATGTTTCTCCAATAGAATCAAGCTTGGATGAGACTCATAACTCTCTCACGTATGTCATTTCTCGTTTATTTTCTTTCCTAAATGGTTAGCGACAGCGTCTGTCTGGTTTGAGAAAACGTTTTCTGTTTTCATTTCATGTAGTTGATTTTCCGTAAAAATCAACATAATGAAAACAAAAATGAAAATAGAAAACGTTTTCTAAATACCAAACATACACTTAGCCTTTAAAATTGTAATAGCACATTAGCATGATTCAGCTAAAATTCTCTCATATTCTAAGTTAGAAGTTCTAAAAACATTCCATTCTATTATTACACTTTTTTATAGGTATGCTTCAAGAGTGAGATCAATTGTGAACGACCCTAACAAAAATGTTAGTTCAAAAGAAGTAGCGCGATTAAAGAAGTTGGTTGCATATTGGAAACAACAAGCTGGAAGAGGAATTGAGTATGAAGATTTAGAAGAAATTCAAGAAGAACGATCACCTAAAGATAGACCAGATAGTCATGCAAGCTCTAGATCTAGTCTAGGTGGTAAATAAGATCGCATGCAAATAGCCACCAATGCATTGGATGATCAACCATTTGCATAATTTTCTTCTAAAATTTGTACTATCATCAAACAATTTCCTTGATCAAAACAGGTTGAACATATTGTAATTTTGGTTTAGAGAGATCTAAGATGTATAGTTGAATTTTGTATATAGTATTAATCCTTCTTACTCATGCAGGTATACATATACACATTATTACTCTATCTAAATATTTCCTATCTTCAAAATGAATTAGTAGTATATATGAAAAATTGAATACAAAGTTGGACCGGCAATGACCTGAGTCAACTTGCAAATAGTTTGAATCTCGATTCGATAATTGATTCACTGAGCTTGGTTTATGAACTAAATGAGCTGAACTTGAGTTAAAAATTATATTTATATTTATGTCAATGAATTTTTATGCGTTTATCCATTATAAACTTGGGATGACTTTTACATTATATTTATAATTGATTTTTGTGAGTTAAGTTGAGTAAAAATGTAAATAGAAATCGTTTTCTAATACAAAACATGAACTTAGCCTTTAAAAATGTACTATCATCAATCAATTTTGGCAGTGATAATCTAATATGCATTAATATTTCAGTATGAATGCTTTGTGATTGTTCTAGTGACTATATAAAATACTCAAAGCTCTTGAGCTAATATATTGATATTTACAACCATTTTCATCTAACCAACCTTTACAACCAAAGGACTAGTAACTTGTAACCTTCTATTTGTCCATGACAAGAATCCAAATTTGTATCCTTTTGAAAGAGAAGTTACTTTGAAATTCACACTGAACTTGATTTTCTGTCCAATTCTCGTGAACACTAACCGGTTCGGTGTAAGAGTGACATTAACACCAGGTGGTGAAGAAACTACAGATTTATATATACTTGTTGCTGTTCCAACATTTGTCACAATCCTTGTAACTGAAAAGTTGTCTTTGAGATTTGGAACTGCAATGGATGGATAGTTAAGGTTTGATGCAGTGGTGAATTTGCTTTTGCATGTTTTGTTGCTTCTAGTAACAAGATGGAGTGATCTTTGATCATAACCAAGTGAACATAGGAATGTAATGAAATCTGTTGGCTCAGAATCATAGATAAGACCAGGGTTAAGAACTCTTAAAGGGTTCAAAAAACCTGATCCATAATCAAATGCATTAGCCCTTCTTTGTTCTGGATCTACACTGATCGGTCTGTGGCGTTTATCTAGGATTGTAGCTGCATGATAAAAAATTCATGATTAGTTGTTGCACTCAACTCAAGATTTTAAAAACAGTTCACGACAACAATTCGCGCGAGGCTGGACAATCGCATTCGACTGCATAGTCGCAGTAAATATATATAATACCAGTTGTCATGATCGCAGATTTGATAGCAGATGGAGACCATGAAGGATGAACAGCTTTGACCAAGGTTGCAATTCCAGTTACATGAGGACAAGCCATAGAAGTTCCTGAGAGAATGTTGAACATGTTTCCAGCTGCTGGAGACCATGCTGCTAGAATATTTAGTCCTGGAGCTGTCACATCAGGCTACACAGCGATAACAGCATTACGGTTAGAACTAATGGTCGTTTTATAACCATCAAGGGGATTTGAACTCTGTCGCTTGAGGTTACAATGCGAAACTCATCACTGAACTTCCACCTCAAGGACTATTACAGTTAGAAATCCAACAAAGAAGTAAAAATAATGATAAATATGGTAAAGAAAGCTAAGATAGATTATGGTAATTCATTTGCATATAAATGAGAATTTCACCTTCAAAATTTCAGGGTTTAAAGCATTAGGACCTTTGGAAGAAAATGCTGCTACACGTGGTGCAGGTTGCGTTCCTATTACTGCCTTTGCTCCTAATATCCTTGACATAGGCTTACTGTTCAACATATAACAAGAAGCAAAATTAAACTTTGGATAATAGCAGTAAAAATAGAAATCAGATCCTTTATAGCCGCAAGCTGCAGAAGTAGGGATGATTATAGATTTAGAGAGAGAAATTTCTAAATCTATCCGTCCCTACAATTGCAGCACCGAAATGCAGCTATAGAGGATCCAGGTCCGGAAGTACAAGTGCTTTGCAAACAATGAAACAAACCGCGTAGTCTTGATATACGATAGAATCATTTCTCCTTTTTTCTTTCCAACAATTGCAGAAGGGATCACAAATGGCACAGCAACATCTTGATCTGCCTCATCAATAAGTATCATGCCAACTCCACCTGCTTCTTTAACTATCTTGCTCTTTTTCACTTTTGATTCTGTTGACCTCTCTACGTGTCTACAAACTAGAATCTTCCCTTTGGTCTTTGTTTTATTCAAAGAACTCTCTAAACAGTAACTACAAAACCAAACAAAATATATAACATAAAAGGCATAATTTTTGCATTGTTTTTTAGCTAGTTATAAATTTTAAGTACCTTGCTTCACCTGGATTGATAAGGAGTGAAGTATCCTGCAAATGCTTCAGAAGCTGAAATTATCCTTGAGGATGCGTTCATTTCAAAGAGACTTAGACTTTCACCCTGATACAATCACACAAGTTGGAAGATTAAGGGATGTTTGGATTGACTGCTTATCGACTGGTATAGGTACTTGTTTGTGAGACCATATGAGAGAGCTTTATGAAAACAGCTTATGACAAGTCCATAAGTTGTTTTCAGCTTATTTCTATAAGCTCTCTAGAATAGCTAATGAAAACAACTTATGAAAACAGCTAATGACAAGTCCATAAGTTGTTTTCAAGCTCTCTAGGATAGCTTATGAAAACAACTTATAGCTTAGATGAAAACAACTTGACTTTATTATATCTTTTGTTATAGAAATTACTTACACATATGCACTTATATAATAAACGCGTATGTTATAAGTGGTTAATTAAGTTGTTTATCCAGGCACATGAAAGCATAATAAGAAAAGCTTTGGATTACCGTGATTTTAGCACCATTTCCCAATATGATATCAGAAGTGAAGTCCCTATCAGTTGAGCTAGCAGCAACCGTAAGCATCCATGGTGCAAGGTTAGTAGCAGAACCAGGATTTCCTTCATTTCCAGCAGATGAAACAACAAGCACTCCACGGTTGGCAGCATGAAATGAGCCTATAGATATAGCGTCAGTGAAATAATCTCCTTGTGGTGATTGAGCACCAAGTGATAGAGACAAAATGTGAACACCGTCTCTTATAGCATCATCAAATGCAGCTAACAAGTCCACATCATAGCAACCTGAATCCCAACATGATTTGTATACTGCAATCCTAGCCATAGGTGCACCTCCTCTTGCACCTCCACTTGCCAGTCCTTTATAATTCATGTTCTGTACATATCTCCCTGCCGCTATAGATGCTGTATGGCTACCATGACCCGCGCTGTCCCTAGCTGACTTGAATGACACTTTTGCATGTGACTCTTCTTCTGCTTCATATCCACTCAAATAGTATCTTGCTCCTATCACTTTCCTATTCCATAAATAAATCATCAACTAATGGAGATGAAATAAATGGAAACTAGAGTTTTAAATAGCGGTCCGAAAAACGGTTCCGTCACAATCCTTGATATTCTAGAGAATTTAAGTCAAATGTGGGCAATGCGGTCTGAACCGTGGTTGCGTTGAGGTTTTGACAACATAAAAAACTATTATGCCACGGCCGAAATTGCAGTCGCAGAAATTTATTTAAAACCCTGATGAAAACTTATGATGTCAAATCAAATGAAAGGAAATGAGTGTAACAGTTAACCACAAACCTGTTGCAAGTTGAGGCATTGAATGCTTCTCCTGATTGACATCGACCCTTCCACCCTTGTGGGACTTCAGGCATGTCAGTGTCACTGAAACTTGGAGATTCTGGCCAAATTCCTATATGGATCATGATTATTATTAACAGAACTCATTGTGATGAACTTAACTGAATTTTATTAACAAAATCCAAGTAATTAACATTTTTCAGCACGCAGTGCCTAAACAATGCTTAGGATTTGCATCTATGTAGCACCGACACAAACTTGGACACCAGACACACGACATTGATAAATGAAAGTGATTGAATGTAACTACATGTGTCGGTATGAGACACTAACACGTTTCGGACACCAGAAACAAATTAATGTAGGTGCTATATAGATTTGTATTAATTCACAAATCTTCAAGTGGATTCGTTTTTCACATGGTTCAAAGTAGGGGCCTCCCAATTGAGATTACTCTTGAATTCCAATTTTGGCTGTTACTATTAATCATACTACTTTCCTTAAATCTGTTGCTGCTAAAGCAGAAAAAATAAAGCGAAAGTTTTTCTGCTAGTGAAGTAATAAATGAGTGTGGGAGTTAAAATTTTTGTCAACCGGTAAATAAATGCTGTTATGGAACAATAACTGAACTTTAGAATAAAGAGATTGTTACATAGAAATTATCAACTTTATCATAAAGCATGACATGAAGCACGAATACTCTTCGGATTAGGCGTGTTCTGGTGTTAGACATGCATCAGTGTCGGACACTACACGACACTAACACTTATAATTACATTGAAATATATCATTTTCTCAAATTACTATTGGTGTCAACGTGTCAGTATTTGTGTCGTGCTGATGTCTGTACTTCCTAGGATGAAACTTTACTTAGTATTCACTCTATTCTATTTTAAATGTCCCTTGCGAAGAAATTTTTTATTCCTGCTTATTTGTCATTTTCGAAGTTTAATGCAATATTAAATATTATTTTGTCAATAATACCCTTAAATAAAAAGAAACGAAGAGAGTACAATATACTCACCGGTATCAATGAAACCAATGATGATGTTTTCTTGGTTTGTAATAGAATAGCCAAGTGTTTCCATGGTTTGGTCATCCAAAACTCCCATGAAATCCCATGAATGAGTTGTGTGCAGCTTTCTTTTAGAATTGGGAAAAACAGAAACCACTCCTGCCATTTCTGCTCAAATTTTATAAGTTACATAAGCCATTAAAATTCTTTCTAAATCAACTAATACAACTAGAAAAAATAAGTCCTACTATCTCCGTAACTAAATATAGGACTCTCTTGAGATTTTTCGTGTCTCATTTTTTTAAGTCATTTCAAATACTTAACATTATTATTATTTCTTTACAAATATACACCTGATGATTATAAATTATAATGTTATATCTTTTTCTCTAACTAGTAATAAATACTATGATAAAAAAAATAAATCATTTCTATCTCTTTAAAGGTAAATTTGTAAAACAATATCAATTATCAACAAATTTCATATATATAAATAAATAAAAATTTAATATACAGCGATTCAATGTGGTCCTATATAGTAATGGTTAAGGATAATTTCAAAATTAAAAAACAGAAAATAAAAAGAGAAACAAACAAAACTTACTAGAAATTTGGGAAGCTTGTTCATCACTAAGCTTAGCAGCAAAGCCTCTAAAACCATGTTTATAGCTATAAACATGAGAAGCTTGTGCTTCTTCAATGCTGTCAAAAACATTCAAACAATGAAATTTGAAGAAAAAAAAAATCACTTTATCTTAAACAGTAGAAAATTAATAAACTACAAGTTGCAACTGAAAAATCACTTTGTAGCAGAATCTGTAACAAAAAACAAAAGTAGTATTAATATTAACCTTCCACTATGAACAGAAGCAAGCATTTGATGATTTTCCTTCAAAATATCATCTGGGTTTTCCCAACTTTTGCTTCCCATGTAAACTACATAAACCTGCAATTCAATCAAGATTTCAACTTTTGCTCAAAATCATTCACAAGCTCAAAAAAAGCTACTTTTGAATTTATTTACCTTGGTAGAAAAGCAAAAGCAAAAGCAAACTTTTGCAACAAGCACAAAAAGAAACAGAGAAAACAAAGTACTGTTCATGGAATAACCAGAAGAAGACATTATTAAAGTTTCAAACTTTTGAGTGTATATGACAAACTAGAACAAGGTTCTATATAAATAAAGATAAGGGTATTGAAATTTTTTCAAATTTGCAAACTTTGAGAATGAAAAATAAAAATAAAAAAAATAATTTTTTTTAAGGAAAAAAGTAAAGGGTGGGAATCATAGTTTAGGTGTCATGTGTTTAAGATTCAACGAGGTTGTTATATAACACAAAAATAGTGATGGTTGCAATGAGAGAACATGGAGTAGTAGCAAATAGCAATAGTGGTGACAGAAAAAATATCCAAATAGTAGTAGCACTAAATGGTGAAATATATGATGACTATGAGAGAGAATGGGATAGAAAGGAATAGAGGGAGTAATGCTTCTTTTAAATTTTTTAAATAATACTCCTTCCGTCTTAATTTATTTGAGTCAGTTGACTTCAGCACGTATATCAATACATACTTTTGAGAATTAATATTTTTAATTGTATAATGGTAAAAATTATAAAAATTTAATATTTTGAAAATACTCATCGAGATGAATCAAATGACATCTTATATGCTAATATTTATTGAAAAAAAAATATGGTCAAAACAAGATATATGAATAGTGTAAACATTCTAAATGGCTCAAATAAATTGAGACGGAGGGAGTAATTTTTTTATTTTTTATTTATTGTTTTTGTTATCCTTTTAGTTATTCTCTGATATAAAGTACTGATGTAATCGTTAACTTAATGAAGTGAAATTGACCGTTGGGTCTTGTTATTTGAAAGCCAAAGTACGGTGTTTAGTGTCACCTTACTAAGTTAGCAACCACGTCAGTTTTTTGTTGTAATAAAAGATAACTTGAAAAATAACGGTGTAATAATTTAAAAATTTAAATGACTAATTTGTTAAGTAAAATGACTGATCTATTACAAACACGAAATTTAGAAATCACTAGTTGCATTTGATTTTTCTTTTTTTCTTTTTCTAATAACCCTTTAACTTTCAAGATAAGATATTATGGTAATTTAAAATTTAACTGCAAAGTTGCATTTGGTCAATAGTTATTTTTACCATAAACTCAAATGCTAACGAGTGCTCCCGGGACACTCTTTAAGACCTTAAATAGTAAGGTTTTTATTGAATTTTTACGGGAATGCGTAAAGTCAACGCATTGGAAATTGTAATGTTTAATTTTTTGAATAAAAAGTTTCTATAAGTGGAGTGCTTAAAGAGTGCCCCGGGGACACTCGTTAGCAATACCTTTTTTTAAAAATAATAATTTGAGAGAGTGGTTTTTGTTTGCAAGTGCAACCATTTTTGGTGGGTCCACTCAAAATGAGAATATGGGCCCTCATATTGTGGAGATTGTTGGAAGTAATGTGATTAACACTCAAGATTAGTGGAAGCAAGGTGGATATTAGTAGCATGTGACCTTACTTATGTTTTGATTAATTAGTAGGGGAAATGAGAATCTAATAATGATTTAAGTAATTGGTGGTTGATGTTGTAAAGTTTGTCAGTAGATGTGAGTTCAATTGATAATTGAGTGGCAATCCCCAAATTCTGAAAGCTATATTAATAATAATATGGATCATTCATTAATTTAAAAATTGAATCTCACCAAATCTAAATGATTGATTATTGTACATTTGGAAATGTTGGATTTGTTATTGGATGTCACATAGCTGTATAAACTAGAAGAGACAGATTCATCATGGATCATTTTACAGTTATTTAAATCATATCAAATTCAAATGTCTCATGAGATAGATCTAGAAATTATTGAACTGAGTTAGAATTTTTTTTGACAATATTGTACAAAAAAAAAGATAATTTTTTTGACAATAAATTTAATTAAAATAATTAATAATTCTATTATAGAGGACTATTCTCATATAAAAAGGACTCTTGAAATATACTCCCTAAGTTCACAATTATAAATCTTTTGATTTTTTTTTATATAGAAAATCTTTTGATCGTATTATAGTTTGAAATATCTTAGTTACAGTTTATTTTTATATATTTTAAATGCACTAAAATTAGTACTCCATGAATCATTCTCATGGAGTTTTTTCAGTGCCTAAAGTCAACATTAGTATATGATTAGCTTACTCACAAATAAGTATATCATCAATTACTATCATTATGATAATTGTTTCTTTCATACATAAAGCATAATAATTATTGTACATTCATTAAGATAAACTTAACAAAACTACCATCATGATATTATTTATCAACGTTCCACTATGTCATCTAAAAGGTAAAAAACTACTCTTATTTTTTTATAGGCAAAATACATCTATAGGTTATTTAAGTTTTGCATTTGTATCAAATAATTCCTTTAAGTTTTTTAAATATCAGATAGGTCTTTTAAGTTTTACGTTTGTATCAGATAGGTCCTTTAAGTTTTTTAAGTATCAGATAGGTCCTTTAAGTTTTAAGTTTGTATCAAATAGGTCCTTAAATGTCCTTAAGAAATAGGACCTATTTGATACAAACTTAAAACTTAAAGGACCTATCTGATACAAACGTAAAACTTAAAGGACTTATTTGATACTTGAAAAACTTAAAGGACTTATTTGATACTTAAAAAACTTAAAGGACGTATCTGATACAAACGTAACACTTAAAAGACTTATTGATGTATTTTGCCTTTTTTATATTTCATTTATGTTCTTTTTATCCTTTCATCTATGTTTATAATGGAATTTTAAGTTTTAAATTTATGATTTTTTTTAGAGTGTATAAAATTTATTTATAATTGAGAGTATATAAAGAAAGAAAACTATAAATTAAAAGTTTGAAATTCAGATTCAAACATGAAATAAGGACTAAAATATCATAAAAAAAAGTTAAGGTCGTGCTAAATAGTGACCCTGAAACATTGATTAAGTATGCTAAAAAAGTAAATAAAAAATAAAATTAAGATTAAAAAGATAATTTTTTATATTTTTAAGATATTGAATGTACGTATTTTGAAATAAAACTTTTATTTTAATATGCTTAACCAATGTCTCAGGACACTGTTTAACATTTTCCAAAAAGTTATTAAAGGACTAAAATATTATCTGAAATTAAATCAAATTAAAAGACACAAATATAATTTACCTAAATTTAATCTTAAACCACCTATAGCTTAGAGGTTCTTTTACATGTTTTTTACCCCTTACCTCTTTTTATTTACCTCTTTTTTATTATACTCTCTGTATTCTTAATAAGTCCTTTTAGTTTTAGTGTTTTTAATCGTAGTAAATATGTTTTCTCTTAATCCATCAAGTTTTATTTTTAGTTATTTAAAAAACAATGAATTGGTCCCTTTAAATTTTCTATTTTCAATTTTAGTGTATAATTTTTTATTAAAGTTCATGTCGTATTACTATATCCTTTTATTAAAGTTCTAGGAGATGGGGATCTTGTTCTTGGTGTGCTATGATGAACAAGACCTAGAGTGATAACTCTTAGTCTTAGTGAAAAAAAGGATGATATCCCTTTCTACCTTAATTAGACCTCATTTCTTTTATAGAGGCTCCAAGAGAGGTTACTAGGGAAGTTGCATGATATAGCGGGGAGTTGAAAATTTTCGATGCACAGTTTATGATCAAACTTTGAAAAATTATTTTACGATTAATGTGCAATGTAGACTTTATGATTAATCTTCGAAAAACAGCTTTACAATTAATGTCTGCAAACTTCTGATGGACACTTTATGATTAAATTTTATAAAGGAGAATGTTAACTTGTGTCCTTAAGGCACATGATAAGAAGATAAATATGGAAAACATTTATTAAAACATGTATACCATTCATTTATGTAAGCATTAAATTTTTTGTATCATTAAATGTTATATTCTTATTTTTAGATAGCTTATCATGTGCCCTTATGACACAAGTTAAGATGACCCTTTTAGAAAATACTAATGTTAAGTATTTAATGGCATGAGTATGAGTGGAAGCCAATGGGTGTGAGATGATAAAAAAGATAATCAAGTTTCAAAAGCGCGTGTTTTGAGGATATTAAGGGTCAATCGTCATTACACTAGTAAACAATGGATTCAGTGCATTTTGCATCAAAAGTCTAATTTTGGGAGAGATTAAAATTTTTAGAGGGTTTAGAGACTATCCAACATATTTTGATATAAGAAATTAAAAGAATTATCGTTAATATTAAAGAATGGTTTAATCCAAAAAAACAAAAAACAAAAATCTATGTCTTACCATTTTTAGAATCAATCACTCTCATTATCTCATACTAGATGTAGATCTCTTGTTTTATATATCGTTTTTGACAATCCAATTGTAGATCTCTTGTTATCATACACCAGATCTACATCTTATGATCACACATCCAATTACAATTAATTGTAGGGATCACATACAAATATAATTATGTGACTTGTTCTTATTGATTAAAAGGATAAATATTCTCAAATTATGAAATGATAGAAAAATAGTCATCATATTAGTATAGTTAAATTCTTTAACTTGTGTTGTGTGAGTACTCCATGTTCATTCATGATTTATATGATGAAGAAAATGATAATATTTAAACCAAAAAGGTCGTATGGATACATAGGATTCGGATTGCATTGTAATTGTGTCCGCATTAGTTAATTTTGACCTTTCTACTTTTTTGAAGAAGTTTGACCTTTCTACTTTATTTTAGTGACGGACATTATTTCGCAATATTTTGGTGAAGGTATAATATGAACTAATTTATTTTAAATTAATAGTTGTGAATTGTGATTATGAAATTGTGAACTTTTCTTATTGCAAGAAAGAAATAAAAGAAATGGTATATAGGGTATTAGTAGAATTTAGTTGGATACCGTAAAATTTAAAAAGCAGAAATATTTAAAAGTTAAAATTATTTTAATATAGATAAATACTATAAAATATAAGATTACATTAAATTTTATTTTTAGAGCACTATGCTTAACTCTTTTAAGATAAAAGATTTTCTCCTAAATTAATACACCCTTCGTAATATTTTATAAACAAAATTAATTTTTTAAATTCTTTATAAAATTAATGTATTCAGTAGGGGTGTAAGCAAATCAAAAAAATCCAATTAAAAGCTAATTTGTGCAATTGAAACAGTTTATTAATCCAACGGTTAGGATCTTGCAGTACGTAGACATTGCAGTAGGGAATGCGGCAGTTAAGGATCCAAATCCGTCGATCATTCTTGACAACTCATCCTTGGTGCTCCAAGATTAGCAAGATCCACATTCATAGCAAGTTTCCGTTTCTTTTCCTTTTCTTGGTGTTGAATGCATCTAATGCATGGTAGTTATCTCCCTTGTGGATGGTTTGTGAAGCCTAGTACAACAGTTATCCCTCCTCTTCAACCTCTCTTGAATGAATCTGGGTGCAACCATTCAACCCCTTATGTGCAAGACCCTTCAGTCTCAGTAAATCCGTCTCAGGATTGCAGCTTTGGGATCTCCACTTCTCTTGGTATTCTCTGATCTCTCCCTCCCTATTATCTGTTATCTGTTCAGCTCTACCCACAATCTTCTTCTTTCTCCTCCTTGGTTATCTTTTCCTCAGCATTGCTTACCCCTGCCAAATGAACAAACAAAACCAGACAAAACACCATATTAAAGATACCCAAAACCCCATTATTATCACCAACACAAATCTTTCTACTCATAACCTGAACCAGCAAATATCCAACCCTACCCATATAACCATGGCACCACAGAGCCAGCAACTTTTCATTACTATCCCTTCCCAACCTGACAATACCAGTTCCCAGGCTCAAAACTCTCCTCACAACATTAACCCTGAATCCTCCAATGCAAGAAATCACACTCCCACACAGCAAAACATACCAAGATCTTTTCTTTACTCTGACTCTGTTGTAAATGAAGGAATACCAGCCTGCACCCATAGTATCATTAGAAAGATCATCACAGATAAACCTATCCATGTCAATTCTTTACAAAATGGGCTAGAAAGCATATGGGGATCCCCACCAGGACTCAAGATTCAAGAGATAGGGGGCAAGATTTTGCAATTCTTCATGAACAACCCAGCTGACATAGACAGAATCCTCTATGGCAACCCCTGGATTTTTAGAAACTCATGGCTGATAGTGAAACCCTGGGATAGGGAGACTGATATTCTCAACACTGACTTTGAGCACGTACCAATATGGATTCAACTTTGGGGTCTTCCACCTCACTGTAAAACAAAGCAGATGGGAGAGAGCATTGGGGCTCTCCTGGGCAAAGTAGAAGCAGCTGAGCACTATGAGTACCCAGGGAAAAAGGTAATCATTAAGATCAAGATGGCCATAAATGTTCATAAACCTATCCTCTCTGGTATTCATGTTGGTAATCCCACTGATGGGACTTGTTGGGTTGACTATAGATATGAAAAGCTGCCACTGGTTTGCTTCAAATGTGGCATGATAGGCCATGCTGATGCACTATGCAGGAATCCTGCTCTCTAACTTGATACTCTAGCCCCTCTAGGACCTTGGATCAGATCAACACAGTATGGAAAAAGAAAGATGGAAGAAAAGGAAAAGAAATACCACAGTAACCCCTCCTATGGGACAAATTTTGGACACTACAGTCCCCCTGTTCCCACTGATTTACTGGAAAAATTGACAGCAATGAAACTAAACAATAACCAAACCAGGCAGCCAAGTCAGCCTAGGCCTGCTAGTTCCTCTCAGCATCACCCAGACAGCTCTCCTATGGAGGATATACACTATCAACAGGAAGACAGACTCAAAAAGGCTCACAGGTTGAGCTACAAGTCAGAGACTATTCTAAAGGAACAGGCCCCTCTATGAAAAAGCTCATTTGCAACCACCAACCTGACCTCATTTTTCTTATGGAAACCAAGCTCCTTGATAACCAGTACTCTTTTATGAATGCCTTTAAAGACACTTACTCCATCTTCCCTATAAACTGCTCAGTTTCTGGGGGAGGAAGGGCAGGTGGCCTTGCTATCATTTGGAACCACTGTACTATTACTATGGATATAAAAAGCTTTGATTTCAATTATATTGACATGTTAATTACCTCTTCTACTAACTCCCTTATTTGGAGGGCCACTGGCCTCTATGGTTTTTCCCAAGCCCCCAATAAATATCTCACCTGTAGACTTATTAATGACTTGTCTGATATTAATATTTGTCCTAATTGGCTAATGTTTGGGATTTTAACCTTGTCCTTACTAATGAGGAGAAGATGGGGGGTAACCCTATTGACCCAAACATTACCACTAGTTTCAGGAACATTCTTAGCCTATGTGACCTTCAAGATATTGGTTACAAGGGGAGCAAGCATACCTGGACTAACAGACAACAGGGCCCCAATCTTATAAAATCCAGGCTTGATCGTTTTCTTGCTTCCTCTGAGTGGATCAATTCCTTTCCTATACATGTTAATGAACATCTTATTAGATATAAATCTGACCACTGTCCTATTCTTTTAGAATTTTCTCACTTGATTTGTAACAGGATACAACAGACTAATGGCAATACAAAAAAGTTTGAACAGGTTTGGACCACTAATGAGCTACACACAACCATTGTCTCTGAAGCCTGGAACAAGAAACAAGGAAGTGTTACAGAGAGACTCCAACATACTCTCAATGCTCTTCACACTTGGGGGAGAAAGACTTTTGGTATCATCCCTAGGGAAATTAAGAAGGTTCAGCAGGAGATCCAGAACTTACAAATGCAGGAAGAGGCCCTTAATCTACCCCAACAGCTAAAGCAAAAAGAACCGGAACTAGATGACCTCTTGGAAAAAGAGGAAATGTGGTGGAGCCAGAGAGCAAAATCACTATGGCTCACTCATGGGGACAAAAACACCAAGTTTTTCCATCAAAAAGCTAGTCAACGCAGGAGGAAAAATAAGATTGATGCAATAAGGGACCATATGGACACTCTTCAGACTGAGAGAGAAGCTATTGAAGCAACCTTCCTTCATCACTTTCAACAACTGTTCACATCCCAAAATCCCTCCAATATTACTGAGGTTACCCAGGTTGTCTAAAACAGAGTTTCCCAGGACATGAACAGGGAATTAGGGAAGGATTTTACTGCTGAAGAAGTGTATGCTGCCATCAAGGATATGAAAGGGTTGGCTGCTCCAGGCCCAGATGGCCTCCCAGCTAGATTTTATCATACTTATTGGGATATTGTGGGCAAGGATATTACCAATGAGGCTCTCCAGGTCCTAAACAACCATGGCAACCCTGCTCCCTATAACAACACCTACATCTGTCTCATTCCCAAAAATAATAACCCAAATAACCCTAGTGAATTCAGACCTATATCCCTATGCAATGTAACCCTCAAAATCATTACAAAAACGATTGCTAACAGAATAAAAACCATCCTCCATGAGATCATTAGCCCTAATCAAAGTGCTTTCATCCCTGGTAGACTTATCACTGATAACACTCTGATTGCTAGTGAAATTTTTCACTATCTCTCTCAAACTCATAGGAAAAATGGTTTTGTGGGAATCAAGACAGACATGGCTAAGGCTTATGATAGACTAGAATGGGATTTTTTACATGAAACCCTCAAAGCTATGAATTTTCCCCCCTAGGCTCATCAACACTATTATGAAATGTGTAACTTTTGTCTCCTTCTCCATCCTCATTAATGGCCAACCCACTCAAGCCTTCACCCCTAATAGGGGTCTTAGACAGGGAGACCCCCTCTCTCCTTACCTTTTCATTATTTGTGCAGATGTCTTTTCTACTTTAATCACTAAGGCTAATCAGGAGAACCTTCTTCATGGGGTCAAAATAGCCCAGGGAGCTCCTGAAATTACTCACCTATTTTTTGCTGATGACAGTCTCATGTTTTGCAGGGCAAATGAGGCAGAAGCAAATAACATTAAGGATATTATCACCAGCTATCAACAAACCTCAGGACAATTGGTAAAATTTAACAAATCAGAGATTACTTTCAGCAAGAGGGTGTCACCTATAACTAAGCAGGCTGTTCAACAAATACTTCCTATGCCTATTGTGAACCATTTTTCTAAATACTTGGGGCAACCAACTGTTATTGGTAGATCAAAGAAACAAGCCTTCAGCTTCATTCAGGATAAAGTTTGGAAAAAACTAAAGGGTTGGAAAGAGAAGAATCTATCTTTTGCTGGGAGAGGGACCCTCATAAAAGCAGTAGCCCAGGCAATTCCCACTTATCTCATGAGTAGTTACCTCCTCCCTCAGTCTCTTTGCCAACAATTAGATGGTATGATAAGCAGATTTTGGTGGGGCAGTAATGTTGACAAGAAGAAAATCCACTGGGTAAATTGGAAGAAGACTTGCAGAAAAAAGGAACAAGGTGGAATGGGATTTAGGGATATTAGTGCTTTCAACAAAGCACTCCTTGCTAAACAGGGTTGGAGATTGATGACTAACCCTGATTCTCTTCTCTCTAAGGTTCTTAAGGCTAAGTACTTCCCCAATTGCCACTTCCTCCAAGCTTCTCAGAATCACAATGCTAGCTATGCTTGGCAAAGTATTTTTAAAGCCAGAGGGATCCTAGAAAAGGGATGTTTTTGGCTCATAGGAAATGGGCAAAGTATTAGCATCTGGGATAACAGATGGATCCATCAACAAGGTAGCTCTCCCATTTGGACTCCTAAGCCTACTAACACCCAACTCTTGAAAGTCAGTGACCTCATCAACCCTTCTAACCATGAATGGGATAGCTTGATTATCAAGCAAACTTTCTTCCCTATGGAGGCTGAACACATCCTACAAATTCCTCTGGCTAACCATATGGAAGATGATGTTATCTGCTGGCAAGGCACTAATGATGGAAATTACACTGTCAAATCTGGCTACAATGCTCAGATGGATTGGGCACACAACAACTCCCCTCAGGGCCAAGCTAGTAACAATAATATGGAAGCCCAAGCTTGGAATTCTCTGTGGAAAGCCCAGGTCCCTCCCAAGCAGAGCCATCTTATCTGGAGGATCCTACATAATGCTATCCCCATCAAGCCTAACCTTATCACTAGTGGGATCAAGTGTGACTCCCTTTGCCCTAGATGTAATGCAGCCCATGAAACCCAAGACCACACCTTCCTTCACTGTGACTGGGTTAGACAACTTTGGTTCTCCTCTCCTATCACCATCAACACCACAAAGCTACAGACCAGCTCAATCACTGAATGGATTAAATATATGCTCCTAAACACTAACCAACAGTGTATCCCTATTATCAGTACTTTACTCTATAGCATATGGTACACCAGGAACAAATACGTCTTTCAGAACAAATACATACCTGTCACCGAAGCCTTGGAACAAGCTTTGAAGAACCTTCAGGAGTTTCAACACCATAGCTCAAGTTCGAATCACCTCAGCAACACTTCTCAGACCGCCTTGGTTACTCGCCACGACATAAGCTGGAGTCCCCCACCCAGAGATTGCTTTAAACTCAATGTGGATGCTCGTTGTAGAAACGATGGCCATTGGGGATACGGCATGATCTTGCGGTGGGAGGATGGCCACTGCGTCGGTGCGAAGACTAAGGTCCTCAAGAGCTAGGAGGGTGCAACCTGGGCTGAGGCGATGGGGATTCGTGAAGCCCTGAATTGGACCATCTCTCAGAACTGGGGGAAAATTATCATTGAAACGGATGCTGCATTGATTGTAAAGGCCATTGAGAGAAGACAATACCCTCGAAAAAGCTGGGGCGAGATTGCTCGAAGCATCGCTAGGGATTTGGACAAACATCGTCAAGTTTCGGTTAGCTGGGTACCTAGAAAGGGCAACAAAGTGGCTCACGAGCTAGCTAGGTTAGCTGAGTTGGAGCCCAATGTTTTTCGGCCCAACAATTTACCTTACTCCATTTTGCCTCATATCCTATCTGATATTAAAAACCGATGAACCGATGAACCGAACCAATAGATATATTATTAACCATATATTTATTTATTTATTTAATGTTCTAAATTCTACCTATGCATATATCGGTTCAATTTTCAAAATAAAAATAAATTCAATGTTCTATATATTTTATATATATATATATATATATATATATATATATATATATATATATATATATAATTTCATGATGGTGCATTGACGATTCAAGTGTTGTATTTTGTATTGTAAATCGATGAATTGTATTTTGTCAACTTTATTTGAATTAAAATGTGTTTGAAAATCAATTATAAAGTATGATGTATGGTGATAATTGATTACATAAGTGTTATGTGTGATTAAAAAAAATTATAGCAGGATATCGGATAAAAATAAATAGTATGGAAGATATTGCAAAAAATAATAATTACAAAACCGATCAAAGTATCCGATCCAAATCGAACCAAACCGATTAGTTTGGTTCGGTTTCATTTTTCAAAAACAGGACAAACCGATCCAAACCGAACCAATTGAATACACATTGATTCGAACTTTGGATTCATCAAAAACCGATCCAAACCAATCCAATTACACCCCTAGTATTCGGTACATTAAATTTATAAGCAAAAGTGTTACGGAATGAGAAATACTTTATAGGTTATATAACGATGTTAGAGGGATAGGGTCATCAATTCGGTGCACTAACAACTTTCCATAATTGTCATGACCTTTGAATCATGTCGACCTAAATGACTTCGATCACTACCCAAAAATATGAAAATGTAAGTAAATTAAACCAGGATAAAATATAAAGATAGTTGTAAGGTTTAACTTTTTTTTTTGACAAATTTGTAAGGTATAATTTTTTGCTTTCATCATCAGTTTATTTTGGTTTGTAAGTCAGTTTTGACATTAAATGTATAAGATCTAATTTAAATAATAAATGTGTAGGAGCGACTTTCACAGGTGTCTCGAATAATATGTTTAGTGTTCTATCTAGGACGGGAGCCAGCAAGTCCGCTTCGTACTGTCAACCACAGGGAGGGGTTGATGCGGCGAAGGGGGAGCTAGAGTGTGTGGTCCGCTCTCGGTGGTGGGGTGTGCGAGAGGTGAGATGAAGATAATTTCGTGGAATATTAGGGGTTTGGGCAGGGTCGACAAGCGAAAGGAGGTTCGGAAGTTGGTAGGGGAGAAAAGTTGGTCTATAGTTTGTCTGCAGGAAACAAAATTATCAGTTTGCGACGACTTTTTGTGTTCGTCTGTGTGGGGTAACTCTCCTTTTGGGTTCTCATATCGCCCCTCGGTAGGGGCTTCAGGGGGTCTTCTTACTATTTTGGATTCTTCAGAGGTGGAGGTTTGGGCGGCCATTAGATAGGAATATGTCTTGTGGTGTCATGGTCGTTTTCTAGGGACTGGAGATGAGTTTCTTGTGGCTAATGTTTATGCTCCTTGTGACACGGAGGCAAAGCAAGGGTTGTGGGACTCGTTGACAGCTAGGGTGCAGGCGGCGGGTGGTTTGAGAGTGTGCATGTGTGGGGACTTTAATGCCGTTTGGAGCGTTGACGAAAGGCGCTCCTCTCGGATGGGACTTCGGTCCGTGGATCATGTTGCTTTTAATCGGTTTATTGATGACAATTTCCTGGTCGATCTGCCATTGTGCGGCCGGAAGTTTACGTGGTACAAAGGGGATGGCCTCTCAATGAGCCGCCTTGATAGGTCCTTGCTCTCGGAAGATTGGTGTGTGTCGTGGCCTAATTGTTTACAGGTGGCCCAGTTGTGGGGATTGTCGGACCACCGTGCTCTTGTTTTGGAATCGGATGACCAGAATTGGGGACTTCGCCCGTCGAGGATGCTAAAATGTTGGCGCGATATCCCGGGTTACAATCTTTTTGTGAAGGAGAAGTGGCGGTCTCTCCATGTTGACGGTTGGGGGGGCTTTGTTCTAAAGGAAAAACTTAAGCTGATGAAAGGGGCCTTGAAGGAGTGGCATGTGGCTCACTCCCAAAATCTTCTGAGCAGAATAGACACGCTCAAGGGTCGATTGTCTGACCTTGATTTAAAGGGGGAAGAGGAATCCCTATCTGAGGTGGAGTTAGAGGAGCTTCATGGCATTACGGCTAACATACATTCGTTGTCCCAGCGGCATGCCAGGATCTGCTGGCAGCAATCCCGCTCGCAGTGGCTTAAGGAGGGGGATGCTAACTCAAAGTATTTTCATTCGGTGTTGGCTAGTCGTCGACGAAGGAACACTATTGTGTCGATCCAGGTGGATGGAGTCGCGGTGGAAGGGGTACACCCCATCCGAGAGGCTGCTTTTACGCATTTTGGGAACCATTTCAAATCTAGTAACTCAGAACGTCCCGGGGTGGGGGATCTCGTTTGTGGGAAGTCTTTATAAGATCTTGGCCAAGCTATTGACTAACTGATTGAAGCTGGTCATTGGCAGTGTTGTCTATGACTCGCAGATGGCGTTTGTGCAGGGCAGGCAGATTCTGGACGCTATTCTCATTGCAAATGAGGTCGTGGATGAGGCTCGTAAGTTAAAAAATGAGTTATTGTTATTCAAGGTAGATTTGAAAAAAGCCTACGATTCGGTGGACTGCGGTTATCTAGATGCGGTTCAGGGGAAGATGGAGTTCCCGACACTATGGCGAAAGTGGATGAGAGAATGTGTCGGCACTGCTACTGCTTCGGTTCTAGTCAACGGTAGCCCTACTGATGAGTTCCCATTGGAAAGGGGTCTGAGACAAGGAGATCCGTTATCCCCTTTCCTTTTCTTGTTGGCTGCTAAGGGCTTGAATGTGATGATGAAAGCAATGTTGGAAGGAAATAAATTTTCTGGGTATAGGGTGGGTGGTCAGGGCGATGTGACTGTGTCGCATTTGCAGTTTGCCGATGACACGTTGTTGGTGGGGGTCAAAAGTTGGGCTAATGTCCGAGCCCTGCGTGCGGTTCTAGTGCTTTTTGAGATGATGTCGGGCCTTAAAGTGAATTTTCATAAGAGCATGTTGGTCGGCGTTAACATACCTGATTCTTGATTACATGAGGCCGCGTCTACGTTGCGTTGTCAGGTGGGGAGAATCCCCTTTATCTATTTGGGCCTTCCTATTGGTGGTGATCCGAGGCGTCTGAGTTTTTGGGAACCAGTGGTGACTCGCATTAGGAATAGATTGTCTTGATGGAAGAGTCGTTTCTTGTCTTTTGGTGGCCGTCTTATTCTTCTCAAATCTGTCTTGACATCTCTGCCAGTCTATGCTCTTTCCTTCTTCAAAGCCCCTTCAGGTACTATATCTTCTATTGAATCTCTTTTAATTTTTTATTTATTTTTTTTGGGGGGGGGGGGGGGGGGAGTGAGGAGTCTAGAAAAATTTCTTGGATTAATTGGAAAATTATTTGTTTACGAAAGGAGTATGAAGGGTTGTGGGTTAGGCAGCTTACGGAGTTTAATGTAGCCCTCTTGGGCAAGTGGTGTTAGAGGTTGTTGGTGGATCGAGAGGGCCCGTGGTTTCGAGTGTTGGCGGCTCGGTATGGGCTGGAGTTTGGGAGGTTGAGGGATGGGGGGAGGACGGGGTTAGCTTGGTGGAGGGAGATAGTGAAGATTAGGGATGGCGTAGGTGGGCTTAGGGAGGGCTAGTTTGGAGATAGTGTGACCCAGACGGTGGGGGATGGGACAAACACCCTTTTCTGGACCGATCCCTGGGTGGGATCCCATTGAGCATGCGTTTTGGTCGTTTGATTTGGCGGAGACCAAGACGAGTTCGGTGGCTGGAGGTGGTGGTGGGGGGGGGGGGTAGGCAGTTGTGGGTGTGGGAGGAGGAGTTATTCGGGGAGTGTCAATCTTTACTTTCTCCCGTGATCTTGCAGGTTGAGTCCTCTGACAGGTGGCGGCCGGAACCTATTTCAGGTTACTTTGTCCGTAACGCGTATCAGATGTTGACATCTCAGGAGACGATTACTGTAGGGGCAGCTGCTGACCTTTTGTGGCATAGACAAGTTCCTCTGAAGGTGTCTATCTTTGCTTGGCGTCTTCTGCGAGATCGGTTGCCTGTAAAGGCAAATTTGGTTACTCGGGGCATCCTCTCTCCGGATCTACATTTTTGTGTGCCGGGTTGTGGCGGCATTGAGACAGCTCAGCATTTATTTCTATCGTGTGGTACCTTTGGTTCTTTGTGGCCTCTTGTCCGGTCTTGGATTGGTTTCTCCGCGGTGGATTCTTCTTGCCTCTCGGATCACATTGTTCAGTTCACGTTTGCAGCAGTTGGTCTCCGTGCCCGTCAGTCCTTTCTCCAGGTCGTTTGGCTAGCATGTGTCTGGGTTATGTGGAATGAGCGCAATCAGCGTGTTTTCAGGAATTCCGCAAGCCCGGTGCTTCAGTTATTAGACAGAGTCAAGATATTCGCCTACCGATGGATGCTGTTGTCCGACATTACTTTAGTGACGAACTTTCACTCTTGGTGGTCGAACTCATTGCTTTGTTTGGGGCTTGACTAATTGTATTTATACTTTTACTATGATGGGATGTTCTTGTATTCTTGGGCAGCTTCTCTTGGCACATCTTGTGCTGAGAGGTCTACTGAACCTTTTGTTTATATATATATATATATATATATATATATATGTTTCATTTTGGCTTTTTCAAAAAAAAAAAAATGTGAATATTGTCAGATTAAATTAGGGGTGTACATGGATTGGGCAAATCCGGTCGACCCGACCAAACCCACCCAATCCAATCCAAAAAAGTGAGTCGAATCGGGTAATTGGATGGATATGGATTTCAAAAATGAAAAACCCATACAAAAAATCGGGTTTCGGGCAAAACCGGACCCAACCCAAAAAACCCACTAACCCAATAATGTTATACTTTTTAAAAATAATTTTATAAAAATACCAAAGATTTGCCGTTTAATAGTTAAATATTTTTCATAGTAAAAATATGTTATACCATGTTTTCAGATTGCTTTCTCGTTAAAATATGAAATATCTCTTTTGTGTCCATTCCTTTACTCCACAGGCCTTCTCATCAGTTGCAGGGTTTGGTGGCCCGAAATTGACTTGGCTTCGCCAAAAGATTTATACAACAAATACCCAATATCTAATCCAAAAACTAATGGATTTACCCGACCAAAATGGATGGTTATTTTATAGTAGAAATAAGTTATACTATTTTATAAGAAAATACAATTGTTGAGTTATTTTTATGAAAAAAAATATGATGATTTGCATTTAGTTATTTAATTTTAAAAAACAAAAAAATAATTCGAATAACCCATTATCCAACCCAACCCATACTGGAAATTAGTGGGTTTACCCAACCCGGCCCAATGTTGTAACGGGTGGTTATTTTATCGAACCCAATCCGAAGTATCATATGTGGTTCGGGTTTTGGTTTTGGCCAAATCCAACCCAATCCGGCCCATGTACACCCCTAGATTAAATACATTTATTTAAATTTAAATGTGGGATCTCATAATTGTACTGTTAATTTCTGATAGTACTTATTGATTTGCCTATAAAAAATAAATTGTATACTAGTATTCCCTATTGTCTTTTTTGTAAGTGACAATTGACTTTTAAATTTATTTGACAATTAATGTATTTGGTCTATAATATAGATCAAATACATTAATTATTTAATGAATCTAAAAATTGAATTGTCTCTTGTAAAAATGATTGGAGGGAGTATATATATTTTATGAATAAAGCTCATATGCTTAGTTCACAAATCTTAACTCAATCCATAGAAATACCAAAATTGTTAACGTTGGACGCCATGACCGATACTAGAACTCCAATCTCTCCACTTTGTGTGTATGAATTTTTCAATGACTTATCATTTTGTCTATCTTAAAAAAAAAGTTCTTATGCTTAAAGATTATAGACATTTGATTGTTGGGTGCAAATTTGAATCTATAATTCTCCACTTACCAACATTGAAATTTTGTTTCTTGCTTTCACCACAAGTTTAATCTGGTTTGGGGGTCAGTTCTATCATCAAGTGGTTTCAACCTTCTTCCGATCGCAGTTATGGGGAATCGAACGGTGGTTCTTCCTATCAAATTCAACACCAATCACCACTAAACCAACTAACGATGGTTACCAACATTTAATTTGTAAGTGATTGATCACATGTTATCCAATAAATTTTGAAAACACTTATATAAACGCATATTAAAGTCATATCTCATCCAAAATATTAAACACTTAACAAAGACTTAAAATTCAACATGGAATGATCGAGACCCCTTAAAAACTTGAAAGGAATAGATTAATCCAACAAATATTATATGTGATAAAGTATGCATGTAATATAGTACTAGTTTAGTATCAATTGAGGAGTGTAGGTGGTGGTTATACCATGCCTATTTATATGTCTCTCCGTGTCTTATGCCTGTGTTTCAGATTCTAAAAAAGTAAAAACCCGGAATCATTATTAAAACTTAATTAAAATAAAGCAATGATTTCTTAACACCAAAAAAATCAAATAAAAAACAGAACAAGGGAATTGGTGAATAGAGTAAAATAAAAATGTAGGATTCTATATTTTAGCATCTGTTTTTTTGCATTTTAAAAATAAAATATGTGTTATATATATATATGTGTGTTCAAGTTCAACCGTAACTAGCTAGTTAATTTCGAAATCAACTAGTTTTTTTTTTAGTTAAAAAAAAAAACTAATTGATTTCGAAATTAATATTCTCATGATTCAAGTGTGATCTTGATTAATTGTTGTTCAGATGTAAAGTTTTGTCAAAATTATAGTAATTTATTAACTTTGATCATATTATCTCGATTTCTTTCTACGTTTTTTCTTTTTCAAATTGCTACTTTACATTAGGTTTCCACTGCTAATTATTTCAACAAATTCCATTAGAAAAATCATGTGTGACATCTTAATATCGAGATAACTCATAAACATTTATTTTTTTGGGTACAAACTCATAAACATATTTAGTAATAACTTTTCACAACAATATCAATTGGTAATTTATCTCTAGCTAGTGTGAGTTGTGATGAAATGAGGATATGAATATGATTTATTTAAGTAGTTTAACCACTAGAAATTTTACTTTTAAGATAGATAAATAAAATGATCAGAGTTCACTCCAGCTCCTTACATATATACTAAAATTGAAATAACCAGAGTTCAAACTCCAGTTTAATGAACAATCTTCCCGAGAATGTCCCACAAGATCACAAAACAGGGTTGGGTCTGACCCTTTTACTGAATGCACCTCTCAATGTTATTTTTACACTGTAACGCCCCAACTAAATTGTCTAGAATATTTAGTCGGAATATTAAAACTGGAATCTGAGTACAATAAATTATACAAGAAATAACCGAATGATATATTATCATTAAGAGAATAAGAGAATATTTAATACAAACAGCGGAAAGAAACTATAATAAGATAACAAGCTAAATAAAAGCAAGAATGAAGACTAAGTCTTCAAAGCTGACAATCCAAGCATGGCTCCAATCGTCAGATCCAACCTGGTTCCTGCTCCTGGAATAACCTGTCTTACCTATATCGAAAAAGGAGTGGGGTGAGACAGTCACTTCGTCCCAGTGAATTCTACTACCCTCCTAGGCTATAAAGCCGGGGCTCCTAATCAGTCCATAATAATAGCTAACATTAAAATATCATGAACATAATTGATTAAAGTGTAACACACAAAATATCTTATTGATTTTATTCCGCTAAGACACTTCGAGGTGAGCATGTCTCGAAGGTCCGCCATATCCGCTGACCGATTCGACCACAGCATTAAGCTCACAATCATTTTTCCTAATGGGTTGTTCCATTGGAAGCCCATAAGCAGCATACTAAACCGCACATGATTGACTGATTCTAAATTGATTAACATACTACCATATTATCCCAAAACCCGGGGAACATACAAACTTAATTTCTAAGTTATCCCTAATTTCAGAATTGTGCCTGACTTTCCGTACCATATTAAATACATTATACATCTGCAATATATCTTCCTCAGATAATGATATAAAACGAGTGAAGAACCATTTTTAAAATAGGAAAAGTGAGGCAACTCTGGGTTAGCTCGCTACGACGAGTCAACAAGCTCGCCATGGCGAACTTACAGGTACCGGCCTAAACAACTCGCTAGGCGAGCTAGAGCTCGCCATGGCGAAGTTCTTCAGCCCAGAACCTTGAGCTCGCCATGAGTGCTCGCTAACAGCTCGCTATGGCGAGTTAAGTCAGAAAGACCCCTGTTTTACGAATTTTCAATATTTTCAAAGATTCACCTACAACCAAACGCCGAGGAAGTGCAGATACATAATATAAGTAATATATAACAGAATAGAAGAGAATTTGGGAGTTAATTCTCCTCACACAATTAAATCCTAATTTTCCTAAGTTAACATGCAATATTGAATTTCAGGAAATTCTAGCTACACTAGCCTAAGAACCCACCTGGAAATAGGCTTTAATCCATGCTTCCTGGGCTCTACACAGCTACCACAAACCCTCAGCAACACCCACGAACCAAACTGGACAGAACTTGGAATTTGGAGGAATATGGAACTTCAAGTTTGCTCTAAAATTGAAGTATGATTGATGCTTTGAATCAGCTGAGGTTAGGGATTTTAAAGAAGACTTTTCTGATGTAAGAAAGGTACAAAGCTTGTTCATTTTCTGTTTGCATGTATTTCTATAGAAAGGGGTGATAAGAGGTAGTTGTAGTTTTATAATTTGGAGAGCTTGGAATAGTGTAGGAAGTGATGGCTCAATATGATTTCTGTTTCTGGAGCCTTGCATGCAGAAGAACCTTTAATGACTAGTGGAAATGGTGTAAGATTTGTGATAAGAAGTGACACATTTAGTGTTGTAAAGAAATGAGGATTTTGGGGGCCAAGTTGTTGTTGTTGTATCGTGTGGGAGGAGAGAAATGAGAGAGTTAGGAGCTTAGTTTTATGAAGCTGAGATTGTGAGAAATAATAAGCTTTACACATTATATACTTGGCCTAGTGTTTGCATGTTACATTATTGAGTTATAGTGGAAAGTGAGGTGTTGTACTCTTGCTATGCATGTAACTTGAGTGGGTGAGTGAAATATGAGGTGTTGGCTCAAGGTGGAGTGGAGTTAGTGAGTCATGAGAGGAGAATTTGAGTGGAAGGATGAATCACAAGGAAGAGGGAAGATTTGGTTTCTTAGTATTTGAATTAAATCACAAAGGAACTATCATTGTATTAGTGTGTATTTTAGTTTCAAAGAATACTCCTAATTTTACACATAATGCAATTAAGTCCCAAGATTTAATTTAAATAACTACCTCTAATTAATTCCGATTTAATCGACAAAATTCTAATTAGAATTAATTAGGTAATTGAAAGAGCGGGATGTTACATACACCCCCCTATCTGGTCAAGTTTCACTGTCAAGTTTTTCGGTCGATTTTATGTTTTTTGGCCGAGTTTGGAGGTTTTATGCCGATATTAGGGTTTTTGGCCGATTTTAGATTTTTCGGACAAATTTTAAATTTTTCAGCCGATTTTTAGGGTTTATAGTCGATTTTAGGTTTGTCGGCCAATTTTAGATTTTTTTGATCAATTAATAATTTTTAAAAGTTTAGATTTTGGTTCGATTAAGTTTTATAGTGAACTAATTAGGTTTGTAAAAAATAAATTGTCAATTAATTTTTTTTATAAAAAAACAGTTATGGTTAACTAATAAACTGAACTGGTTAATTGGTTAACTCAACCGTTTGGTTCAGTTTAAATTTCCAATAACAATTGAGTTTTGATTTTCTAAACTGTAAAAATAGTTAGGTTCAATTTTTATGCAGTTTTGATTTTAAACCAAACCATACCCACCCCTGCTCATGAAGTTGCTACCTATATCTGGTTACAATCAAATTGCAGACATCCTAACTAAAGCACTACATACTGCCAACTTCCATCGGTTATTTTCCAAGCTTGGCCTCATCAACATCTTTCGGCCTCAGCTTGAGGGGGTGTGACAAAATGTAGAATAGCTTTGTAAATAGCTTAGCTTAGATAGTTATAGTTAGTTACAATTAGTTGGCATGACAGTTAGGTAGTTATAGTTAGTTGAATAAAATTGGTTATATATATATATATATATATATATATATATATATATATATATATATATATATATATATATATATATATATAAGGTCTATTCATTGTAACATTTATTCATTCTTTGAATCAATATAGTTACACTTTCTCTATTCTCCTTTCTTCTATCTTTAAGCTTTCATTTCCTCCATTAATGGAGTTTCTTAGCTTTGTTATGGTATCATCTTATTTTCTCGTTAAAGAATTTGTGATAATGAGAGAAAGGTTTTGTCTCTTATGGATTGTGTTTGGTTTGGCAATTTCTGTATTGTGATTTTACTAAAACATTGGCTCTTGCAAATTTTTTTATGCGCGTGGTCTTTGTTTGTTACTGATGATGAGAATGGTTTTGGATTGTTTTTTGCTGTGTTGATGAAAATTGGCTCTTGTGGATTTGTTTCTTTGAATTCGCTCTTGAGAATTGGTTCTGTGTGTATGAATTGCCCCCCCCTTAATTTAAATAAGATAAAAACTAATGATAAAATAAAAATTAATAAGATGGAAAAAAATAAAATGGACCAAAAAACAAATAAAAAATGAGGTATTTTAAACCATCTCCAATGGTGAAAACCTATTTTTTAGGATTCGGTACCTAATAGGTACCCCATTGGAGCAAAACTCAAATGAGTACCTAATAAGTACTAGTGCTATAATATTTAAGAAGTGGTACTTATGTTATTTTTGTGGGACCCAATTATTATTATGTATAGTTATTGGTGAAATATGTTATAGGTGAGACCCATTTAGATTTTCTTAGAAGATGTTGGGTTATAGAGATTGAATACTTATTAGATATTATTATTAGAAAATTTTAAATTTTTGATGTGTACATGCATGCGAGACCCATTTAAGTACTATAAAATGAAGAGCTCCATTGTGGATGCTTTTAAAATACCCTTCTGCTGAAATTTCGTCAGAAACGACGAAATATTTCAGTTTATTAGATGAGTAAAAAAAAAAAGAATTGGTCAAAAAATGGGGTTTGACAATTTGGTTTACGATTTATGGTGTTTATGGAATATTTTGTGAACTTGGTTTGAGAGGAAGAAAATTGGTTTTGTAAATATTCTTTGGCTTTGTTTGGTTCGTGGATTTTTCTGTGATTGGAACTCACGAAAAAAACATGTGTGTGTTTACTGTGAAAGAATGATATCACATAGGAGAGTGGGAAATGCAATAAGCAATTTTATAGCCAAGGTCTTGGCATGCTTCACAATTTGCTCAAATATGTAGGCACCAAAGTCAATTTTCTTCTTTTTACCAACAACATAGATCAATCTTCCGAAACCAGTTGCAACATGAGATGAGTGGGTTATGGGAACCAAGTTGTATGCACCAATCCTTTTTAGGATTGCATATTTCACAGACAGCTTACCAGATGAAATCTTTCCCTTCTTGGGCCATACATTTACCTGGTTTGCAGTTAACATCTTGCAAACCTGATTATCAGTAGCAGAAACCTTGACACAACTTTTTTTGTCTTGGACTTTGCAGCAGAAACCTTAGGAGTAACCTTACTCCAACTTTTCTTAGGACCAATTGACACAACTCATCCTTTTGACTTCTTCTTGCTTTTAGGTGTTTCCACCACGACATGGACAACTTTCCCTTTGTTACTCCTAAGCCTTTTGGAGATTCCAAAAGCATTGGCAATGGGTTGTTCAGAGACCTCCAGCTCATCAACATCAACAACATCATGTTCCTGATGATAAATGTTTCCTCATTATTAGAATCAAGCTCCACAGTTGCTTCAGGGGCAACTTTCTCAGCCTCAGTATGTTTGAGCTTGTCAGCAGTACTAGTAGACTTACTAGCATTCTCTTTTTCTGTATTAAACCTAGAGTCATCCTCAGTGACATCAGCAGTTTCTCCAACCTTTTGTTGTATTAAACCCACCGTCATCCTCAGTGACAGCAGCAGTTCCAACATCTGGTCCAACATCCTCAGAGATTATAGGAATCTCAAGGGTTTCATGAACAGAATTACCCCTTTTCAGCATCACTCACAACAATATTATCAATATCCATGTTATCAATGGCAGTATTCAAGGCATCTAAATCTACGTTTTTATCAGAATCAGGAACATCAATTTCTAGGGTTTCATGATCAAATTTACCTTTTTCACAAACAGGAGAACCAGAGACAGTGATCAGTGCATTTTTAGTGCACTTTTATTCGTCCTGTGCGATGGAAATTTTATGACTTCTCCTAGTATTTTAGTGCTTTTATCATGGTTTCTATTTAGAGTCTACTTTTACTAATATTTCACTTTTTGTTATTTATTTTTGTAATAAGTAGTAATTTGACACCTTCTCATTGCGCAGATCATATACGGAGCTAGGAATATCGGATCGAGGCGTGCTAAAATGCGTTAGAAAGATAAGACATAGGGCTACGACTTTCATGATGACGTCAGAAGCCAAGTCGGAGCGCAAATGTGTCTTATAATTGCGTTTTGTTTCCAGACTTAGTGATAATAATGTAATTTCAGGTTAAACATCTATTTTTCGGCCTGTACTTTTAGAGCTCATCTCCCATGCATTATAAAAGCCAAATTTCGCCTCTAGCGTTAGGCATGAGTAACTAAAAATACCTATTGTGCCGCCATGATCATGAGTAACTAAAACTCTAGGTTGATCCATTGGCATACGGAGCTTCGTTCATGAATTCTTGAGGTTCTGTTATTTAATTAATTTAGTTTGTGTTTATTGCATTCTCTTATCAATTCATGCTCTTTATTTATTCTTTAGACTCAAAATTCAAGATGCTTAATCTCTATTTCGAGCTATATTTGTGACACTTTTCGAATTAATTCATCGCTTATATGACTAGTTCGACTAGGAATTGATATAGGGTTTTGGGCTTAGCAAAAAGGGTTGATCGAAATCTGTGATGGTACAAAACTGTGTTTAAGTGATGCTTGTTCACTACTCATGGTTCGTTGAATACATTCTTTGCTTAATCGAATGTATTTCACGTATAAAACTATTTATCACTTGTATAATTGGTGCATGAACATATAAACAATCTT
This sequence comes from Trifolium fragiferum, assembly GCA_954870985.1. NCBI lineage: Eukaryota > Viridiplantae > Streptophyta > Magnoliopsida > Fabales > Fabaceae > Trifolium > Trifolium fragiferum. Next base: position 24,131,410 of record OX940792.1, read on the forward strand.
TGTGAACCCATGATAGAATCATAACGACATTTTCCTAAAACCAATGGATCGATCGTTCTTTTATTAATTGAATTTAATATACTCTTTCAATCTCAACAAACCAAAAACCCCTTATTTAATTGTGTTAATAATCGTTCTTAGTTTTGTTAATTATCAAATTAGAGGTCCTTGTGAGACGACCAATGTTTAACTACCTTGTTGAAATTCTGTTCTTTGGCAGGACAGATGTCGTACACAATGTCTAAGACAATGTGTCTGTAGTTCAAATGTCTTAGACAACTGGTTCGACAACTGGTTATGAGGATCACGATTTATTGCAGTACTGAAGTAAATAAAAGCTAAAGAACACCAGTTATTTGTTAACCCAGTTCGACGCTAAACAACCCTACTCCGGGGGATACCAATCCAGGAAGTGAACACTACTACCCCGAATTCTTACTTAGTCTTTCAACCACACCAAACACCTTTTGGCATGTACGCCTTTTCTTAATCCTAGCAGTCTTCTACTCAAGGGCTAACTCCCCCTGAATATGAGAACCTACCCAACTCCCTCTAATCACTAATCCCAAGTGACGAAACTTAAACTTTGCAGTTTAAAGACTTAGTTGAATGACACAGTGGGCACAAAGCTTTGGACTCACAATCTTCAGTTATTGTGGGTTGAGTTTTAAGCTCTATGTTGAGTCCTTTATATAGGCGTACAAGTCTTCAGATAATCTTCAATCTTTCAGATGCACTACAATAAGAATTAGTTTTAAAACAAACTTGTTTTAAAACAAACTCCATAAGATAAAGAATTAATCTTTATCCACAAATTAAATACGATTCCGATCATATCTAACACATAGGATTAATAACAAACTTTATCATTAATCATAATCTCAGCTTGTTACTAAAAGATTCGCGCCTCATTCAAATTTGCGAGATACGCGTGCTTAATGGATAAGCATTATCTTTTAAGCTGAACTGAGTCAAGATGTCCTACCCACATGTCTTGGGACATCTTGTTCGACATGTTGCCTTAACATGCTCTGAACCTAGTGACAAGATGTGTAGGACATCTTGTTCAACATGTTGCATCTGCACATCTTCAATATACACAAGTGGTTTAGACTAGCATTGGTGCTTCAGTTAAGTCACTCTGACCAAGTTGTTTTAGCCTTATGATGCAGCCAATCTCAGAAGAACTACAATCTCCCCCTTTGGCAAATTATGGCTAAAACAACCACAAACCAATTTGTTGAATGTGCACTATTCAGTCTTCAATCTTCAAATTGATCTCTGTTGATGCAATCTTCTGTTCTGAAATCTTCAGGTCTTCAAGGTCTTTGATCTTCAGAAACTTGTGCGTCTTCAATTTTCAAGACTTCTTCAATATTGAGTGTGTGATGAACCTTTTCTAGTATGAGACAGTCTTAGTCTTGTCTTCATATGATCCATTACAATGAATTTTCTAAGTCCAGGGATGAGATACCTAGTGACTTAGTGAACCAAAGTCTTGAGTTGCAGCGGAAAGTACTTAATCAGAGTGATCAAGACTCACTAGACTTTTCAGAGGTTCAATTTTAGCATTTTAATTATGCTATGGACACACTTATTTAGGCATATTTTTTTAGTTTTTAATTTTTTAAAGCTTGCCATATTCATCCGTAAAGCAAGAGAAGATTCTACTTGCCAAAGAACTGTTCTTATAATCAATTATTTCTCCGCCTTTTTACCATAATTTGACAAAAGTTTAACGGAAAATATTTCATTGATTAAAGAAAAGCATACAAAAGTGCACTGTTATAAGTGCCGGATGTCAAAGCCTCCAATGTCTAGGACATTTGGTAGGCCACAAAACTTACAAGAGGCGTGCTTTAGATCTTCTGATGGTTGCACGCCCTTTTGGTCTGTAGTGATCTACAGACCTTCATGAATGCAGACGCCTAATGCACTCCTCAATCGTTCAAATCAGAATGCATCAAGAGGTTTTGTGAAGATATCTGCTAGTTGTTCTTCTGTGGCTATGTGTTCTAGAGTAACCACTTTCTTTTCAACAAGTTCTCTGATGAAGTGGTGGCGAATATCAATGTGTTTTGTTCTGCTGTGTTGAACATGATTTTTTGATATGTTGATGGCACTGATGTTGTCGTAGAATAATGTCATGACATCTTGTTGGACATTGTATTCTGTCAACATTTGCTTCATCCAGAGTAACAGTGAACAACCACTTCCTACAACTATGTATTCAGCTTCAGCAGTGGATAATGACACACAATTTTGCTTCTTGCTGAACCATGAGATGAGATTATCACCAAAGAAGAAGCATCCTCCTGAGGTGCTTTTTCTGTCATCAGCACTTCCAGCCCAATCTGCATTGCAATATCCAATGAGAGTAGGACTTGCATTGTATGAGTAGAGCATTCCATAATTACATGTACCACTGACATATTTGATGATTCTCTTCACTTGTAGTAGGCGACTAGTCTTTGAATTTGCTTGATATCGAGCACACATTCCTACTGCAAAGGCTATGTCTGGTCTGCTTGCAGTCAGGTATAGACGACTCCCTGTCATACTTCTATAGAGACATTGATCTACATCAACTCCATTCTCATCTTTACTCAATTTGATGTGAGTAGCAGCTAGATTTCTTTTGTGTGTGGCACTCTCTAGTCCAAACTTCTTCGCAATGCTTCTAGCATATTTGCTTTGTGATATGAAGACAGTGTCTTCTGACTGTTTAACTTGAAGGCCAAGAAAGTAGGTTAGTTCTCCTACTTGACTCATCTCAAACTCAGACTTCATATGTTGAACAAATTGTTCCACCATCTGGTCTGACGTGCCTCCAAAGACTATGCCATCCACATAGATTTGGGCGATCATAATCTCTTTTAGATTCTTCTTCACAAACAATGTCTGATCTATACCTCCTCTGACATACCCATTATTGATCAAAAACTCAGTCAATCTTTCGTACCATGCTCTTGGTGCTTGTTTTAATCCATACAGAGCCTTCTTCAATTTGTAAACATGTTCTGGGAAGCTGGAGTCTACAAATCCTTTTGGTTGCTCTACGTAAACTTCTTCATGTAGGTATCCATTTAGAAAGGCGCTTTTGACATCCATCTGATGAAGTTTGAACCTCATTGTGCATGAGATGCTTAGAAGCAATCTTATAGATTCAAGCCTAGCAACTGGTGCAAATGTTTCATCAAAGTCCACCCTTTCTATTTATGTGTACCCTTGAGCAACTAGACGAGCTTTGTTTCTTATAGCAGTTCCATTCTCGTCTGACTTGTTCTTGAACACCCATTTGGTTCCTATCACATTGATTTCTTCAGTTCTTGGAACTAGTTCCCATACTTGATTCCTTGTGAATTGTTCCAATTCTTCTTGCATGGCATTGATCCAGAACTCATCATTTAGTGCCTCTTTGATATTTTTAGGCTCAATTGAGGATATGAAGCATGAGTTAGCAATTTGATCTCTGGATCTGGTGATGACTCCTTCATTTGGATTTCCTATGATGTTATCAACTAGAGGCATCTTCAGAAGTCTCGTGGATGATCCCTTGAACCTAGGAGATATAGTGCTTGGCTCATTTGTTGGAATGTTTGGCACGTTGTTCGGGACATTTGGTTGATCACTTAGTGGCTGAGGAGAGTCTTCTTCTTCTTCTTCTTCTTCTTCTTCTTGCATAATGAGTGGTTCTTTAGGAGTATCATTGAACACAACATTAATGGATTCTGTGATTGTCTTGGTGCGTTTGTTGTATACTCTGTATGCTCTACTGTTTGCTGAATATCCCATAAAGATGCCTTCATCGCTTTTGGGATTCAATTTTCTTCTCTGCTCTCGATCAACTAGGATATAGCACACAGTACCAAATACATTGAAGTACTTGACTGTTGGCTTTCTTCATATTGAGTTGCTTTTGTCCCTTTTCTTAAAGTCACCCTGTTGTGAATGTGACATGTTGTGTGCATAAGGTAGTTTTTGGGCGTGTAGCATGGCTCTAGTGCATTCTTGCAAGATTTTTTTTTTCCACCACTCCGTTTTGTTGTGGTGTGATAGGAGGTGAGAACTCTTGTTCAATGCCTTTGGTAGCACAAAATTCTGAAAATTTTGAGTTTTCAAATTCTTTCCCATGATCACTTCTTATTATGATTACCTCACTGCCCTGCTCTTTCTCAATGAGATAGCACAGCTCCTTGAACACATCAAAAGCTTCAGATTTTTCTCTGATAAATCTGACCCATGTGTATCTTGAGTAGTCATCCACGCGTTTAGGGTCAAGTTCCTTTACTTGTTTTCAAGACGATCCTAAGCAGTCTCGTATCAGTTGGTATTCAGAATCTTGTGTGTCTTCAATTTTCAAGACTTCTTCAATCTTGATTGATGTGATGAACTTTTGCTAGTATGAGACAGTCTTAGTCTTGTCTTCATATGATTCATTACATAAAATTTTCTAAGTCCAGGAATAGGATACCTAATGATTTAGTGAACCATAGTCTTGAGTTGCAGCGGAAAGTACTTAATCAGGGTGATCAAGACTCATTAGACTTTTCAGAGGTTCAATTTTAAGCATTTAATTATGCTCTGGACACACTTACTTTAGCATTGCTTTTAGTTTTAAATTTTTTAAAGCATGCTATTATTCATCTGAAAGCAAGAGAAGGTGATTCTACTTGCCAAAACAGCTATTCTTATCATCAATTATTACTCCCCCCTTTTTACCATAATTTGTCAAAGATAAAAGAAATGCATTCATTGATTAAAGTAGAACAGCTCATAAAATTGCACTTTCTAAGTGTCGGATGTCAAAGCCTCCAATGTCTAGGACATTTGGTAGGCCACAAGATATTACAGAAGATGAACATAAACAAAAGGAAAAATACAAAAGTGAATTGTTTTCCTATGTTGCCGAGGGTATGTTCTTCAATTTTCTTCTGCTTCTTCACCATTCTTAGCGTCTGCTCCTTTAGCCTCAGCTAGTTTCTTCGTCAGCTGTTGGATCAAGTGGTCCACACATGTTTTCCTGATTGTGCTTGACTTGATTGTCTCCTCCAATTCCTTAGACACTTGAACGAGCTCAGCAAGTACTTTGTTTTGTGAGCTTCTTTCTAGTGGAGCAGAAGTTTCAGCTGCTTCCTTTTCTTTGAACACAATGTCTGGGACATGTGGTTCAACAAACAGCTTACGATTGAAGGATATTGTTGGGGGCCTCTTGCTCTTAATCTCCTTAGGAAGCAGAATGCTTGGGTGTTTGACTGAGAATTAACACAGTGATCAGGCTAGGAAAAGTTATAGGTAGCCTTATTACACTAGTTTCCACATGCTTTATAGTTTGTTCGAAGACATGTTTCCCAAAATATACTTTCTTTCCTGCTCCTATGCGATAGATGAGCTTGGCCAGAGTTGGAGTTATGCCTGAGATATGATTTGTTGGAACCCAATTAGTTGTCCCAATTTTGTTGAGTATAGCATACTTGACCGTCAACTTTGACGTTGGCAATAGTCCTTTCTTGGGCCATTATTCAGTTTGACCTGCAGTAATCTCTTCAGCAACTTTATTCAAGGAGAGAACCTTGTTGCTTTCTGCCTCTATGTCTCTTCCCAAAAACTGGTTTATCACAGTTGGAGAGAAATCAATAGATTTTTCTCTCAGATGCACCTTGTGATAGTCCGTACTCCCCTGATTATTGCATTCTTTAGTGAGGTTGGTGATGAACTCTCTTACCAGTCTTTCATAGCATCTTCCAAATCCTATCACCGTCTTCATGATTTTTGCTTCTTCAAGAAGGGTGATAACTTCCTTGTAGGTGAGGGCTGCTAAGCTCAACTCTCTCTCAGTAGCCAGCCTTCTTTGAGCCATTAACTTCCTCCTTTGTTCACTTTCTTCTGTGTGGGAAGGTGTTGAGGATGTAGCTTTCCTTTTCTTTGGTGTTGACATGATGTCAGGAACATCATCTTCAACATTAGTTTAAAACTCACTTGAGGACTTTGGCATCCTCTTTCCTTTCTGAGTCTTCTCCTTCAGGAATGACTTGGGGATCTCCACCTTCTTACCCCTGTTTCTTCTTATTCTATATGTGATTGACTGAGTACTTATGGGAACAACTTCTTCGTTCTCTGTTTCTTCATCGATCTCTATGACCTCCAACGAATTGGAGATTTCTTCTTCGCCTTCGGAGGAGGCTGGTTTTGTGTGTATCCATTGGATATTCTTCAGATGCGATGTCTCTTCATGTTGAGACATTTGCTTCGACATCTTTGATGTTTAGTTCAGATGTTGTGACATCTTTTTCAACATCCATCCGAGTCTCTGTTTGCAGCTCAATGTTTGTGTTTTGAGTAGCTTCTTTCAGAGATGATTCTTCAAAAAGTTGCTTTAAAGTTTTTGCAGGAGATGAATGACCTTCCAGAGATGAGAATTCTTTGGGTTCTTCATTATGGGTTGGATTAGTGAAAGGCCCAACGATTTGGATGTTTCTCCTTTTCCCTGACGTCGTCCTCTTTCTTCTGGGAATGATCATTTTGTCTATCTCAACTTCTTGTTGGTTGATGGTTGATTCTGAAACCCTAAGCTGGGTCATTAAGTCCTTTTACTTTGTTGACGGATTGATCATTTGACCTCATTGTGACTTCTTGGTTCATATTGTTCAGAGATTTTTGAGAGAGTTTTCTTTTGAGGAGGTTTGCAAGATGTTGTACCAGATGTTGAAGCGTTTGTGATAGCACAAGTGATGATCTTGGTGGCTTTTATAGACAGAACTAGGTAATGTGTTACCTTGTTTATTGTGCAGAAGTAATGATGATTAACATTATAATCTTTCTGCACGCCACCCTGTCACTTAATGCTTTACACGCTTTTGGACGTCTGGAGCTCTAGAGTTCCTTTTCCACATTCAGGTTGAAGTGATTTAATTTCCTGTCTAGTGTACAAATGTTGGGACATCTGGCAGGACATCTTGTCATTCTCTTCCTTGACTGTCAAGCAAGATATTTTTGGACCATTGTTGGGAGGAGTCCATTTATAGCATCTGTCTCTTGACTTAGCTCCTTTCATCCCTATCTTTTGATCATTAGCAATAATGCACTCAGAGTTATTGAAGTGCATATTTTGTCCTTGTTCACACAATATACTAATGCTTATCAAATTTGTAGTGAGCCTTCAACTAGTAGAACCTTGTCAAGGTATGGTAAGTTGGGATCTTTTAGCTTGCATATGCCTTTGATTATACCTTTAGCACCATCACCAAACGCAACACATCCTTTTCAGTAGGGTCTTAGTTCCTTAAGATATATCCTATCCCCAGTCATGTGTTTGGAACAACCACTGTCAAAGTACCAGTCTTCATATGAGGATAGTCTAATACAAGTATGAGCCTTTATATCTGTTTTTGGCCTCCATACTTTCTTGACTTGAGTCTCCTGGCACTTTACTTATTGAGCAAGGGTCTTCTTTTCATCCGTCCTTGGTGATCTTGATCTTTGGGGATAGCCATGAACTTTGAAGCATTCTTTCATAACATGCCCAGACCTACCACAGTGATCACATCTTTTAAAAGCTCTTCTATTTTGGGAGAATAACTTTTTAAGATGTAGTCTAGGTATGTGCTTCTTCTACTGCTTATGAAGTTGACCTATGTTCCCATTCTTCTTATGTTGAACAGGATGTTGAGATATGTGGCTTCACATCTTCTTCTTTGTCTGAATAGAGTGTTGAGACTTGTAGTCTACGATCTTGTCTTTGTGCTGAACAGGATGTTGAGACATATGGCTTGACATCTGCTTCTTTGTCTGAACAGAGTGTTGAGACTTGTAGTCTGTGATCTTGTCTTCATGTTGAACAGGATGTTGAGACATGTGGCTTGACATTTGCTTCTTTGTCTGAACATAGTGCTGAGACATGTAGTATGTGATCCTGTCTTTGTTCTGAGCAAGGTGTTGAGACATTGGCTTGACATCTGGTCTTCAAATTTCTCCGGAGGGGGAATTACCTCTTCAGGAACAGATTCGGCCCTTTTGGAGAGGTGATCAAATCCTAATCCATTCATATCTTCAGCTATCTTTTCAGTTTCAAGGAATTCATCTTCCGAGTCAGATTCATAGTCTAGGTAACTCACAGATTCTGTAATTCTCGTGAGTTTAGACTTTAAGAAGTTGTATTCTTCTCTTAACTCGTAGGAGAGAGATGATAGTTCCTTGTTCTCCTGAATGAGCTTCTCGATGATTTTTTCTTGCTCTCTAACTTGATCAGTGTATTCTGAAGTGTAGAGTAAGTCTTCACCATCATCACTTCCTTCAGTGTCTGTGAAGCTCTTGAAGCTAGCATCACTTATGGTTTCAAGTGTCCCAGAGAATGCATTGTTGGTTGTTTCTTCTTCACTTTCATCCTTAGAATCAGAGAAAATCGTAGCCATTCCTTTTCTCTGATTCCTGAGAAAGTTGGGATATTCAATTCTGATATGTTGGAACAAAATTATGATTTTGTATCTCCTTAATTGATTTTGATGATAACAATGTATTTAAGGTTAAATTGGAATACTAATAATTTAATTCAGTGTGCAGGATTAAAAGTTAAAATTTGCGTACTAAAGAACCCTAGAATTTCTGAAGGAATTACTTCTGAGCTCACCAGATCTGAAGCAAGTAATTCTGAGCCTATGAAACTCTGAAGTTATTATCCGAACCTTAGAATTTCTGAAGGAATTACTTCTGAGCTCACTAGATCTGAAGCAAGTAATTCTGAGCCTGTGAAACTCTGAAGTTATTATCTGAACCTTAGAATTTCTGAAGGAATTACTTCTGAGCTCACCAGATCTGAAGCAAGTAATTCTGAGCCTGTGAAACTCTGAAGTTATTATCTGAACCTTAGATTTTCTGAAGGAATTACTTCTGAGCTCACCAGATCTGAAACAAGTAATTCTGAGCCTATCAAAATCTGAAGAACATCTGAGCTCACCAGATCTGAAACAAGTAATTCTGAGCCTATCAAAATCTGAAGAACATCTGAGCTCACCAGATCTGAAACAAGTAATTCTGAGCCTATCAAAATCTGAAGGCTCGTCAGATATAAGTGTTAAGCTACATTTGAGAGTACAATTTTATTGAAGACTGTGCCTGACTAAGTCCAAACGCAGAAACCAAGAATGAAAAGGTTTGACCATGGAAAGGTCCTTTTCAAGTCAGGCTTCAGAAACGATTATTTCCTTATTTGGCTTTCACCAAGGTTCAAATATCAAAAGCCAAAAGGAATCTCTCATTTTGTAGTAAACGTTAAGCTCCTAAGCTACTGCAAATCAGAACAGCTAATAAGCTCACTGATCTATACAAAGGAGCGTCTCAATTCTTCAAACGGCTATAATCTTCAACGTTCATTTTATCATCTATAAAAGGAAGAAGATTTGTGAAGAAATGGGAATCAAGACTTAAGCTTCAGAACGTGCTGAAACTCTGTCAAATTCTGAAGCTATCAAACAGTTAGAAACTTTGTGATAATTTTCTAAGTTAGTCTTGTAACTGCGTTGTATTTTGTAAACACCTCTGATTGTATATCAAGTGTTAATCTCTTATCTTTATTAAAATTAAAACCAGTTAGAAGTCTCTTGCTTTGTGCTTGAGCATTGGAAGTCTCTTGCTTTGTGCTTGAGCATTGGAAGTCTCTTGCTTTGTGCTTGAGCATTGGAAGTCTCTTGCTTTGTGCTTGAGCATTGGAAGTCTCTTGCTTTGTGCTTGAGCATTGGAAGTCTCTTGCTTTGTGCTTGAGCATTGGAAGTCTCTTGCTTTGTGCTTGAGCAGTTAGAAGTCTCTTGCTTTGTGCTTGAGCAGTTTGAAGTCTCTTGCTTAGTGCTTGAGCATTTGTAATCTGAGTGATTATAGTGAAATCTCTTGTGAAGGACAAGAGGACTGGACTACTCCTGTTAGTGGGAGGAACCAGTATAAAAATTCTGAGCATCTCTCTCTAACCCTATCCTCATATATTGTGTGTGTTATACCTTATCCGCTGCAATTTGTTTTAACTTAGAAAAAGTAACACACAATTCAACCCCCCCCCCCCTTCTTGTGTGTTTTTCAACCTTCAATTGGCATCAGAGCTCCGGTCTGTTGCTCTTCACTTAACAGTGAAACAGTAAAAGATCTAGGGGTACTTAGTTGAAAAACATGTCTGGTGTTACCTCTCCTTCTGCTTCCTCTGGACCTGATCACTCTGCTGTTCCACCTCCTCACAACTATGATAGGGAAAGGAACAGTGATAATCACAGAGACAAACCACCTTACTTCAACAGTGATCCTACTACTTTTCCTTTCTGGAAAACCAAGATGTATAGTTACATCATTGGGACCGATGATGAGTTATGGGATATCATTGAAGATGGTATACATTTTGAACACATGGATGATGAAGGTGTTGTAAGAAATACCTACAGAAAGTTCTTTGATGCTGAAAAGAAGAAACAGTATAAGAAGCATCATACTGTTAAGAATATGCTTATTGGTGCAATATCTCATGCTGAGTATTTAAAAATATCCAACAAGTCATGTGCCAAAACTATCTGGGACTCTCTATGTTCCACCTATGAAGGAAATAAGCAAGTCAAAGAAGCTAAGGCAAACTTATTAGTTCATCAATATGAGCTGTTCAGAATGAAGGAAGATGAAGATATTGAAACCATGTATTCAAGGTTTCAAACCCTTGTCTCTGGTCTTCAAGTTCTGAAGAAAAGCTACACTGCATCTGATCACGTGAAGAAAATTCTGAGGAGCTTACCTTCCAAATGGAGACCAAAAGTTACAGCTTTTCAGGAATCCAAGGATTTGGACAATGTGACTCTTGAAGATTTAATAAGCTCACTCAGAAGTCATGAGCTAGAACTTATGTCAGATGAACCTGTCAAGAAGATGAAGTCCTTGGCTCTAAGCTCTGTTCAGACTTCCTCAAAAGCTGCAAAGATCAAAGTGTCTGAACAAGAGGAAGAAACTTCTGATGATATGATGGATGAAAATTCTGAGAATGAAGAAATGGCACTAATGGTTAGAAGGTTTCAGAAATGGAACAAGAAATACAAAAGGTTTCCAAACAAAGGAAACAACTCAAGAAGTTCCTTTTCAAAGGACAAAAAGGAAGAACTGAACAACTGCTATAACTGCAAGAAATCTGGACACTTCATTGCGGACTGTCCAGAAATGTCATCCAAGGACAAAGGAAAGAATAAGAGCTTTGGGAAAGAAAAGTACAAAGAAAAGGTAAGGAAGAGTTTGTTAGCCACTTGGGAGACCATTGAGAATGACTCTGAAGGAGAAGATGATGAAGAAGGCAATCTGGCTTTAATGGCAAGAACTTCTGAAGGTAACAACTCTGATAGAGATTCTGAAGATGACTCAGATGATGAAAATGAGGTATACTCTAACATGACTAAATCTGAATTAATTGATTCTCTTAAGATTGCCGTGAAACATTACTCTCGTATAGTAAGTCAACACAAAATTCTGAAGAATGTTCATGAATCATTGAAAAAGGATGCCAAGATTCTTTATGATGAAAATGAATCGTTAAACATTCGTATTTGTCATGTTGAATCTAACTATGTCTTGGCAGACAAGCTCAATGATGATCATGAAGATGCTCTTCACGAATTTATTCGTTGTACCTTCAATAGGAGTAAAATGGCTTCCATGATTTATCATATGACTCGTAACTATGGTGAAGGCATTGGTTATTCTCGGTTTAAGAACTGGGATAAACCTCTGAAATCATATAGTGAGGATGATACTCCACCTGAATTATTCTCTACCTTTGTTAAAAGTGGTACACTTGATCTGAAGGCATCCAACTCTGAAGGAGGTTCTGAACCTGAACCCAAAGACTCAGAAGTTCCAAGTTCTTCTGAACCTAAAATTTCTGAGTCCAAAAGTTCTCAAGTTAAGGCTCAGAAGTCATCTGAACCTCTGAGAAATCAAGGTAAAGTTACTTCAGATCCTTGCTTGACCTTTGGAACTGTGATATACTCCAGATCAAAATCCAAGAATCAAATTAAGCCTAAACATTCTTGTCAAAGCTTAATTAATTCTAGATCTTGTGTTGATCATAGAAAACAAAGAAGGAATACTATTCAGAAGACTAACTCTAAAGGACCCATCAGAATATGGGTACCAAAATCTGAAATAATGTTTGCTTCAGATGCTCATGCAAGGAAAGGTAAAACAGCAGCCCTGGTACCTGGACAGTGGTTGCTCACGACATATGACGGGAGAAAAGCATATGTTCCAAACCCTAACTCTGAAAGAGGGAGGCTCTGTGGGATTTGGAGGAAAACAAAAAGGGAAGATCATTGGTACAGGTACAGTTGGTAATTCTTCTCTTTCCATTAAAGATGTTTGGTTAGTTGATGGACTTAAACACAATCTATTGAGCATTAGTCAATTTTGTGACAATGGGTGTGTTGTTACATTTAATAAGGAATCATGTACTGTATCAAAAGACTCTGACAAATCTGTAGTATTCAAGGGAATGAGAGTTGGCAATGTTTATAAAGTAAACTTTTCTGATTTGGTTGACCAAAAGATTATATGTCTTTTGTCTCTGAGTGATGAGAAATGGCTATGGCACAAGCGTCTTGGTCATGCTAACTGGAGGTTGATCTCTAAGCTTAGCAAACAAAAGCTTGTTAGTGGTTTGCCTGACATTGATTATCACTCAGATGCACTTTGTGGCTCATGTCAAAAAGGAAAATTTGCTAAGACTTCATTCAAGTCTAAAAACATTGTCTCTACTTCCAGACTCTTAGAATTGCTTCACATTGATCTGTTTGGTCCTGTTTCGACAGCCTCTATCAATGGTAAAAAATATGGATTGGTCATGGTTGATGATTTCAGTAGATGGACTTGGGTGAAATTCCTACGTTCTAAGAGTGAAGCACTTGTGGTGTTCAGTGACTTCTGCACACAAATACAAAGTGAAAAGGATCTTCGGATTCTGAAGGTTAGAAGCGACCATGGGGGAGAGTTCGAAAATGACTCTTTCGAATCTTTCTGCTCAGAGCATGGAGTAATCCATGAATTCTCTTCTCCTAGAACACCACAGCAGAATGATGTTGTAGAAAGAAAGAATAGATCTTTGCAAGAAATGGCTCGTACCATGATGCTTGAGTCTAACCTAGCTAAGTTCTTGTGGGCAGAAGCCGTGAGTACTGCTTGCTATGTTCAGAATAGAATCTACATCAGACCTATTCTGAACAAAACTGCTTATGAACTGTTCAAAGGAAGAAAACCAAATATTTCTTATTTTCATCAGTTTGGATGTACTTGTTATATTCTAGACAACAAGGTCTATCGAAAGAAATTTGATGCTAGAGCTTATAAGGGTATCTTTATAGGCTACTCTGAACGCTCAAAAGCATACAGATTGTATAATTCTGAAACTCACACAGTTGAAGAATCTATACATGTTAGATTTGATGATAAAGAGCCTGACGATAAAATGTCAGAGCAAGCTGAGACTTTTGCAGAATTTCAAGTTTCCTCAAATTCTGAGTGTGAAGATCTCTCCATTGCTGTATATCCATCTGAGACTCAAAATGAAGATATCTCTGAAGGCCTTGAAACTGAAGACCCTTCAGAAACTGAACCCTCTCAGACACCTGCTCCACCTAAGAGTAAATTCAAGTATAGATCATCTCATCCTGAAGAGCTAACTGTTGGTAACAAGGATAGCCCAAGAAAGACCAGATCTGCTTTCAAAGAGGATGAATCCCTAGTTGGGTTAATTTCATTAATTGAACCCACAAACATAGAAGAAGCACTCTCAGATGATGGGTGGATTGTTGCAATGCAAGAAGAACTCAATCAATTTGAAAGAAATGATGTTTGGGATCTGGTACCAAAACCCAAACACAAGAACATTATTGGAACAAAATGGGTATTCAGAAACAAGTCAAATGAAAAGGGAGAAGTTGTCAGAAATAAAGCTAGACTGGTTGCACAAGGTTATAGTCAGCAAGAAGGCATAGATTTCACTGAAACCTTTGCACCAGTAGCAAGACTTGAGGCAATTAGACTTCTCTTGTCCTATGCAGTTAATCATGACATCACTCTATTTCAAATGGATGTTAAGAGTGCATTTCTGAATGGAGTAATTTATGAAGAAGTCTATGTTAAACAACCTCCTGGCTTTGAAGATATAAAGTGTCCTGATCATGTTTACAAATTGAAGAAATCTCTGTATGGTTTGAAACAAGCTCCAAGAGCTTGGTATGAAAGGTTAAGTATATTTCTTCTAGAAAATGGTTTTGAAAAAGGACATGTTGATAACACTCTCTTTAGAAAAACCTTAAAAACTGATATTTTGATTGTTCAGATTTATGTTGATGATATTATCTTTGGTTCAACTAATGCTTCTCTTTGCAAGAATTTCTCTAAGCTTATGCAGGATGAATTTGAAATGAGTATGATGGGAGAACTAACATTCTTCTTGGGAATTCAAATCAATCAAAGAAAAGAAGGAGTATATGTGCATCAAACCAAATACACAAAGGATTTACTGAAGAAATTTGGTCTTGAAGATTGTAAACCAATGTCAACTCCTATGCATCCCTCTAGCTGTCTTCTGAAGGAAGAATCTGAAGGCAAAGTAGATCAGAAATTATACAGAGGTATGATTGGTTCCCTCCTTTATCTCACTGCATCTAGACCAGATATCTTGTTCAGTGTATGCTTGTGTGCTAGATTTCAATCAGATCCTAGAGAGTCTCATCTAACTGCTGTTAAGAGAATCTTTAGATATCTGAAAGGAACCACTAATCTTGGATTACTTTATAAGAAATCCTTAGATTATCAGCTTATTGGATTCTGTGATGCTGACTATGCTGGTGATAAAATTGAAAGGAAGTCCACTAGTGGAAACTGTCAATTTCTAGGTGAAAACCTTATATCATGGGCTAGTAAGAGACAAGCAACTATTGCTCTATCTACAGCAGAAGCAGAGTACATCTCAGCTGCTAAGTGTTGCACGCAATTGCTCTGGATGAAACATCAGTTGGAGGACTATCAGATAAGGATAAGTAGTATACCACTTCTCTGTGATAATACTGCTGCTATCTGTTTGTCTAAGAATCCTATTTTGCATTCAAGAGCTAAACACATTGAGATCAAACATCACTTCATTAGAGACTATGTTTAGAAGGGAGTAATTAAGATTCAATTCATTGATACTGAGCATCAATGGGCTGATATCTTTACCAAACCTCTTGCTATTGATCGTTTCGATTTTATCAAGAAAAATCTGAACATGGTTTTTATTTCTGAATGATATCTCTGAATGCTGTTAACTCTGAATGAATAAAGTGGTTCTGAAGGGCCTCAGAAGTTTGGACGGCTCAGAAACTATTATATAGGTTCTGAAGCACTCTCTCATCTGAAGCAATCAGAATTATTTATTATTAAATATGATTTCTTGTGACTCAGATACCTACTCTAAGTGTTAGTTGACCACTCAGTTTCTCTAACTGACAGCTGGCTTCTGAAAACACTACTTATCTGTGTAACTTCCCATCATGTCTAGTAACCGCTGGGTAATGAAGGAGAGCTAATGATGATTTTATTAAAAGTAACTGCCAAGCCCCCATTACGTCACTATCTTGTTTCCCCAATATTTTGAAACTTCCACTATAATCACTTAACTACACACTAGTCACTATCACTTCTCACGTTTTCAATATTTTGAAACTTCCACTATAACCATTTCTGACACTCCTAAATCCCCTCAGAAATCTCCTATTAAAGATTCTGAGTCTACCCCAATAGCAATGGACGTAGACCAATCTGAACCCTCAAATGTTCAAAATTCTGAAGTCCCTGCTGAATCCCAAACTGAACCCCTTCAGACTTCATCTCCTAAGCCAACCACTTCTGAACCAAACCCCTCATCCATTCAAACCACTCCACCTTTTCCTGGAACTGATTCAGATCTTGAAGAAACTCGTCTTCATTCTGAAACAATTCCCTGTTTCACCATGGTACTTAACAATTCCCTTTTACCGTTGAATGCATTTACTGCTGGTGGTTGTTTGCTGTGTGCATTTACTACCCTGTAACTTGTGCTTTGACTGACCCGTTTTTGATAATGACAAAGGGGGAGAAAATATTATTTCATTTCCTATGGCAGTGAAATTATTTCTGAAGCTCTAAAGATCACATTTTCTGAACTCTACTCTTGTTAAGTTATATTAAAGTCTTTTAAACTTTTAATGAGGGGGAGTAATAAATTTTGTCCAACATAAATTCATATAATATAAGATACGCTTGCAAACCATATCTTATATTTGTCAATCTGAAGAAATAGAGCTTGCAAACCTCTAATTCTGAAGGTAGAATATATGAAATTATATTGGACATTAAATATTACTCTTAGACTGTTTTATATTTATCATTGATAAACTTTTGAAGCTTATCAGACTCAGGGGGAGCTTGCAAACCTCAGAACCTGAAGTCAAGATGTTAAATAAAAACAACAACAATTGATTTTAAATACATATAGTTGTCATCATCAAAAAGGGGGAGATTGTTGGAACAAAATTATGATTTTGTATCTCCTTAATTGATTTTGATGATAACAATGTATTTAAGGTTAAATTGGAATACTAATAATTTAATTCAGTGTGCAGGATTAAAAGTTAAAATTTGCGTACTAAAGAACCCTAGAATTTCTGAAGGAATTACTTCTGAGCTCACCAGATCTGAAGCAAGTAATTCTGAGCCTATGAAACTCTGAAGTTATTATCTGAACCTTAGAATTTCTGAAGGAATTACTTCTGAGCTCACCAGATCTGAAGCAAGTAATTCTGAGCC
Source organism: Trifolium fragiferum (assembly GCA_954870985.1). Lineage (NCBI taxonomy): Eukaryota > Viridiplantae > Streptophyta > Magnoliopsida > Fabales > Fabaceae > Trifolium > Trifolium fragiferum. Next base: position 24,148,243 of record OX940792.1, read on the forward strand.
TGTGAAACTCTGAAGTTATTATCTGAACCTTAGAATTTCTGAAGGAATTACTTCTGAGCTCACCAGATCTGAAGCAAGTAATTCTGAGCCTGTGAAACTCTGAAGTTATTATCTGAACCTTAGATTTTCTGAAGGAATTACTTCTGAGCTCACCAGATCTGAAACAAGTAATTCTGAGCCTATCAAAATCTGAAGAACATATGAGCTCACCAGATCTGAAACAAGTAATTCTGAGCCTATCAAAATCTGAAGAACATCTGAGCTCACCAGATCTGAAACAAGTAATTCTGAGCCTATCAAAATCTGAAGGCTCGTCAGATATAAGTGTTAAGCTACATTTGAGAGTACAATTTTATTGAAGACTGTGCCTGACTAAGTCCAAACGCAGAAACCAAGAATGAAAAGGTTTGACCATGGAAAGGTCCTTTTCAAGTCAGGCTTCAGAAACGATTATTTCCTTATTTGGCTTTCACCAAGGTTCAAATATCAAAAGCCAAAAGGAATCTCTCATTTTGTAGTAAACGTTAAGCTCCTAAGCTACTGCAAATCAGAACAGCTAATAAGCTCACTGATCTATACAAAGGAGCGTCTCAATTCTTCAAACGGCTATAATCTTCAACGTTCATTTTATCATCTATAAAAGGAAGAAGATTTGTGAAGAAATGGGAATCAAGACTTAAGCTTCAGAACGTGCTGAAACTCTGTCAAATTCTGAAGCTATCAAACACTTAGGAACTTTGTGATAATTTTCTAAGTTAGTCTTGTAACTGCGTTGTATTTTGTAAACACCTCTGATTGTATATCAAGTGTTAATCTCTTATCTTTATTAACATTAAAACCAGTTAGAAGTCTCTTGCTTTGTGCTTGAGCATTGGAAGTCTCTTGCTTTGTGCTTGAGCATTGGAAGTCTCTTGCTTTGTGCTTGAGCATTGGAAGTCTCTTGCTTTGTGCTTGAGCATTGGAAGTCTCTTGCTTTGTGCTTGAGCATTGGAAGTCTCTTGCTTTGTGCTTGAGCATTGGAAGTCTCTTGCTTTGTGCTTGAGCATTGGAAGTCTCTTGCTTTGTGCTTGAGCATTGGAAGTCTCTTGCTTTGTGCTTGAGCAGTTAGAAGTCTCTTGCTTTGTGCTTGAGCAGTTTGAAGTCTCTTGCTTAGTGCTTGAGCATTTGTAATCTGAGTGATTATAGTGAAATCTCTTGTGAAGGACAAGAGGACTGGACTACTCCTGTTAGTGGGAGGAACCAGTATAAAAATTCTGAGCATCTCTCTCTAACCCTATCCTCATATATTGTGTGTGTTATACCTTATCCGCTGCAATTTGTTTTAACTTAGAAAAAGTAACACACAATTCAACCCCCCCCCCCCCTTCTTGTGTGTTTTTCAACCTTCATGATATTGCCAAAGCCTTCACATTCAAAGCACTGTATCTCTGCATCTTCCTCAGAGTTGTTTTCTTCTTTTGACATGTCTTTGTTTACACCGATTTTTGGTAAACAAGCGCTAGTTTGAAAATTAATTGCAGGATCAACTAGTAAATCATTTTTTAAGGGTTCGTTCAAGTCTCGGGAATTACGATGTACTTAATGCGTCTTTAAGAACAAAATCATTGTTCTTTTTAGTGTTAGAACCGCATCCAACACTTTTTAATAACAAGTTGTCTCATGACAACATAATAAGAAAATACTCAAATGAGCATTCAAAAGAAAGAAAAATAAAGAAGATGAAAAGAAATGTAGAATTGCAAAAGAAAAAGGAAAAATAGGGCAAGAACAAAGCAATATTAAATTGCATTGAATGTAAATGGTGGATGGAATCCATCTCTATGCACTCTTCAACCCATTTGCACACGCGGCGTGGGCATTGTAGTGTTTTAGAAAATAGGATTCAACCCCTAATACATAGAAGTTACAAGTATTTATAGAGAATATAAAATAACTTCCTACATCTACGATTTTGACAAGTGTCCCTTTGAATAACTTCTCTTTAATAACTTATGATAACTTCCTTGTAGAACTTGTTTGCTTGACGTGTTGCTCCATATTGCTTGCTGCCACATTGATAAATGCTTCACAAGTAATCGAATGTCACAATGTTCTTGGTTGAAATACTCGCATGGCTAATCGAAATGAGTGTTTTCTTCTTTTCCAAATTCTAAAACCAAGACATTATCAATACCATAAATTTTCTAATTTTGGTGTTAACAGCCTTGTGACTTGATGTTGGACGTCTTGTCTGGGACATTTGTCCTCCACTTAGCTCGAACTATGTTACTGATTTATTGAACTTCTTGGTCAAGAGAGATATTGCTTCTGATAGACAATCTTCACTTTGACTTTCCTCAGATTTAAAAGCCAAATTCTTTCATCAACTTTTCAGGTCTATCATCAAAGGTCATCTCAAAAGTTTGTAATTAACCAATTAGTTCATCAACTTTCATCGTGCTTAAGTCTTGTGATTCTTCAATAGCTATTTCTCTTCAGGTATCTTTTCTCCTAGGGCAAAGGATGAGTTTGCTAGGTCTTGAACTCTAGTGTTGAATTCTGATATGGTCTCATCATCCTCCATCCTTAGGTTTTCAAATTTCGAGGTGAGAAGTTGTAGCTTTGACATTCTAACCTTGGAAGTTCCTTCATGAGTAGTTTGAACAATTTTCCAGGCTTCCTTGGCTTCTGTGTGTGTGTTGATTAGTTTGAATATATTTTCATCAACACCATTGAATATAGCATTAAGTGCTTTAGAATTGCCACTGGCCTCAGTCTGTAACAATTGGATGATTCCAATCTGTAACAATTGCCCTCCATGCTTGTCATACCCCATTTTTTGACCTTCCTATCCCTTTCATGTTTTTTCTCATTTTTTGTTTATTATTATTATTATTTTATTAATTTAAAAAAATGTCAAAAATAGTTTTTTATTTCATTTACGCTGCTTAACTGTTCTATTTTTAGATAATTAACCACTTAGCTTTTTGAATTTATTTTTTCACCATATATTTCCAAATGTACTCTTATATCAATATTTACACATAAATAATTTTTTATTCCCATTTTACCCTTTTCAAAATTACAAAGGAAATAGATTACTTCCTCTGCAAGTAACCTCTTTTTTCCCATCTCTTTATGATTTTGGCTTATAATCTTATTTCCATTATCTTTATATTTGACAAATATATCAAAAATATTTTAATTCCAATTTTTATTTTATTCATATTATTCCCATATTTAAATTCAAAAATAGATTTCTTCCATTACAAGTAACCTTTTTTATTCAAACTTTTTTCACTTGTTTTCAAATTAATCCCTACACTTCATAAACCCTAAAAATGACATTTTTACCCTTTGCTCATGGACATTTCATTTTTTCATAATTATTTATTTACAATAATCCTTTTAATTTGTTTTAAATCATTTTTCATCACAAATAAATCCCAAAAATTTCTTAGTCCTTATCTCTTCAAATGATCCTAGAATATTCCTTCTCATCACAACACACCATATCATAACAAGTGTCCTCATTGTTGATCAAAAAATCACAAAAAATCTCATATGCAAAAATTCAAAATTGCCCTTTCTTTCTCTCCAATTCAACCTTATCTTAACCTAATCATTCCTTATAAATAGGAGACCTAATTTCAGAGGCAAGGGTTCCAAAAATCGGAGAAAAAACCATCTCTCACGAAATCAAAACTCATCCATTTTTCAAAATGCCAAAAACACCAAATTGGTCTCATATCTTGCAATTGATGCGTCAAACACCTTCTATAAGCCTCCAGAAACAAAAACCCATCCTAAGATCAAAGTTCCAGCACCATTTTCAAGCTCGTTTTGAAGAGGAAAGTTCGTGAAAAAGTCAAGATCATAACACACGTTTTTGGTAGCTTTCTTCTCCCTTTTTATCTTGTTTCATCTAATTATAGGGTGTAGAAACTTTCTGGATCATTACCTTGGCTTAATACGTTTTAAACTGTTAGTTTGAGTTTTAATTTAAAAAACTTTTTCCGTTCGTTTTTTATGATTTAAGCTTTGTCTTGTAAAACTAATAGCATATCTGAATTCCCTATGAAAAAAACGAGAAGAACCATATATATTTCATTGATTTATGGGGGTTTTTATGAACTCCGGTAACGGAAACGGCGACGGCAAGGAGTGAACGGAGATGATGATCAATGTGTGAGTCTCCGTCCTTACCCAGTTTTAAAACATGTCTGTTGGATTGAACTTGTGGCGCGTGTGCTTCTTTGATCGCAACCGTCAGATCTCTTTAAATGAGGATCTGACGGTGGTAAGACGATATAACCACAATACGCGTCAACATTGGATCCGCGCTTGTGGTTGATCCACGAGTGTGCCTCTCGTTTGCGAGTTTTAATCGTGTTCGTTGGATTGATCCAAGGGCGCGTGTGTAGATATGATCGTATCCGTCAGATCCTCTCTGATGAGGATCAGACGGCTGTAAATCATGATCTCACGCATGCGCGTTACACACGATCCAGCCCATGTAAGCTTCAGATTTTTTTGCGCGCCTGGGCTTGGGCTTTCTGGGCCTTTTTGCTACTTCACACCCCCTTTTATTTTTGTTCTGTTATTAACAACCCCCCTCATTTAATTTTATTTTTTAGTTTATGAAATAATTATTATTGTTATAATCATGTTTTAGGCCATTCTTGTCTGTTTCATCATGAAATTAATTTTTTATTTTATTATTTCCTATTTTTTAATATTTATCTAAATATTTATCACTTATTAGTTTATTAATTAGTTAATTGTTGTTTAATTTGTTTTATTTATGAGCTAATGATACAAGTTGCTTGGCATATGCTTGTTTAAGCTATTTTAGCCTATTAAGCACAAAGTTGAAGTTTATCCTAATTTTTTTTATTTTTTTGTCATTATTTATTTAATTTAATTATTGTTAAATACATTTTTGTGTTATTAGATTAGTAACTCTTATTTATATTTTATACCCATAATATAAGTCTTTAGGTTTTTTAATTAGGGCTTTTACCCTCTGCCCTTTTATTTTTTTTATATTATTACATGATTTATAATTTTATTTATTAATTTTAATTGCAAATTTAATATGCTAGGATTATTTAGTTGATTTTGCTTAGCATTTTTGGCATGACAATGTGCGGCTTCCGGCAGCTTCTAGGCAAAACCGAATCACATCGAAATGAGAGGGATCTTGAGGCTGTGCAGGTGTGGGACTGCATGGTTGAAGGAAGGCTTATAAGGATTGATTTGAACTACCTATACCGATAAGATGCATCTTCTTTTCGGGAGCTCATTCCATAATAACTCCATAGTTAAGCGTGCTTGACTTGGAGTAGTCTTTGGATGGTTTCTGGGAAGTTTCCCGGAAAGCGTGCAAGTGAGGAAAAAGCTTGCTGAAAAGGCTCGTGTTAGTTTGTGGGGCCAGTCGGTCATCCTAAAAGCAGTCTGAGGCGTTACAGTTTGCATTTCATTTCATCATGCTTATAATACTTTATTTATTTATATATTGCATGCTTTATATTTTTATTATCATTATAATTATTATTCTTGTTTGTTTATTTTAATTTCCCCCTAACATGATTTCCCCCAAACATGATTTCGCTTCGATCTATATATCATTGTGGAGTCCCTTCGCGCTTAATTTAATACTTTTAGGATGCTTAGTTCAAACGTCGTATCCACGCTTATAACCATTACCTATTTTTATCCAAAATTTGAGGTCAACACCTCTTTTCAAAAATACCCCAAAAACATGTCATTATCAAATCATTTTCAAAACACTTGGATTTTAAACCAAGTCACATCTTTTCTAAAATTAATCAAGCAATTCTTTTCTTTAGGAAAAACACTTGGATTTCAAACCAAGTTGCATTTTCAAATTCAATCAATTTTCTTCCTAGTTTAAAACCTTGGACTTCAAACCAAGAGCATTTTATCACTAAAAACCATTTTCTCAATCATCACTTCATTTCCCTAATTCTTATACATTTTGCAAGCAATTAAAATAAAGCGCATAGATAGATAAAAACAAGAGGTTCCTATAGGATACTATAGATACTTAGGGTGCTAGAACCTTCCCTTCGTATAACCACCCCCCTTAACTTGATCTCTTAAATAGGATATTTAACGAACTTTCCCCCTTCCTCGGAAAAATCAAAGCTCGGTGGTGTAACTATAAAATTGAGATTCGAAGCTAATTAATAGCTCAACATCCAAAAATCACCGCACGAATGCTCTTTGATCCATGGATTTGATGAAGGCAATCATTCTTACTTTCCAATAGTCATAATTAGATTCATCCATAACCGGTGGTCTATTTATTGATCCTCCATTCTTGTCCATCTTGAACAAAATTTATCTCCCTAGAGCTCACCAGCAGGTTAGAGTGCCTGCTCTGATGCCAATTGAAATTCTGTTCTCTAACAGGACAAATGACGTACACAGTGTCTAAGACAACTTGTGTGACAGTCCAGATGTCTTAGACAACTGGTTCGACAAATGGTTATGAGGATCAAAGTTATTGGAGTACTGAAGTAAATAAAAGCAATAAACAACACCACTGTTTGTTAACCCAGTTCGATGCAAACCACACCTACTGTGGGGGATACCAATCCAGGAAGTGAAAACTACTACTCCGAATTAATACTTAGTCTTACAACGCATACCAAACACCTTTTGACATGTATGCCTTTTCTGAATCCTGGCAATCTTCTACCCAAGGGCTGACTCCCCCTAAATATCAGAACCTACCCAACTCCCTCTAATCACTAATCCCAAGTTATCGAACTAAACTTCTCAAATTAAGTATTTGTTGAACAACAACATTCAACGACAACAAGCAACCAAATATTAAAGATTAATACTTAGAAGCTACAGATGCTTTGCACAGTAGGTACGAAGCTTTTGACTCACAATCTTCAGTTATTGTGGGTTGAGTTTCAAGCTCTACGTAGAGTCCTTTATATAGGCGTGCAAGTCTTCAGATATCTTCAATCTTTTAGATGCACAACAATAGGAATTTAAGTTTTAAAACAAACTCCATAAGATAAAAGATTTGATTTTAATCTTTATCCACAAAGTTAGTTACGAATCTGATCGTATCTAACACATAGAATTAATAACAAACTTTATTATTAATCCTAATCTCAGTTTGTTACATGAATATTCGCGCCTTATTCATATTTGAAAAGATACGCGTGCTAATGGAAAAGCATTATTTTCTAAGCTGTAACTGGGTCAAGATGTCCTACCCACATGTCTTAGGACATCTTGTTCAACATGTTGCCTTAACATGCTCTGAACCCAGTGACAAGATGTCTAGGACATCTTGTTCAATATGTTGCATCTACACATCTTCAATATGCACAAGTAGTTTAGACTCAATTGTTTTAGCGTTGGTTCTTTAGCTAAGTCATTCTATCCAAGTTGTTTTAGCCTTAGGATGCAGCCAATCTCAGAAGAACTACAATTTGAAATGTAAACAATAATTATTATGTTAGTTCTAAGACTATAGTTTTATATTTATGACATAATGTTATTACACTTGTAATTTTTATCACACTTCAATTTATAATTCTCTTTCATTTTAATTTTTTTAAACAGCCTCAGAGGATTTGTTCGGTTTTAAATTATGCACAACAATAGGAATTTAAGTTTTAAAACAAACTCCATAAGATAAAAGATTTGATTTTAATCTTTATCCCCAAAGTTAGTTACGAATCTGATCGTATCTAACACATAGAATTAATAACAAACTTTATTATTAATCCTAATCTCAGCTTGTTACATGAAGATTCGGGCCTTATTCATATTTGAAAAGATACGCGTGCTAATGGATAAGCATTATTTTCTAAGTTGTAACTGGGTCAAGATGTCCTACCCACAGGTCTTATGACATCTTGTTCAACATGTTGCCTTAACATGCTATGAACCCAGTGACAAGATGTCTAGGACATCTTGTTCAACATGTTGCATCTACACATCTTCAATATGCACAAGTAGTTTAGACTCAATTGCTTTAGCGTTGGTTCTTTAGCTAAGTCATTCTATCCAAGTTGTTTTAGCCTTAGGATGCAGCCAATCTCAGAAGAACTACAATTTGAAATGTAAACAATAATTATTATGTTAGTTCTAAGACTATAGTTTTATATTTATGACATAATGTTATTACACTTGTAATTTTTATCACACTTCAATTTATAATTCTCTTTCATTTTAATTTTTTTAAACAGCCTCAGAGGATTTGTTCGGTTTTAAAAGATATAAAAAAACTAGAACTGTGTAGGTCTCAACGTTAAGAGCCCGAAATTGGATGAAATATGGTATCAGTATAACTTTATAAGTGAGTGAAAACCCCCCACATTATAAGGCAACTTTTTTTTGGTTATGTTAGGCCCAACCCAATTTATATGATGGTATTCAAGTCTGGTTTAAGAACTATTGGGCCGTTTGATATTAAATTTCCTCTATCTAGGTAACTACCATTTATATCTATGCGCCAAACTCAATAGTGCTATACTGATGAGAACGAAAGTGTGAAAAAACACAAGAGGCGGGGGATTGAATTGTGTTTTAAATTTTGGTTCTTAAACTTTTTCGAAACCTAAATAGTTATGCAGCGAATTAAAAACACAAACAAAAGATAAAGAGATAGATAGATAGATAGAGAGAGAGAGAGAGAGAGAGAGAGAGAGAGAGAGAGAGAGAGAGAGAGAGAGAGAGAGAGAGAGAGAGAGAGAGAAGCAAATTTATATTGGTTTCCCTCACAAGTTGAGGGTAAAATAGTTTAACTATCTTACACTTATTAAAAAAAGATGAGGAATATATTGACTCGTAGAATATCTCTTTGGAGTTACTCCATATCTTGGTACTTAATGTTTATATTAATTAATGGTTAAGATTAATTGCTATTAATATCTACCGGGCGAAATTCCTGAATCCCAATTTGCCTAGGCCCATTACTCAGTTAGTGGGAACGAAAACTAATGGAAGCGGGAAGAGCATGATATCTCCCACTAACCAGAGATCATGGGAACATGAGAAGAAATTAATTGCCCATATGAATGATGGCATGATCCTATAAATACAACCCCATATACACCTTAAAGAAATAAACAATCCAACACAAATATAATAGACCATACCCATACTAAATAACTTAACACAAGGCATATACCCCCCCCCCCCCCCCCCCCCCCCCCTCCACCCAACAATTTTGATGGAAAAACTGATCCTTTAGAACAATTGATGGCGGTAGGCACGCAGACAGCTATCATCGTCACTGGAGAGCATTTAAAATGCAAACTCCTATCCAGCACTTTCAAATATGCCGCCTTGAGATGGTACATGCAATTACCAAAAAAAAAACTCCATTGAAAGTTACACAGACTTCCACCGAACATTCCTCAACCAGTTTGCTGGAAGCAAGCACATACAGGTCATGTAAACAAGCCTATTCAGCATCCGCCAAGGAAATGCAGAAACTCTCTGTGAATATCTCGACAGATTTATTGAAGCTACAATCAAAGTATCAAATCCAAATCATGAAATGTTCGTAGCGGCAGTCCAAAACAGACTAAGGGCGGGACACTGTCGCGGTGATTTTTGGATATCAAGCTATTGAGAAGTATTGACTCACAATTTTTATTCACCACCGATCTTTTATTTTTCCAAGGAAAAGGGAAAAAATTCGTTAAAACCCTATTTTTAAAGATCAAGGTTCGGCGGTTGGTTATACGAAGGGAAGGTACTAGCACCCTAAGTATCTATAGTATCCTATAGGAACCTCTTGTTCTAATCTATCTATGCGCTTAATTTTAATTAATTGTAATAAATATAAGTTTAGGATTAAAGTAATGACTTAAGAGAAAAAGTGTTAAGAAAATGTATTTGACTTGATTAAGACAAGAGAAAATGTTTTTGTTATTTTTAATGATTAAAAAAGGGGAAAATGTTTTGTTAATTTTATTGATTTGGGAAGACGCGAGGTCTTTTGCACTACATACCCGAGATATCAAAACCATCGTAGTTCGGGTAAAAATTGAAAATTGATTTGTTTGATTTTTTTTAGTTTTTGTTTGAATTGTGTTTTATACCCCAGTAGGTTTACAACGGTGTGGAGGAGCATCGTTATTAAGGAAGTGACCTGGGCTGGTCATATCTAGGTTAGGCCTAGGTAGAGTTTGCACAGATAGGGATTGAGTGAAGAGTGTTGACAGTTGTTAGCCTCTGAATCAGTACTATTATAGTGGATTCATTCCTGGATTGGTATCCCCAAGAGTAGGAGCGGTTGCGTCCAAAATGGGTCAACAAACACCTTGTGCAAGTTTATTTTACTGCTTTTACTTGCTTTATTATTTGTTCTGTTATCGTTCGTGGAGACAGGTGTTGGAACATCCGCCAACACATCTGTCTAGTGTCAGTGCCAGAATTTCAATTGGCATCAGAGCAGGCACCCTAACTATACTTGGGTGAGCTCCATGTTTATGTTGTTTATGCCTAATCTGGCATTGAGGGGGAGTAAAAGGTAATGTAGATGTTAAGGGGGAGTGATACTCTCTCAACTAAGAATTTATTTTTCTCAGCTGATTACTCTCTATGTCTGGGAAATTCGTTTCTCATTATGCATAACTCCAGGGGGAGTGATAGGCTAGGTATCACTATCTAGCTAACTACAGGTGTGGGCTCAGACTTGAGCTTGTATTTATCTTGAAGACTGAAGGTTCTTAAAGACTGAAGACCAGGTGTGGTGACAGATGTTGTCACATCCGATGTTGGTGCTTGTGATCTCTGCACTTGATATGCTGCTGCTTGTGCCCACTGCACTTGCATCTTTACTGGGAATTTATTTTTCTCAAGTTGTCAGGGATTTATTTTTCCTGAGCCACCTCTTTGTGGCAAGTTACTGTGTAAGCGACTCAATGTTCCATATGTGAATCCACTATGAGAGGCTAGCTCTCTCTAAGTGTTGACCTTGTGAGGGTAATAGCGTTTACTTCCGCTGCCTCTGATATCTTGTACGTTACTTAAGGTAACATTGCAAAATGTGGCGTTCCTTCTTTATCAAATGACTGCGTCAAAGTTGAAGGAAATTGCTGATGTTGTCTCTCCAGAAGATGCCAAAGTTATTTTAGCCAAAATTTGCCAAAGGGGGAGATTGTTGGATTTTTATGTGTTGGCTTTATTTTGCAAAAACAAGATGCTAGTCAAAAGGTGGTAAGGTAACAGATGTGGTACACATCTGTCTACAACACTGCCAGCTGTCGCCAGCTGGATTTGGACCCCTAATACGCGCCCTGAAGCGCGCCGTTTATTTGAACCCTAGTTTTTCCTTTGTTTCAGGTTTAGCTTGAACACCAAGACAAGAGGAAATCAACTAGTTTGCTGAAGACTTCATAGGAAGATTTGATTTTAAAATATGTGACGATATATTTTGAAAACAAATCTTTTGGTTCAAGAATATTTTTGTGCAGAATCTTTCGCTTACTCTAGTTGTACTTTGAAGATTGTTGGAGAAAATATAAAAGATATATTTCAAATATATATTTGTGCTTCAAGAAGATTGTTATTAAAATATATTTATGGACAATAAATATATTTGTGAAAGGAATAAATTGGTGCAAATATATTTGTGGAAAATATATTTTTCTTGGAGCTGAAGTAATGTTGAAGAAGTCCATCAACTCAGGGCTATATATATGTGAAGACCAAGACCTAGTTTCTTCACTGAAACCAAGAACTTCAAGATGTAGAATTTTTAGGGTTTTTGTGTCTTTTGAGCCTTGTGCTTTATTTTGTGAGTCTTTCTTGCATCACATTGGTGCATGCTAAGGACCATGTTTATTTGTATGTTACCTTCTCCGAAGCTTTGAAGCAAGGAGTTTGGTTTGTTTGAGCACTTGAAGCCTTTAGGTAAAAGTGCATAGAGTGTCTAGGAGTGTGGCTCCAACAAAGTGTCTTTGAATTGTGTTTTATACCCCAGTAGGTTTACGACGGTGTGGAGGAGCATCGTTATTAAGGAAGTGACATGGGCTGGTCATATCTAGGTTAGGCCTAGGCAGAGTTTGCACAGATGGATTGAGTGAAGAATGTTGACAGTTGTTAGCCTCTGAATCAGTACTATTAAAGTGGATTCATTCCTGGATTGGTATCCCCCAGAGTAGGAGCAGTTGCGTCCGAATTGGGTCAACAAACACCTTGTGCAAGTATATTTTACTGCTTTTACTTGCTTTATTATTTGTTCTGTTATCGTTCGTGGAGACAGGTGTTGGAACATCCGTCAACACATCTGTCTAGTGTCAGTGTCAGAATTTCACATTGATATATACTTGTATTGTGCAATCAAAAACGTTTTATATAAATCAAAGATATCATCCGCGCAGTACTGCAAAAACCTTTCAAAATCAAATAATAGTTAAGAAATATGCAAGTATCTATCACTTATACCATACTATGCTGCTGGTAAAAAAAATTATTATGACTTTGCAGCGTAAAATATAAGAAGATTTTTTTAAGTTATGATAAAGACAAGAGTCAATAGGTTTTTATCCCCTGCAAAGTATGCGATTTTTGTTTTATCCCTTGTAATTATTATTTTTTAGAACACCCCCTGTAATGTTGTTTTAGGGTAAAAGTACACTACGAACAAAAATAAAAATCATTATAGGGGGTAATCAAAATAATAATAATTATAGGAGGTAAAACAAAACTCACCTACTTTGTATGCAGTGGGCAGTGGCGGAATCAGGGGTGGCTGGTGGTGGCCACGGCCACCCCTGAAAAATAAGAAATTACTAGGATATCCTTGGTATTTTATATAATTTCAATAACATATAATAATATATATTTGTTTGTGAGAAAATTGGTTAACATCTAAGGCTAGCGCAACTGTTAAACTCCTAATGGGGGCATTTTTAGATTTTTTTAGCAGTTAAAGGATATTTATTTTTAAAAATCTATTTTTCATATGTATTTACCAATATAAAAAATGCACAATTTTTATTTTATTTTTTCAAAAAACACAGCTATTTTCTAATAATCAACTTTGTGGGAGTATTTATTTAAAGTGATTTTTTTATTTTGAGTAAAAAATGTTTCTCTCTCTCGCGAGTGCGATTTTACTGTTCATCACCACCTTTCTTCATCCATAGGTAACCTCACCGCCACCGTTCAGATCCCGTTTTTCTTGCTCCGATCAACATGCAATCTTTCTCTATCCCTTGGCCTTGCCTAGATGGTTCCTCTAAACCTGAACCTGAACCAAAAACTAACCCTAAACCTCCCAAAACCTTTGCTCAAGCTATCTCAAATGTTTGTAATATTCCTTTATCACAATTCCCTACCACTTGTGTCAAAGGTGACCGCCTTGCTGTAGAGATTCCAGAAGAGGAATATATTGCTGGTATGGATGCATGCAAGCATAATTTGCATGGTAGGATTGTTTGGCCAAAAGGGGCTACACCCCTTTCTATCGTTGACTTGAAGAAGAAGCTAACCCTAATATGGAAGGATCTTTCTCGTTGGGGTGTCTCCTCCCTAGGTAAGGGCTTTTACGAATTTTGCTTTTCATCTTTGGAAGATGTTAGAAGGGTCAGATCAGTTGTTTCTTGGAACCTTGACCCTGGGTATCTTAAACTGTTTGCTTGGTCGGGTGATTTTAACCCTAATGTTCAAAGGAATACAACAGCTCATGTTTGGGTTAGGTTGTATGGTCTTTCCCAGGAATATTGGAGACCTAAGATCCTCTTTGCTATTGCTAGTAGTATAGGCACCCTAATTTGTACTGATGCTTTGGCTTCAAAATCTATGTTTGTAAGAACATTTGGTCAATACGCTAGGGTTTTGGTTGATATGGATCTATCCCAAACTCTTAGGTATAAGGTTCTTGTTGAAAGAAAAGGTTATGCCTTCTTTGTTGACTTGGATTATGAAAATCTCCCTGATTTTTGCACTCACTGTATGATGGTTGGGCACAATGTTGATGATTGTAGGAAGTTACACTATCAAGAAAATGAACCTAAAATAGTTGAAACCAAAAAAAGAAGTATCCCCAGAAATGAAAAAAGTTATGTTCAAACCAAGGATGGTAATGTTGGGAAAAACACTGAGGTGTTAGTTGTTCCAAATCATCCAGTGGATGGAAGTAAGTCTCAACCAGTTATTGTTGCTGAGCCTAGTGGTGAAGCTTCAAAAACTAGGTCTGTGGAGCACAGCTTAGGCCCTGAAGATGTTGTTCATCAAAACCAATTTGACATTCTTGCCAATGAAGATGTTACCAATGTGGAATTATCTCATCAAAGCAAATCTGTTGGAACAAAATTATGATTTTGTATCTCCTTAATTGATTTTGATGATAACAATGTATTTAAGGTTAAATTGGAATACTAATAATTTAATTCAGTGTGCAGGATTAAAAGTTAAAATTTGCGTACTAAAGAACCTTAGAATTTCTGAAGGAATTACTTCTGAGCTCACCAGATCTGAAGCAAGTAATTCTGAGCCTGTGAAACTCTGAAGTTATTATCTGAACCTTAGAATTTCTGAAGGAATTACTTCTGAGCTCACCAGATCTGAAACAAGTAATTCTGAGCCTATCAAAATCTGAAGAACATCTGAGCTCACCAGATCTGAAACAAGTAATTCTGAGCCTATCAAAATCTGAAGAACATCTGAGCTCACCAGATCTGAAACAAGTAATTCTGAGCCTATCAAAATCTGAAGAACATCTGAGCTCACCAGATCTGAAACAAGTAATTCTGAGCCTATCAAAATCTGAAGAACATCTGAGCTCACCAGATCTGAAACAAGTAATTCTGAGCCTATCAAAATCTGAAGGCTCGTCAGATATAAGTGTTAAGCTACATTTGAGAGTACAATTTTATTGAAGACTGTGCCTGACTAAGTCCAAACGCAGAAACCAAGAATGAAAAGGTTTGACCATGGAAAGGTCCTTTTCAAGTCAGGCTTCAGAAACGATTATTTCCTTATTTGGCTTTCACCAAGGTTCAAATATCAAAAGCCAAAAGGAATCTCTCATTTTGTAGTAAACGTTAAGCTCCTAAGCTACTGCAAATCAGAACAGCTAATAAGCTCACTGATCTATACAAAGGAGCGTCTCAATTCTTCAAACGGCTATAATCTTCAACGTTCATTTTATCATCTATAAAAGGAAGAAGATTTGTGAAGAAATGGGAATCAAGACTTAAGCTTCTGAACGTGCTGAAACTCTGTAAAATTCTGAAGCTATCAAACACTTAGAAACTTTGTGATAATTTTCTAAGTTAGTCTTGTAACTGAGTTGTATTTTGTAAACACCTCTGATTGTATATCAAGTGTTAATCTCTTATCTTTATTAACATTAAGACCAGTTTGAAGTCTCTTGCTTTGTGCTTGAGCATTGGAAGTCTCTTGCTTTGTGCTTGAGCATTGGAAGTCTCTTGCTTTGTGCTTGAGCATTGGAAGTCTCTTGCTTTGTGCTTGAGCATTGGAAGTCTCTTGCTTTGTGCTTGAGCATTGGAAGTCTCTTGCTTTGTGCTTGAGCATTGGAAGTCTCTTGCTTTGTGCTTGAGCATTGGAAGTCTCTTGCTTTGTGCTTGAGCATTGGAAGTCTCTTGCTTTGTGCTTGAGCAGTTAGAAGTCTCTTGCTTTGTGCTTGAGCAGTTTGAAGTCTCTTGCTTAGTGCTTGAGCATTTGTAATCTGAGTGATTATAGTGAAATCTCTTGTGAAGGACAAGAGGACTGGACTACTCCTGTTAGTGGGAGGAACCAGTATAAAAATTCTGAGCATCTCTCTCTAACCCTATCCTCATATATTGTGTGTGTTATACCTTATCCGCTGCAATTTGTTTTAACTTAGAAAAAGTCTCACACAATTCAACCCCCCCCCTTCTTGTGTGTTTTTCAACCTTCAATTGGCATCAGAGCTCCGGTCTGTTGCTCTTCACTTAACAGTGAAACAGTAAAAGATCTAGGGGTACTTAGTTGAAAAACATGTCTGGTGTTACCTCTCCTTCTGCTTCCTCTGGACCTGATCACTCTGCTGTTCCACCTCCTCACAACTATGATAGGGAAAGGAACAGTGATAATCACAGAGACAAACCACCTTACTTCAATAGTGATCCTACTACTTTTCCTTTCTGGAAAACCAAGATGTATAGTTACATCATTGGGACCGATGATGAGTTATGGGATATCATTGAAGATGGTATACATTTTGAACACATGGATGATGAAGGTGTTGTAAGAAATACCTACAGAAAGTTCTTTGATGCTGAAAAGAAGAAACAGTATAAGAAGCATCATACTGTTAAGAATATGCTTATTGGTGCAATATCTCATGCTGAGTATTTAAAAATATCCAACAAGTCATGTGCCAAAACTATCTGGGACTCTCTATGTTCCACCTATGAAGGAAATAAGCAAGTCAAAGAAGCTAAGGCAAACTTATTAGTTCATCAATATGAGCTGTTCAGAATGAAGGAAGATGAAGATATTGAAACCATGTATTCAAGGTTTCAAACCCTTGTCTCTGGTCTTCAAGTTCTGAAGAAAAGCTACACTGCATCTGATCACGTGAAGAAAATTCTGAGGAGCTTACCTTCCAAATGGAGACCAAAAGTTACAGCTTTTCAGGAATCCAAGGATTTGGACAATGTGACTCTTGAAGATTTAATAAGCTCACTCAGAAGTCATGAGCTAGAACTTATGTCAGATGAACCTGTCAAGAAGATGAAGTCCTTGGCTCTAAGCTCTGTTCAGACTTCCTCAAAAGCTGCAAAGATCAAAGTGTCTGAACAAGAGGAAGAAACTTCTGATGATATGATGGATGAAAATTCTGAGAATGAAGAAATGGCACTAATGGTTAGAAGGTTTCAGAAATGGAACAAGAAATACAAAAGGTTTCCAAACAAAGGAAACAACTCAAGAAGTTCCTTTTCAAAGGACAAAAAGGAAGAACTGAACAACTGCTATAACTGCAAGAAATCTGGACACTTCATTGCGGACTGTCCAGAAATGTCATCCAAGGACAAAGGAAAGAATAAGAGCTTTGGGAAAGAAAAGTACAAAGAAAAGGTAAGGAAGAGTTTGTTAGCCACTTGGGAGACCATTGAGAATGACTCTGAAGGAGAAGATGATGAAGAAGGCAATCTGGCTTTAATGGCAAGAACTTCTGAAGGTAACAACTCTGATAGAGATTCTGAAGATGACTCAGATGATGAAAATGAGGTATACTCTAACATGACTAAATCTGAATTAATTGATTCTCTTAAGATTGCCGTGAAACATTACTCTCGTATAGTAAGTCAACACAAAATTCTGAAGAATGTTCATGAATCATTGAAAAAGGATGCCAAGATTCTTTATGATGAAAATGAATCGTTAAACATTCGTATTTGTCATGTTGAATCTAACTATGTCTTGGCAGACAAGCTCAATGATGATCATGAAGATGCTCTTCACGAATTTATTCGTTGTACCTTCAATAGGAGTAAAATGGCTTCCATGATTTATCATATGACTCGTAACTATGGTGAAGGCATTGGTTATTCTCGGTTTAAGAACTGGGATAAACCTCTGAAATCATATAGTGAGGATGATACTCCACCTGAATTATTCTCTACCTTTGTTAAAAGTGGTACACTTGATCTGAAGGCATCCAACTCTGAAGGAGGTTCTGAACCTGAACCCAAAGACTCAGAAGTTCCAAGTTCTTCTGAACCTAAAATTTCTGAGTCCAAAAGTTCTCAAGTTAAGGCTCAGAAGTCATCTGAACCTCTGAGAAATCAAGGTAAAGTTACTTCAGATCCTTGCTTGACCTTTGGAACTGTGATATACTCCAGATCAAAATCCAAGAATCAAATTAAGCCTAAACATTCTTGTCAAAGCTTAATTAATTCTAGATCTTGTGTTGATCATAGAAAACAAAGAAGGAATACTATTCAGAAGACTAACTCTAAAGGACCCATCAGAATATGGGTACCAAAATCTGAAATAATGTTTGCTTCAGATGCTCATGCAAGGAAAGGTAAAACAGCAGCCCTGGTACCTGGACAGTGGTTGCTCACGACATATGACGGGAGAAAAGCATATGTTCCAAACCCTAACTCTGAAAGAGGGAGGCTCTGTGGGATTTGGAGGAAAACAAAAAGGGAAGATCATTGGTACAGGTACAGTTGGTAATTCTTCTCTTTCCATTAAAGATGTTTGGTTAGTTGATGGACTTAAACACAATCTATTGAGCATTAGTCAATTTTGTGACAATGGGTGTGTTGTTACATTTAATAAGGAATCATGTACTGTATCAAAAGACTCTGACAAATCTGTAGTATTCAAGGGAATGAGAGTTGGCAATGTTTATAAAGTAAACTTTTCTGATTTGGTTGACCAAAAGATTATATGTCTTTTGTCTCTGAGTGATGAGAAATGGCTATGGCACAAGTGTCTTGGTCATGCTAACTGGAGGTTGATCTCTAAGCTTAGCAAACAAAAGCTTGTTAGTGGTTTGCCTGACATTGATTATCACTCAGATGCACTTTGTGGCTCATGTCAAAAAGGAAAATTTGCTAAGACTTCATTCAAGTCTAAAAACATTGTCTCTACTTCCAGACCCTTAGAATTGCTTCACATTGATCTGTTTGGTCCTGTTTCGACAGCCTCTATCAATGGTAAAAAATATGGATTGGTCATGGTTGATGATTTCAGTAGATGGACTTGGGTGAAATTCCTACGTTCTAAGAGTGAAGCACTTGTGGTGTTCAGTGACTTCTGCACACAAATACAAAGTGAAAAGGATCTTCGGATTCTGAAGGTTAGAAGCGACCATGGGGGAGAGTTCGAAAATGACTCTTTCGAATCTTTCTGCTCAGAGCATGGAGTAATCCATGAATTCTCTTCTCCTAGAACACCACAGCAGAATGGTGTTGTAGAAAGAAAGAATAGATCTTTGCAAGAAATGGCTCGTACCATGATGCTTGAGTCTAACCTAGCTAAGTTCTTGTGGGCAGAAGCCGTGAGTACTGCTTGCTATGTTCAGAATAGAATCTACATCAGACCTATTCTGAACAAAACTGCTTATGAACTGTTCAAAGGAAGAAAACCAAATATTTCTTATTTTCATCAGTTTGGATGTACTTGTTATATTCTAGACAACAAGGTCTATCGAAAGAAATTTGATGCTAGAGCTTATAAGGGTATCTTTATAGGCTACTCTGAACGCTCAAAAGCATACAGATTGTATAATTCTGAAACTCACACAGTTGAAGAATCTATACATGTTAGATTTGATGATAAAGAGCCTGACGATAAAATGTCAGAGCAAGCTGAGACTTTTGCAGAATTTCAAGTTTCCTCAAATTCTGAGTGTGAAGATCTCTCCATTGCTGTATATCCATCTGAGACTCAAAATGAAGATATCTCTGAAGGCCTTGAAACTGAAGACCCTTCAGAAACTGAACCCTCTCAGACACCTGCTCCACCTAAGAGTAAATTCAAGTATAGATCATCTCATCCTGAAGAGCTAATTGTTGGTAACAAGGATAGCCCAAGAAAGACCAGATCTGCTTTCAAAGAGGATGAATCCCTAGTTGGGTTAATTTCATTAATTGAACCCACAAACATAGAAGAAGCACTCTCAGATGATGGGTGGATTGTTGCAATGCAAGAAGAACTCAATCAATTTGAAAGAAATGATGTTTGGGATCTGGTACCAAAACCCAAACACAAGAACATTATTGGAACAAAATGGGTATTCAGAAACAAGTCAAATGAAAAGGGAGAAGTTGTCAGAAATAAAGCTAGACTGGTTGCACAAGGTTATAGTCAGCAAGAAGGCATAGATTTCACTGAAACCTTTGCACCAGTAGCAAGACTTGAGGCAATTAGACTTCTCTTGTCCTATGCAGTTAATCATGACATCACTCTATTTCAAATGGATGTTAAGAGTGCATTTCTGAATGGAGTAATTTATGAAGAAGTCTATGTTAAACAACCTCCTGGCTTTGAAGATATAAAGTGTCCTGATCATGTTTACAAATTGAAGAAATCTCTGTATGGTTTGAAACAAGCTCCAAGAGCTTGGTATGAAAGGTTAAGTATATTTCTTCTAGAAAATGGTTTTGAAAAAGGACATGTTGATAACACTCTCTTTAGAAAAACCTTAAAAACTGATATTTTGATTGTTCAGATTTATGTTGATGATATTATCTTTGGTTCAACTAATGCTTCTCTTTGCAAGAATTTCTCTAAGCTTATGCAGGATGAATTTGAAATGAGTATGATGGGAGAACTAACATTCTTCTTGGGAATTCAAATCAATCAAAGAAAAGAAGGAGTATATGTGCATCAAACCAAATACACAAAGGATTTACTGAAGAAATTTGGTCTTGAAGATTGTAAACCAATGTCAACTCCTATGCATCCCTCTAGCTGTCTTCTGAAGGAAGAATCTGAAGGCAAAGTAGATCAGAAATTATACAGAGGTATGATTGGTTCCCTCCTTTATCTCACTGCATCTAGACCAGATATCTTGTTCAGTGTATGCTTGTGTGCTAGATTTCAATCAGATCCTAGAGAGTCTCATCTAACTGCTGTTAAGAGAATCTTTAGATATCTGAAAGGAACCACTAATCTTGGATTACTTTATAAGAAATCCTTAGATTATCAGCTTATTGGATTCTGTGATGCTGACTATGCTGGTGATAAAATTGAAAGGAAGTCCACTAGTGGAAACTGTCAATTTCTAGGTGAAAACCTTATATCATGGGCTAGTAAGAGACAAGCAACTATTGCTCTATCTACAGCAGAAGCAGAGTACATCTCAGCTGCTAAGTGTTGCACGCAATTGCTCTGGATGAAACATCAGTTGGAGGACTATCAGATAAGGATAAGTAGTATACCACTTCTCTGTGATAATACTGCTGCTATCTGTTTGTCTAAGAATCCTATTTTGCATTCAAGAGCTAAACACATTGAGATCAAACATCACTTCATTAGAGACTATGTTCAGAAGGGAGTAATTAAGATTCAATTCATTGATACTGAGCATCAATGGGCTGATATCTTTACCAAACCTCTTGCTATTGATCGTTTCGATTTTATCAAGAAAAATCTGAACATGGTTTTTATTTCTGAATGATATCTCTGAATGCTGTTAACTCTGAATGAATAAACTGGTTCTGAAGGGCCTCAGAAGTTTGGACGGCTCAGAAACTATTATATAGGTTCTGAAGCACTCTCTCATCTGAAGCAATCAGAATTATTTATTATTAAATATGATTTCTTGTGACTCAGATACCTACTCTAAGTGTTAGTTGACCACTCAGTTTCTCTAACTGACAGCTGGCTTCTGAAAACACTACTTATCTGTGTAACTTCCCATCATGTCTAGTAACCGCTGGGTAATGAAGGAGAGCTAATGATGATTTTATTAAAAGTAACTGCCAAGCCCCCATTACGTCACTATCTTGTTTCCCCAATATTTTGAAACTTCCACTATAATCACTTAACTACACACTAGTCACTATCACTTCTCACGTTTTCAATATTTTGAAACTTCCACTATAACCATTTCTGACACTCCTAAATCCCCTCAGAAATCTCCTATTAAAGATTCTGAGTCTACCCCAATAGCAATGGACGTAGACCAATCTGAACCCTCAAATGTTCAAAATTCTGAAATCCCTGCTGAATCCCAAACTGAACCCCTTCAGACTTCATCTCCTAAGCCAACCACTTCTGAACCAAACCCCTCATCCATTCAAACCACTCCACCTTTTCCTGGAACTGATTCAGATCTTGAAGAAACTCGTCTTCATTCTGAAACAATTCCCTGTTTCACCATGGTACTTAACAATTCCCTTTTACCGTTGAATGCATTTACTGCTGGTGGTTGTTTGCTGTGTGCATTTACTACCCTGTAACTTGTGCTTTGACTGACCCGTTTTTGATAATGACAAAGGGGGAGAAAATATTATTTCATTTCCTATGGCAGTGAAATTATTTCTGAAGCTCTAAAGATCACATTTTCTGAACTCTACTCTTGTTAAGTTATATTAAAGTCTTTTAAACTTTTAATGAGGGGGAGTAATAAATTTTGTCCAACATAAATTCATATAATATAAGATACGCTTGCAAACCATATCTTATATTTGTCAATCTGAAGAAATAGAGCTTGCAAACCTCTAATTCTGAAGGTAGAATATATGAAATTATATTGGACATTAAATATTACTCTTAGACTGTTTTATATTTATCATTGATAAACTTTTGAAGCTTATCAGACTCAGGGGGAGCTTGCAAACCTCAGAACCTGAAGTCAAGATGTTAAATAAAAACAACAACAATTGATTTTAAATACATATAGTTGTCATCATCAAAAAGGGGGAGATTGTTGGAACAAAATTATGATTTTGTATCTCCTTAATTGATTTTGATGATAACAATGTATTTAAGGTTAAATTGGAATACTAATAATTTAATTCAGTGTGCAGGATTAAAAGTTAAAATTTGCGTACTAAAGAACCCTAGAATTTCTGAAGGAATTACTTCTGAGCTCACCAGATCTGAAGCAAGTAATTCTGAGCCTATGAAACTCTGAAGTTATTATCTGAACCTTAGAATTTCTGAAGGAATTACTTCTGAGCTCACCAGATCTGAAGCAAGTAATTCTGAGCCTGTGAAACTCTGAAGTTATTATCTGAACCTTAGAATTTCTGAAGGAATTACTTCTGAGCTCACCAGATCTGAAGCAAGTAATTCTGAGCCTGTGAAACTCTGAAGTTATTATCTGAACCTTAGATTTTCTGAAGGAATTACTTCTGAGCTCACCAGATCTGAAACAAGTAATTCTGAGCCTATCAAAATCTGAAGAACATATGAGCTCACCAGATCTGAAACAAGTAATTCTGAGCCTATCAAAATCTGAAGAACATCTGAGCTCACCAGATCTGAAACAAGTAATTCTGAGCCTATCAAAATCTGAAGGCTCGTCAGATATAAGTGTTAAGCTACATTTGAGAGTACAATTTTATTGAAGACTGTGCCTGACTAAGTCCAAACGCAGAAACCAAGAATGAAAAGGTTTGACCATGGAAAGGTCCTTTTCAAGTCAGGCTTCAGAAACGATTATTTCCTTATTTGGCTTTCACCAAGGTTCAAATATCAAAAGCCAAAAGGAATCTCTCATTTTGTAGTAAACGTTAAGCTCCTAAGCTACTGCAAATCAGAACAGCTAATAAGCTCACTGATCTATACAAAGGAGCGTCTCAATTCTTCAAACGGCTATAATCTTCAACGTTCATTTTATCATCTATAAAAGGAAGAAGATTTGTGAAGAAATGGGAATCAAGACTTAAGCTTCAGAACGTGCTGAAACTCTGTCAAATTCTGAAGCTATCAAACACTTAGGAACTTTGTGATAATTTTCTAAGTTAGTCTTGTAACTGCGTTGTATTTTGTAAACACCTCTGATTGTATATCAAGTGTTAATCTCTTATCTTTATTAACATTAAAACCAGTTAGAAGTCTCTTGCTTTGTGCTTGAGCATTGGAAGTCTCTTGCTTTGTGCTTGAGCATTGGAAGTCTCTTGCTTTGTGCTTGAGCATTGGAAGTCTCTTGCTTTGTGCTTGAGCATTGGAAGTCTCTTGCTTTGTGCTTGAGCATTGGAAGTCTCTTGCTTTGTGCTTGAGCATTGGAAGTCTCTTGCTTTGTGCTTGAGCATTGGAAGTCTCTTGCTTTGTGCTTGAGCATTGGAAGTCTCTTGCTTTGTGCTTGAGCAGTTAGAAGTCTCTTGCTTTGTGCTTGAGCAGTTTGAAGTCTCTTGCTTAGTGCTTGAGCATTTGTAATCTGAGTGATTATAGTGAAATCTCTTGTGAAGGACAAGAGGACTGGACTACTCCTGTTAGTGGGAGGAACCAGTATAAAAATTCTGAGCATCTCTCTCTAACCCTATCCTCATATATTGTGTGTGTTATACCTTATCCGCTGCAATTTGTTTTAACTTAGAAAAAGTAACACACAATTCAACCCCCCCCCCCCCCTTCTTGTGTGTTTTTCAACCTTCATGATATTGCCAAAGCCTTCACATTCAAAGCACTGTATCTCTGCATCTTCCTCAGAGTTGTTTTCTTCTTTTGACATGTCTTTGTTTACACCGATTTTTGGTAAACAAGCGCTAGTTTGAAAATTAATTGCAGGATCAACTAGTAAATCATTTTTTAAGGGTTCGTTCAAGTCTCGGGAATTACGATGTACTTAATGCGTCTTTAAGAACAAAATCATTGTTCTTTTTAGTGTTAGAACCGCATCCAACACTTTTTAATAACAAGTTGTCTCATGACAACATAATAAGAAAATACTCAAATGAGCATTCAAAAGAAAGAAAAATAAAGAAGATGAAAAGAAATGTAGAATTGCAAAAGAAAAAGGAAAAATAGGGCAAGAACAAAGCAATATTAAATTGCATTGAATGTAAATGGTGGATGGAATCCATCTCTATGCACTCTTCAACCCATTTGCACACGCGGCGTGGGCATTGTAGTGTTTTAGAAAATAGGATTCAACCCCTAATACATAGAAGTTACAAGTATTTATAGAGAATATAAAATAACTTCCTACATCTACGATTTTGACAAGTGTCCCTTTGAATAACTTCTCTTTAATAACTTCTGATAACTTCCTTGTAGAACTTGTTTGCTTGACGTGTTGCTCCATATTGCTTGCTGCCACATTGATAAATGCTTCACAAGTAATCGAATGTCACAATGTTCTTGGTTGAAATACTCGCATGGCTAATCGAAATGAGTGTTTTCTTCTTTTCCAAATTCTAAAACCAAGACATTATCAATACCATAAATTTTCTAATTTTGGTGTTAACAGCCTTGTGACTTGATGTTGGACGTCTTGTCTGGGACATTTGTCCTCCACTTAGCTCGAACTATGTTACTGATTTATTGAACTTCTTGGTCAAGAGAGATATTGCTTCTGATAGACAATCTTCACTTTGACTTTCCTCAGATTTAAAAGCCAAATTCTTTCATCAACTTTTCAGGTCTATCATCAAAGGTCATCTCAAAAGTTTGTAATTAACCAATTAGTTCATCAACTTTCATCGTGCTTAAGTCTTGTGATTCTTCAATAGCTATTTCTCTTCAGGTATCTTTTCTCCTAGGGCAAAGGATGAGTTTGCTAGGTCTTGAACTCTAGTGTTGAATTCTGATATGGTCTCATCATCCTCCATCCTTAGGTTTTCAAATTTCGAGGTGAGAAGTTGTAGCTTTGACATTCTAACCTTGGAAGTTCCTTCATGAGTAGTTTGAACAATTTTCCAGGCTTCCTTGGCTTCTGTGTGTGTGTTGATTAGTTTGAATATATTTTCATCAACACCATTGAATATAGCATTAAGTGCTTTAGAATTGCCACTGGCCTCAGTCTGTAACAATTGGATGATTCCAATCTGTAACAATTGCCCTCCATGCTTGTCATACCCCATTTTTTGACCTTCCTATCCCTTTCATGTTTTTTCTCATTTTTTGTTTATTATTATTATTATTTTATTAATTTAAAAAAATGTCAAAAATAGTTTTTTATTTCATTTACGCTGCTTAACTGTTCTATTTTTAGATAATTAACCACTTAGCTTTTTGAATTTATTTTTTCACCATATATTTCCAAATGTACTCTTATATCAATATTTACACATAAATAATTTTTTATTCCCATTTTACCCTTTTCAAAATTACAAAGGAAATAGATTACTTCCTCTGCAAGTAACCTCTTTTTTCCCATCTCTTTATGATTTTGGCTTATAATCTTATTTCCATTATCTTTATATTTGACAAATATATCAAAAATATTTTAATTCCAATTTTTATTTTATTCATATTATTCCCATATTTAAATTCAAAAATAGATTTCTTCCATTACAAGTAACCTTTTTTATTCAAACTTTTTTCACTTGTTTTCAAATTAATCCCTACACTTCATAAACCCTAAAAATGACATTTTTACCCTTTGCTCATGGACATTTCATTTTTTCATAATTATTTATTTACAATAATCCTTTTAATTTGTTTTAAATCATTTTTCATCACAAATAAATCCCAAAAATTTCTTAGTCCTTATCTCTTCAAATGATCCTAGAATATTCCTTCTCATCACAACACACCATATCATAACAAGTGTCCTCATTGTTGATCAAAAAATCACAAAAAATCTCATATGCAAAAATTCAAAATTGCCCTTTCTTTCTCTCCAATTCAACCTTATCTTAACCTAATCATTCCTTATAAATAGGAGACCTAATTTCAGAGGCAAGGGTTCCAAAAATCGGAGAAAAAACCATCTCTCACGAAATCAAAACTCATCCATTTTTCAAAATGCCAAAAACACCAAATTGGTCTCATATCTTGCAATTGATGCGTCAAACACCTTCTATAAGCCTCCAGAAACAAAAACCCATCCTAAGATCAAAGTTCCAGCACCATTTTCAAGCTCGTTTTGAAGAGGAAAGTTCGTGAAAAAGTCAAGATCATAACACACGTTTTTGGTAGCTTTCTTCTCCCTTTTTATCTTGTTTCATCTAATTATAGGGTGTAGAAACTTTCTGGATCATTACCTTGGCTTAATACGTTTTAAACTGTTAGTTTGAGTTTTAATTTAAAAAACTTTTTCCGTTCGTTTTTTATGATTTAAGCTTTGTCTTGTAAAACTAATAGCATATCTGAATTCCCTATGAAAAAAACGAGAAGAACCATATATATTTCATTGATTTATGGGGGTTTTTATGAACTCCGGTAACGGAAACGGCGACGGCAAGGAGTGAACGGAGATGATGATCAATGTGTGAGTCTCCGTCCTTACCCAGTTTTAAAACATGTCTGTTGGATTGAACTTGTGGCGCGTGTGCTTCTTTGATCGCAACCGTCAGATCTCTTTAAATGAGGATCTGACGGTGGTAAGACGATATAACCACAATACGCGTCAACATTGGATCCGCGCTTGTGGTTGATCCACGAGTGTGCCTCTCGTTTGCGAGTTTTAATCGTGTTCGTTGGATTGATCCAAGGGCGCGTGTGTAGATATGATCGTATCCGTCAGATCCTCTCTGATGAGGATCAGACGGCTGTAAATCATGATCTCACGCATGCGCGTTACACACGATCCAGCCCATGTAAGCTTCAGATTTTTTTGCGCGCCTGGGCTTGGGCTTTCTGGGCCTTTTTGCTACTTCACACCCCCTTTTATTTTTGTTCTGTTATTAACAACCCCCCTCATTTAATTTTATTTTTTAGTTTATGAAATAATTATTATTGTTATAATCATGTTTTAGGCCATTCTTGTCTGTTTCATCATGAAATTAATTTTTTATTTTATTATTTCCTATTTTTTAATATTTATCTAAATATTTATCACTTATTAGTTTATTAATTAGTTAATTGTTGTTTAATTTGTTTTATTTATGAGCTAATGATACAAGTTGCTTGGCATATGCTTGTTTAAGCTATTTTAGCCTATTAAGCACAAAGTTGAAGTTTATCCTAATTTTTTTTATTTTTTTGTCATTATTTATTTAATTTAATTATTGTTAAATACATTTTTGTGTTATTAGATTAGTAACTCTTATTTATATTTTATACCCATAATATAAGTCTTTAGGTTTTTTAATTAGGGCTTTTACCCTCTGCCCTTTTATTTTTTTTATATTATTACATGATTTATAATTTTATTTATTAATTTTAATTGCAAATTTAATATGCTAGGATTATTTAGTTGATTTTGCTTAGCATTTTTGGCATGACAATGTGCGGCTTCCGGCAGCTTCTAGGCAAAACCGAATCACATCGAAATGAGAGGGATCTTGAGGCTGTGCAGGTGTGGGACTGCATGGTTGAAGGAAGGCTTATAAGGATTGATTTGAACTACCTATACCGATAAGATGCATCTTCTTTTCGGGAGCTCATTCCATAATAACTCCATAGTTAAGCGTGCTTGACTTGGAGTAGTCTTTGGATGGTTTCTGGGAAGTTTCCCGGAAAGCGTGCAAGTGAGGAAAAAGCTTGCTGAAAAGGCTCGTGTTAGTTTGTGGGGCCAGTCGGTCATCCTAAAAGCAGTCTGAGGCGTTACAGTTTGCATTTCATTTCATCATGCTTATAATACTTTATTTATTTATATATTGCATGCTTTATATTTTTATTATCATTATAATTATTATTCTTGTTTGTTTATTTTAATTTCCCCCTAACATGATTTCCCCCTAACATGATTTCGCTTCGATCTATATATCATTGTGGAGTCCCTTCGCGCTTAATTTAATACTTTTAGGATGCTTAGTTCAAACGTCGTATCCACGCTTATAACCATTACCTATTTTTATCCAAAATTTGAGGTCAACACCTCTTTTCAAAAATACCCCAAAAACATGTCATTATCAAATCATTTTCAAAACACTTGGATTTTAAACCAAGTCACATCTTTTCTAAAATTAATCAAGCAATTCTTTTCTTTAGGAAAAACACTTGGATTTCAAACCAAGTTGCATTTTCAAATTCAATCAATTTTCTTCCTAGTTTAAAACCTTGGACTTCAAACCAAGAGCATTTTATCACTAAAAACCATTTTCTCAATCATCACTTCATTTCCCTAATTCTTATACATTTTGCAAGCAATTAAAATAAAGCGCATAGATAGATAAAAACAAGAGGTTCCTATAGGATACTATAGATACTTAGGGTGCTAGAACCTTCCCTTCGTATAACCACCCCCCTTAACTTGATCTCTTAAATAGGATATTTAACGAACTTTCCCCCTTCCTCGGAAAAATCAAAGCTCGGTGGTGTAACTATAAAATTGAGATTCGAAGCTAATTAATAGCTCAACATCCAAAAATCACCGCACGAATGCTCTTTGATCCATGGATTTGATGAAGGCAATCATTCTTACTTTCCAATAGTCATAATTAGATTCATCCATAACCGGTGGTCTATTTATTGATCCTCCATTCTTGTCCATCTTGAACAAAATTTATCTCCCTAGAGCTCACCAGCAGGTTAGAGTGCCTGCTCTGATGCCAATTGAAATTCTGTTCTCTAACAGGACAAATGACGTACACAGTGTCTAAGACAACTTGTGTGACAGTCCAGATGTCTTAGACAACTGGTTCGACAAATGGTTATGAGGATCAAAGTTATTGGAGTACTGAAGTAAATAAAAGCAATAAACAACACCACTGTTTGTTAACCCAGTTCGATGCAAACCACACCTACTGTGGGGGATACCAATCCAGGAAGTGAAAACTACTACTCCGAATTAATACTTAGTCTTACAACGCATACCAAACACCTTTTGACATGTATGCCTTTTCTGAATCCTGGCAATCTTCTACCCAAGGGCTGACTCCCCCTAAATATCAGAACCTACCCAACTCCCTCTAATCACTAATCCCAAGTTATCGAACTAAACTTCTCAAATTAAGTATTTGTTGAACAACAACATTCAACGACAACAAGCAACCAAATATTAAAGATTAATACTTAGAAGCTACAGATGCTTTGCACAGTAGGTACGAAGCTTTTGACTCACAATCTTCAGTTATTGTGGGTTGAGTTTCAAGCTCTACGTAGAGTCCTTTATATAGGCGTGCAAGTCTTCAGATATCTTCAATCTTTTAGATGCACAACAATAGGAATTTAAGTTTTAAAACAAACTCCATAAGATAAAAGATTTGATTTTAATCTTTATCCACAAAGTTAGTTACGAATCTGATCGTATCTAACACATAGAATTAATAACAAACTTTATTATTAATCCTAATCTCAGTTTGTTACATGAATATTCGCGCCTTATTCATATTTGAAAAGATACGCGTGCTAATGGAAAAGCATTATTTTCTAAGCTGTAACTGGGTCAAGATGTCCTACCCACATGTCTTAGGACATCTTGTTCAACATGTTGCCTTAACATGCTCTGAACCCAGTGACAAGATGTCTAGGACATCTTGTTCAATATGTTGCATCTACACATCTTCAATATGCACAAGTAGTTTAGACTCAATTGTTTTAGCGTTGGTTCTTTAGCTAAGTCATTCTATCCAAGTTGTTTTAGCCTTAGGATGCAGCCAATCTCAGAAGAACTACAATTTGAAATGTAAACAATAATTATTATGTTAGTTCTAAGACTATAGTTTTATATTTATGACATAATGTTATTACACTTGTAATTTTTATCACACTTCAATTTATAATTCTCTTTCATTTTAATTTTTTTAAACAGCCTCAGAGGATTTGTTCGGTTTTAAATTATGCACAACAATAGGAATTTAAGTTTTAAAACAAACTCCATAAGATAAAAGATTTGATTTTAATCTTTATCCCCAAAGTTAGTTACGAATCTGATCGTATCTAACACATAGAATTAATAACAAACTTTATTATTAATCCTAATCTCAGCTTGTTACATGAAGATTCGGGCCTTATTCATATTTGAAAAGATACGCGTGCTAATGGATAAGCATTATTTTCTAAGTTGTAACTGGGTCAAGATGTCCTACCCACAGGTCTTATGACATCTTGTTCAACATGTTGCCTTAACATGCTATGAACCCAGTGACAAGATGTCTAGGACATCTTGTTCAACATGTTGCATCTACACATCTTCAATATGCACAAGTAGTTTAGACTCAATTGCTTTAGCGTTGGTTCTTTAGCTAAGTCATTCTATCCAAGTTGTTTTAGCCTTAGGATGCAGCCAATCTCAGAAGAACTACAATTTGAAATGTAAACAATAATTATTATGTTAGTTCTAAGACTATAGTTTTATATTTATGACATAATGTTATTACACTTGTAATTTTTATCACACTTCAATTTATAATTCTCTTTCATTTTAATTTTTTTAAACAGCCTCAGAGGATTTGTTCGGTTTTAAAAGATATAAAAAAACTAGAACTGTGTAGGTCTCAACGTTAAGAGCCCGAAATTGGATGAAATATGGTATCAGTATAACTTTATAAGTGAGTGAAAACCCCCCACATTATAAGGCAACTTTTTTTTGGTTATGTTAGGCCCAACCCAATTTATATGATGGTATTCAAGTCTGGTTTAAGAACTATTGGGCCGTTTGATATTAAATTTCCTCTATCTAGGTAACTACCATTTATATCTATGCGCCAAACTCAATAGTGCTATACTGATGAGAACGAAAGTGTGAAAAAACACAAGAGGCGGGGGATTGAATTGTGTTTTAAATTTTGGTTCTTAAACTTTTTCGAAACCTAAATAGTTATGCAGCGAATTAAAAACACAAACAAAAGATAAAGAGATAGATAGATAGATAGAGAGAGAGAGAGAGAGAGAGAGAGAGAGAGAGAGAGAGAGAGAGAGATAGAGAGAGAGAGAGAGAAGCAAATTTATATTGGTTTCCCTCACAAGTTGAGGGTAAAATAGTTTAACTATCTTACACTTATTAAAAAAAGATGAGGAATATATTGACTCGTAGAATATCTCTTTGGAGTTACTCCATATCTTGGTACTTAATGTTTATATTAATTAATGGTTAAGATTAATTGCTATTAATATCTACCGGGCGAAATTCCTGAATCCCAATTTGCCTAGGCCCATTACTCAGTTAGTGGGAACGAAAACTAATGGAAGCGGGAAGAGCATGATATCTCCCACTAACCAGAGATCATGGGAACATGAGAAGAAATTAATTGCCCATATGAATGATGGCATGATCCTATAAATACAACCCCATATACACCTTAAAGAAATAAACAATCCAACACAAATATAATAGACCATACCCATACTAAATAACTTAACACAAGGCATATACCCCCCCCCCCCCCCCCCCCCTCCACCCAACAATTTTGATGGAAAAACTGATCCTTTAGAACAATTGATGGCGGTAGGCACGCAGACAGCTATCATCGTCACTGGAGAGCATTTAAAATGCAAACTCCTATCCAGCACTTTCAAATATGCCGCCTTGAGATGGTACATGCAATTACCAAAAAAAAAACTCCATTGAAAGTTACACAGACTTCCACCGAACATTCCTCAACCAGTTTGCTGGAAGCAAGCACATACAGGTCATGTAAACAAGCCTATTCAGCATCCGCCAAGGAAATGCAGAAACTCTCTGTGAATATCTCGACAGATTTATTGAAGCTACAATCAAAGTATCAAATCCAAATCATGAAATGTTCGTAGCGGCAGTCCAAAACAGACTAAGGGCGGGACACTGTCGCGGTGATTTTTGGATATCAAGCTATTGAGAAGTATTGACTCACAATTTTTATTCACCACCGATCTTTTATTTTTCCAAGGAAAAGGGAAAAAATTCGTTAAAACCCTATTTTTAAAGATCAAGGTTCGGCGGTTGGTTATACGAAGGGAAGGTACTAGCACCCTAAGTATCTATAGTATCCTATAGGAACCTCTTGTTCTAATCTATCTATGCGCTTAATTTTAATTAATTGTAATAAATATAAGTTTAGGATTAAAGTAATGACTTAAGAGAAAAAGTGTTAAGAAAATGTATTTGACTTGATTAAGACAAGAGAAAATGTTTTTGTTATTTTTAATGATTAAAAAAGGGGAAAATGTTTTGTTAATTTTATTGATTTGGGAAGACGCGAGGTCTTTTGCACTACATACCCGAGATATCAAAACCATCGTAGTTCGGGTAAAAATTGAAAATTGATTTGTTTGATTTTTTTTAGTTTTTGTTTGAATTGTGTTTTATACCCCAGTAGGTTTACAACGGTGTGGAGGAGCATCGTTATTAAGGAAGTGACCTGGGCTGGTCATATCTAGGTTAGGCCTAGGTAGAGTTTGCACAGATAGGGATTGAGTGAAGAGTGTTGACAGTTGTTAGCCTCTGAATCAGTACTATTATAGTGGATTCATTCCTGGATTGGTATCCCCAAGAGTAGGAGCGGTTGCGTCCAAAATGGGTCAACAAACACCTTGTGCAAGTTTATTTTACTGCTTTTACTTGCTTTATTATTTGTTCTGTTATCGTTCGTGGAGACAGGTGTTGGAACATCCGCCAACACATCTGTCTAGTGTCAGTGCCAGAATTTCAATTGGCATCAGAGCAGGCACCCTAACTATACTTGGGTGAGCTCCATGTTTATGTTGTTTATGCCTAATCTGGCATTGAGGGGGAGTAAAAGGTAATGTAGATGTTAAGGGGGAGTGATACTCTCTCAACTAAGAATTTATTTTTCTCAGCTGATTACTCTCTATGTCTGGGAAATTCGTTTCTCATTATGCATAACTCCAGGGGGAGTGATAGGCTAGGTATCACTATCTAGCTAACTACAGGTGTGGGCTCAGACTTGAGCTTGTATTTATCTTGAAGACTGAAGGTTCTTAAAGACTGAAGACCAGGTGTGGTGACAGATGTTGTCACATCCGATGTTGGTGCTTGTGATCTCTGCACTTGATATGCTGCTGCTTGTGCCCACTGCACTTGCATCTTTACTGGGAATTTATTTTTCTCAAGTTGTCAGGGATTTATTTTTCCTGAGCCACCTCTTTGTGGCAAGTTACTGTGTAAGCGACTCAATGTTCCATATGTGAATCCACTATGAGAGGCTAGCTCTCTCTAAGTGTTGACCTTGTGAGGGTAATAGCGTTTACTTCCGCTGCCTCTGATATCTTGTACGTTACTTAAGGTAACATTGCAAAATGTGGCGTTCCTTCTTTATCAAATGACTGCGTCAAAGTTGAAGGAAATTGCTGATGTTGTCTCTCCAGAAGATGCCAAAGTTATTTTAGCCAAAATTTGCCAAAGGGGGAGATTGTTGGATTTTTATGTGTTGGCTTTATTTTGCAAAAACAAGATGCTAGTCAAAAGGTGGTAAGGTAACAGATGTGGTACACATCTGTCTACAACACTGCCAGCTGTCGCCAGCTGGATTTGGACCCCTAATACGCGCCCTGAAGCGCGCCGTTTATTTGAACCCTAGTTTTTCCTTTGTTTCAGGTTTAGCTTGAACACCAAGACAAGAGGAAATCAACTAGTTTGCTGAAGACTTCATAGGAAGATTTGATTTTAAAATATGTGACGATATATTTTGAAAACAAATCTTTTGGTTCAAGAATATTTTTGTGCAGAATCTTTCGCTTACTCTAGTTGTACTTTGAAGATTGTTGGAGAAAATATAAAAGATATATTTCAAATATATATTTGTGCTTCAAGAAGATTGTTATTAAAATATATTTATGGACAATAAATATATTTGTGAAAGGAATAAATTGGTGCAAATATATTTGTGGAAAATATATTTTTCTTGGAGCTGAAGTAATGTTGAAGAAGTCCATCAACTCAGGGCTATATATATGTGAAGACCAAGACCTAGTTTCTTCACTGAAACCAAGAACTTCAAGATGTAGAATTTTTAGGGTTTTTGTGTCTTTTGAGCCTTGTGCTTTATTTTGTGAGTCTTTCTTGCATCACATTGGTGCATGCTAAGGACCATGTTTATTTGTATGTTACCTTCTCCGAAGCTTTGAAGCAAGGAGTTTGGTTTGTTTGAGCACTTGAAGCCTTTAGGTAAAAGTGCATAGAGTGTCTAGGAGTGTGGCTCCAACAAAGTGTCTTTGAATTGTGTTTTATACCCCAGTAGGTTTACGACGGTGTGGAGGAGCATCGTTATTAAGGAAGTGACATGGGCTGGTCATATCTAGGTTAGGCCTAGGCAGAGTTTGCACAGATGGATTGAGTGAAGAATGTTGACAGTTGTTAGCCTCTGAATCAGTACTATTAAAGTGGATTCATTCCTGGATTGGTATCCCCCAGAGTAGGAGCAGTTGCGTCCGAATTGGGTCAACAAACACCTTGTGCAAGTATATTTTACTGCTTTTACTTGCTTTATTATTTGTTCTGTTATCGTTCGTGGAGACAGGTGTTGGAACATCCGTCAACACATCTGTCTAGTGTCAGTGTCAGAATTTCACATTGATATATACTTGTATTGTGCAATCAAAAACGTTTTATATAAATCAAAGATATCATCCGCGCAGTACTGCAAAAACCTTTCAAAATCAAATAATAGTTAAGAAATATGCAAGTATCTATCACTTATACCATACTATGCTGCTGGTAAAAAAAATTATTATGACTTTGCAGCGTAAAATATAAGAAGATTTTTTTAAGTTATGATAAAGACAAGAGTCAATAGGTTTTTATCCCCTGCAAAGTATGCGATTTTTGTTTTATCCCTTGTAATTATTATTTTTTAGAACACCCCCTGTAATGTTGTTTTAGGGTAAAAGTACACTACGAACAAAAATAAAAATCATTATAGGGGGTAATCAAAATAATAATAATTATAGGAGGTAAAACAAAACTCACCTACTTTGTATGCAGTGGGCAGTGGCGGAATCAGGGGTGGCTGGTGGTGGCCACGGCCACCCCTGAAAAATAAGAAATTACTAGGATATCCTTGGTATTTTATATAATTTCAATAACATATAATAATATATATTTGTTTGTGAGAAAATTGGTTAACATCTAAGGCTAGCGCAACTGTTAAACTCCTAATGGGGGCATTTTTAGATTTTTTTAGCAGTTAAAGGATATTTATTTTTAAAAATCTATTTTTCATATGTATTTACCAATATAAAAAATGCACAATTTTTATTTTATTTTTTCAAAAAACACAGCTATTTTCTAATAATCAACTTTGTGGGAGTATTTATTTAAAGTGATTTTTTTATTTTGAGTAAAAAATGTTTCTCTCTCTCGCGAGTGCGATTTTACTGTTCATCACCACCTTTCTTCATCCATAGGTAACCTCACCGCCACCGTTCAGATCCCGTTTTTCTTGCTCCGATCAACATGCAATCTTTCTCTATCCCTTGGCCTTGCCTAGATGGTTCCTCTAAACCTGAACCTGAACCAAAAACTAACCCTAAACCTCCCAAAACCTTTGCTCAAGCTATCTCAAATGTTTGTAATATTCCTTTATCACAATTCCCTACCACTTGTGTCAAAGGTGACCGCCTTGCTGTAGAGATTCCAGAAGAGGAATATATTGCTGGTATGGATGCATGCAAGCATAATTTGCATGGTAGGATTGTTTGGCCAAAAGGGGCTACACCCCTTTCTATCGTTGACTTGAAGAAGAAGCTAACCCTAATATGGAAGGATCTTTCTCGTTGGGGTGTCTCCTCCCTAGGTAAGGGCTTTTACGAATTTTGCTTTTCATCTTTGGAAGATGTTAGAAGGGTCAGATCAGTTGTTTCTTGGAACCTTGACCCTGGGTATCTTAAACTGTTTGCTTGGTCGGGTGATTTTAACCCTAATGTTCAAAGGAATACAACAGCTCATGTTTGGGTTAGGTTGTATGGTCTTTCCCAGGAATATTGGAGACCTAAGATCCTCTTTGCTATTGCTAGTAGTATAGGCACCCTAATTTGTACTGATGCTTTGGCTTCAAAATCTATGTTTGTAAGAACATTTGGTCAATACGCTAGGGTTTTGGTTGATATGGATCTATCCCAAACTCTTAGGTATAAGGTTCTTGTTGAAAGAAAAGGTTATGCCTTCTTTGTTGACTTGGATTATGAAAATCTCCCTGATTTTTGCACTCACTGTATGATGGTTGGGCACAATGTTGATGATTGTAGGAAGTTACACTATCAAGAAAATGAACCTAAAATAGTTGAAACCAAAAAAAGAAGTATCCCCAGAAATGAAAAAAGTTATGTTCAAACCAAGGATGGTAATGTTGGGAAAAACACTGAGGTGTTAGTTGTTCCAAATCATCCAGTGGATGGAAGTAAGTCTCAACCAGTTATTGTTGCTGAGCCTAGTGGTGAAGCTTCAAAAACTAGGTCTGTGGAGCACAGCTTAGGCCCTGAAGATGTTGTTCATCAAAACCAATTTGACATTCTTGCCAATGAAGATGTTACCAATGTGGAATTATCTCATCAAAGCAAATCTGTTGGAACAAAATTATGATTTTGTATCTCCTTAATTGATTTTGATGATAACAATGTATTTAAGGTTAAATTGGAATACTAATAATTTAATTCAGTGTGCAGGATTAAAAGTTAAAATTTGCGTACTAAAGAACCTTAGAATTTCTGAAGGAATTACTTCTGAGCTCACCAGATCTGAAGCAAGTAATTCTGAGCCTGTGAAACTCTGAAGTTATTATCTGAACCTTAGAATTTCTGAAGGAATTACTTCTGAGCTCACCAGATCTGAAACAAGTAATTCTGAGCCTATCAAAATCTGAAGAACATCTGAGCTCACCAGATCTGAAACAAGTAATTCTGAGCCTATCAAAATCTGAAGAACATCTGAGCTCACCAGATCTGAAACAAGTAATTCTGAGCCTATCAAAATCTGAAGAACATCTGAGCTCACCAGATCTGAAACAAGTAATTCTGAGCCTATCAAAATCTGAAGAACATCTGAGCTCACCAGATCTGAAACAAGTAATTCTGAGCCTATCAAAATCTGAAGGCTCGTCAGATATAAGTGTTAAGCTACATTTGAGAGTACAATTTTATTGAAGACTGTGCCTGACTAAGTCCAAACGCAGAAACCAAGAATGAAAAGGTTTGACCATGGAAAGGTCCTTTTCAAGTCAGGCTTCAGAAACGATTATTTCCTTATTTGGCTTTCACCAAGGTTCAAATATCAAAAGCCAAAAGGAATCTCTCATTTTGTAGTAAACGTTAAGCTCCTAAGCTACTGCAAATCAGAACAGCTAATAAGCTCACTGATCTATACAAAGGAGCGTCTCAATTCTTCAAACGGCTATAATCTTCAACGTTCATTTTATCATCTATAAAAGGAAGAAGATTTGTGAAGAAATGGGAATCAAGACTTAAGCTTCTGAACGTGCTGAAACTCTGTAAAATTCTGAAGCTATCAAACACTTAGAAACTTTGTGATAATTTTCTAAGTTAGTCTTGTAACTGAGTTGTATTTTGTAAACACCTCTGATTGTATATCAAGTGTTAATCTCTTATCTTTATTAACATTAAGACCAGTTTGAAGTCTCTTGCTTTGTGCTTGAGCATTGGAAGTCTCTTGCTTTGTGCTTGAGCATTGGAAGTCTCTTGCTTTGTGCTTGAGCATTGGAAGTCTCTTGCTTTGTGCTTGAGCATTGGAAGTCTCTTGCTTTGTGCTTGAGCATTGGAAGTCTCTTGCTTTGTGCTTGAGCATTGGAAGTCTCTTGCTTTGTGCTTGAATGGAAGTCTCTTGCTTTGTGCTTGAGCATTGGAAGTCTCTTGCTTTGTGCTTGAGCATTGGAAGTCTCTTGCTTTGTGCTTGAGCATTGGAAGTCTCTTGCTTTGTGCTTGAGCATTGGAAGTCTCTTGCTTTGTGCTTGAGCATTGGAAGTCTCTTGCTTTGTGCTTGAGCAGTTAGAAGTCTCTTGCTTTGTGCTTGAGCAGTTTGAAGTCTCTTGCTTAGTGCTTGAGCATTTGTAATCTGAGTGATTATAGTGAAATCTCTTGTGAAGGACAAGAGGACTGGACTACTCCTGTTAGTGGGAGGAACCAGTATAAAAATTCTGAGCATCTCTCTCTAACCCTATCCTCATATATTGTGTGTGTTATACCTTATCCGCTGCAATTTGTTTTAACTTAGAAAAAGTCTCACACAATTCAACCCCCCCCCCCCCTTCTTGTGTGTTTTTCAACCTTCAATTGGCATCAGAGCTCCGGTCTGTTGCTCTTCACTTAACAGTGAAACAGTAAAAGATCTAGGGGTACTTAGTTGAAAAACATGTCTGGTGTTACCTCTCCTTCTGCTTCCTCTGGACCTGATCACTCTGCTGTTCCACCTCCTCACAACTATGATAGGGAAAGGAACAGTGATAATCACAGAGACAAACCACCTTACTTCAATAGTGATCCTACTACTTTTCCTTTCTGGAAAACCAAGATGTATAGTTACATCATTGGGACCGATGATGAGTTATGGGATATCATTGAAGATGGTATACATTTTGAACACATGGATGATGAAGGTGTTGTAAGAAATACCTACAGAAAGTTCTTTGATGCTGAAAAGAAGAAACAGTATAAGAAGCATCATACTGTTAAGAATATGCTTATTGGTGCAATATCTCATGCTGAGTATTTAAAAATATCCAACAAGTCATGTGCCAAAACTATCTGGGACTCTCTATGTTCCACCTATGAAGGAAATAAGCAAGTCAAAGAAGCTAAGGCAAACTTATTAGTTCATCAATATGAGCTGTTCAGAATGAAGGAAGATGAAGATATTGAAACCATGTATTCAAGGTTTCAAACCCTTGTCTCTGGTCTTCAAGTTCTGAAGAAAAGCTACACTGCATCTGATCACGTGAAGAAAATTCTGAGGAGCTTACCTTCCAAATGGAGACCAAAAGTTACAGCTTTTCAGGAATCCAAGGATTTGGACAATGTGACTCTTGAAGATTTAATAAGCTCACTCAGAAGTCATGAGCTAGAACTTATGTCAGATGAACCTGTCAAGAAGATGAAGTCCTTGGCTCTAAGCTCTGTTCAGACTTCCTCAAAAGCTGCAAAGATCAAAGTGTCTGAACAAGAGGAAGAAACTTCTGATGATATGATGGATGAAAATTCTGAGAATGAAGAAATGGCACTAATGGTTAGAAGGTTTCAGAAATGGAACAAGAAATACAAAAGGTTTCCAAACAAAGGAAACAACTCAAGAAGTTCCTTTTCAAAGGACAAAAAGGAAGAACTGAACAACTGCTATAACTGCAAGAAATCTGGACACTTCATTGCGGACTGTCCAGAAATGTCATCCAAGGACAAAGGAAAGAATAAGAGCTTTGGGAAAGAAAAGTACAAAGAAAAGGTAAGGAAGAGTTTGTTAGCCACTTGGGAGACCATTGAGAATGACTCTGAAGGAGAAGATGATGAAGAAGGCAATCTGGCTTTAATGGCAAGAACTTCTGAAGGTAACAACTCTGATAGAGATTCTGAAGATGACTCAGATGATGAAAATGAGGTATACTCTAACATGACTAAATCTGAATTAATTGATTCTCTTAAGATTGCCGTGAAACATTACTCT
This sequence comes from Trifolium fragiferum, assembly GCA_954870985.1. Taxonomy (NCBI): domain Eukaryota; kingdom Viridiplantae; phylum Streptophyta; class Magnoliopsida; order Fabales; family Fabaceae; genus Trifolium; species Trifolium fragiferum. Next base: position 24,188,285 of record OX940792.1, read on the forward strand.
CGTATAGTAAGTCAACACAAAATTCTGAAGAATGTTCATGAATCATTGAAAAAGGATGCCAAGATTCTTTATGATGAAAATGAATCGTTAAACATTCGTATTTGTCATGTTGAATCTAACTATGTCTTGGCAGACAAGCTCAATGATGATCATGAAGATGCTCTTCACGAATTTATTCGTTGTACCTTCAATAGGAGTAAAATGGCTTCCATGATTTATCATATGACTCGTAACTATGGTGAAGGCATTGGTTATTCTCGGTTTAAGAACTGGGATAAACCTCTGAAATCATATAGTGAGGATGATACTCCACCTGAATTATTCTCTACCTTTGTTAAAAGTGGTACACTTGATCTGAAGGCATCCAACTCTGAAGGAGGTTCTGAACCTGAACCCAAAGACTCAGAAGTTCCAAGTTCTTCTGAACCTAAAATTTCTGAGTCCAAAAGTTCTCAAGTTAAGGCTCAGAAGTCATCTGAACCTCTGAGAAATCAAGGTAAAGTTACTTCAGATCCTTGCTTGACCTTTGGAACTGTGATATACTCCAGATCAAAATCCAAGAATCAAATTAAGCCTAAACATTCTTGTCAAAGCTTAATTAATTCTAGATCTTGTGTTGATCATAGAAAACAAAGAAGGAATACTATTCAGAAGACTAACTCTAAAGGACCCATCAGAATATGGGTACCAAAATCTGAAATAATGTTTGCTTCAGATGCTCATGCAAGGAAAGGTAAAACAGCAGCCCTGGTACCTGGACAGTGGTTGCTCACGACATATGACGGGAGAAAAGCATATGTTCCAAACCCTAACTCTGAAAGAGGGAGGCTCTGTGGGATTTGGAGGAAAACAAAAAGGGAAGATCATTGGTACAGGTACAGTTGGTAATTCTTCTCTTTCCATTAAAGATGTTTGGTTAGTTGATGGACTTAAACACAATCTATTGAGCATTAGTCAATTTTGTGACAATGGGTGTGTTGTTACATTTAATAAGGAATCATGTACTGTATCAAAAGACTCTGACAAATCTGTAGTATTCAAGGGAATGAGAGTTGGCAATGTTTATAAAGTAAACTTTTCTGATTTGGTTGACCAAAAGATTATATGTCTTTTGTCTCTGAGTGATGAGAAATGGCTATGGCACAAGTGTCTTGGTCATGCTAACTGGAGGTTGATCTCTAAGCTTAGCAAACAAAAGCTTGTTAGTGGTTTGCCTGACATTGATTATCACTCAGATGCACTTTGTGGCTCATGTCAAAAAGGAAAATTTGCTAAGACTTCATTCAAGTCTAAAAACATTGTCTCTACTTCCAGACCCTTAGAATTGCTTCACATTGATCTGTTTGGTCCTGTTTCGACAGCCTCTATCAATGGTAAAAAATATGGATTGGTCATGGTTGATGATTTCAGTAGATGGACTTGGGTGAAATTCCTACGTTCTAAGAGTGAAGCACTTGTGGTGTTCAGTGACTTCTGCACACAAATACAAAGTGAAAAGGATCTTCGGATTCTGAAGGTTAGAAGCGACCATGGGGGAGAGTTCGAAAATGACTCTTTCGAATCTTTCTGCTCGGAGCATGGAGTAATCCATGAATTCTCTTCTCCTAGAACACCACAGCAGAATGGTGTTGTAGAAAGAAAGAATAGATCTTTGCAAGAAATGGCTCGTACCATGATGCTTGAGTCTAACCTAGCTAAGTTCTTGTGGGCAGAAGCCGTGAGTACTGCTTGCTATGTTCAGAATAGAATCTACATCAGACCTATTCTGAACAAAACTGCTTATGAACTGTTCAAAGGAAGAAAACCAAATATTTCTTATTTTCATCAGTTTGGATGTACTTGTTATATTCTAGACAACAAGGTCTATCGAAAGAAATTTGATGCTAGAGCTTATAAGGGTATCTTTATAGGCTACTCTGAACGCTCAAAAGCATACAGATTGTATAATTCTGAAACTCACACAGTTGAAGAATCTATACATGTTAGATTTGATGATAAAGAGCCTGACGATAAAATGTCAGAGCAAGCTGAGACTTTTGCAGAATTTCAAGTTTCCTCAAATTCTGAGTGTGAAGATCTCTCCATTGCTGTATATCCATCTGAGACTCAAAATGAAGATATCTCTGAAGGCCTTGAAACTGAAGACCCTTCAGAAACTGAACCCTCTCAGACACCTGCTCCACCTAAGAGTAAATTCAAGTATAGATCATCTCATCCTGAAGAGCTAATTGTTGGTAACAAGGATAGCCCAAGAAAGACCAGATCTGCTTTCAAAGAGGATGAATCCCTAGTTGGGTTAATTTCATTAATTGAACCCACAAACATAGAAGAAGCACTCTCAGATGATGGGTGGATTGTTGCAATGCAAGAAGAACTCAATCAATTTGAAAGAAATGATGTTTGGGATCTGGTACCAAAACCCAAACACAAGAACATTATTGGAACAAAATGGGTATTCAGAAACAAATCAAATGAAAAGGGAGAAGTTGTCAGAAATAAAGCTAGACTGGTTGCACAAGGTTATAGTCAGCAAGAAGGCATAGATTTCACTGAAACCTTTGCACCAGTAGCAAGACTTGAGGCAATTAGACTTCTCTTGTCCTATGCAGTTAATCATGACATCACTCTATTTCAAATGGATGTTAAGAGTGCATTTCTGAATGGAGTAATTTATGAAGAAGTCTATGTTAAACAACCTCCTGGCTTTGAAGATATAAAGTGTCCTGATCATGTTTACAAATTGAAGAAATCTCTGTATGGTTTGAAACAAGCTCCAAGAGCTTGGTATGAAAGGTTAAGTATATTTCTTCTAGAAAATGGTTTTGAAAAAGGACATGTTGATAACACTCTCTTTAGAAAAACCTTAAAAACTGATATTTTGATTGTTCAGATTTATGTTGATGATATTATCTTTGGTTCAACTAATGCTTCTCTTTGCAAGAATTTCTCTAAGCTTATGCAGGATGAATTTGAAATGAGTATGATGGGAGAACTAACATTCTTCTTGGGAATTCAAATCAATCAAAGAAAAGAAGGAGTATATGTGCATCAAACCAAATACACAAAGGATTTACTGAAGAAATTTGGTCTTGAAGATTGTAAACCAATGTCAACTCCTATGCATCCCTCTAGCTGTCTTCTGAAGGAAGAATCTGAAGGCAAAGTAGATCAGAAATTATACAGAGGTATGATTGGTTCCCTCCTTTATCTCACTGCATCTAGACCAGATATCTTGTTCAGTGTATGCTTGTGTGCTAGATTTCAATCAGATCCTAGAGAGTCTCATCTAACTGCTGTTAAGAGAATCTTTAGATATCTGAAAGGAACCACTAATCTTGGATTACTTTATAAGAAATCCTTAGATTATCAGCTTATTGGATTCTGTGATGCTGACTATGCTGGTGATAAAATTGAAAGGAAGTCCACTAGTGGAAACTGTCAATTTCTAGGTGAAAACCTTATATCATGGGCTAGTAAGAGACAAGCAACTATTGCTCTATCTACAGCAGAAGCAGAGTACATCTCAGCTGCTAAGTGTTGCACGCAATTGCTCTGGATGAAACATCAGTTGGAGGACTATCAGATAAGGATAAGTAGTATACCACTTCTCTGTGATAATACTGCTGCTATCTGTTTGTCTAAGAATCCTATTTTGCATTCAAGAGCTAAACACATTGAGATCAAACATCACTTCATTAGAGACTATGTTCAGAAGGGAGTAATTAAGATTCAATTCATTGATACTGAGCATCAATGGGCTGATATCTTTACCAAACCTCTTGCTATTGATCGTTTCGATTTTATCAAGAAAAATCTGAACATGGTTTTTATTTCTGAATGATATCTCTGAATGCTGTTAACTCTGAATGAATAAACTGGTTCTGAAGGGCCTCAGAAGTTTGGACGGCTCAGAAACTATTATATAGGTTCTGAAGCACTCTCTCATCTGAAGCAATCAGAATTATTTATTATTAAATATGATTTCTTGTGACTCAGATACCTACTCTAAGTGTTAGTTGACCACTCAGTTTCTCTAACTGACAGCTGGCTTCTGAAAACACTACTTATCTGTGTAACTTCCCATCATGTCTAGTAACCGCTGGGTAATGAAGGAGAGCTAATGATGATTTTATTAAAAGTAACTGCCAAGCCCCCATTACGTCACTATCTTGTTTCCCCAATATTTTGAAACTTCCACTATAATCACTTAACTACACACTAGTCACTATCACTTCTCACGTTTTCAATATTTTGAAACTTCCACTATAACCATTTCTGACACTCCTAAATCCCTTCAGAAATCTCCTATTAAAGATTCTGAGTCTACCCCAATAGCAATGGACGTAGACCAATCTGAACCCTCAAATGTTCAAAATTCTGAAGTCCCTGCTGAATCCCAAACTGAACCCCTTCAGACTTCATCTCCTAAGCCAACCACTTCTGAACCAAACCCCTCATCCATTCAAACCACTCCACCTTTTCCTGGAACTGATTCAGATCTTGAAGAAACTCGTCTTCATTCTGAAACAATTCCCTGTTTCACCATGGTACTTAACAATTCCCTTTTACCGTTGAATGCATTTACTGCTGGTGGTTGTTTGCTGTGTGCATTTACTACCCTGTAACTTGTGCTTTGACTGACCCGTTTTTGATAATGACAAAGGGGGAGAAAATATTATTTCATTTCCTATGGCAGTGAAATTATTTCTGAAGCTCTAAAGATCACATTTTCTGAACTCTACTCTTATTAAGTTATATTAAAGTCTTTTAAACTTTTAATGAGGGGGAGTAATAAATTTTGTCCAACATAAATTCATATAATATAAGATACGCTTGCAAACCATATCTTATATTTGTCAATCTGAAGAAATAGAGCTTGCAAACCTCTAATTCTGAAGGTAGAATATATGAAATTATATTTGACATTAAATATTACTCTTAGACTGTTTTATATTTATCATTGATAAACTTTTGAAGCTTATCAGACTCAGGGGGAGCTTGCAAACCTCAGAACCTGAAGTCAAGATGTTAAATAAAAACAACAACAATTGATTTTAAATACATATAGTTGTCATCATCAAAAAGGGGGAGATTGTTGGAACAAAATTATGATTTTGTATCTCCTTAATTGATTTTGATGATAACAATGTATTTAAGGTTAAATTGGAATACTAATAATTTAATTCAGTGTGCAGGATTAAAAGTTAAAATTTGCGTACTAAAGAACCTTAGAATTTCTGAAGGAATTACTTCTGAACTCACCAGATCTGAAGCAAGTAATTCTGAGCCTGTGAAACTCTGAAGTTATTATCTGAACCTTAGAATTTCTGAAGGAATTACTTCTGAGCTCACCAGATCTGAAACAAGTAATTCTGAGCCTATCAAAATCTGAAGAACATCTGAGCTCACCAGATCTGAAACAAGTAATTCTGAGCCTATCAAAATCTGAAGAACATCTGAGCTCACCAGATCTGAAACAAGTAATTCTGAGCCTATCAAAATCTGAAGAACATCTGAGCTCACCAGATCTGAAACAAGTAATTCTGAGCCTATCAAAATCTGAAGAACATCTGAGCTCACCAGATCTGAAACAAGTAATTCTGAGCCTATCAAAATCTGAAGAACATCTGAGCTCACCAGATCTGAAACAAGTAATTCTGAGCCTATCAAAATCTGAAGGCTCGTCAGATATAAGTGTTAAGCTACATTTGAGAGTACAATTTTATTGAAGACTGTGCCTGACTAAGTCCAAACGCAGAAACCAAGAATGAAAAGGTTTGACCATGGAAAGGTCCTTTTCAAGTCAGGCTTCAGAAACGATTATTTCCTTATTTGGCTTTCACCAAGGTTCAAATATCAAAAGCCAAAAGGAATCTCTCATTTTGTAGTAAACGTTAAGCTCCTAAGCTACTGCAAATCAGAACAGCTAATAAGCTCACTGATCTATACAAAGGAGCGTCTCAATTCTTCAAACGGCTATAATCTTCAACGTTCATTTTATCATCTATAAAAGGAAGAAGATTTGTGAAGAAATGGGAATCAAGACTTAAGCTTCTGAACGTGCTGAAACTCTGTAAAATTCTGAAGCTATCAAACACTTAGAAACTTTGTGATAATTTTCTAAGTTAGTCTTGTAACTGAGTTGTATTTTGTAAACACCTCTGATTGTATATCAAGTGTTAATCTCTTATCTTTATTAACATTAAGACCAGTTTGAAGTCTCTTGCTTTGTGCTTGAGCATTGGAAGTCTCTTGCTTTGTGCTTGAGCATTGGAAGTCTCTTGCTTTGTGCTTGAGCATTGGAAGTCTCTTGCTTTGTGCTTGAGCATTGGAAGTCTCTTGCTTTGTGCTTGAGCATTGGAAGTCTCTTGCTTTGTGCTTGAGCATTGGAAGTCTCTTGCTTTGTGCTTGAGCATTGGAAGTCTCTTGCTTTGTGCTTGAGCAGTTAGAAGTCTCTTGCTTTGTGCTTGAGCAGTTTGAAGTCTCTTGCTTAGTGCTTGAGCATTTGTAATCTGAGTGATTATAGTGAAATCTCTTGTGAAGGACAAGAGGACTGGACTACTCCTGTTAGTGGGAGGAACCAGTATAAAAATTCTGAGCATCTCTCTCTAACCCTATCCTCATATATTGTGTGTGTTATACCTTATCCGCTGCAATTTGTTTTAACTTAGAAAAAGTCTCACACAATTCAACCCCCCCCCCCCCCCCCCCCTTCTTGTGTGTTTTTCAACCTTCAAAATCTCCTCTTGATTTGTCTTATCATGCCAGTGAAGGAATCCAAAGTCAAAACAACTCGTTAGATGAAGGCCAAGCTTCTAGCCAACAGTTTAATCAAGTAGATGGTTTAGTGGAAGAGGTGGTTGATAGTGATCATAGTTCACATGATGCTGAGTTTGTGGATGCCACTCAATTTCAAAGGGAAGATAACATGGCTACAGTTATTGAACCTATCTCAACTCCTGTAAGAGTCCAAAGAGATATGATGTTTCTAAAAGACTCTTGGGCTAACATGGCAGAAATAGAGGAACAAGAAATCATGCATGCTACTACAGTGGAACTACAACAAAACAAAGAAGCTGATTTTCAAATAAAGTTAACAAAGAATAAAAAAAAAAGCACAAAAGAAAGCTTCTCAATCCAGCAAGGATTCTTATGCAACCAGATCAAAGGTTACTCTAAAACCTTTCAAATGAAGTGCATCTATTGGAATATAAGGGGTATGGCTAACTCCCCTACAAGAATAGCCTTGAAAAGACTTATCAATACTCACAACCCTGACTTTGTTTTCATTGCTGAACCATGGATGAACTCTGAAGATTTACCTAGGAGATGGTTAGTTAATCTTAATCTTAAATTTTTTGCCATGAACACTAGAACAAACTTGTTGCCTAATCTATGGTGTTTATGTAAACAAAACTTTAACCCAGTTATTCTTGCTTCTGATAGTCAGCAAGTTAGCTTTACTATCATAGAGCATGATAAAACTATTACAATTTCTGCCATTTATGCTAGTACCAATTATTTAACTAGAAGGAATCTTTGGATCTCTCTTAATTCCCTTCAGCTTCAACATGATTTGCCCTGGTTCTTCATTGGTGACTTCAATGCTACCATAGGTGCTCATGAGCAAAGAATCAGGTTTATTCCTGCTAGATTACCCATGTCTGAATTCCAAGCCTGGTCTGATGATTTTAACTTGATACATCTGCCAACTAGGGGTCCTGAATTTACCTGGGCTAATGGTAGGAGAGGTCTTAATTATACTGAAAAAAAGACTAGAAAGAGCCCTCTGCAACCAATCCTCTATTGATCTTTGTAGCTCCATGTCAGTTTCAACCTTAACCAAGCACAAATCAGATCACTACCCTCTCTTGCTTGAATTCTAATCTTCAACTATCAAATTTGCCTCTCAATTTAAGTTTTTGAGAATGTGGACCCTTCACCCTGATTGTAGACAACTAATTCTTGATAGCTGGAACACTATTATCCATGGTTGCCCTATGTTTATTTTAACCAAAAAGCTTAAGATGTTGAAAGAGAAGCTGAGAACTTGGAACAAAGCTTGCTTTGGGAATGTTCATGATTTGGTTTCTTCTGCTGAGTCAAACCTTCAAAACATCCAAAATCAACTTCAAGCCATTGGCCCTTCTGAATCTCTCCTCAAGGATGAATTAGATGCTCAGAGAAACCTGGAAGATGCCCTGAACAAACAAGAAAGCTTTTGGCAAGAAAAAGCAAATCTTAAATGGCACCTAGAAGGAGATAGGAATACCAAATATTTTCATAGACTAGCCAAGATCAAAAACACTACCAAAGCTATTACTTCCCTCCAAGATGGTGAAAATGTGCTCACAGACCAAACTCAAATCTCCAACCACATTGTTAACTAGAAAATCTTTTTTCATACCCCAACAATTGTATCTCTACCCCTACAAATTAATTTATTTTCCATTTTTACCCTTTATTTTTTTGTAGAAGTAATTTTACTTATAGTGACGGACAAAACTGTCACTAAAAGTAAAATTTAATTTCAAATAATAAACCGGATTAGTTTGAGAAAGAAGTGCTCCGATAAGCAATAATGAACCGGAATACTTTGAAAAAAAGTACCGGTATAGATGGATATAGATGATAAGGAGATCCAGATTTTTAACTTATAGTGACGAACAAAACTGTCACTAAAAGTCATATTTATTTTGAAATAAAATACCGGATTAGTTTGATAAACAAGTGGTCCGGTAAGCAATAATAACCGAATTACTTTGAAAAAGAGTACTGGTATATGTATAGATGATTTTTAACTTATAGTGACAAACAAAACTGTCACTAAAAGTCATATTTACTTTGAAATAATAAAGAGATTCGAAAATGCATAAACATGCACAAAAGCTGTTTGATAAGGACAACCGTATTAATCCTTGTGAATGTCCTCATTTCATGTGCAGGTAGCCTTTTGGAAATGGATTAGCCCCAAGTTGTTGGGTCTTGTGACACAGACCTCTGTATACCATTGGTCAATTGAAGGTAGGATAAGGATGGACTACATTTGATTAACTCTGGTTTTGTACTATGTTTTTATGTTAATGGGTTGTTCTTCAGTACACTTGTAGCTTGTCTGCCAATTGTTAACTGGTATCTTGGTATGTGATATATGTAACTTGTAGGCGACTCTGAACCTGCAAAGATGTTTGAGAGAACAGCAAATTTGGCAAACAACCAAATAAATAATTATCGATGTGACCCTACAGAAAAATGGTTGGTCTTGATTGGTATTGCTCCTGGTTCCCCTGAGGTACATCTCTGGTATTTGTTATATTTAGTTGGTCATTATGGTGAATTGCATTTAAAGTTTCAATTTTGAACTCATATTCCTCTGGCGTTTTCATCTACTTTGGTTGAATTTTCTTTCTGAGTAAAATCTTTTGATACTTGTTAGATGTAAAACTGAACAACATAACCTTTTGGGCAATTGATCCTTGGCATTTAATTAGAGCCGTTTTGAAGTCTGGGGAACATGATCTTGTTTCGCTCATTTTATGAAAAGTTGAATTTCAATGCAATGTAATAATGGTCTTATGCATGAGGAAGCATGTTAGATAGAAAACTATTTATATTGCAACAAACAGATTAATATATTAAATTAGTTTATTCTTGAAAACAGTCATGATCTATTTTACTATAATTTTCATGAGCCTGCTCTAGTTAGGTTTATTTCTTTATATCTTTTTGCATTGTAGAGGCCACAATTGGTGAAAGGAAACATGCAACTCTTCTCTGTGGAACAACAGCGCAGCCAGGCTCTAGAAGCACATGCAGCATCATTTGCTCAATTTAAAGTATGTCTTGAATAACTGTATTTCTTTTTAGTTCAATGTTTGCTTGAATAACATTAGTGCGGGCATTTAAAGGTGGACCGTGATATTGTATCAATAATAAATCATCTGTGTAATGTTATAATTTGTGATTCAGTTGATCATCCTTCTGGGATTTAACTTTCCAAATTTGTTGGCAGGGAAGCCTTCATTTACAAAGAAACAAGCAGATTTGTTCTTTCCTCCTGATTTTGCTGATGATTTTCCAGTTTCCATGCAGGTAAGGGAGTTGCTGGTTTGTGGTTCATAATTTGTTAACTGTGCAGATAGTTGATTCATAATTTGTTGTTTTGGCAGATATCCCACAAATACAGTTTGATTTATGTGATTACCAAACTTGGTCTCCTATTTGTCTATGATTTGGAGACAGCTACTGCTGTATATAGGAACAGAATAAGTCCAGATCCTAAATTAGTATCTATATACCAAGTGTATAAGGCATTTCATCAAACAATTATTGTGCATGTCTATGCATTTTCGAATCTGATTATTATTTCAAAGTAAATATGACTTTTAGTGACAATTTTGTTTGTCACTATAAGTTATTAATCTGGATCTCCCATCTATACATATACCGGTACTCTTTTTCAAAGTAATTCGGTTATTATTGCTTACCGGACCACTTGTTTATCAAACTAATCCGGTATTTTATTTCAAAAAAAATATGACTTTTAGTGACACTTTGTCCGTCACTATAAGTTAAAAATCTGGATCTCCTTATCATCTATATCCATCTATACCGGTACTCTTTTTCAAAGTATTCCGGTTCATTATTGCTTACCGGAGCACTTCTTTCTCAAACTAATCCGGTTTATTATTTGAAATTAAATTTTACTTTTAGTGACAGTTTTGTCCGTCACTATAAGTAAAATTACTTCTACAAAAAAATAAAGGATAAAAATGGAAAATAAATTAATTTGTAGGGGTAGAGATACAATTGTAGGGGTAGGAAAAAAGATTTTCTATTAACTATTATAAAAATCTTTTTAGTACTAACATTGTTTTGCAGGATCAGTTGCTTGCAGAGGAAGTCATTCCAAATTTAGTAACTACAGAAGTGAACCATCTTCTAACTGTGTTGCCTTCACACAAAGAAATTAAAGCTGTTGTGTTTGCCTTGAATAAAGATAGTGCTCCTGGCCCAGATGGTTTTGGAGCTTTTTTTTTCAACACTTTTGGGACATAGTTCAATTTGATGTTACCAATGCTGTCCTAGAATTCTTTACCTCCAGTTGGATCCTCCCTGGCTATAACTCTAACATTCTTGCTCTTCTGCCAAAGACTGAGAATGCTTCTTCTATTGATCAATTCAGACCTATAGCTATGGCAAACTTCAAGTTTAAGATTATTTCAAAGATCATAGCTGACAGGTTAGCTTCAATCTTGCCTTCCATTATCTCAGAGGAGCAAAGAGGCTTCATTCATGACAGAAACATTTTGGATTGCCTTTGTATTGCTTCAGAAGCTACAAACCTTCTTCATAATGAAGCCTTTGGAGGAAACTTAGCCCTTAAGATTGACATTTCAAAAGCATTTGATACTTTATAGTGGTCTTTCCTGTTGAATGTGCTAAAGAAATTTGGTTTCAATGAAGTTTTCTGTAATTGGATCCTTGTTATTCTCCAATCTGCATTCTTGTCTATATCTGTCAATGGCAAAGCTCAAGGCTATTTTGCTTGCTCTAGAGGAGTTAGACAAGGTGATCCCTTGTCACCCTTGTTATTTTGTTTAGCTAAAGATGTGCTTAGCAGAAGCATAACTAAACTGGTGAATGATGGGAAGCTTGATCTAATCAGGGGTTCAAAGAATTACATGGTGCCTTCCCATGCTCTCTATGCAGATGACATTATGATATTTTGTAAGGGTAAACTGGATGGTCTTAGAGCTCTCAACTCTCTTTTTGACTCTTATGCAAAAGAATCAGGTCAAGTTATCAATAAAGCAAAGTCAAGCATTTTCTCAGGTTCAATAACTCAAGGAAGAATGAATAGTATTGTGCAGCTTCTCAACTTCAAAATTGGTACATTTCCTTTCCTCTACCTAGGGGTGCCTATCTTCAAAGGCAAGCCAAAGGCTTCTTTTCTTCAACCTGTTGCAAACAAAATTAAGCTGAAGTTGTCAGCTTGGAAAGCTTCTTTGCTCTCTATTGCAGGTATAGTGCAGTTAGTTCAATCAATTATTCAAAGCATGATGATCTATTCCATTACTCTTTATTCCTGGCCAGTTTCATTAATCAAGGAAGTGGAGAGATGTATAAGGAATTTTATTTGGAGTGGTGATCCAGATAAAAGGAAGATGGTTACAGTGGCTTGGAAAAAGATTTGCAGGCCTCTTGCTCAGGGGGGCTTGAATCTTAGATCTCTTTCTTCTTTGAACAAGGCCTCAAACTTGAAACTCTGTTGGTCAATGCTTAATTCTCAGTGTTGCTGGGCTAAGCTTCTTAAAGATAGAGTGATTAGAGGCAAGAGAACAATTCAATATCACATTCATTCATCTATTTGGAGTAGTGTTAAGGAGGAATATTCAACAATTCAGGACAACTCAATTTGGCTCCTAGGGAATGGTAAAGACATTAATTTTTGGAATGACAATTGGTGTGGTCAATCTCTAGCAGACTTTTTCAACATTCCTTCTATTATTAGTCACAATTTGGTCTCAACTGTTAGTGATTATATTTCAAATGGAGCTTGGTCTTTCCCTTCTCAACTGGTGCAGCATTTCAACATTAGCTCCTTGGTTTACAAAGTGGTTATTCCTCTAGAGGAGTCTCAGGATAAGTTGATTTGGATTCACACTGATTTAGGTAACATTCAACTTAAAGAAGCCTATTTTTTTATGCACAATCAATATCAAGATCTTCACTGGGCTAAGGTAATATGGAGTATTGATGTTCCACCTTCAAAATCTATGCTTGTTTGGAGGTTGATGCTTGGTAAATTACCTACAGATGAGAATCTCATGGCTAGGGGTTGTCATCTTCCCTCTATGTGTAACTTTTGCTGCAAACAAGTTGAATCCTCTTTCCACATTTTCTTTGACTGTGACTTTGCCTCTCAACTTTGGTCTTGGCTAGCTAAATGCTTAGATCTAACTTTCCAGTTCTCTTGTCTTTAAGATATATGGAAGATCACTGATTTGCATTGGTCACCCCAGTGCAGAGTTACTATAGTTGCAGCTATCATCAACCTTCTAAACACTATTTGGCTTGCTAGAAATCAAGCCAGGTTTGATGATAAGAAGGTATTTTCCAACTCACTTAGGGATTTCTCTATTCTAAAAGCTTTTAGTGTTGATTTACATTCCCCTAAGCTGACCTCGGTGAAGGAAGTTTTTTGGAACCCTCCCTTGCTGAACTGTATCAAATGTAACATTGATGGTGCATCAAAAGGTAACCCTGGAGCTGCTGCCTGTGGTGGTATATTTAGAGATAACAACTCTGACTTCCTGCTTTGCTTTGTTGAGCCCCTTGGTTTTGCTTCTTCCTATATAGCTGAGCTCAATGGTGCTTTGAGAGCCATTGAAGTAGCTTATCAAATGCATTGGTACAACTTATGGCTTGAAACTGACTCTGAGTTAGTGGTCCTAGCCTTTAAGCATCATGAGAAGTTGATTACTTGGGCCCTAAGAAACAGATGGCTTAATGCTTTAGTTTTGATTAGGCAAATGAATCTGGTAGTTTCTCACAATTTTAGAGAAGAAAATGTTATTGTAGATAGTCTAGCTAATCATGGGTTGTCTTTGAACTCCATTTTGTTTTGGCAGGAGGCTCCTGATTTTATTTGTAATGCTTTGGCTAGTAACAAATTGGGCTTGTCCAATTTTAGAGTTATTATTGTTAATGGAGTTTGGTTTGGTCCCCTCCATTTTGTTCCTTGTTTCCTTAATATATTTTGGGGTGATCTAGCTCTTTGCTAGCACCTTTTTTATTTAAAAAAAAAAAAGTATTTATTTAAAGTCAATTATTAATTATTTTAAGTCACTTTAGCATGCATAGAGTATATATTATTTTAAAATATGTAATATATTTTACTAATAATCAAATTTTTATACACAATATAATTTTTTATTTAATTTATATACTATAATTGTTTTACCGGCCCCATCGGAAAAAAATTCCTAGTTCTGCCACTATTTATAAGGATATATACCTATTAACTCTAAAGACAATAATATTTGAGTTCATGACACTAAAAATCTCATGACAGCTCATATGAGCTTCATAGCATACTACAAGCGGTGGGTGCAAAATACTAACACCTTATCAAAGAATTCATTTGGGCCAACAACAATGAAAGAATGGACAGAGTGCCCCATTCTTTTTTCCATACTTTGGATGGTGAACCCAATACATACATTTTTAGAAAATCACAATTCACATCTAGGTTTTGAACAACAGTATATAAATATCACACGTATTTGAAGTCAATTAATAACCATCCATTCCTTTGCCACTCCTTGATACAACCCTTTCAATTCAATAAATACATATAACAGAGTATGGGAACTTAGTTATGATAAAAAAAGTGAACTTGATAGGGATGACGATTTGATCCATATCCAATGATACCTATAAAAAATAACTCACGGGCGAATAGGATGAAAATCTTAATTTTAAGTATGGGTATGAGTAACTATCCAAAAAAATGAGCGGGTATGAGTACAAATATGGGTACCTTAATTACTTTAAAAAATGAGCGGGCTTGAAAATGGGTACCTTATATGTATGTTGATTTTAAAAAATACAACACTATTAAACTATTATACATTTTAGATAAGAATGTTTATTTATTATATATTGCAAACACAATGTGAGTATGTCAAATAGATATATGAACTTTGACATGAGATTAATAATAATTTTGTTTTTAATTTTCATGACTCAATATTAAAATCTTTGATTTTTTTTTAAATTTTATTAAAATATTATAATATTTTATAATTGATCGACTTATTTTTAACAAAAATACGGATAATGGGTATGACTATGGGTAAGTACCCATAGGATATGGACACAGCTACTAAGGTTGTTACCCATGCGGGCTTGACAATAGGTACAAGTATTTTTTTCAAAATGCAGATATGAAAATGAATAATATAGTACTATACCCATATCCTACCCATTGTTATCCCTATTTACACAATGATATAAAAAGAAATTAATTAATTTGGTCTAAAAATAGAATTATATACATCAAAGAGAGTACATTTTACCTCTTCTTCTGGCATGTAGTATGTGAACATCCTCCACATTTTTTAAACTAGTGTGAGACCTGTGCCGAGCACGGGCTATCAATTCGTTAATTATTTTTTATAAATTAGACAAATTTTATATTATTAGTATATTAGTATTATTTTTATTTTGAAATTAATTTTTCATTATTTAAGATTTTATTAAGACAAAAAAACAGAAAAAAAATAAAATAAAATTAAGGACATAAGTTAGCATAAATTTAGAATAGATTTAAAAAAAATACAAAAGTCAATAGAAATATTTAATATTTTATAAATTCTATGGACCGGTCCACATATTGAGAAATTTTTTTTTCCTACCCCAACAATCTTTTCTGTACCCCTACAAATTTTTAAATATTCCTATTTTACCCTTATGTTACTATTTATATAATATTGTTATTTTACTATTTTTAAAATTTTATTTTTTTTGGTATTTTTCAGAGTTAAAGCGACACCGGTACACTTTTTAAAAGTATACCGGTATTCTCAATTTCCATAATCCACCGGTACTCTTTTTAAAAGTATACCGGTATTTTAAATTTTCCAGAACACACCGGTACACTTTAAAAAGAGCACCGGTGTAGTTAAGTTAGAAGAACATACCGGTACACTTTTAAAACTGTACCGGTATGTTGTTCGAAAACTGTACCGGTACACTTTGGAAAAGTGTACCGGTACAGGTTTTTTTTTTTTTTAAAAATTTTAAAACTTTATTGTTATTCACTTTTTTTAAAACTTTATTATTTTTTTTTTGTACAACAGATATGGCTCAAACTGGCGATGCAGATCAAATATCAGTAGATACCACAGCTTTTTTTACGACCAACGAAAAATTTAATACACGAGATGATGTTATAACTCAAAAAATATCACTCAAAATATCAGACCCATCATCTTTTCTTCTATTCCACGTGACATATTTTTTATCATCTAAACATTGCAGCACGTGTTGCATCTCTGATATAGAACCTCTTTCTTGTTTTTGCAGCATGTGTCTTTTTCGATATATTTGGTTGGCATCAACAAGAGAATCTGGATTAATTCTTTTTAAGTCTAAAACGATGTTCCTTGGTGCTACATTACACTTTGACAGATCTTCAACACGTTTATTTTCTTCCACGGTTAAACGCGCCTTACGAGGATGACCTGCATATTTTTTTATTTATTTTTGAATTGCAAAGATAAATATAATATATTATGAAAAAAAATAACATTACAAATAAGAGAAACAAGGATGACCTGCATATTGATCAGGTAGTCCGTGATTGTGAACTCCACATTTAACCTGAACTTTCCATCCCGAACCATCTGTTGAAGGTGTGGCTCTAACTTTGAATGGACAATTACATTTTTTTGTTGCTGTTGACGTAGAACTTTTCGAAGAGTCATATTTTCCACCTCTATCACAGCCCAAAATTAATTTGTCATTTCTTCCTCTTATTCCATTCTTTGTATCTGATCTAGTAATTATTATACTCACTTTATTGTCAATTCCAACATCTTGTGCCCATGTTATAACATCATCTCGTGTATTAAATTTTTCGTTGGTCGTAAAAAAAGCTGTGGTATCTACTGATATTTGATCTGCATCGCCAGTTTGAGCCATATCTGTTGTACAAAAAAAAATAATAAAGTTTTAAAAAAAGTGAATAACAATAAAGTTTTAAAATTTTTAAAAAAAAAAAAAACCTGTACCGGTACACTTTTCCAAAGTGTACCGGTACAGTTTTCGAACAACATACCGGTACAGTTTTAAAAGTGTACCGGTATGTTCTTCTAACTTAACTACACCGGTGCTCTTTTTAAAGTGTACCGGTGTGTTCTGGAAAATTTAAAATACCGGTATACTTTTAAAAAGAGTACCGGTGGATTATGGAAATTGAGAATACCGGTATACTTTTAAAAAGTGTACCGGTGTCGCTTTAACTCTGAAAAATACCAAAAAAAATAAAATTTTAAAAATAGTAAAATAACAATATTATATAAATAGTAACATAAGGGTAAAATAGGAATATTTAAAAATTTGTAGGGGTACAGAAAAGATTGTTGGGGTAGGAAAAAAAATTTTCACATATTGAATGGTTGACCATTACGGTCTGAACAATTTCAAAACAATCGAGGAGGGTAGGTCGTAATTGTTTTAAATTTGAATTATATTTAATGTGAAAATAGTGTAAGAAAGTCACATTATTTTATAAGTTTGAAGGCTTAATATACTGATAATATAAGAAAACATATTTGTCAAAATATATAAGTATAAATATATGCCGCTTGTAAATTTAAAAAAAAAAAAAAAAAAACAGGTTCATTTATTAATTAATGAGTATAACCCATATAAATTACAAAAAACACCTCATATCAATAAATTGGTACAAATATAGGTTCGCGTACATAAAAATATCAGTGGACATATTAATTTGTGAGAATAAATATAGGTCTTGTATAATTTGTTTTTTTAAAAAAGCACCTTATATTAACATATGAGCATAAACATAGATGTTTGTAGGAATTCCATAAAAATAGGCCCCATATTAAAATGAGTATAAATATAAACCTGTATAAATTGTAAAAAACTTCTCCAAATTAATATAAAAGTATACATATAGATCCCGTATAAATTATAAAAAAATAAAACCTGTATTAATATATGAGTATAAAGATAGGTCTCATATTAAGCAAGATATATATATATATATATATATATATATATATATATATATATATATATATATATATATATATATAGTTTTCCTATAAATTGCAAAGTCCAAATAGGCTTCTCTATTAATATATAAATATAGTTTGGTTCATGTAAAAATTACAAAAAAAAAAGGTCTTATATAAATATATGAGTATATATAAATATAAACTCCCATATTAATATCAGTTTAAATAGGACCACATATTAATAATATGACTATATTTATATAGGTCTAATATAAATTATCAAAAAATAAAACAAAAAAACGGTCTTTTATTAATATATGACAAACAATATAGGCTCCATATAAATCCATGTATTAAAAATATATGAGTATAAGTATATATCTTTTATAAATTTTTTAAAAAAATATAAAATTTCATATTAATATCAATATAAATTACACAAATTAATATGAGCATAAATACAGGTAGGGATGGCAAAAATATACATACCTGCGGATATTTGCGGATAAAATCCGCAATGGGCATGGAGCGGATTTACTGGATATCCGCGGACAAAATAAGTGGATATTTCAATTATCCGCATTTAATGGATACGGATACGGGTTTAATACTATCCGTGCCCGCGGATATCCACACCCGCTAAATAATTAGTAAAACTACTTAAATATCCATACTTAAATATAAATTCTACTATTTTTCTTGTATAAAAAAAATAGTATTTTTATATTTTATGTTTTCTTTCATATTTCTTTTTCATTTTTGAGGAATTTTTTTTCAGTTTCTTACATACCCCTCCTCTTCTTTTTAATAAAATTCTTTTTTGCAATAATTAGGTTGTTTTATAAAAAAAAAGTCATCCATGGATATCTGTTAATATCTGCAAATACTTCAATATCCGTGGATTACCCGCTTAGCGGATATCCGCACGGATATGGAGAAGACACAGATATAATATTTGTCCAACAGAGCGGACACGAATATCACACTATCCGCATCCATGGATATCCATTGACATCGCTAAATACAGGGTCAATTTAGGCTTATAGAATCACCCTCCAAGTCGCTTTTTTTCTTCTATTTTAATTATATAAGTATGGTTTTCACATATATTTGGTATTTCTTTCGTATTTTTATGATTCCGTCGTCTTAAAGTGTGACGTTGTTTCTTTTAATTTCTCTTTTTTTAGTGCGAAGTACTTTGTTTTTCCGTCTTTGTGTGGCATATTTTGTGTGTATTCTGTGTTCCCGTCTTTGTGCGGTGTTTATTTGTTTCAGTTTGAAACATTAAAGTCGATGTAGTGCAAATCAAATCAATGATGTTGATGTCGTCAACACTATAGATCCGGAGACATGAATATTTCGTACACTTCAATTTGGTCAAATATGTAAGCTTAAGCAATTTGCCGTTTTATGCTATTAACATGTATGTTGTGAGTAATTCCTCTTTTTTGTTTTTAGCGATTTTAAATTTGTATTGCATCGGTTAACTCTATTAATTTGAATGAATGAATATCATTTGTGTAAAAAAAAATACAGGTTTTCATATAAATTAAAAATAATATTTATATTAAATAATATATGAGTTTATATAAACCCTATATATAATTTTCTTAAAAAAATATTAATATATGAGTATAAAAAATAGATCACATATTAATAGGATGGGAAAACAAATAACAAAACTTACTTGGATGTATAAAAGAGAAAAAAGGGTATAATTTTATTTTATATATAAGATGGAATGTCGCAAAATACTAACCATGATCACAATCCTTAAAATATGGAGAACCAAACAAAAAATCAAATGAACATTATTTAAGATATAATTTACACATTTGATACATTAACATGTGCCCTAAAGATACATGTTAACATTTTTCTTAGATTAATATACAAATTTCTCAAGAAAGAAAGTCATCTCATAATTTGTCAAAAAATAAATAAATAAATAATCTCATAAATATTATATGAGTAAAAGTAGAGAATGTATAAACCAATCGTTAGTTGGTTCAATGATGATTGGCGTTGAACTTGGTAGGAAGGACCACGGTTCGATCCCCCGCAACTGCGATCGGGAGGGGGCTAGAACCACTTGATGCTAGAACTGATCCCCGAACCAGATTCAACTGTTGGTGAAAACCAAAAAAAAAAAGGTAGAGAATGTATAAATTTTATGAAAAGACCTCGAAACAAACAATCAGTCATATACAAAAACATGTTATAACATCAACAAAGAGATACAACAACACAACTCACAAGTATACACATGATATACATGAGAACACTTAAGGCACGCACAAGAAACACACTCAATAGATAAAACACAACTTCAATAAAATGCTTGCAATGCGCCTAGACTCGCTAAATGCATGTGGTACCAATAACAACGTCATATTCAACATCATTTGTACAGCACCGGTAAGCAACGTCATTTTCAATTTTATGTCATGATGGACACTACGTCGTGTTCAGTTTTATGTCATGATGGACACTACATAATTTCAAAGTCATCTCAACTTCATTTCAACGTCATTGGACACATGAATGAATGCATGTCATGTTATAATAAGCAACCTCGATAGACAACATCATTTAACGACTTCAATAGACAACATAATTTTACAACTTCATCATCATTATAACAACATCAATAAACAACGTCCATAAGCAACTACAATAACAGTAACAACACAGCCACTTAGAATCAACAACGAACAACAGCTTAGAATCAACAACAAATAATAGCAACAACAACAATAATTAGCAATCACAAAAAAAAAAAAAAAACAACAACATCGAAAAAAATTATAAATTAATTTCTTTTATAATTTGTTTCTTTTTAATTAATTTATTCTAAAAGATAAATGTCATACTACTATTTCACAACATAGTCCCTACGCAGTATGAGTGTATGAGGAAAAAGTACTTACCTTAGCCGCTTTTTTTCCAAGCACTACACTAATTTCGACACTCCGACGGTTGATGAAGACGAAAAATTACGAATTAGATTCGAAAGGAATGAGTCTTAGAGCAAAGGTTGATGATCACTTGAATGAAATATGTGAGTCACGTGTGATAAATCAAAGTGGTTAAATTTCTTTCATGGGCAATTATTGTGTGGAAGGGGGGCAATTTAAGTGAATTAATCAACCTACATAATTTGTAATTAATTGAAATAATGGAAATTAAATGACATGTCTAGTACTTGCTAAGGATTATTAACGTGTGATAAACTATGTAACACCAAAATAATTCAATTTTGTCTAAGACTAATATATAATTTGATTTCAAAACTCACAAACTAGTTAAATAATAATAATAGGTAAAATAACCATCATCTCGTCAAATTAAAAAATAAAAAAATATTATTATAAAATTCATTTATCAAATAATAAATTAATAAGATGAATATATAAAATATCGGGTCGTTACATTATTACCCTCTTAAAATAGTTTCGTCTTCGAAACTAAAAAATAATAACACAAAAATAGATTATATAAAGTTCCCTCATCATTAAATAAAATCATCCGATAACAAAATCACTTTTTAAAATTAAAATAGTCTAACTTGTAAGTAGAATAAAATATTTATTTATATATAAATAAAATTTCTGGGTCTTACATCACACAAGAATGCATTAATTCTTCTTTTGTTGCCAGTAACAAATGTTTCCAATAAATGTACCAAAAAAAAAAACAAACCAAATGTTTCCAATAGCTTATCCTGTCTTCCGAATTGGTTGACCGTTGACCATAATTGCATTGCTCGGAAATTGAGTAATATATTTGAAGTATTGGAATATACTCCCTCCGGACATTTTTATAAGCAAATATTCCTATATGCACACTTATTAAGGAAGTAGTTTTTTATTTTAGTTTTATGTGTAATTTTTACTACAATTTCTAAAATACCCTTTTACTTATCAAATCTACTTAGATGTACAGTAATCATTAGTACAACATGTGATAATTACTACTGTTTCCAATAACTACTTCATTGTACTCCTGCACTTTCTGATGTTACACTACACGTAACCATTTTTGCACCTTCTCATATTCTCATATCTACTCAAATTCAAAAGCAACTTTGCCTCTATGCTAAAAAATTTACATTTCCCGCCAGATTTTTTGATTGAAATTAAAATTGAAATTGAACTTGGCCTCTATATTTAATTGATTGATTAAAATTCTGGTTTACCACCAAACACCTTTTCATCAGGGACTGTGTTGAGATCAAAAGTATGCTTCAAGTTGCCAATAGATTGCACATTTTCATCATCATTGTCATCATCTCTGCCAATTTCTCCATCTCTATCCAATGAATCTTCAACAATGAGTTATGAGAGAACCTCATTGTCATCATTTGTTTTCATCTCTTCATACCTATCAAATGAATCTTCAACAATGAGTTGTGAGAGAACCTCATTGTCATTTGTTTCCATCTCTTCATACCTATCCAATGAGTCTTCAACAATCAGTTGTGATAAATCCTCATCATCACTAATGCCCAAATCAAATGAGGGGATGCTAAAGGATTCATATGGTGCTGCCATTGTTAAGTGGTAGTAGAAGAGTTGAATAATTTTCATGAAGAGAATAGGTAGTGTTATGTTTTTATACAAGAAGATTCATTGTGCTAGGAGAGACAAACAAAATAATCATAAATTTAACCAATCAAATTGATAGTAATAATATGGGAAGTTGTAAAAGTTCATACCAAAGAAGGGAGTTTACGTGTTCTGTCAAGCAATGTTACTAGTACCCGTGCAGTAGGTTAGCTTGTAGAAATGAATGAGTATAGATTACTTGTAAAAAAGAATAAATGTATGTGTAGGGGTATTGTTGGAAAAAAAAATATTAATTAGAGTTGAATTTAAGACTTTTGCTTATATTTATGGCCAAAAAATTTTGTTGACTTTTACTTATAAAAAAGGCCGGAGGGAGTACAGTACATTCCCGGGTCATTCCGGCACACTAGTCAAGATGCTCTATTTTTTGTTTAATATATTTGATCTATGATATAGATAAAATACATTAAACATTTTATGAATTTAAAAAGTAATTTTTTTTATAATAATTTGAAGGAGGGGCAAAAATACCAATGTTTTGAAAATAAATAAATGATACAGTGGCAAAAATAAATATAATATTTTCTTAATCCTATATAAAAAAAAAAAAAAAAAGTTAAATAGTGCCTTCGGGATATTGGTTAAACGTATTAAAATAGAAATTTTATCCCAAAATATGTCTATTCAATACCTCAAAAATATAAAAAGTTATCTTTTTAGTATTATTTTTATTTTTTATTCTCTTTTTTTGGCATGCTTAACCAATGTTTCAGGAGCATTGTTTAGCATGACTCACATATAAAAAAAACTTAATGTCATAGTATTGCTTTTATTATATACTCCTCCGGCCTTAATTATAAGTAAATTTTCACTTTTTAGATTCATTGAATATCTAATGTATTTAGTCTTAATTATAGATTAGATACATTAGATATCCAATGAATCTAAAAAGTGAAAATTTACTTATAATTAAGGTCGGAGGGAGAATAAACAACTATAGTAAATGCACTTTTTTTTTGGGGGGGGGGGGGGCAGGTTATGATTTTTTATATAACTACTTACTATTATAAAAAAAGTTAAATATATAGGTAACCAAATATGCTTGGTTGCTTATGCGTGCCAAAAGAAGAAAATACGCATGTTTTAACCTTAAGATAGTAAATAGAAAGCAAAACTTTTGAAGAATTAAAAGTGTTACAATTTACTTTGCCAACTGAAATAATGTCCACTCTTGATATTATTAAATTTGTTAAATATGTAGGTTGTTATCCGACTGTGTGAATTGCTTACAGAGTTATAATGACGATGTCTGTTGCTGTCCCATCGACGGAAATCTTTTTTAAAATTGAAGTTGGTTTAATTTAATGCAAGGAATAAAATGTTTTTGTTTCGATCTAGATCATTGGATGCTAGATCCAAAAGCTACATGACTCACCACATAATGCTTTTAAGCTTTAATTTATCTTTGTATTTGAACTCTCTTATGTAGGCACCTCTTGTGCTTATTTCTTTTAATATATTCTTTGGCTAATTAAAAATAAAATCCTCAATGTCATAAGAGAGAACAGTCTAACAACTTTGTCAATTGAGAAAGATATGCTGAAGAACATTGATGTTGATGTGATTATAAGTGATTTTGTATCTAAAATTGCTTCAACAAACCGCTTCTTACAAATTTTTGATTAAAATTAAATTTTTATATTGTGCAAAACTGTTATTATGTGTTTGGGAAGAGAGAAAAATATAAAAATCAATAAATAAATTTGGGTTAAAATTTCTAAAATCATATCCAATACTCATCACTCATGCTAGATATGAAAGCACTAGATATTAAAGTTGTCAAGTGTATATAATGAATTGACTTCTCGAGTGAGATAGAATTTCATTTAGCCGGCACTATCCACTGACCTTAACTTCGGTCGTTAACATAAGAAAGAAATTACATTTTAAATGTACATTGAAAGATTGATATATTTAGAATATCTAATATATTAGATACATCAATCATTTAATCTATCTAAAAAGTTATCTCTTTTTTATATTAAAGATTAGAGAGAATATTAATTCTATAATGAAAGCATGCAACTAGTCTCATTAATCATTATACTTCAAAACATTTTCACCTTTTTTTGAAAATAATTTCTGATCATATTTTATTTATTTCGTAACCGAAAAATTAGGGTATATCTATCATGTGTAAAATTGTACATATTAGAATGTTTAAAATAGTAAGTTTGTTTTGGAACTTGTGCATTTTATATTAAATATATAATTTTTAAATAAATAAATATTGTTTTCAATAAAAAGTTACTATTTTTTACTACTTTAAAATGTACAATATTGCACATGTTAGACAAAGTCTTTAAATTATCAGAACTTTTTACTCTAAAAAAAAAAATCCCGAGAATCATGAAAAAAAAAAAAAAAAAAAACTTAGGATGTATAAATAGCGCAAAGAGACGAAAAAAGCAACTGCCTCAAAGATTCAACAAAACACAAAAAAACAAAACATGAAAAAAGTGTTTGGAGGAAATAAGGAATCCGGTGAATCATGCAACTTGTTCAAGTCTGTTGTAGCATTGTCTTTGTCTTTTGGAGCAATTCATTTCAATGTTGCTTTGATACTCTTTGCTCTTTTCTTCCTTCCTCTCTCAAAAGCACTTTTGTTCGTTTCATAATCCCTTTTTTCATTTTTCTTTCTTTTTTATTCATTGTTTTAAGCTGGAATTTCAATTTGCATGTCAGGATCTTTGGTTTCCTCATACTGTTTGTGGTTCTTCCAGTGAATAAGAACAGTTTATTGGGTCAAAAATTATCCAGGTAATTAATTTTGAGCTTCCTTTTTCTTTGGCTTAATTGTTTCATTTTTGTAATGATTTAATTGCATATTTTATCATCTATTTTATTATAATGATGAAAATAGTTCTTCTATTTTAAAAATTGAAGCTTTTGATTCCTTAGTTCTACATATATTACAATTTTGATTTCAACTCTTATTTTTATCTTAAAATTGGTGATTTTTGGTTAAAAAATGAAACGGTGGATTATCTTTAAATTTATAATTGGAGAAATATATCAATATTTTTTGGATGAAGAATCACCATCTTATAGGTAAGAAATTTAGATTAAGATCAAAATTGCATCAAAGCTACAATCAAGAATCAAGATATGATAATTGAGAGACTAAAACTTAAGAATTTTTAAGTGGAGAACAATTTTTATGATTGTGAAAAAGTAGGAGATTATAGGGGAATTTAAGTTTTTTTAATTATTGAGAGACACATAAGCTTATTATTTAATTTCCTTTCTTTATATTTCAGATTCATATGCAAACATGTTTGCAGTTATTTCCCTATCACGCTTCACTTAGAGGATGCAGAAGCTTTCCATCTCAATCAACCTTATGGTTTGTATTAATTAACCTATAAATAAATACAATTTTCAATATTTTTTTATACTATTTTTTTACCCAAATTTAAACTTGTTTTTCCATTATTCTTATTGTTGTTGTTGTTGTTGTTTGTTGAAATGAATAGGGACTTTTTTAAATAAAAAATTGACTCTTTTAAAAGATAATGAAAAGTCAAGATTAATTATATACATATTCAAAGCATATTTTAGGTATGTTGATTATAAAATAGATATTAACTATATTGTCAAGTTTTTTTAAGGGATAATAGATTGTTATCCTCCGCTAAGTGGACGTGTTTTACGTTATTTTATGCTAAAAATTTCTTGAAGAGTTCCCCTTTGCAAAGTAAATTTTTTTTACTTCCCCCTTGAATGCACTTTTTAAATCGGTTATTTATTTAACCGATATAAAAAGTGCAATTTTTTAAAATCGGTTTTTCTATTCAACTGATTTAAAAAGTGCAAATTTCTTACACCCAATGAGAGACAATGGGGGAAACCAAAAAAATTTATTTTGCAGAGAGAATCTTCAAAGAATTTTTAGTAAGGGTAACGCAAAACACATCCACTTAACAAAGGGTAACAACCCATTAACTCTTTTTTTTAATAAGGATGAAATATGCAAAATGTGATTATATTTAGAAACAAAGGGAGTACATTCTTCTATCACAAAAATAATTTTAATGATACATTTTTTAGGATAAAATACATGATTGTACCAATTAATAAAAACAACCGCAAGAAAAATGATAACAAATGCTCTAAAAATGTTTATTAATGATTCAAATATAGTAATATTAAATTAAAAGTTGCATTGTAAATGTTTTATAAGTCTAAAAAGTGTTTTTTTAACAAGTATTTTTTTTATTTGTTTTCTTAACAAGTAATATTATATTATCCAAATAATGTATTTTCTTCATCTCAAAATAAGTGATATATTTATTTATTTTACACATATTTAAAAAAATGGATAAATAAAAGAAAGGGAATAATATAAAAAAAAATGGTGTACACTTGTACATATTTAATAGTGTTTTTTGGATTAAATATATTTTTAATTATTAAAAATACAACAAATTTTGATTTTAATTCTTAAAACACAGCGATGTACTGTACCATATTATGTGTATATACTATATAGATTATTTCTATTCGTTTTTGGTCCATAATGACCAATTTATGTATATAAATATCAATATTATAATATTTTTATGTTCAAAATTTATTTATATTATTTCAAACGTTTATATACTCATATTATCATATTATACTATTAAATAATATTAAAAACATGTCAAAAATAGAAATAAAAAAGAAAAATTTAAGTATAAGTAACATGGAGTCGTCCTCCTTTGTGATTTGTTGGTGGAAGGTTGAAATCATCATTTCCCTATTTGGGTCACACTGATGAGGGTTGTCATATGTTTAACTTTATTGAAGTTTTTGTCAAGTAGAGGGGACCATATCCATATGTATACTGCCGACAAAATTATTTCTCTACATTATTTCCAAAATTTTTAAAATGCTCCAAAAAAATTTGCTGCAACATTTTTTTCTTTAAATTACTTTAAAGAAAAAAATTGTGTTTTTATTCTGTCGTTACATCCTACATCATCAAACTTTACTTTAGAGAGAGAGAGAGAGTCGATTGATTTTGATTATGACTTCTATTCGTATGCAATTATTTATGATCAATTTTTCATAACTATTAACATGACCTATTCCAACCGGATACTTATGTGTATTAACATTTATATGGGTTTAAGTTGGGCTGAGAAATTGTTGTTTAGCTTATGTAGTTTCATTCAAAATAATTCACCCATTAACATTTTAATTTATTTATTATGAAGTCACTCAACAACATTAATAATATACTATTAATTTTATATACTCCAATAAATATTGAAAAAATATGTCTTGTGAGCTTAACTCGATCGGTTGGTAAGGACATTGTATGCAGAGGGAGTTTGAATTTCGATCATTCCACTTATCCATTCTTAAAGGTGAAATTTTTAATCACTATGCTACCTAACCAATTATTTTTTTTTTTTTTTGGGAAAATATGACTAAATAACATGGATTAAATGATTTAAGTTGTTTATATTGAAGATTAATAATATTCATTGTGCAATTGTTTTATAACATTAAATATTAGTACCCTAGTTAGTATCCTAGAAATATTAGTTATCATTTTTCGTTTTTATTCACAAACGGCATACTCCCTCCATCTCAAAATAATAGCCATTTAAAGTTTTTTCATACATATTTAGAATTGTAATGATGTTATAAAAAAAATTATTTTTACTAATTTACCCCTATAACTCTATAGGTTATAGGTTTGTTTCCTTGAGAATAATGCATATAATAATAATTAGGGATATAATTGGAAAGTATTACAATGAAAAGTGAGAATGACAATTATTTTAAAACAAAAATTTATTCCTAAAGTGACAATTATTTGGAGACGGAGGGAGTAATTATTATGAGATGGATGGAGTATCATTTTGTTGATATTTTAGATTAACATATCCTACTTTATTTTTATCTTCATGTTTATTTTTTTTACAAAATTTGTATCCTCATGTTGTTATTAAGGGTTAATAGACTTATACCCCCTGTAATGTTGGCGAGTTTTGCGTTACCCCCAATATTGTACGGAGATAAAAGCCTATTAACCCTATTATTAATTAAAGATTAATACAAATACCTTGATTTGTGCAGTTTTTTGCTATGAGCCACATTCAATTTTCCCATTAGGCACTTTTGCACTTCATGAAAACGTAGGCTTCATGCCTATTTCAAATATAAGATTTCTTGTTAGCACTGCAGTAAGTATTAATTTACTCTACTATTTTATTTATTTATTTACTTAAAGTAAAATGAGTTTCAAAGGGCAACAAGAGTTTTATTTGCTTGTAACTATTTTCTTTAATTATCGAAAGTTATTATTAAGAATTCTAACAATTGAATATTGTTCTCATTCTCATCTCATTATTAGTCTTTCTACATACCATTTTTGAGACAAGTATGGACATGGTTGGGTTATTCATCAGTGGAGAAGAAAAATTTAATTTCTTTGTTGGAAACTGGCCATAGTTGCATTATAATACCTGGTGGAACTCGAGAAACACATTTTATGGAACATGGTTGTGAGGTACATAACTTTTGATTCTTCTTATAATTTGTATTTTTATTTTAAATTTTTCGGTTTTATTCCTTATGAAATATCACATGTTTGCCTTTTTTTAAAATTCACCATTTACACTTTCGGTCCCTATAAATTGAGAGCATAAATTGAGAGCGGGGAGATTTTTCCCTCCCACTCTCTCCCATCTTGAATTACCATAAAAAGTATAATATATTTTTTGTCTTTATAAAATTAGTGAATTTCAATTTTTCTCCTTATAAAAAAATTATTTGTTTTCATTCATACATAATTTTTTTTTTTTGTGTTTTTAGTCCCTAATGGATAAAATTTTCACATTTTTAACCTAATATGAACTTATATAGGCCTGAACGAATCCAAAAATTTGGTCTTGCGGAGGCAAAATTATGTATTATAAATATTTCTAAAAAATAATTTTTTAAATGGTGACATAATTTTAGAGAAAATGCTCATGTCTTTTTTGAAAGGAGTCTATAAGTCTTAACTCAATTATCAATGCTAAGAACATCTTCAATGGTAGGTATCTATTTTTTAAAAATTGGTACCTAATAGGTACTTCCATTGGAGCAAAACATAAATGAGTACCTAATAGGTATTAGTGCTACAATAAGAAGCGGTACCTAAATTATTTTTGTGGGACCCATTTATAATTATGTATAGTTATTGGTGAGACATATTATTGGTGGGACCCATTTTAAATTTTTTAAGAGGTGTTGGGTTGGAGTAATTGAGTACTTATTAAGTATTATTATTAAAAAATTATATATTTGTAATGTGTACAAGTGGTGTCCATTTTAGTACTATAAAATGGATAGCTCTATTGTAGATGCTCTAATACGATTATATTGGACATTTTTTCTAATTTTAAAGTTAATTACCAAACCCTACAAATTTCATAAAATAATAGACACTTGTTAACATTTGCTTAAAATTGAATTCTCTCATATTGTGCCTGTGATGTGCAAAAGTAATAATAGTTCCACCATTGATTGTTCTCTTAATATGAATATATATATATTATATAGAATGTATTTCTTAAAGAAAGAAGCGGATTTGTTCGAATCGCAATGAAGATGGGTCACCCCCTTGTTCCAGTTTTCTGCTTTGGTCAGGTATACACGTTTATTTTTTTTCTTTTTTTCTATTGAAGAGTAATGTTAAACAGTGCATCATAAATATATTTGCTAAGTATATTATAAAAGAAAATTAAAGACAAAATTAATATTGAAAAAATAAATTTTTATATTTTTAAAGTCTTAAATGCAGAAATTTCAAGACGAAATTTCCTTATTAATATGTTTAATAAGTCCCGAAGGCACCACTTAACATTTTCCTTTATCGAATGAGTACTAATTAAATTATTATTTTAGTTGTAAAGCATGAGAAATTTTCAATGCCATTAAAAAAATAATTGTGAAGAACAAGAGACTTTGAATTTTTTCTTAAATGCGATCATCACTCATATGACTCAATATTTTGAACAACTTTTAAGTATTGATCAATCCATCTAAGACCACATGACACACTTTTCCATCCAAGCATACCCCCCCCCCCCCGATAATCACTCTCACTAAGGAACGAGTGCTACCATTTGGATGTCGTCTAGTAAAAATAACCCGAAAGTTTTTATGATTTACTAAAATGGTTCTACAATTCTTTATCATCGACCTTACTCTAATCTTATGATTTTGCTATGATGCACATCATCAACAACTTGTTTACAATCTAGTTCAAAAATTATATTTTGAAGGCGAACAAAAGTTATCCAATGAAAAGGTTAAATAAACCAAAGGCTTCACATTCATATCTGCTTTGAACTTCATATGCCACCATTCTATTCTTTTTCATAACAAAACTATCATTGATCATCTCCTACATGCATTCCAATACCTAAACATTACTATTGTTGTTGGAAAGTGACATTATCAATATTGCATTTGAAAGCACCCCAAACAATGGATAGAGCTCTCAAAATAAGTTGGTCCAAGTGGGACGTTTGCCATGTCCCGCTAAAATATAGGACCAAGATTTAATAATTTTAGCTCAATTCTTTTAGGATTTTTAAACCCAATTTGAAAAAATTCTTTTAAAAATGGGTTAACCCATATGGGCCATGGGTAGCCCATATTAACATAAAAAGGGGCTTACTTGTATATGCTTCTACGTATGAAAATAAATTTATGTTTAGATTTTTCTATTATTTTTGAATTTTTTTATACCATTTTCAGTATTTTTCTATTAATTTACAGTATGAATTTTTTATGCCATTTTCAGTATTTTAAAAATTAAAGTTTTTGATTCCTTAGTTCTACATATATTTTTCTATTAATTTATAGTATATAAAAAGTTAAAGAATTGACCCATCTGGGCCGAGTAGCACGTGGACCATATAGAGTTGAATTCGAGTAAAACTTTCGGAGTCCGTATTTAAATAGGATTTTATAGATCGACCTAATAAAGGATGATTTCTTTTCCAGCCCCTCGCGTTTCTTTTATACCCTTCAATAATCCGATTTTGTCCTTAATAAAAATTTCGGTTCGCAGAAACCGAAATTTTTTTAGTTTAAATTTCAGAAAATTTCGGTTTCTAAAAACCAAAGTTGTATTTCAAGGCAAAAAAAATTTCGGTTTATAGAAACCAAAGTTTTTCGCAAGGGCAAAATAGGAAACTAGGGGGGTAAAAAAGAAACATGGGGGGCTGGAAAAGAAAACTTCCTAATAAAGTCTGTGACCCTTTAGGACCAATCCATTTCAGGCTGGGTAGCCCATATACGGACGGAACCACCTATCTGCAAGTGTTCATCTGTCTGTCTACGTATGCAAACCGTCTGTCACATGTAACAAAACTGACGAAAATGACCAAATTAAAACCTAAAATAAACATAAAGCATCAAATTGAAACTTTTAAAATATAAGGGATCAAGTTGAAACCTAAAATAAACATAAGAAGCCAAATGTTAAATTAAGCCTTTAAAAAAATCATTTTTAATACCCATGGTTTGAACTCGTATGCTTGGAGACTGAAATATTATCTCAAACCACTAAAGCAATTTTTTTTTTTAAATATTGAATTACATAGGTATATCAATACTAAAAAAGAGCAATTTCAATTTTTTTTCTTTCTTTCTTCAATATCATCATCACCAACTAAGTCAAGTAGTTGAAACACACTAATGTAATATGAGGGAGTAACTTGTAACACAAATTTTACTAAAATCTCCCGACCTGCTAGTGACAACATTTTAGTACTCCAATCGAAGATACACTTTCAAACTCTATATTTTATATAGTAATTACAAATGAGATTTTGGTATTGTAAAAAAAAAAAAAAAAAAAAACTTTTACATCTACCAACTATAGAGGGCAAACCTAGACCTTTTTCCGAAGCATATTTTCTCTATGCCGATAATGTGAAATTTCTTTATACATATATCTAATTAAATCACACAATGTAGATTTTTATTAAGATATTTTAGAAACTATAAAATGTAGCACTATAATATGATTTAATTGAATGCGGCGCATAATCATTAATATTTTTTTTGCTGGTCTTAGACAAATATCTATAAGTGGTGGAAAGCTCCTGGTAAGTTAATTGAGAACCTTGCAAGGACTATGAAGATCTTTCCATTAATATTTTGGGGAATATTCGGGTACGTTTTCTAGTTCAAATTGCATCATTCTCATGCTCTCTCTATCTCTTTAATTTTGTTTCCACTGCCAAATTTATTCTCATTGAAACATATTCATATATTGATGATATATATTATCCTCTTGTAGATCTCCTATACCATTCAAGAAACCATTGTATGTTGTGGTGGGTAAACCAATTCAGCTTGAGAAAAATCGAGAACCAACAAAAGAGCAGGTAATAGGGCCCAACAACAGAGTAGTGTTCATATAAGAGCCACTATTTTCATCCCAAGACCACTTTAAAATTATACATTATAAAAAGGAAGGTAGGGTTTCTAAGTAAAAATATTTTAAGATGCATATTTTTTTCTTATAAAATTTTGTGCACTTAATACACTAAAATTTGAATTATTTGAATTTTAAAAACTAATTTTTTAATATAGAATTTTAAAGAGTGCTTCAGTTAGTCAGGTCCGGCTCTGAGCATAGGTAATGAATGCGACGACCTGAGGCCCATTGTTTTAGGAGGTCCTTTATTTTATACTTAGTTGCTATTATAAAAGAAAATATCAAGTATGCATCTGTTACTAGAGGAATCATTTAAAGTTGAGTATTTTTTTTTTTTTTTGATATGACAATTACTTCTTTGAAAAATATATTTGAGGAATTGAAGATATTTGAAAGTATCTTTGAATTTTTATATGATTCTCAAAAGTTAAAGTCATTGAATGATAATGAGTTGAAAGAATATTCTATAAAAAAAAATAGTTGAAAGAATATTGTGTTAAATTTCACTCAACTTTTTTTCATAGCAATTTACCAGATGTTGATGTAGATGATATATTCTCTTAATTAAGAGTGTTATAATTTGTTTTGCCAACTGAAATAATATCTACCATTGATATTCTGAAATTTGTTGATTGTTATCCGAATGTATCAATTGCTTATAGAGTTTTACTGACAGTGCGACTGTGACATTAGTGAAAATAAGTTTTTTAAAATTGAAGTTGATTAAAATCTATTTGAGATTATCAATGTCACAAGAGAGATTGAACGTTTTGACAACTTTGTCAACTCAGAAGGATGTTGGAGGACATTGGTATTGATGTGATTAATTATCCGATGATTTTGCATCTCAAGATACTCGAAAAAATCGCTTCTTATAAATTTTCGAACTGATTTTTATTTTGATATTTTATAAAACTATTATTATATATTAATGTGTATTATATTAAAAACAATTATGTTTTTTTATGTTTGGCCTAAGGCTCAAAATGTCAATAACGGGATTGCAGTTAGCAAAACTTTTTTTATATGATTTTCCTTTTTCCATTGATTTTAGGTTGCCAAAGTACACAGGGAGTTCATTGAAGCACTTCAAGATCTTTTTGAACGACACAAGGCTCAAGCTGGATGTGAAAACCTTGAGTTGAAAATTGTTTGAGAAAATAAAAAATTTCCGGTACGAAAACCGAGGCTTGGGAAAAAATATTGGTACTTCGTACTAATAATAAAAAGAAAAAAAAAAGTATTCCAACCATAGTACTAGTATACGGTGTCAGGTGTCTGTAGTCTAGGAGTATTTATGTGTTACTCAATTATTTCTCATATTGAGTCAATTATATATTTTAACATTTTTCTTCTAATTTGTTGGTGAATATAATTACTTTATTATTATAGTCAAGACAAAGATAGTCAACCTAAATAATATTTTTGTGTCCTAATTTCAATTAATACACCAATAAAGAGAGTATTTAATTTTTTGAGTATCTTAATATCTTAATAATATACAAATGAGACATATTTTATAAGTTCTTATTTAATATCTATGTACACATTGGCACTCACCTCAAAGCATCATATCAAATTGCATTAAATTGTATGCTTGAAAAGAACATTGTATGTTTAAAAAGGAAATAATTGAAATATTATTTTTTAGATACATAATATTATCATTTCAATTTTTTAAAAAATTGTAAATTCAAATTAATATATTATATTTTTCGTGCATATATATATATATATATATATATATGATGAAAATTAAAATATTATTATGACCTAATAAATAAAATTTATTCCATGACATTACTATAAAAATGAATTTTAGTGAAATAGATTATTTAAATGAAGAAAATTATTTTGATGCATGATGTAAAACAATCCAAAAAAAGTTTTTGATCAAAAAAATATAATGAATTTATATTTATATGTATATATCTATAATTTCAATTGATTGATATTGAAATTTAAATATGCTATAATAAATAAATAAATAAATTTTTAAATTTATATAAATAAATTAATGAGTTTATTATAATAGTACATGTAATTCTAAATATTATGAATTTTTTGTTAGTTTATTGTAATTAAGTGATTTTAAAAACACTTTTATATTTGTTTTGTTAAAAAAGCTTTTTATATTAGAAAAATTTATTAGTATATCAATACATATTATAAATAAATTAAAATGATGGATATTGAAATTTTAATAGGACATAATAAATAAATTAAATATTATGAATTTTTACAAATAAATTCTAACATATTCACGAAATAAGTAACAAAATATATTATTACGTACTTTCAAAAATTATTTTATAAATAATAAATTTCTCCATGTCAACAAAAAATCTCGAATTTTCTATTGGTATTGGATTATGAGAATTCAATTTTCGATTTTCTAAAAATAGTTATAAATTAAATATATTTGATATTGTAAAAAACATCATAACATAGTCAAAACACTGAAAAGGAATCAATATATTTGTTACTAATGAGTTTAATTGTATATTATAGATAAAATTACTTATATACCCAAGTTTGTTTTCCTATTTAAAAGTTATTTTGAACACTAGAAATCACACATTTTTCAACTCTCTTTTCTATAGTTTGTTATGCTTTTCTTTGTTTGTTTTTTCTGTTTTTAGGGTGTGGATTTTGTCTCCCTTTTTATTTTCCTTTTCTCTTCCGAGAAGGTTTCGGTTCATGTCCCCCTTCTCTTTTCTAATTGCTTCTTTTTATATATATCTTAGGTGGTGTAGATGTCTCTTCATGTGCAGTCACCCCTTTTGCTTAAAAATAATAATTTATATTCATCATTATTTTCAATTTTTGCATATGTGAATATCTCGAAAGAAAAATATGATATATATGTGAACGCCAAAGAAGTTTGATCAAACAACAATATTAAAATGTTATGATCAAATGAAAAATATATTTGCTCAATTTTTGCATACGTGAATCTCAAAAGAAAAATTTAATATATATGTGAACGCTAAAGAAATTACTAGGTTCATATTTCAAGACTTATGTTTTTTTAATTTATTTTATTTTTAATAACACGTTTGGCTTATATTAAAATGTTATGATCAAGTGACACTAAGTGTCAAAATTACATTGACACCAAATTAAAACTTTTAATTTCATTTAATTTAAAGATTCACATCTATACATTTATGAGTCACATAATTGTGATTTTTATTATTCTATGATTTTTACCAATAATAAAATAATTAACTGTGATCTTCACCGATAAGGTAATTTTGATTTTAGATCTTTGATTTTGTCTGTCTCCCTCTTAAAGTTGCTATGCTTCTACGAATTTAAAGGACTATTGTCATGAGCTTGAGAAGATATCATGAATATGCCCAGAGAGGTGTTGATGACAATATGGATGTTAAATAATATTTTTTTTGTCAATTTTCATGATTACAAATTTCCCCTTTAAAATAAATAATAATTTGTTATCTAAAACTAAAAATAAGCCCGCACATGCAAATCTAGAGACAAATTCAACAATATATTTGCTCTCTAAGGTGATTTTCCAAATTAATTCATGAATTAGTGACAATTGAGAAAAACTATTTAATCTTTTACAGAAAAAACAAGAAGAAAGAAAACACATTAAAACTATTGATTAACGTTTTCAATAATTTTATATCATGAAGGCACATATGTCCGTTCATCTTCAAATTCAATAAAAGTGTGATTGGGAGCGAGACAGAGAAAACATAAGAAAAAATAAAGAGTATTATTTGATTGGTGAATATAATGATTTGGATCGGCAAATACAAAATCGTGATTTGGTGAAAATCCGAATTAAGATTATCATGTGATTCACTAAGTGAATACATTGTGAATCTTTAAATTAAAGAAAATTATTGGTTTTAATTTATAAGTGTCATTTGATCCTAACTCATTTTAAAAAACTACAATTATATTGGTCGGTAAAATATTAACATTCAATTATTTCTATAAAAAAAAACTTTGAATTAATTATCAATTAATTTAAACAATCATATCATTTCCATATATTCAGGGCACCATTTCATCTCAATCCACTACATATTTGTATTTAAATCACTACCGATAAAAATTAACCAAAAAAAAAAGTATTTTAAATTACTCCTTAACAAAGGGAGATAGGTTCTCTCAGAAGGAAAAAGCTTAATTAATAGTTGAGATATAAAAATTGAAAAAAATTGAGAAAAGCTAGCAAAACTGAGAAGACCCGTTCTCTAAAAAAGGAGTATATAAGGAGTAAATGTTAACATTTTACTTTCTCATTACATATTTAAAAAGTGAGTTAGATTCATAAATCATGAACAAATATTTTCTTTTTTAAATCGTTAAGATGTACCTTAGTATTTCCCTTAATTTTATATTTTTTCTTAAAAAAAAAACATCACAATAACATAGGATTTGGTCTTATTTGCTAATTATATGCATAAATGTTTATAATTTATATGGGATAAGAGCACAATAACGTAGGATTTGATCTTATTTGCTCTCTCATTTTTATTTTTTAAATTTAGGTTTAATTCAACATTTGGTTTTTTATGTTTATTTTAGGTTTCAACTTGGTCGGTTATGTTTTAAAAGTTTCAATTTGGTCTCATATGTTTATTTTAGGTTTTAATTTGGTCATTTTCGTCAATTTTGTCAATAACACCGTTTAATTTGGACACGTGTCAAAGTGTCCACGTGTCCATGTGTCTGTCCACCTAAGCAAACCGTTTGCCACATGTGACAAAACTCACGGAAAGGACCAAATTAAAATCTAAAATAAACATAAGGGACCAAATTGAAACTTTTAAAACATAAAGGGATCAAATTGAAACTTTTTAAATATAAGAGACCAAATTAAAACCTAAAATAAACCTACGGGACCAAAGGTTGAATTAAGCCATTATATGTGATAATATATATAGTAATGCAAGGGCCTATGTTTTTTTAAATAATTTTTATGAGGTTTTATTTTGTTTCAAGGGCATTAGTGATTAATGTATACGATTAATTAAATGATATAATTTGTATGTGCAACTTCTTTAAATTTTTTTTTATTATGTTAACATGTGTTTTTAGAGTACACGTTAAGAATTAAAATATTGAAATATTCTATTAACATATTGTGCATTTAATTTATGAAAAAAGTAAAAATTGAATTAACTGTACGAATTTCAATAAATAATTTCTTTATTAAAATCATTAACAAGTGTCTTTTTATACATGTACCCTATGGCTACATGTTAGTATTTTTTTTATTTCATAGTTATTTTTATTTTAGATGTGCCTTAAGAAAACATGCGAATATTTTCCTATTTTTTCATAGTTATTTTACAATAGATATGATGAAATTAATTTAATATTTTTTGTTTGCTTGGGTTTTTTAAAACATTTATACAAGAGTGTATACTTTTACGCATATATTGATATATGGACACATGTTAATGTATCAAATATGTAAATTATATCTTAAATAATGTGCATTTTTTTTTTTTGTTTCTTCGTATTTTAAGAATTGTGATCATGTGCGACATTCTATCTTATACATAAAAGAAAATTATACTCCTTTTCCCAGATTATTAATATATGATCTATATTTATAATCTTATATTTTAATAGTTTTTTTTTTTAAGAAATTATATAGGTTCTATATAAACTCATATATTACTTAATATAAAGATTTTTTTTTCTATAATTTATACAAAAACCTATAATTTTTTTTACACATAAATGGTTATCACTCATTCAAATTGATAGAGTACATCGATGCAATACGAATTTAAAATCGTTAAAACCAAAAAGGATGAATTACTCACAACATCAATGTTAATAGCATAAAAAGACAAATTTAAGTTTACATATTTGACCATATTGAAGTGTCCGGAATATTCATGTCTCCGGGTCTGTAACGTTGACGACATCAAAGTCATTGATTTGAGCTACACTAGATCGACTTTAATCTTTCAATCTGAATCAAATAAACACCGCACCAAGACGGGAACACAAAATACGCCGCACATAAACGGGAAAACAAAATACTTCGCACTAAAACAATAAATTAAAACAAACAACGTCACAATTTAAGACGGGACCTATATGTATACGCTTATATTAATTTGGAGAATATTTTTATAATTTTTGCGGGCTTATATTTATACTCATTTTAATATGGGGCCTATTTTTATGTAATTCCTACAAACATCTATGCTTATACTCATATATGTTAATATAAGGTGTTTTTTTTTGTAATTTATGCAAGACATGTATTTATACTCACAAATTAAGCCTTCAAACTTATAAAATAATGTGACTTTCTTACAATATTTTCACATTAAATATAATTCAAATTTAAAACAATTACAACCTACCCCCCTCAATTTTTCTGAATTTGACCAGA
Source organism: Trifolium fragiferum (assembly GCA_954870985.1). Classification (NCBI taxonomy): domain Eukaryota; kingdom Viridiplantae; phylum Streptophyta; class Magnoliopsida; order Fabales; family Fabaceae; genus Trifolium; species Trifolium fragiferum. The sequence continues at coordinate 24,227,519 of OX940792.1, forward strand.
CTGTAACCATTAACCATTCAATATGTGGACCGGTCCATACAATTTATAAAACATTAAATATTTCTATTAACTTTTGTGTTTATTTTAAATCTATTCTAAATTTATGCTAACTTATTTCTTCAATTTTATATATTTTTTTTGTCTTAATAAAATCTTAAATTATGAAAAATTAATTTCAAAATAAAAAATACTACTAATATACAAATAATATGATATTTATTTAATTATAAAAAAACAATTAATAAATTGATAACCCGTGTTTGGCACAGGACTCACACTAGTTTCTTTAAAATTGCCCGTAAGTGTCAAAAAAAAATTAAATGCTTCACCGTGAAACAAAAAATACCAAACTGTTGACACACATTGAAATTAAAACACCAAACTGCCACACTTTTTGACATTTTGAAATTGTTTGGATCATAAAATGATCGAAAGAAAGAAAGGAAAAGGAGTAGAAAATGTAAATGTGATATATAATTTTTTGGTTGTTTAATAGGCGAAATTACACATTTGGTTTTTTATCTTATTTTTTTGTAATATTTTGATCATTTATCTTTCATTTGTAACATTTTGGTTCTTTATTTTATTTTTTTTGTAACACTTTGGTCTTTTATCTTTAATATATAACACTTTAGTCCTTTAAAAAACATGAAAATATGAAAGAATTGAGGAAGATGGTGAACCTTTTCATCAAAATTATGATTTTTTTTTAATTTTAATAAAAAAAGTATCTTAACAAATAAAATTCAGAATTTTTTTAATAAAAAAAATATGAAAAAATGATTTATATGTGAATGTTATAAAAGATAAAGGATTAAAATGTTACAAATAAAAGATAAAGGACCAAAGTGTTACAAATATATAAGATAAAGGACCACAGTGTTACAAATAAAAGATAAAGAATAAAAATGTTACAAAAAAATAAGATAAAAGACCAAACGTATAATTTTGCATTGTTTAATATGAGTGGAAGTTGTATTGGAGCAAATTGTAACACACACACACACACAAGGTAATAGGATCTTAATGAAAATAGGAGAATGTAATGTTTTATTGAAATGGAATGAATGAGAGATAGAAGCTATATATAGTAATTGTCCTAAGAAGTGGGTAACTTGTTGAACAAGTAACTATCACAACAAACTTGAAAATAGAAAACGATTAGCTATAACTGTTTTGCTGACTAACTAATTAACTTTTAAGTTTTTGAAATTACTTAAAACAACATGGTCCCTTAATTTCAAACCTATACATAAACTTCTAATTTGAAACACACTAAGTGCATTTCTTGAACTCAAAAACTTGTATGTTTTCAAACTCTTTGTTAACACATCAGCTAACTATGAACCTGTGGCACAATGCTTCATTTCTAGACTGCCTTGATTGACTTGCTCCCTTAGAAAGTGAAATCTACCCTCTATATGCTTGCTCCTGCCATGTAGAACTGGTTTTTTTTACTAAGTTTATGGCAGACTGATTGTCAATTTGCAGCTGAATTGGCTTCACAACATCAATCCACAATGTCTAACAAGCTGCATAAGAGCTAGCTATGTACTCTGCTTCAACACTAATTCAATCCACAATGCCTGACAAGCTCATAAGAGCCAGTTATGTACTCTGCTTCACAAGAAGAAAATGCAACAACTGGTTACTTTCTTGAACACCAAGCAACTGGAGTACCTGGAGAAGTAACTAGTAATGCTTCTTCTATCCACCTTGTCACCACACCAATTAGCATTTGAATAGCAAACTATTTTTGATTTTGCTTTCATTGTTGACTTTGGAAAAAAATTCCAAAGTCAAATGTGCCTGCTATGTACCTCAATATCCTTCTAGTTGCATTCATGTGTGATCTTTTAGGGCTTTTCATGAATCTACTCACAAGTCCTACTGCAAAAAAAAAAAAGAAAAAAGTCTAGCCTGCTGTTACAAAGATTTCTCAATGATTCGACAATTTGCATGAAGGTTGTAGGATCCCCGGTCTCTTCAGTCTGGCTCTTCTCTAACTTGAGATTCACCTCCATATAAGTCATAACATGAGTGCAATCAGTCATTTTAAACCTCTTCAAAAGTTAACTAGCATACTTCCTTTGATGTAGTATTAACCCTTTTGAAGTTCTTAGAAATTCAATTCCTAAACAATAAGAAATTTCACCCAAGTCTATCATCTAAAATTCAGTCATCATGACAATTTTGAATTCTCTAATCTTAGCTATATCACTCAGAGTCACTAAAAGATCATCCACATACAAGCATATAAGAATAGTACTTGATGTTGATTCCTGCACATACATACCGTATTCTTACTTGCACTTGTTAAAACCTTGTTTTACAAGAAAACCATTTATTCTTTTATTCCAAGCTCTTGGAGCTTGCTTCAAACCATATAAAGCTTTCTTCAACCTATACACCATGTTTTCTTTGCCTTTTGTCACAAACCAAGGTGGTTGAATCACAAAGCTCTTCTAGTGGTCCATTTAGAAAAGCAGGCTTTACATCCAAATGATACATAGGCCATTCTCTTGCATTTGATATAGCTAATACAAGTCTCACAGTCTCAATTCTAGCTAATGATGAATAAACTTTAGAGTAATCTAACCCTTCTCTCTGTAAGAAACCTTTTGCCACAAGCATTGCCTTGTACTTTGCTATTGAACCATCAGGATTGAGCTTCAATTTGAACACCCACTTCACCTTCTATTGCTTTTTTATTTGATGGTAGTTCAACTATCTCCCATGTCTGATTCTTATCAATGGAAGCTAATTCTTCTATCATAGCTTGCTTTCATTTCAAGTTACTCAAAGCTTGAATATAATTGATACTCTGCACCAGCTAGCGGTGTAAAATGCACTAAATCCCCTTCATTAGTTATCTCATTATACCATTTATCAGTACACAATCTTGTAATCTGGCATGAGTGTTTCTTGCCCTTGTTGATCTTGTTCGGACTTGAAAGTCAAATACGAAAAAAAATACGTATATCAACAACAAATCCTATAAGGAATTAACCACTCATGGTTTAATTGATTGTTAATCGTAACCACAGGGGTTTAATTCAGATAAATTGTGTGAGAGTAGCAATCTCAAGGACAAATGAAAGAACAATGTTCATTGTATTTATTGGGAGAACAATGTTATTTTTTGTCTATTTTTTTTTTCCTAATGATTTTTATTGAACATAGAGACTAATTTTTATTACATAAAAAAGTTGTCTCATTAACTAGTTTTACTATTTTACTAACTACAAAAATATATATTATTAACTAATTTTTTAACGTATATGTTTTTAAATATAAAATGACTAAAAATAAAATTTTATACATTAAAAAGAACTAAAAATATATTTAATCCTTTTATAAAACTATGTTAGCAATATATGACACATATAAATATAGTGAATAGTGTGTGTCAGAAAGCGATAGCATGAGAGTGAGAAAGCGATAGAAAAGGAGAGTACTCGTAAATGGTGGTAAGGGATGAACTGTAAAATGATTATCTACAGTTAGAAAAATTGAGCAACAGTGTATATCGATCCAAAGGTTATGATTTAACCCTCTCACCCTCTCATTTTAAAACCCCCTCTCATTTGAAAGCTCCCCTATATATATATAGAGTTAGGATCAAATGACACCAATGTGTCAAACTTAGTACCATGACACCTTCGATAATTCTTTACCGGATAATCGTATTACAAAATCCACCGTTGGATTCAAAGCTATTATTGTATAGATCATGTCTATAAAATTTAACATCAATCGGAAATCATTTGATATGTCAACGAGATGTATAAAAATTAACGTCTTACAAAATTTCGTCAAAACCGTTAATTTCGATCCTTCTCTTTAACCCATCAAATGATTTCCGATTGATGTTAAATTTTATAGACATGATCTATACAATAATAGCTTTGAATCTAACGGTGAATTTTGTAATACGATAATCCGATAAAGAATTATCGGAGGTGTCATGATGATGATACTAAGTTTGACACCTTGGTGTCATTTAATCATAACCCATATATATATATATATATATAAATTTATATGAATGTTGGATTTGGATTTTTTAGATTCAAAATCCCTACATTCACCTAAATTCACTCCCATTTAGTGTAAAAATGTTATGAGAGAGAATGAAGAAAGATAGTATGATAGATTATAATGACAAAATTGTCCTTGAAAATGAACTAAATATAGATGAATATAAAAAATTTGAATGTAAAGAATCTAAATCGGTGTTTTAGCATTGTACACCTTTATGTTTGGACAAAAAACTTCAACATATCCTTTTCTTCTTTTAATTGGTTCTTTATGTTTTAAAATGTTAACGTTTTACACTCTCTTTTTCATTTAGTAAATTTGTCAAGAAATATTTCGTCAAAATAAAAGAATAATTGTCAAGAAATCCATAAAGTTTACTCTCATCTCATCCTTAAAGAAACTTATGCCTTCGTAAAATCCAAAACTTGTATTTTCAAAGAAATCTAATTTTTTAAAATTGCTATTCCTTAATGATCCTCATCTCTAAGAGATCATTATCCATACATTTTCATCAAATATTTCACAAGTGAAGGATTTTTTTAAGGTTAGTAGGTTTTTATCCCTATAAAATAGACGAATTTTGTTTTACCCCCTAATTTTTTTTTTTGAAATTGTCCCATTGCAAAGTAAAGATACTCTGCATTTGCCCCCTGAGCGGCCAACTGAACATAGAATCATTATTTTTGATGATGTGACATGCATATGTGGACGCTTACTAGACAAAGATGATGACATGGCATGTTGAGTTGGCTATTTTTATTTTTATTTTCCATTTATTTTATTTCCACTTGTATTATTAATTAATTAAAAATTATATAGTTTGTAAAAAAAAATTATATAAAAAATAAAATCATAATGAAATAAAAAAAAAAAAACTGGACCAATTCAGATCAACCCCAACCGCTGCAACTCCTAATTCCGTCACAACCGTAGTTCACAAGATCCTCACCGATGAGAGTCAAATTGAATCGTGTGAACGTGAATCTGCTTCCGTTAGATCCCAAACACAAATTTGAGGATTTTGTGTTTATAGGTTTTTCTATTAACATATCTAATTTCGTGTTCCTGAGTTTCATCAAATTTTCGATTTTTTTGTTTGTTTAAGTCGCAGAAATTTATGTGTTTTTATGATTTTGTGATGATATTGTTGTTCATGTTGTTTTTCTTTGGGTGAAGATTCTGGGTTTGAGAAGATGTTCATATTGTTGTTCTTTTGTGTTGCTACGGTGATTTTGATTTTTCAATTTTGATTGTTTTGTGTATGGAGACTATGTCATGTAGAATGAATATAATGGGTTCTTGGACAAAGTGGCGAAGATGAATATAAATATATAATGTGAAGAATGCAACAACAATTGAGCGAGTGTTTTTAAGATTGGATTATTTTTCATAAATTTTGTTCAAATAACATAATTTTCTTGTTATGGGTTTGTTTATTTTTCAATTGGATTTTGATTACGATGTTAAAAGTTTTGAAATTTTTGAAGTTTTGGTATGTGGGTTGTTTAAAAAATGGAGTGTTGGAGTAGTGTTGATGGAGTGAATGAAGAAGACAACTATGAAACAAGAACACGTTCTTCCCTTTAATCCTTTCTTTCATTTAATTTAATTTTTTTTTGTTTTAAAAACATCAAAATTAAATTGGTTTAATGATGTGGCTTTAATGATTAAGGAGGGGACATCAAGCAAAACTCCTTTAAGAAGTACGAATTCTAAAACTAGGTATACTGTAACATCCCCGAATTCTAAATCACTTAGTTAATTTTAATTAGAAATTTTCTATTAAAATTAGAATTAAGTGGAGGAGTTTAAATTAATTCACTTGTGAAAATTAAGTGAATTAGTTGTAAATTTGGAATTTTAATTAACATCTAAATTACACACTAAAGCCTTAATCTCACACTTGTGAATTAATCAAACAAGAGATTCAATTTTTCCCTCTCTCACTCTTGTATGAGTCACCTCTATGACTCACCCTTTTCTCTTCATCACAAAGCAACACCTCACAACTCCTCTTTTAATCTCATGATCACACCTCATCACTTTGTTATTAAAACAAAAGAGTGGAACATGCAACCTCATTTTGTTGTTTCACAAGCTCAGAAACTGAATTCCAATCCTCTCTTCTTCTACCCCACGCCCAACAACAACAAGAGCAACATGAAACATTTCCAAAATCCTACTCCACCAACAACACTATACATTCCTCACTTTCTTCCTCTTGAGTTCACCATTCAAAAACATGCAGAGACCGAAGGTTTGAGGTGCTTCATGTGTTCCATGGAAATTAATGTGAATTAATCACTCAAGCTCTTTTGATCAAGGTAAAGTGTAGTTCTTAACATTCCTTCTTTAAAATATTCAATTCAAACTTCCAACCTTCTCATCCCACTGTGTTCATGACTGCATGTATGCTTAACACCTTCGTGAATGACTGGAGAATTAAGTAAACATCATGGGTTGATGTGGGTGTGATAATTGATGCAAACAGAGCAGTTTCAGCCAAACTCGCAGACCTCGCCCCGGCGAGAGAGGTTGCTCGCCTAGCGAGCGTGGCTGAGCAGCTCAAGAACCTCTGCATGCGTCTTCTGACCCTCTGTCCTTGTCCCTACTGTTTGGTGAGTTATTCCTTAACCCTTCTATTCCCTTCTCAGTGCCATCTATGGCAATCTCATCCATTGGTATTAGTTAACTCATTAAAACCATTTCCTTCCATGTTGTTCAAAATCACATTTGGAGCTGTCAAGAGAATCCTGAAACGAGGGAGCTTGATGCTGTAGCAGAGCTAGTGTGCTAGTTAAAGCTTCATCTACAGGTGGGTTCTTAGGCTAGTTAGTTAGTTTAATCAAATTTATGAAATGCATGCAATTATAGGAATTAATAGGTATAGCTGTGTGTGTGGAAATTAAGCCCCAATTTCCACTCTATTCTGTTTTATGTTATCTATTTTATGATTCTGCATTATCTCAGCTAAGGGTTGTATGTGATACTTTCAAAATTGATGATTTTCGTAAAACAGAGTCAATTCTGCAAGAACTCGCCATAGCGAGTTGCTAGCGAGTATTCATGGCGAGCTCAAGGTTCTGGGCTGATGAACTTCGCCATGGCGAGCTCTAGCTCGCCTAAGCGAGTTGTTTAGGCCAGGACCTGTAAGTTCGCCATGGCGAGCTTGGTAATTCGCCGTAGCGAGCTAACCCAGAATTCACTCACTTTTCCTTTTTCAAAACACTTGTCACTCGTTTTATACCCTCGACTGAGATAGTTGTTTTGTAGTTATATAAAATTAAATAATATAAACAGGAGGTCATCACGGTCGGACTATTAGGTGTTAACATAGGGAATTAGATTATTGTATGTTCCTCGGGTTTGGGAATTATTGGTAGCATGTTAATAATTTAGTGATCAGTCGAATTAATAATATGATTATATTATCAGTATGGACTTCGTTTTAGATGTTCCATTAGAAAAATTTATGTGAGCTTTACGCCGGAGCGCTTTCTGCTCGCGGATAAGGCGAACCCCTGAGACGTGCTCACCTTAGAGGGTTTGCAGTTTAAAATGAACAAGATAAACTTTGTGTTACACCTTTAATTATATTGCTTATGATAATTATGTTATGAATTAGATTATGATATGACTGATTAGGAGCCCCGGCTTTATAGCCTAGGAGGGTAGTAGAATTCACTGGGACGAAGTGACTGTCTCACCCCACTCCCTTTTTCGATATTGGTAAGACAGGTTATTTCGGAGCAGGGACCAGGATGGATCTGACGATTGGAGCCGAGCTTGGATCGTCAGCATTAGAAGACTTAGTCTTCATTCTTGCTTTTATTTATCTTGTTATCTCTCTGTAGTTTCTTTCCGTTGTCTGTATCAAATATTCTCTTATTATCTTAATGATAATATATTATTCAGTTATTTCTTGCATAAATTAATGTACTCATATTCCAGCTTTAATGTTTCCGACTAAATATTCTAGATAATTTAGTTGGGGCGTTACAATTGGTATCAGAGCATGTCGATTCAGTATCGGACCTTGCCATGAGTCATTTCAATCCCTTCCTTAGTAGTACGGACCCTTTGGAGTCTGGACTGTTTACGCTGAAACCATCGCGTGCTGAGTCTGATCAGCTCAGTATTGTGCATGGTAGGCAGGGTATTACGGTTGAGAACCGAAGTGGACCACGGTGGTTAAGTAAGAAGATCGTAGTGGAAGTATAGCCCAGAAGCAATCGTTGGCGAGAATTTTCTCTAACCGGACGTTAGAGCTGAAATAGTTAGGACTGAAGGAGTAAGTGGTGCCACGCCAACGAGCATACCAAGAGTTAAAATGGAAGTACTAATCACTTGAAGTGGGATTGTTTATGGAAGAACGTAAGTGGGTAGGTCGTTATAGTATCCAACTGACACCGTGTGTCAGGTAAATTCCCCGGACTTGAGAGTAACCATACCTTCTGGTGAACATGTTTATAAGAAACATGTGAGCCAATTAAGATTCAACCCTTAGTAAATCAAGACTCTTCCTGAATACTTAGTCTTACCTTTCACCCGCAAGATTCACTAGTGTCGTTAGATCTGTTCAATACCATGACTAGAGAAACCAAGTTGGAATATTTGACCATAATAACATTTATCTTAGAACTTCCCAGATAGATTAATCTATAGGAAGCCAACTCTTAATGCCTCCCTAAGAATAATTTAGCTTTTCAACATCGAAACTCGTATTCCTACCATACCGCTAGAAGCTAGAATCAGTTTAGCATAACAAATAGAATTTCCTTTTATCGATACCAGTTTAGGTCAGTTAACTCAACAAACCATTCGAGATCAACCTTGATTAGAGTAGCAATTAGGAATCATTTTTCGACACCATGTAGGTGCCTGACTGGATTCGTAAGGCATCATTCGTGATGCAGTAGAACCAAGAATTAACCGAATTAGCCCTTGTGAGTAGCAACCAATAGTTGTACCTTACCATTAGAGATTGAGCAGTGATAGATATACCATTTAGGAATTTCACCTTATAAACTTAGTATCCATACAGACTTGTTAGGTGTAGTTGTCCACTTATCTTGAGCTAGTAACTTAGTGCCAGTAAATTACCCAACCAATCATATAGGAAAATAGTCGACTTAGACTGCCTTCGATTCGACCCTTTCTTACCTTCCGGCCTGTCATGTTACCTCACCACTTAGGAAATTATTATAGGTCTAGTAAGATAGACTCAGCTTGACACGTTATATTAGATCACACCAAACCACTTGGAGCATAACCGCACTCGGAATGACAAATAGAAATATAACTTGACAATACTCAATTACCAGGTAGCCTACCTAACACTATCATGCATTTCCTACATCAGTAGCTTAGCGTTGTAGATTAGGTAGATACCTTGTGAGAGAATTAAGTTGAACCACTCGTGTTAGAAAATTTCTTAGACGTCAGCCTGCTATCTGGTCATTTAGTACATTATCAATAGGAACTCGTTACCGTAGAACAACCTACCTCTTTAAGATCAGTCTTAGTACCAAATCACTAGCATTCAAGCCACAATAAGATTAGTAACTCAGAAGTTATCCTTGACACTTTCAGCCATCTAGATCACTCGTCTATTACCTATGAGAGTTACCTCGTATCAAAAATAACTAAGTTGGATTTATTCCTTATCAGCCATTTGCCATTCTTGTTTAATCAAACCTTCGAGTTAGGAATCTATTAGGGTTAGTCAGATCTATAATAGGAATGCCCCTCAACACTCTGTTTTGAGTCGGAACCAATGGAAATCAAATTCCAAATTAATGACCATTCCTTCTGACCATTAATAAGCTAAGTTCTTCGAACCAAACCATTTTGGATTGGATATCCATTGTACATAGAAGCATGGAACGGGTTCATTCCCTAATTAGTCTGATTAGGTCTCGGACAAATAATTCCTTCATTTCCTATCATCTGTCAGCCATGTTTACTACCTGGAGTAGGTTGAGATGTGAACTTTCAAATTCCTCGACATCGGTCAGTCAAACTGGCATTGTGGGACGTTGCCTATAAGTAATCCTGTTCAATCTTACAAGTTTTTCAGATATGTTGTTAGAGACTAAATATAATCTGTGGAATCCAGTTTATCTGGAGAGGGCATATGTAAATTCAGTTCAAGCTTTCACTCATCGTATCGATCTTGTAATCAGTATCATTAGTCAATTATCCGCCGAACTATTTTGTTCCATATCAGTATCAATTAATCATATAGGTCTTTGTGCACCTGAACGACCCATCATCATTTCAGTGCATTGGGCAAACTTTCGGAGTCTTATCAGCTAAATTCCAGTTAGTTTTCAGGTCTTCCAGTTACTTAGAAATAGGAGCTAGTAGAAGTATTAGTATCTAGATATCTCATCAGGACTATTCTCTGAAATCGAGATTGAACCATTTCATTCTCAATCAATTGATTCAGTTTCTCTGAACATTATCAACGATAGATTCAGATCATCATCAATTAAATTCCTCGTATAGAGTATACGAGTTTCCTTATTGTGAATCCAATTCATACGCTGACACCTCGACTATGATGAATAAGGGATTTAAAGCCATTCTCTGTGTTGAGTGTGCAAATCTCCCGCATCCAGTCAGCCATCTCTAGAATCCAATTACTTTAGCCAGAATTCTTTCATGTCAACCTATCAGTGAATTATCCAGCCAACCTAACCGTATCCTTGAAGGGAGATTCAAACCTCAGTTCCTGAGATGTTAAATGTACTACTCAACCGCAGTGTTGTGCTAGGATGGATTGAAGTAGTAGGTGAAAAATTCTATAGTACTATGGAATCGATTGCAGATGAGTTTGACTCATTGGCAAAAAGGATCTATAGTGTTTAAGCGTTTTTCACTCATTTTATATTTTGATCTATCCTGGAGTATTTTAAACAACATGAACGGGACAGTGGCACGTGTGACGTGTCACGAGCTGCAGCGTTCGGAATTGAGAAAAACCTCGAAGAGAAAGATTTTGGATTGTCATTATCAATACCCAAACTGATCCAATTCAACTATTCACATAGCGACATCCAGGCCAGATACCGACCTTTGGAAGTGTAATACGAAATAATAATAAGTATGGTATATTCAGGCATCGTGAACATGTTGGACGTAGTAATGGCGGATGTAAATTGAGATAGAAGGGTCGGTGCGTCGCTGTGCTAAATAAATTTGGAGTAAGGACTTGATGACGCAGATGAAAAGAGGATGACTATGAGTAGTCGGATCAGAATGCGCAGCGCGAGATCAGGAGAAAATATAGTTAGACGATCAATTTGGACAAATAACCCTTTGAGAGAGGAAAGTTTTATTCCAAGGAATAAAGGTAATCAAGAGTTCTTGAGGATGACACCCAAGTTGGAATTACGAGGTGTTTCCAAACGAAGAAATTCTATCCGAAGTATATTAGACCCCATCAGATCTTTCAACGCATCGATTCAGTAACCAATCATTTAACGCTATCTCCGTTCGGGTTAGGGTTGCATGATGCGTTTCATATGTCTCAACTTCGGAAACTCACTCCCGACCTTTATCACTCTTTAGAGATTGACATTCAGTCAGTCTTAACTTATCAGTCGAATTCAGTTCGTATAGTCGATTGCGAAGTTAAGATCCTTCGGAATAAGAAAATTCCGATAAATCAGAGTCGGATGGGATCAGCCTCATGACGACTAACTCACTCAGGAATGGAAACCTGTCATGAGAAGAGTTATTTCTATCTCTCCTAAGGGAAAATTTCTGAATTTCGAGGACGAAATTTCTTTAAGGGGGGTAGATTGTAACATCCCCGAATTCTAAATCACTTAGTTAATTTTAATTAGAAATTTTCTATTAAAATTAGAATTAAGTGGAGGAGTTTAAATTAATTCACTTGTGAAAATTAAGTGAATTAGGTGTAAATTTGGAATTTTAATTAACATCTAAATTACACATTAAAGCCTTAATCTCACACTTGTGAATTAATCAAACAAGAGATTCAATTTTTCCCTCTCTCACTCTTGTATGAGTCACCTCTATGACTCACCCTTTTCTCTTCATCACAAAGCAACACCTCACAACTCCTCTTTTAATCTCATGACCACACCTCATCACTTTGTTATTAAAACAAAAGAGTGGAACATGCAACCTCATTTTGTTGTTTCACAAGCTCAGAAACTGAATTCCAATCCTCTCTTCTTCTACCCCACGCCCAACAACAACAAGAGCAACATGAAACATTTCCAAAATCCTACTCCACCAACAACACTATACATTCCTCACTTTCTTCCTCTTGAGTTCACCATTCAAAAACATGCAGAGACTGAAGGTTTGAGGTGCTGCATGTGTTCCATGGAAATTAATGTGAATTAATCACTCAAGCTCTTTTGATCAAGGTAAAGTGTAGTTCTTAACATCCCTTCTTTAAAATATTCAATTCAAACTTCCAACCTTCTCATCCCACTGTGTTGATGACTGCATGTATGCTTAACACCTTCGTGAATGACGGGAGAATTAAGTAAACATCATGGGTTGATGTGGGTGTGACAATTGATGCAAACAGAGTAGTTTCAGCCAAACTCGCAGACCTCGCCCTGGCGAGAGAGGTTGCTCGCCCAGCGAGCGTGGCTGAGCAGCTCAAGAACCTCTGCATGCGTCTTCTGACCCTCTGTCCTTGTCCCTACTGTTTGGTGAGTTATTCCTTAACCCTTCTATTCCCTTCTCAGTGCCTTCTATGGCAATCTCATCCATTGGTATTAGTTAACTCATTAAAACCATTTCCTTCCATGTTGTTCAAAATCACATTTGGAGCTGTCAAGAGAATCCTGAAACGAGGGAGCTTGATGCTGTAGCAGAGCTAGTGTGCTAGTTAAAGCTTCATCTACAGGTGGGTTCTTAGGCTAGTTAGTTAGTTTAATCAAATTTATGAAATGCATGCAATTATAGGAATTAATAGGTATAGCTGTGTGTGTGGAAATTAAGCCCCAATTTCCACTCTATTCTGTTTTATGTTATCTATTTTATGATTCTGCATTATCTCAGCTAAGGGTTGTAGGTGATACTTTCAAAATTGATGATTTTCGTAAAACAGAGTCAATTCTGCAAGAACTCGCCATAGCGAGTTGCTAGCGATTAGTCATGGCGAGCTCAAGGTTCTGGGCTGATGAACTTCGCCATGGCGAGCTCTAGCTCGCCTAAGCGAGTTGTTTAGGCCAGGACCTGTAAGTTCGCCATGGCGAGCTTGGTAATTCGCCGTAGCGAGCTAACCCAGAATTCACTCACTTTTCCTTTTTCAAAACACTTGTCACTCGTTTTATACCCTCGACTGAGATAGTTGTTTTGTAGTTATATAAAATTAAATAATATAAACAGGAGGTCATCACGGTCGGACTATTAGGTGTTAACATAGGGAATTAGATTATTGTATGTTCCCCGGGTTTGGGAATTATTGGTAGCATGTTAATAATTTAGTGATCAGTCGAATTAATAATATGATTATATTATCAGTATGGACTTCGTTTTAGATGTTCCATTAGAAAAATTTATGTGAGCTTTACGCCGGAGCGCTTTCTGCTCGCGGATAAGGCGAACCCCTGAGACGTGCTCACCTTAGAGGGTTTGCGGTTTAAAATGAACAAGATAAACTTTGTGTTACACCTTTAATTATATTGCTTATGATAATTATGTTATGAATTAGATTATGATATGACTGATTAGGAGCCCCGGGTTTATAGCCTAGGAGGGTAGTAGAATTCACTGGGACGAAGTGACTGTCTCACCCCACTCCCTTTTTCGATATAGGTAAGACAGGTTATTTCGGAGCAGGGACCAGGATGGATCTGACGATTGGAGCCGAGCTTGGATCGTCAGCATTAGAAGACTTAGTCTTCATTCTTGCTTTTATTTATCTTGTTATCTCTCTGTAGTTTCTTTCCGCTGTCTGTATCAAATATTCTCTTATTATCTTAATGATAATATATTATTCAGTTATTTCTTGCATAAATTAATGTACTCATATTCCAGCTTTAATGTTTTCGACTAAATATTCTAGATAATTTAGTTGGGGCGTTACATATACCACTTTGGTTTTTCAACAAAAGATTCATTAATAAACAAAGGGATTTCATACCATCAAGTGAAAGAAGCTAAGGTACTATAATGATTAGCAAGGACATCAGCAATTTGGTTGCCCTCTCTATATATATGAGAGACAATAGTACAATACCATTCATAAAGAGAAATAAAGCATTATGCCACCTGTTTTTTTAAACTCCAAGGTATAACATAATTTGAATTAGTAAAGGGTGAGACCACCAAAATAGAATCAGATTCCAGCCAAAGATTGTGACAATTCTTTTGAAAAGCCACTTCAATAGCTCTCATTGCCCTCACAAAGCTCAACATGAAAAGAGGATGTCATGCCTAAAGGCTCAACAAAACAGAAAAGTAAAGAAATATAGAATTTCCTTTAGCAGTGCCATCAATATTCATTTAATCCAGTTTGTCAAAGCAGGAGGCATGCCACATGATTTCTTTGATGACAGGGGTCATAGAATGATGTATAGTAACTTTAAAATGCTTCAGAATAGTAAATTCTTTAATGAAACTAGAGGCTTGCTTTCTAGTGTTGTTAGCTGTTAGAGAAGTACAAGCAATGATCATGAAAATGATAGAAAAGAAGATTCAAAGTGCTTATTGCATAAATTACACATGAAAGGTAAGGCACAACCTATAATCATGAGATTTTCATCCATTGGCACCTTATTGTGCATGAGTCTCCAAACAAAGAGAGCTTTGGTTTGGAGAGTGGAATGTCAGAATTCCAAACAAGTTTAGCCCATCCTAAGTACTTCACGGCATTATATATAACAAAAGAGAAGTACTATTTTGTACGACTAAAGCAAAACAAGAAACACAAGAAGACTAACGTGGCACTTATTTAGTAGTGGAAAATCTGTTACCATCCACTTTTGGCGGAAAACAAGTTGGAAAAGTTGAAAATAAGTCAAGTAATAACACATCGTGTGTTTCTTGCATTAACCGTTCCGTAATAACTAGCATTTTCCATAACAAAAGAGAAGTGCTATTTTGTACGACTAAAGCAAAACAAGAAACACAAGAAGACTAACGTGGCACTTATTTAGTAGTGGAAAATCTGTTACCATCCACTTTTGGCGGAAAACAAGTTGGAAAAGTTGAAAATAAGTCAAGTAATAACACATCGTGTGTTTCTTGCATTAACCGTTCCGTAATAACTAGCATTTTCCATAACAAAAGAGAAGTGCTATTTTGTACGACTAAAGCAAAACAAGAAACACAAGAAAACTAACGTGTCACTTATTTAGTAGTGAAAAATCTGTTACCATCCACTTTTGATTCAAACAAATCAATATATAAACAATATGATTCATTGACAATCAAAACTCTACTAAATCCTCAAATTTTCCTCTTTCTCAATTCTAGATATTTTTTTTTTTAAAAAACGGTGAAAATGATATAAATTTATTAACAATTTCTCGATAAAGTATATAAAAAAAACTAATAATAATAAAAATGTTAACATTTTGAAAATATAAATTCTCAAAGATAAAAAAAATTAAATATGCATGATTTCATTTTACACTTATATTTAGGAAAAAAAATTGTCCCGATAAATATAAGTTAGAGGTATTATACTCCACTATCATAAGTAAATTTTATATTAATAAAATTTATTTACTTATAATAATATCCAAAAAGAATAATAAGAGCTTAAATTTAACCTAAATTCTTCATTTACTCATTGTACACCAAACATCTTATCTTATCTATGTTAGATACATTGAACTTCAATATGGATTGATGTATAAATTCATTTAAGTCTAAATATGGGTGGATATAAATTGGTATTGGTTGGTCCATGCTTGACCAAATTAGTTTATTTTTTCTAATCAACCTGACCAATTATTATTATTTTAATTTTTGTTTTCACCATCAGTTTAATCAGGTTCGGAGGTCAGTTTTCTAACATCAAGTGATTTTAATTCCCTTCCGATCGTAGGTATGGACGATCAAACTGTGGTACTCTCTACTAAATTCAGTGTCAATTGTCAATAAACCAAATAACAATTGATATTATAATAATGATAATTTTATTCTTCATTTATTGCAACTTACCTCTCGGACAGATCACCAATCACATTCCTTTTTAAGCCCTTCCAAACTTGGAAACTCCGAGACATTTCCATTTGACATTTTTACCCCTAAAGCATTTCCCTCAATTTTCCTAAATCTCCTCGGTTCCTTCTTCAAGTAACGCGGGAAAGAAGATGGAAACGTCACCGGAGGATTTCCGACGAAGTTCCGCCGAACCGGAAGAGAAAGTGTTCTTAGGAAGTAATAAATTCGCTGATTCTTCATCCAATACTTTCAACACTTTTCTTGCTCTTTCATTATGGCTTGGAGCTATTCATTTCAATGGAGCAGTTATTTTCTTTGCACTCTTCTTGCTTCCATTCTCCAAAGCACTTTTGTAAGTTTTTTTTTTCTTCTTTTCTTCAGGATCTGTTTGGATTTATTCTATAAGTTTTTTGGTATAGCTTATGAAAAATGTTTCTAGTTTAAAAATAGTTTATACATGAATATTTAAATATGTGTTTGTTTATACTATGAATATTTAAGTTGTTCATCCAAACGGAACCTTAGTATATGATTGAGTTGAATTTATCGAAAGGTACACTTTGGAGTTTCAAACAAAATCACGAACTGTGATTTCACTAAACTCACGTCAACTTATGAACCACAGACACTCTTTAGATTAGGCATATTATGGTGTTGGACACATGGACACCGATATGACACAGCCACATATAATTACAATCTTTTATGTCATTTTTTAAAATTATTATCGGCGTTGATGTGTTGGTTTGTTATATTTGGTAGTATTTGTGTACATGCTTCATAGTGATAAACTCAAAGATGCATATATTGATCTCATATGTTAATTGAGTTTTGTGACTTTTGATTTTAATATCAGGGTTTTTGGTTTACTTTTCGTGTTAATGGTGATTCCTATTGATGAAAAGAGCTTATTTGGTCGAAAATTAGCCAGGTACTATTTTGCTCTGTCTCTCTGTTCCTTTTTTTTGGGTATAATGCAAAACTTGAGTATATTTTTTTACGGCTATGTTTCAGGTATATATGTAAGCATGCTTGTAGTTACTTTCCTGTCACGCTTCATGTAGAGGATATTAAGGCTTTCCATCCAAATCGTGCTTATGGTTTGTACTTTCTTGTTTCTAACCAATTAATAACAAATTAACAATGTTAATTCAATTTTGAAGGTCCTTTTGGTTGTTCAAATGCTCCTATCTATTGTAAAAGAAAGAGAAACTTTTACATATACATGATTTTATTTGTAAGTTTGGTGTTTGACTTTTAAGTTGGGGGCTATTTGAAACTTGAGATAATAATTCCCCTTGATTCATATAAGGGTTTGTATCTTCTGATACGAGAGGGAGGGCAAATTGGACGACAAAGATTTGGACGCAGTCCAAATCGGATGGCGCACAAACAATCCTACATTATAATTTTGACTTGATTTACCAAAGTCAGACTATGAACTGTCTAATCTTGATCCGATGGATCCATATCGCATGACTGCATCAAATGCGTGATTTTCTGAGACTATAAGAAATCTGAATCCTTAAAGTGCTTGGTGAAAGTTGTGAAAAAAGGATCATTTTGCTGCATATTGTTTAAGGGGGATTATAGTATTATTATTATATAGGCGTGAATCGTGTGATACAGTTGGCACTGAAGAACTATTTTAAGCTTTAATTTCTTTAATAGTCATCAATTAAACGTGGTAGGAAATTTAAAATGATGAGTTGTATTATTTAATTATTTAATATGATACAAATAAATTGAGTGTATAAGAAGATAGATAAACATAAATCATGGGACAGTAACATGTTGACAAATTTTAAGCAAGTTTATTGTTTGGTTAAACAAGTTAGCGATTACTGTTTATGCTCATTGATATTAACAAACAGTATGCTCTTAATGCAGTTTTTGGTTATGAACCACATTCAGTTTTGCCAATTGGAGTTGTTGCGCTAGCCGACAGCACAGGTTTTATGCCTCTTCCGAAAATAAAAGTTCTCGCGAGCAGTGCAGTAAGGCTTTTACTTGAGGCATTGTATCTTAATGAAATTTATTAAGGATATAATTCTAAATACTTTTCTTCACATTTTATAAATTAGATATTTTACACACCATTTTTGAGACATATATGGACATGGTTGGGTCTGACACCAGTATCAAGAAAAAACTTTACCTCCTTGCTGGATGCAGGCTATAGTTGCATCTTAGTACCAGGCGGAGTTCAAGAAACATTTTTCATGGAGCATGGTAGTGAGGTACGTTGTTTTTTTTACCCTCTTTCTTCTGCTATGTTTTATTTTGTTTTTAATTCTTTCATTGATAACTGAAAATGTTTGTGGTTCTTTAGCTTTTTATTATGACTGATGCCAAGTTTAGTTATATATTAGTATAAGCATTTTCCTTTGTGTTGCAAGCATCTGAGTTCAATTACAGAAATAAAGATGGTTGTAGACTCTGAGGGGCCATCTTCCTCCCTTCCCAAAAGGCTCCTTATTCCCACTTAATGACTGAATTTCTTTGTGTGAGAATACAATTTCTCCTTATTTTGGTTTCCTGACATCTGATTGTATTGTATCTTTTCTATTGCTTAGCTGCACTTAGCTGTCAAGGCAGTTACAACTGCCTCGGTTTGTTCATGAATTACCTTAGTCAGTTATGATCTCACTAAGTCCAGTGTTGTGACCTATGTAGCACCGACACAACACTGACAAACATAGTTAAATTCGATCACTTTCTTTTTCTTAAATTACTACCGGTGTCTACGTGTTTGTGTTCGTATCATGTCTGATGGTTGCCATGTCTGTGTCAGTACTTCATAGGTTGTAACTTCTTCAAGTAACTTCTTATTCTCTTTGTCATAATTCAATTCTGAATTCAATGTTTAGAAGATTCTCTGGAATCTAATAGCCTTGCTCCAGGATTCTGTAATGAGACTAATGAACGGAAAAGATAAAAAGAAGGTCAAGCCGGCATTTGGGTATCTATTTTAGATCCTTTGCACATTCTTTCTTCTTATCCTCACTCGGAATTGCTTCCCCGATGGTTTCCCTCACCACATTCCATGTCGTCATTATAGTTGTTACTTCATAATTGATCACTATTTTTGCGCTTATTCACAATGTACTCATTGCTTGGGTGTCCATTCCCCTTCTGCCAGTTCTATTTCCCTTGACATACACATATGGGTTGCATAACATAATCCAATGAAAAAAGGAAGTTAGATTCTTCATTCCACCCTTCGTATTGCTACTATGGCTCCTTCCATGTCACATATTATCTGGCAATGTCAAGTTCCGGTTAGAATAATTGACATGCAATTACATGAGGCTTATGGTATGAGTCATGAGACTATCGGATATGATCAGCAGAAGCAAGTACAAGGAATAACCTAAACTTGTATCTGCATGCAGTTGGTCTACAACAACTGTAGTGTATAAATGTTTTAAAAATTATATATTCCATTTCATTTGCCCCATGCATACCTAAAAATTGACGACACCATTATAGTCTCGTATATTTTGATTCTGGCATTGGATTTGAAGTCATTTCAATTTGATAACTTTGGTGAACCCAAACCTAACTGATTTCAAATTACCAAATAATGTGTTATTGTTACAGATTGCCTTTCTCAGGACAAGAAGAGGATTCGTCCGTATAGCAATGGAGAAGGGGAAACCCCTGGTTCCAGTTTTCTGCTTTGGACAGGTATTTATTTATTACCTAAGTGCCTTTTGTTCATCTGTCAATGTTACTGTCTTTTTCCAACATTTTTGTTCATTCAAATTAACATTTATCTTCTGATGCAATATCACTAGTCTGATGTCTATAAGTGGTGGAAACCTGGTGGGAAGCTGATTCTGAATGTCGCAAGGGCTATCAAGTTCACCCCGATATATTTTTGGGGAATTTTCGGGTACACGATTACTTTTATGTATCAGTTTACATCCCGTCTGTGATCTGATATCCTTTACTTCTATTTTCACTAATCAGGGTTTTTCCATTTAACAATAGAATAATCCATTTTCATCATGTCCAACCATTCAGATTTAAAATGCTTTAGAGTACATATTTACAGCAACAAAAATAATTCCTTCATAATATGGAAGACCGATGTAGTATGGTTCAAGCTAAAATTATTTTCTATGCACTCATTTGATGAAATTGAATCCTCTCCGGTGGCTGTATCTGTGCAGTCGCTGCAGAGGGCCTGGTATCCCCCATTTGATGTTTTGAAAAATGCATAGCTTGTACTACGATACGAACTTGTAGTTAGTTGTTTGGAATTCTTAATTTGAAGACAGTAGTTAGTTGATTGGCACGCAAGTTAGTGTTCCATATCCACAGAACTAAATTTTAATGCAGGTTATCTCTTCTCCTCTTCAGGTCTCCAATACCATTCAAACATCCCATGTATGTGGTGGTGGGTAGACCAATTGAGCTCGAGAAAAATCCGAAACCAACACCTGAGGAGGTATATATATACACTACTATGATACTATCATATACTATCATATGCTTTGTTTTAATCTCTTTTATGACATTCATATTGTTCAGGTTGCTAAAGTACATAGTCAGTTTGTTGAAGCACTTCAAGATCTTTTTGAACGAAACAAAGCTCGAGCTGGATATCCGAACCTTCAGTTGAAAATTGTTTGACAAGGCCACAACTTCGACCATCAACCACTATTTTCACAGGAAAATTACATCTATCTCCTCTTAGGTTAGGCTATGTTTGCAATGCTGATACAACTTGTTTAGATTAAGAATGTAAAAAAGTAATTTTATTGAATAAGTCTATATGATCATCCTCCATTGTGGGTGCAGCACTAAGAATAAGAATTTATATATCCATCTATGTCTATTTATATGTCTATCTATAAGTTGAACAAATTTTAGTTTTAGCTTAATCATAGAAGTGTCATGTGAAGTAAAGGAAATTACTAACATTTACTGACTTTTTGCCACAAAAAATCTACTGACCATGTATAAATTAAACTTTAATATTAATTAATAACAATCAAATAATAATAACCATATGTCTATGAGTACAAAATCAAATAACTAGCCACATAAATAAGGTTGACCAAAGAGTAACTGCAATTGAAGCCATGGCATATGACCATAGCATTATAACAGAACATTCACTTTCACCAGATCCAAACAACTGAGCCATAGTTCCTGCAGAGAACAGTAAGATTAGGACCATTAGGTTTATTATAATAAACAAAATGCATGCAGCTGGCTTTTAGGATAAGTATGTGTCTCATATGCTCTACGATGGATCGGTGTATGAACATCGTTCGAAACTCTAATATCTGTAGGATATTGTCTTAGAACGATGAAGTCTACTTAAACGTAGCAAAGCCGGTTGTTGTTTCAAACTTTTGAGTGATTTTGAAGTAGAATGACAAGTAAAATTATGTTACCTATATTCATAGCTGGTGGAAGTGCATACTGAAGAAGAAGGACAAACTGATATAAAGGATCTGCTTGCACCAAACCTAATTTGATTGCTCCTTGGACCACTATAACACCTAATATTGGCAGAAAGATATATCTTACAGCTATGATTCCCACAATTGACCACACCGGAGTACTTGTTCCTTTCAAACCTGGTCCATTCACATATAATCTATTTTTTAAAACAAATTACCAAAGAAAAAAAATTAAGTGTATTTAAGAAATTATACAATTAGCTTTAAAAATGTTTACCTTTAAGGAGATTTGCACCCAATATGAGGGTGACAGTAGGGATGGCTGCTTCACTGAAATTAATTAAAAAAAAAAAAAAATAATGAAATTGAAATTTCTTCGTTAATTGCTTAAAAGGAAATGCTAACGAGTGTCATAAAGGACACTACAACTACAAGTATCCTAAGGACAATTTGTCATATAGATCTGAGATCTCCTTTATTAATAAATAAAAAATGTGTTACATGATAAAAAATAGTTAACCATATATGTTGTCAATATTAACATGCAATATTATTTGTAGTTAAAATAAGTCCTCTACACAATTTTAGGATGCATACATACCCCAACATGGATGCAGAGTCTTCAACCACATGCAATGGAGCATCATTGCCAACCATTAACTTACGTATTGGGTTGATTACACCAATGCAAAACCCAATTATCTGTGAAACAATGAGAGACTAATTATTAAAGAAAATGATAACCTGTGCAGGCTGTGCTCTAAGGATACATATTAAAGGATTTGAATTTTCGCTGTTACAACGTTCTGTAATCGATTAGGACCGTCTGACTAATAATCGACGATTGAAATTATTTTATGTTTAATTTTATTGTATCTAATTAAAACCCTCTGATCTGTGTAATCAATGACTAAGATTTATTATTGTGGCAAACTATATGCTCTTGCTACAACTACAACAGGAAATTCAGGTCTCAGATTAAGGATGCAAAAATCAAAACATTCTCTTAAAATTTAAAATGAACGTCTCTAATTTAAATGGATTCTACTAAAATCACATTTATCTCACATAAAGTCGGATAAATTTTTTTATCCAAATTGGTTTTGCCATTCAAAAAGAATCGGCGGCGCAGCTTGTTGCCCGTTTACCTTGTAATTACTTATTTATTAATATAACTTATAAATAAAATCAATAAAAGATAGTGCTTAGAAAAAGAGTATTAGTGAGTGTCAAAAATATGTTGCTAGCATATATCATAAAAAAGAATGTATCTACTAAGAGTTGTGTAACTTGTATCACTAAATTCAAGTGAAAGAAAAACAAGGGAAACAAGATAGTAATTTATTTTCAATAAAGTGAGTATCATACTGCTCCAATGGTTGATGGTGCAAAAATGGTTTTGAAATTGAGGTTCCTTGAAATCTTCCACAAATTGCGCTTAATTTTATCTGAGAACCAAACCTGAAAAAAATAGTGTGAGTTTAGCGTGTGAGTTTAGCGATTAGACTACTAGACCAAAAAAAATAAATAAAGATAGCTATTAAGAAATTAAAATCAGTGAAAATTGTATGATTATTTTTTACCTTTTCCTCATATTCTGTATTTGGAAGCAGTAAGGTGTATGCATCATTTGGGGTATCTTTTACAACTGAAATATTGTTTTGTTGTGACTCTGATATCACCCCTGAAGTCATCAATTTGGCTCTACTTGTTGAAATCCTCATAATGTTGTAAACATATGTCCATAGTAGAACTGCACCGATCTAAAAATCTCCAAATGAATTGAAAATAGATATAATTAGATCCCAATAAATTTACTATTTTCTTGAAAAAATGTACACTATACTACTATATAAAGTAATGACATAGACACTAAATATGACATTAACATTGACATGTCGGACACACTTTCATTCTGAAGTGTCGATGCTACATAGACATTACATCAGAGAAATTGCAACATCAAAAATTATAAACATACCGCCATAGAAAGTGAAACATAAGCCATTCCATATTTATGGCAGACTTTAGGGTCTCCAAAAGGACTTCCTTTCTCCTTACATATAGCTGGAATAATGATTATAGGCAAATTTCCTAAATTTCCTGTTCACATTAATCTCAAGTTATTAGCTCAACCAAAAGGTGCATCAAGATTAGAATTGTGCAAAAAATTTAATTGAACCTCAAATGAAAGTAATACATACAAAATGCAAGACTAACATAAAAACTAATATACTAAATCACCAGAGTTCAAATCCTGATAAAAGAAAGAAGAGTTTTACTAACGAGTGTTTCAAATACAAGGTTCAAGTATTTTAAATGTAAAATGTATTTACCAAAAATGTTGAATATTTTCGTTTTCAATGTACTGAATACACAATTTTCTAAGAAAACTTAGCATTTCCTAAAAAAAAACACTAACATAACAACTGATAAATTAGTAAAGTTCGACCCAATGTTCAAACTCTGGTGAAAGAGAAAATACATTTCAACTAATATACCGACAATTGCCGATAGAAAAGTTCAACATTTCATTTGTTTGTGTAGTGGATGAGTTTACCTGCAGAACAGCAACCTAATATTAAACCTTCCAAGTGCTTTGGAGGCCTTGTGATCTTTATCACAATCCATGCTAAAGCTGAGCCTAATATGAATGTGGCAAGAATATTAACTGGCATGAACCACCTAAATGAATCAAATCAAAAGCTATGAATTAAAACTAAGAAATCAATCATCAATATCACAACAAAATTAGTTAATTTGATAGTTCCAATTCCATTATATATATCATCATAAACAAATCAATCAATATACTCACAAAGAAAGAACATTCTCAGATGTTAATGTTTCTGCCAAATTGCTACCAACCATTGACGGATTAAACACATAAAATACAAGCTGTCAAAGAAAAAGCACCGTTATCGATAGATAGATAGACAGACAGATAGATAGATTTCGAGAGCAAGTTTTGAAGGTATGTTTCATTAAATTACATTATTGACTTTGTTCCTAGCATCTGCTCCTAACACATCTATGTGATCAATTGCAAGAAACAAACCAAGTGCTGTAATCAGTAATACTTTCATTACTGGTAAAGAAGCTACATACAAGAGTTGCATAAACCCCATTATCACAAATCTTCAAATGCTTTTAATCCTACATGCAAAGAAAATAGAATCAGCTGAAGGCAAAAACATTCAGGTAATTATAATTCAGTAACAAAATCTGAATTACAATTTTGTTACTGAATTACAACTCTAGAGAGATTGAAAAGACATACAGAACAATTTTGTCTCAATTTGTAACTAAAACGACCTTAATAAATAGCAATTTTAACTTTTGCACCAAAAATCAATTTCATTTCACTGTTGAAAAATAGTACTACTAGTAAACCATAGATTACATGTGATAAATATTTAAATGACAATTAACATGGTTGGTACATCGCATTTCATATGCAGGGCCGGGGTTCGAATCCCGAACACTGTGGAATTTCTAGTCATTAGCTCATTAGACTGCCTAACCAAAAAAAGTACTTTACTTTCATTTGTTAGATTAATCCAACCACCAGAAATTCAAACAAAGTCACTAATCATATTTTATTTCGATAAACAATTTATTTGTTATAAAATCACAGAGAGTACAAAGGATATTCCAACTCGTTTACCAGATAGAAAAACTTCGAATATCTTCGGTAGTAGAAGTTCCCTCTACTCTACAACCTTTTGTAGTGTCTATCTCTCCCCCTCTCTCTCTCTCTACATTTTATTTCAATCTTATCTTTTCTTTTTCTTTCAATTGTGTTTTTTCTGCTGCATGAAAACATTGAAACAAATCCAAAAATCACATTTCATGCACCAATCATAATACAAACAAATAAATAAACACAAAATTTAAACTAATAACACATAAATAACTATATTATCTAAAACATATTAAAAAAACTGTTACTGTTACTACTACTTGCTTCTTAAATGTTTAAATAAATAAAATTAACAGAGAAAACAATTTATTAGCCGACATAAGCCAGCAAAGGAAAAGATTAAACAAAATTAATACTACTAAGAGGCTAAAAAGTTGAACAGAAAAAACCAAAATGCAATTGTGATTCTTAATTAAGTGACGTGAATAAAGTGAAAAGCTAACCGGAAAAAGAGATTAAAAAGTTAAAAAGAGGTTATCAAAATTGAAAAATGGCGTTTGATGATTATTAAGCCCATGTTGATGATGCATAAAGAAATTACTAACACGCATCAAGAATGATTACGTACCGTGAAGATGCGTAGATTCCACGTGTATAAATAAGTTTCTGAGATTCCTTTGGAAATATTAACAAGAATGTTGAAGAGAAGGAAGTGATTATGGTGTATGTTAATGGAGAGGTTCGACGTAGGAATGGTGGGATGAATACAAGAAAATTTATCAACAAATTATTTAATGAATTGAAGAGAAGGAAATATATATATTCTTTTTAGAAAATACAATATGAATATTAACTTTTGAGGATATTGGTCTCAATAACGGACCAATAATAATTTGTGAAAATAAGAATTATAATATGGTTATATGTATCGAGATGTTATGTAGATATCAATTATTTAAGCATGTGACATGTTTGAAATACAAAATTTAATTATCAAATATTGAATACACTTTTGATGTGAAATTATAGATATATGATTAACAAAAAAATTTGTAAGGATATAGTGTGACACTATAAATATTGGGTGAAATTTAATTAGGTAAGTTTGTTAAAAGAATTACTCTTTGTCAAAAAAAATATTCTAACTATTTTTTTCGGTCTTAAATATAAGAGAAAATTAAATTTTTAGATTCATTGAGAATCTAATGTATTTAGATCATATTGTAGACCAGATACATCAAATTCTCAATAAATCTAAAAAAATAATTTTCTCTTATATTTAGGACGGGATCGAAATAGTATATTATTCTCATTTCAATATCTAACAATTTCCATTTTACTATATGTATATATGGAGGGTTATTCTACTATATAGTATTGACTAAAAAACTAATTTTATATATTTATAATCGGTTTTAGGCAAGAGGTTTTTATATGTAGCATTTTCCTAATTAGTAATTAAATGTTTACATTATCTCAAAAAGCAAAAAGTGAGAGAATATTTCAGTGAGGGAATACAATTGAGAGGTCACAAAATTACAATTCCAATTAACAAAAAGAAGAGTAATAAGATATACAAAATTTAATTGTTGTTGTCTATTTGAATTCATTTTACACTACTAGAAAAGTTAAAATTAGAGGGACGAAATCCGTCACTAATATGCTAAATTTCCATCACAAACACATTTAGTGATGGAATTTGTGACTATTCAAAATCCATAAACAATTTCAACGTCACAAATTTTTAATGAGGGAATTTGTAATCTATCACAATTTGCGACGGAATTACATCGTCACAAATGGATAAATCCGTCACCAATGACTGACCAAGAACACAACAATTGTTCCTTGAAATTCCGTCGCTAATTAGTGATGGATTCTAATTCCCTCGCTAATTAGTCCATTAATTAAATTAAGAATTGATGTTACTATAATGAATTAGCCGTCACCTAACATGCTTTTACTTCTTTTTTTATAATGCATGCTTTTACTTTATATTTACACATAAGCAGGAGCAACATATTAATCATATTAATAGAATTCTTTAATTAATAAGTACTTATTGAAGCAAACTTTTTAATACTCCTTTGTTGGCATTTCCTTTTAGCATGTGTATGGAAAACAAATTTTCCATGCTGAAAATTTGTGTTTGACCGGAAGGTGTGTACATATAGAGTTTGGTGGAGGCACGTAACGCACATTCATTACCATGCAACCGTCCACCTTGTTGCCAAACTCATTATTATTAGTATTTTTTTTTTTAGTCTACCTCCTGCACATATAGTGCGATGTCTCTACCAACTGAGTCAAGCTCACGAAGACATTATTATTAGTATCTTATTTTAATTTTATGAATTAATGAAAATTCAATATCGAAGTTGAGATTTAGGGAAATGGATTTGATGCTGTCAAATTACACAATTTTTATATTGTTTTGTATTGTGATCGTCCGATTTAAAATCAACGTATGATATTATTTAGAGTTAATTTTATTAATATGTAATCTGGACCGTTCAATTCGAAATGAACGAACATGATTTAAAACAGCGTGAAACAGTGTGATTTTATCGTAGGAAATCATGATCCGAGATTTAGAGAGTAACATTTCAAGCGCCTTATTTACACCATATTTAATGTTATTTTCAATAAAACACATACACATAAATCGACATCGGACGCAATACGGATATTGATATTGTTAAGATTTTCATGGTTAAGGAAAAAAAAAAAGAGAAAAGTATAGGAACTCTTCAAGATAGTAAAAATCAAATGATTTCATATTGAAAAAGATAGTGAAAAGGGTACAATTGTGACTAATTTGGGGTTAACTAACTAACCAATAACAAATTATAACAAACAAATGGAAATTGACTAACTAATTTTAAAAAATGACACAATTCAATATAATTATGAATGTCGATGTTGTGTTAATATCCAACACTAAAATTTGTTCGATATAAAAATACGCTTAATCCGAGCAGTGTCCGTTTTATGATTGCAGTCAATCAAGATATCAATAATCATTATCAGCCGTTAAAGTTGGTTTGGTGAGAAGAATTTGTAAAGATGGGAGGATGATATCACTATAAAAATTCCTAATAGAAAATGGTTGGATGAAAATGGTCTTAAAAGTTTAGTAAGATGAGAAAAGGAAAAAAACAACTAAAGATGTGATTCCTTAAATGAATGTCAGAGTAGTATACTAGAAAATGTTGTTGCGAATGGCTGGAAATTAATAACTGACAAATAATCGGAGGCGTGTAATCACTGAACTAAGGAATTATCTGCAGGTATTGCGCAATTCCCCCAGAATACAACCGGTTCATCTCGACGATAAACATGTCGAGACTATCAATCACGAGAATATCAACAAGGTAGTAACTCAGACACTTAGTGAAAAATATATTTTTGAAGTAAACTCTGATCTCATATAAAATGGATTTACGTAAAAGCAGTATATGAACTTTTCCTTGTTTCTAGTTCATATCTCTATGTTATGTGTAGTTGCTGATAAAAACAATCAACTCTTTAATATATAATAAGAGTAGTTATATATTGTTATATATCCACGTTCAGCAAAATCAGTCTTAGTCTTAGCTTTAAAAATTATGCTGAAAAATTGGAGGCACTTTGAACAAGTAATTCCTAAAATCATGGTTTTGAGATAAGGTAGTAACAATGAATCATTAGTTTGAATACCAAGTCAAATACCGTTTAACTCTAATAAAACACATTTTCTTTGTGGTACTGATGATATTTTTCAAAATAAAATCAATTAAAAATAAGTAGAAAAATAATTATTAAACACATTATAATTAAACTATTGAAATATCTAAATTATCCAACAGAAAACGTCTGTAACACAGATTTGGTGGTGGTGACTTGAGGAGGTGGATGAGGACATGATGTTGATGGTTGAGGATGAATCTGAATCACGTACAAAACTCTCCTTTCTCATTTTTGTCATTTTGTCTCAGTTTCCGCAGTTACATTTGTCTTGGTTGCCAATGACAAATCAAAATTGTAAGCAAATATTCCCTAAAATCTATAAATATATATAAATAAATTAAAATTATGTGTTTTTCATCTAATACTAATTAGATGAATTATTAAGAGATTTTTTTAAGACTATTAAGTGAACGTTATAGAGAACTATCAAATGGACTGGACCGGTATAGCACAGTCTGGTTTGATGACAATTTCTTTTTCAGTCCCTTCCCTTTTTTTATATCCCCAAAAATCCGGTTTTGTCCTTAATAAAAATTTCGGTTCCCAGAAATCAAAATTTTTCTAGTTCAAATTTCAAGAAATTTCAGTTTCTAGAAACCAGAGTTGTATTTCAAGGCAAAAAAAAATTCGGTTTATAGAAACCAAAGTTTTTCGTAAGGACAAAATAGAAAACTCGGGGAGTGAAAAAGAAATGCGGGAGACTGAAAGAGAAAACATCTGATTTGATAGACCAGACTAAATAAATGGATCAATTCGGCTCAGTCTATTGGTTAGTGGGCTACATATTTACGAGCGAAAATTGCTATATAGGCCCCCCATGTTTGCTCTCAGGTCCCCCAAACTGACAAAAATACCCCTGGGGAAAAAATTCATTGCACAGACAACGACCAAAACGTTGACACGTTGACAAAGTGACGAACATGAATGATAATGGTGGCCAAGCGCGCGTCCTCAGGAATATGCATATTTGTTCGGTACGCTGGCAACGAAACCAGATTTCGTTGTCTACAATACGAACACGCTGTGTTTCGTTGTATAGACAGCGAAATATGACAAATATAGTATCCACACCAGCTGGATCATACGATCAGTACTGTTACGAATTTCAAATCCAAAACTAGATCTAGGGCGATTTGTTGTTGAGGAGGCTTGGAATCAACTTGGAAAGATCATATAGAAGGTGCGCAAGGCTGATTGGAGGTCTACAACAGGTAATGAATGTTAATTTCGTTAGTTTTTGTGTTTTTGTTCAAGTTCTCTGTCGCACCTAGTTTCGTCACTTTGACAACGAAAATAGGCTGTTCGTAACTGTTAAAGTACAAAAGTAAGTATAGTTTTATCGTCTCCACAGGGACTAGTGCGATATCGACGCCGTTCAACAATTAATATAATTTTAAGTACAGTGATTCAAAAGTATTTGTTTGTGAAAAAGTACGGAAATATAACAACGGTAAAGAAATGATTGAAATCACAGAGAGATAAGTTTGCTGGGATTCGATTTCACCAACCCACTTGTATGTACCATTCGAATAAGTTATACAGGTTTTAGCTATTAATCAATTCTATCACATATCACTCACATACCTGTGTCCAGAGCACGACGAGAATCCCGTTATACCTATTAACCTTCGATGTCTCGAGTGATCAATCAATACAACGGCTATATTGTATTGCTTAAACTCCGATGTCTCGGACAATTTAACAAACACAATAGCATTAAGTTTTGATATTTAGAGTGAATATTAAATCCAAATCTATGTCTAGAGTTTAGAGTTTAATAGATGATTGTTCTTAGTTCTTGGATTCAAAAAGCATATGTCTATACCATTTCAAATCTTGAAGTAAAACATGAAATCAAGAACAACATCAAAATAGAAGAATAATCTAAAACCATATATAACATAGATCAAAATAAATACATACTCATAGATTGATTACACCTAATCCCAACAAAGAGAGATTAGCTACTCATTTTCATGGTAGCTTTACAAAGATTAAGAAGAAAAGAGATGAACAAACTTATCAATGATGATTTCTCAACTATTGTAGTGAATCCACCATCAAATCCCCTTGAATCTGGCTCCTGGGTGTCTCTTCTACGTTTCTACGTGTGAAAGAATGAACTGGTCTCAAAAAATGAAGAGCCTTTTATAATTGACAGAAAAGTGCATGGTCGCTTAGCTACGAGACGGTCACTTAGCCACCAGACCTTTCTTCAGGAGGAGGGTTTGCTGACATGTGTCCCACTAAACCTCTGATTCACTCATTTTCTCCTTTTTGGTCGCTACAAGCTAGCCTTGGTCGCTACAAGCTACCACAGCCAGTTCCAGTTTCGCCTTGCTCGCTACCTATCGCTACAAGCGACCACCACACTGTTTTCAGGTTTTGTTTCTTTAGCTTTTCTTCACTTTTTAGCACAAAAACCTGTCAAAAGGGTTAGGATTAAGATATACTAAACAAAATTAAATAAAAACAACTATTTACATGATTTTGGGGTTTTTCAAAAGGATATCTTACAAAACAAGTTAATAACTGTCTTAATTCACTATATGATTTTGCTACATTTTTGCACTTATTAGTAACATAGGCAACGAAATCAACATTAGTTTGCTTCCCACGCCCCCTGTTTGATATGTATTAGTGTGTGTGCATGATTTTTGTGTTTTTGTAGCATAGTCATTGATTGTTTTGCAATTATCATTTTAAAGGTGTTGAAATGGAAGAACCGAGTGTTGGTAACGATGTGAATGTCGTACCCGTCGGTTCACAAGCTTTGGTAGTATACGACGCCGCCATTGCCGAGGCTAACATTGGCGATGGAGCTGGTCCATCCGCAATCCGTGTTAACACCGACAATTTTTTTATCATGCCGCAAAGTATAAGGTTCGTGATGAATTAATCCAATGGTGTAAAGATGAGGCGTTAAAAGCCGGATTTACAATGGTAATTGAAAAATCGGACAACGGGTCGAATAGAAGGAAGGCTTATTTTATATTGGGATGTGAAAGAGGCGGAGAGTACAAAGAGTCAAAAAGGAAAGGCAAGAGAGATGACACGGCAACTAGAAAGTGTCAGTGTCCGTTCAGGCTGCGAGGTTACTTTTTGGCATCTC
This sequence comes from Trifolium fragiferum, assembly GCA_954870985.1. Taxonomy (NCBI): domain Eukaryota; kingdom Viridiplantae; phylum Streptophyta; class Magnoliopsida; order Fabales; family Fabaceae; genus Trifolium; species Trifolium fragiferum. Next base: position 24,259,632 of record OX940792.1, read on the forward strand.
AGGAATGGAAGCTAAGTGTTGTGTGTGGTGAGCATAACCACGAGATGGCCAAGAATTTGGAAGGTCATATTCTTGCAGGACGTTTAAAACCTGAGGAAAAGGAGCATGTGCAGGAGCTTACTAGGAATTTGGTGCAGCCAAAGAACATTCTGAAGAACTTGAAGGAGAGGAATAAAGAGAGCAAGACCAATATGAAGCAAATTTACAACATCCGGCAAAAATAAAAAGTGACCTTAGGGGTCAATTTTCTAAACTTCAACAACTTCTGAAGTGTCTTGAAGAGCACATATACTTCCACAAAGTTAGAACTGTTGGTGAGTCATCGACCGTACAAGATATTTTCTGGGCACATCCTGATAGTGTCAAATTGCTCAACATTTTTCCTACCGTATTGTTGATGGATTCTACATACAAGACCAACAAGTATAAAATGCCACTGTTTGAGATAGTCGGTGTGACTTCGACTGAGAAGAATTTCAATGTTGGTTTTGCTTTTCTGACAAATGAAAAAGAAGACAATTTCATTTGGGCTCTTGAGACTTGTAAGAGTCTTTTCAAGGATAAGGATGTGATGCCGAAGGTTATTGTAACTGACAGAGATAAGTCACTGATGAATGCAGTTGAAACTGTTTTCCCAAATTCAACTGCAATGGTGTGTCGTTATCACCTCTACAAGAATGTAAGGGCTAAGCTCAAGGCACTTTGCCGAGCAAAGGATCAGAAGATGGATGAGTTGCTGAATACTTTGAAATATCAATGGGAGGCAGTTGTCGACTCTACTTCGGAAGAGGCATTTACAGATGCAGTTATGGAGTTTAGGAGAGTCTTTGCTAGATTTCCTAAGTTTTTGAAATATTTTCAAGAAACGGTGTTAGATCCGGTGAAGGAAAAACTTGTCAGAGCTTGGACTGATCGCGTTTTGCACATTGGAAACACCACATCCAACAGAGTTGAGTCTCAACATGGTGTTTTGAAGCAATATATCCTTGATTGCAAGGGTGATTTTGTGAAGTGTTGGGATGCGATTAATCAAATGTTGTCCAACCAATTTACCGAGATAAAGACATCATTTGGTCATAGTACTTCACAAGTTAAGCATCATTTCAAAGATCATTTTTTGTACTCGAAGTTGGTGTATAACGTCTCAAGGGATGCGTTACGCTTTATTCGTGGTGAAGAAGAAATATCAAGAGAATGTGGTAGGAATCGGAAGAAGTGTGGGTGTGTCATAAAGATGACTTACGGATTGCCATGTGCTTGTCTCATTTGTTTGAAATGTGAAAAAAAAACTACAAATTAGGCTCGACGAGATCAATGCTCATTGGAAGAGGTTACACTATGAAGAAGAAGAGGGCAAGGTCGCCGATGTTTCTATATTGGAAGAGCTTAATGCAATTCAGGTATAATAAACTTCAATTTGTTATCGATTGAATTTAAATTCGTCAGTTAAAACATATCATCAGATTAGTAGCTTGATGCATTTAATTTTTTTTTATTTTATTTTAGGAACGCTTCAAAGTAGCGGATCATGATATGAAGTTGCAAATCAAAGAAACATTGCGCTTGATCGCATATCCATAAACAACTTCATTGACTCCTCCGGTTAAGAAATGCGACACAAAGGGTGCACCGAAGCGAAAAAATGGTTCCGTAAGTGACAACTCTACCACTAGAGAGCCATCTCATTGGGAGCATATGAATTCCCAATTTCCCGACTCACAGGCGTCACAATCAAAATCGTCAAGGCCTCGAAGGAAAAGTGCTCGCATCGGAAAGCTTTCGTCGCCTTCATCATCAATGAAGAGGATTTCTTTTATGCGGAATATGCCACATTTCATGCATCCATATATTGAAGACATTGTTGATGTTAAGTCGGACGGGCATTGTGGATTTCGGGTTGTGGCTCAACATCTTGGTAAGGGTGAAGATAGTCAAGGGTTGATACGTTTGGCTATGGTTAGGGAGTTAACCATGTTTAGAAGTGTCTACATGGGTGTTTATGAATTTGAGGAGCGTCTGCAGTACATACTTGATGGGTTGTACCCTCCGAAGATAATGCCTAAGAGTGGGGTTGCATCGAAAGATAAATGGTTTACATTTCCTGATATGGGCCATATCGTTGCAACCGCATACAACCGGGTCGTGGTTGAGTTGACATCCCCCACTATTGGTCACTCTGAGACTTTCTTACCATTGCGTGGTCATCCACCAAGCGATCCTGCTACACGCATTTTGTGTATGGGTTTAGTGCCAAATCATTTTGTGGAGGCAAAGCTAAAGCCAGGGTGTCCACTACCTCCTACAAACAAGCAATGGAAAAAACATCGTGCCGGAGATGCCGAGGGGTGGGAGGAAAAGTTTATGGATCAGATGGTTGAGTTTGAAGAGTTGCTCAAGAATGAAATAGCTAGCTTACCAAAGATGAAGTCAAATGTAGATGAGCCCATCATTATAGGATGAGTAGCGACATATGTGCTTTATTTTTTCTTTTTGCTTGTAATGTGTCACACACTTTTTGTGGGTGTAACTTGAATGACATTTTGGGTATGTAAATCGAATGACACTTTTTGTGTGACACATTTTGTGATTGATATATATATTTTGAATGATCGAGTTATATATATATATATATATATATATATATATATATATATATATTGATGTTTTGAATGATAAGGTTATATATGTATTATTGAAATCATAAATCTTATGGTGTACTTTCGAATTATTTATTATCGTAGGTATGGAAAAAATAAGTGAAGCGGAAAAAATTAGTGCTGCGGATCGTTATGTGTCGAATCATACTTCAAAAAGTTTTGATTTTGCTATAAGGTTGACTGGTATTCCAGAGTTTCATCTTCATCTGAAAAACAACATTACGACTCTGGAAGAGTTGAATTCATGTATGCCTTCATGAACGGGAAGGAAACTAAAATTGATAGAATTAAATATTATGAATCTTACACCGATATTACGGGTCACAATATTGGATTTGATGATGCCGAGACAAAATATCATTGGAAAGAGTTAATATCTGACAACTGTGTTCAAATGATGTTTGACAGTGTTGAAGGTGACGCAGCTCCACATCGTTTGGCCGCTCGTTTATTTTAATTAATTAGTTATTAATATGTAATAGTTATGTAATGACAACACATCAATTATTATGGTGTATTACGTTTTAATGAATCAAAGGCCAGGATTGCACCGACAGTTTGAACGGTCATGATTTTCATATGAAATTGGTCTATAAATATAGTGGTGTAGTTTGTTTAGGTTGTCACACATTACCTAAAAAAATAGATATCGGTTACAAAGTTAACACACACCTCGCTGCCGTTTACTTCAACAAAGAAACCCCAAATCTGTTTCAGATCCATATCCATGTCACTCTAAGCGAGCTTAAGCAACAATTAGATGAATTGAATGGTCGGCTTACCGGCCATCGTGACAATAGAAGGGTAGCCACTATTGAGTATCGACGTCCGTCAGTCATATCTGACGGTCTTTTCGTTAGATTCACAAATATGGTTCTTGACACGGATGACGATGTCAAAAGCATGTTTGAGATTTTCTCGGAACACAGCACAAAGGATCTGATCGAACTAGATGCAAAGTTGCTCAGATCTGTTCCGGAGATTTTATCGAGTTTGCATCGCCCAAGGACCTATGAAGAAATCGAACCTTTGTGCTACGAACCTGAGGAAGAACAAGTTGTTAATTTAGCCGATCCGTAATCGTTGGTTTATGTGGATTTTGCAAATGTACTTTATGATTATGTCTGATGTTATGTTTGTTCGTCTTTCATGTTTGTTATGTTTGTTCGTCTTTATGATTATGTCCGATGTTATGTTTGTTTGTCGTTGTTATTTTGAAAAAATGCAGGTTCTGTCAACTAGTTTTTTAAAAATTTCTGCTGAAACTGTTTTCGGTGACAATGTGACGAAATCTGGAACGAAAATTACATTTTCGTTGCCAAAAGTACGAAATCTGAGAAATTTTTCCAGATGTCGTCACCTAGTCAACGAAAATAGATTTATCATAACCAGTCTGCATTGTTTAGGCAATATCCCATGGTTTTGAAAACCACGCAAACATGTCCAGACGAGTTCATTTTTTTATCTTTCTTTGTACTTCAAAGTTTGAAATGTACAACACTAATTTCTTAGTGCAATTTTACAAAATGCTCCAAATTTAATTTAAAGTCCAATTTAAAATACTCTAAGCTCCAAATCAAATAAAAATCCCCAAATCAAAACCCTAAATCCCCAAATCTGTTTAAATCGTGCAATATAGTTTGTAAAACAACATATAATCAGTAAATACCATACTTCCACGCTTCCTATTTTTTTGCGTAAAACAACATATAATCGTCCAAAAAACCATTCATAATTGTATCACTGTAGTGAGCTTGGAAATTTTTTTTTTGCATATCTGATAACACCTATTTTCGTTGTCTATTCAACGAAACTACGCGCGTTCGTGATATAGACAACGAAAACATGTGTTTCGTTACTTAAGTGATAAATAGGCTTGTTTCGGTACATAGGCAACGAAATTCAACTAAATTTGGCCAGGAACGTGCCTTCGTCCAATAGTCAACAATAAATTTGAAATTCGGTACCTAGACGACAAAAATTTGGATCACGTGCTCAGGGATATTTTGGGATTTTAGGGGGACTTGGGAGCAAGTAGGGAGACCTCAATAGCAAATTTCTTTACGAGTCATGCTTAACTCGTATGAAACTTATGGGTTTAAGGTTAGCTCCATTCACTTTTATTTAAGCTTTTTGTTTTTTTTATGTCACTTTGATATAATTACTCACAATTTTCTATTTCAACGAGATATGAGTGTAAATAGTTTTTACAGGGCTTAAATGCACATTTGGTCCTTAATTGGTCCCTTATGTTTTAAAAGTTTCAAGTTGGTCCCTCAACTTGAAACCTAAAATAAACATGAGGGACCAACTTAAAAACTTTTAAAACATGAAGTACCAACTTGAAACCTAAATTGAACATAAGTGACCAACTTAAAACTTTTAAAACATAAGGGACTAACTTAAAACATAAAATAAACATAAGGGACCAAATCTGCAATTAAACCTTTTTATATGGTTGTCTATTTTACAATTAGCAATATATGGTTGTCTCTATATTTTTAAATTTTCTACTTTTCAAATATTTGATGACAAATTTTTATATCTAAGCATCATCTCTCAATTGTAAAACATGTACAAAACATCGTGTTTTACTATACCTAATAAAAAGAAGGGTCATGCTATCCGGTGCTCCGGGGCAATAGTTAAGGAAACCAAAATTAAAAAGTTTTATATTTAAATTAACATTTTTTAAACTTTTGAAAAATTGACCGCACAACTTCCAAGATCATATTATTATATGGGTCATGCTAAACAGTGCCCCCGGGGCACTTGTTAAGCATGTTAAAAATAAAAATAAAAGATAAAATTAATATTAATAAAACAACTTTTTACATTCTCGATGCATTGAATGCACAAGTTCCGAGACAGAATTACCATATTTATATGCTTAACTAGTGCCCGGGGGCACTGTTTAGCATTTTCCTTATTATATTTAGTTCCTTAAACAGTGTCCCGGAGCACTATTTAACATTTTCCTAAAGAGAAAAGGAGAAATTATATTTTTAAAAGCATTTTAGGACAATTTAAGGACAATCCATCATGCAAAATTATTTTAGTTGTTATAATAATGTTTATTTTTCTTGATTTTCGTATATTCGGATTGTGTTGTATTTCCTCTAGTGTTTAATATAACAAAAAAAAAAAATTTTAGATTGATTGAAAAATTGATGATAGACTAAGGACATCAATCTTTCATTATGAGTTTAATTTATTTATTTTTTTATATTAAAGACTATAGGAAAATTCTTATTCAAGACAAGTAGTACAAAAACAAATTAAATATCTGCAAAAGATGAAACAATATATTATTCTATAACCATTGAAGTTGTATATACAATATAACATTTCCTTGTAGAAAAAGACTCAAATTGCATTTTAAGGAGAAGAAAAAATTATTGATTTGTGATTTACCCCATATCACAAGATCTAGTTAGAAATGGAGATTTCCAATGCTTTTCCATGCCGAATGAGATGCGCCAACCTCATATGCTTTACTCCTAATCCACTATGTTCCGGAACGGAACTTAACCTAAGTCTCGGTTAAAAGTGAGGGAGAGATAAGATGTATGTGCACTAAATGTATGTGTAAATTGATATTTTGAGTTATGAAAATGTCATATGATAAATTTTCCCCATATCACGAGATAAATGCAATAAATATATCTTGTCACCAAAAAAACTAAAACCTAATTTAAATTAGAAAGACTGATGTCATTTTATTTAAATATTCTTAAATAGACATGATCGATTAGGGTTGAACAATGACTCGTTATCCAACTCATAACCGACAATCAATGGAAGCAATCAGATGGATGTGGGTCGGGTCTCAGGCCAACAATTATGAAAAATTGGCCATGAACGGTTGCATACAATCAGATGTAGGTCTTTAAAAATTCATCTCTTGCTAACTGAAACATATCGAACTATCTCTAAGATCCAAATTATTATTTTTGCTTCAGTTTCAAGCAACTATTCTTGCTCTCAATCTCTTATATGATATCTACCTTTGTTAGAGGAGAGGAATATTATATTTTACAAGATATTAATATGTTGATGAAGGAGGTGTGAAAGATTTATTATAATTTCTACCCTCTTGATTGTTTGGGGTAGTTGAAGTAGCCTCTGGCGCCTCCTTGGCCAAGAACTGCTATTTTCTCTCACGCTTTCAGAGCTTTTGTGCTTTTCGTGTTTTTCGCCGTCAATTCAGATCTTGGTCTGGTTCTGGGTTGGTCTTTCGTTCTACAACTGGGGTCGTTTTCCGGCGTCGCCGCAGTTCTTCTATTTATGTTGTTCACGATTTGAGCCCTGGTGTGTCTTTGTTGTTAGGTCTATGCTCCAGCGTTTTTGATCTTGTGTTGTATACTCTGTTGTTGTTGCGCGCTACTATTAATCTCTTTTGGAAGAGACCAAGTTGGTTCTTGATATGTTCTTCCCAAACGGGGATGGTTTGGGTTCTCTTTGGATTCACATTGTCGTTGTTGCTCAAATTCTTGTTCACTAGTGGCTATTGTTGTTGCACTGCTTTGATCTCCGATTCTTTCAAATATGTTGAGATATGTAATTTTCTTTGTTGTTGTTGTTGTTGTTGTTGTTGTTGTTGTTGTTGTTGTTGTTGTTGTTGTTGTTGTTATTGTTGCTGCTTCAGTGTCATCATTTCTTTCTGACCCTATCGCAGATGTCTTGTTCTGTTTTTGTTTAGATTCAGCCGTTTGCGGTGGTTTGGGCTTGTTTGGCTCAAAATGGTCGTTTCCGTTTATGCTTATATCATATGGGGTTGTGGTACGTGAATTTGTCTATATTGGCGGTCGATTAAATCGATGTTTCATACCTCAACAAATGTTTACACGTCACTTTTTTTCTATTTGGTTTCTTGTCCATATACGGGTTCGCTGGGTAGTGTTTGATGTGTGAGTGTTTGCTTTGGTTTTTTCACTTGTTAGTGTTGGTTCTTAAACCACATGTAGTTGAAATTAAATATTTTATCTTTAATTGTTACATTTTTGTGTGATTAACTAGATCAGGTTGATGTCCCCTAGTTTTCTTTATAATATCTTTTATTTTATATTTAATCTATTTGGGATAGAGCAAAGGGTTTCCTCTGTTCTTCTTTTGTTAAAAAAAAAATAATAAAAATTGTTCATTTAGTTCTTTTATAGGAGGTAATGGACTATTTGAAGAATAGAAATTTTTTGATTAATGGAATTTTGAATGAGCAACAATGTTTGAATTCAATATGTAAAAACCAACTCATTCAACCCGTCACCTGTATTATATCCAAATAAACCAAAAATGTAAAGGGTTAAAATTAGATCCACATTAAATGGTCATGTTTTTAACGATTTAATAATTTTAGGCCTAAAACCAACCTATGTTTATCCCAATGACCGATGTCGCAATATTATATCATTGGGTTGGAAATGATGATAACATGATCATTAATGTAGTGACATTAATGTGTGGAAGTTGAACATACTTGGTTGGAAATGAAAGGATGAAACACATGAGTCTTGGACTTTGAAATATTGATGTGTGAATTGAAAAAAGTGGGAGATGTCCCACATTGGAAAGGTCACACTCCTTATTACTCTCTCCGTCCCATTTTATTTGAGCCTTTTGCAAAGGATTCAATCATAAAAGTTTAGCCAGACATAATCAAAAATCAATTACATCAATTAAGTGGAAATAATTCATTACAAGGATGGATTAGATGTGTTTCCACAGTGAAATCCGTGCTCCAGAGGTGAAGAACTCGTTCTGCTCAATACTCTTCTCGCCGTCCAATTTCTAACCCTTCTTTTGAAAGAAAAATCAGAATAAATAGGTCTGAATCCCGTGCCTGCGCCGCGCGCAATAAGTCCTGCGCCACGCGCAGAATCTCCAGTAGCAAACCTCGACTTTTTCCTATTATTGCGCCGCGCGCTAATGGTCCTGCGCCGCGCGCAATTAGCAAGCTTGGTTCTTTTTCCTCTTTTCCTTCTTAGTGATTCCAGACTTGTAATTGATGCAATTTCTTCTTATTTCAGTGCTTATACATAATAAAACTAACTAACAGTGCTTAATTAGTAGTGCAAAACCTTGTAATGACATCAAGTCATCACAACCCCAAACTTGAACCTTTCCTTGTCCTCAAGGAATACCTGCATCTGTGAGAAAATCCAACACTATTTCGACAGTTTCATTCAACAACAATCAATTCAATCAGGTCAGCAATCTAATCAACATTACAGTGATCATCCCTATTATGAATCTACTTGCACACTAAATATCATTGAAAAACAAAGAACTTAACACAAACATTGACCAAACTATAATCGTTTCACTCCCTCACATTCTCTCCTGTTTATTTTGGTAATCATTCCACTCAATCAACACAGGCATAGCCAATCTACCATAGGCTTGTAAACATTCTAACAATCAATCAACATGTAAATGAATTCACACCTTTTGAGGACTTCACGGGTTATAACGGGGCTGAGGTTAAGGTAGGTATTTCTGGATAGTGAGTAGAAAAACTTGGAGACACCTATATAAATGATAACGAAGCCCAATCCCCGAAAAGCTGAACTAGAGAACCCTTCTTCAGATATTTAACTGCTTATTTCTTTACCTTCAAATATCACATTGTGTTTCAAGGAGGTCACCATTTTTCTCTTTTGAGTATATATATTTTTCTTTTCTTTTTTTTTTTGTGACCTTTTTAACACTCTTTATCTTTAAAGTTTCAGATTATCATGTGCTCAAGGTTCTCTATTAATGTATACCCACCCCAAACTTAATTGGTTGCAAATTCCAAAGGCAACCCCAAACTTAATGATGAGCAATGTGCTTCAAATCATTTAGCTTATAACCTAAACTCCAAGAAAATCATCTTTTTTTTTTCTTTCTTTTTTTCAAAATTTTATTGGTAATTAACTTGGTAAGATCACAACACAAATAAAATTTGTCATTTTAAGGCTCGAGGGGGCTAGCAAAGGATATATGCATTAAAGGTAGGCTACAAAGGCTCAGGGTAAAAATAAAGTGCCTCGGTGTGTAATTCAAAACAGTTAATCAAAAACAAGAACATAAACAAGTTCTAGAGAATAAACTATGCTGCGGAATCTCTCATAATAGAAGAAAAAGGTATTTTAAGTGTTTGAGCTTGAGTCCTCACGGCTGGGCCGGATTATCGAGTGGTCAATGTTTGAGAAATTTCCTAAGTTTTTCTAACAATATTCACACATACAAGACAGGCCAAGCATGGGATTCACACATTCATATATCAGAGACTGCTAACCTAACCAACTAGATCATCATGAACAAACCATTTTCAATAGTGCACACATTTTCATACAGACACATGCATTCAAAAAGAACAAAATAAAATTCAAGCAAGGGAAAAACAATACCACAGAGTTACTGAGGATGAGAAGGTCCGCTCCCATCCTGTCCATCTCCGAAATTCCAATCAGCTTCATAAAAAGTTTGCCTCTGATGAAAGGCTAGATACTCCTCGTCAAATGTGTGTAACTGCGCAGCATGACGAGCCGTCACCTCGGCAATCTCAACTCCCTGCTGAGCTATAAGTCTCTCCCGCGACTCATAGGTAGGGTACATGGGTGAAGGCGGGTATTCTGACATTCGTGCCGTGGCTGCCTGATATAAAGAAGATTCCTCACTGTAGTAGGTGTGAGGTACGTGGCAAGCCTTGGCAATAGCCAGCTGTGTCATTAAGGCCGCAATGTCATCGTCAGAATGCTACATCTGCTGCTGCTGCTGTGGATGAGTACCACTTTCAAACCGATTCATCTTTTCCGCCTCGTCTTCATCATGGGCTGCGATCGCAGGCTGGGGTCCTGTCTTCTTGTCATACCCTTAGAATTGACCAATAGTGAGGGCTCTGATGGGATACTGCTTTAGATCATTTGCATACTCGGGAACCTTGTTGTGTTGGCAGAGGGCGGTAATCAAATTGCGGTGCCCTAAAGTGAAGGAGTTTTCTTTGTTGTTTGCCATCTTGTGGATATTGTCGTTCAAAGTATAACCAAGGTCAAAATATGTACCCTCCACTATCATCTTAACTGCCACCGCATCATCAAGCTGGATTTCAGATGAATTGGAGGATCCAGTGACAGATTTCACAAAGAATTCCCCCATGCACGACAGATTGGCTTGAATTGTGTCAATTGAACCTTCGTGGGTATGGTCGAACACTTCAACCAAGGAGTACCCGGACGACATACAAAATCCTTGATCACTCGTCTTCCTGACTCACCTGTACATCCCATTTCAGCTCTTGCCTCAAAGAGGGGGCAAGGCCACTTGTTTGCAGTACCCAAAAATGCGTTCAACGCAGCCGGTGAGCAGTCGATTCTCACCGTTCTCACTACGGTGGCAGACCTAGCAGCTTCTTCATAGGCATCCTCATCCTCATCCTCATCGGATTCCTCCTCAACATTAGAGAAGGAATTTGCAAAGAATTCCTTCACCAGAGTGGTATTACTAGGCTTTATTTCCACTTTTTGCAGGATGGTGTTAAACTTCTCCCAATTTCTCCTCTTCAACTCATGATAAATTTCAGGCACAGCCCCTAGCAACTCAGTTGAAAATCCTTTTTCTTGTGCAAAATTCAAAGTTGTGATTTGCTCATATCTTTTAGCATGAATTTCAGAGGTAAACCTGTGGTCCACTTGTGGTTGAGGAATTGGTGGCTGTGGTCGAGCAACTCTTGACGTGCCTCCTGGTCCCAATTTCGAACTACCTTTTGTGGCATTGGATTTCTTCGAAGGTCTTTCTGCAGAAGATGAGGTGGCTTGCTTCTTCCCCCTTGTAAACATGGTGGTAAGTAGTGGTTGTTGTTGAAATTTCGTGGGTGTAGGTATAAGGATATGAAGGAGATGAAGTTTGAGTTTTTGGGTAATGGGTTGTGGAAAAGATTGAGGATTTGTTGAGGTTTGAGTGTGTTGGAGGGGAATTTCGTGTGTGTTGGTTATGGTTGAAGAAGGTGTTTGTGTTGTTGTTGTTGAATGGAGGTTTTTGGTGTGAATTGGTGAAGGTTTTGGTGAAGATTTAAAGAATAAAGAGTTGGTGAAGATTTGAGGATAGGAATATGGTGTGTAGAGTGGTTGTTAATGGTGGTTTTGGTTTGAGAAGGTGGATTTCGGTGAGGATGAATATGTTCCGGCGGTTAGGGTTTGGAATGGGGAAGAAGAAATCTGCAGAATTTCAGGTCAGACCCGTTTTTATGCGACCCTGCGCCGCGCGCAATTATTCCTACGCCGCGCGCAGGGATTACAGTAGCAAATCCTCGTTTCTCTCACTCTACTGCGCCGCGCGCAGTACCTGCTACGTCGCGCGCAATTAGCAACTTTTCCACACTAATTGGTAGTTCTGACTCTGTTCCTGCTCAACCTGCACCACAACTAAGCACAACAAAAATAACTTTATTTATTAGTAAAAATCTTGGGTTGCCTCCCAAGCAGCGCTCTTTTAACGTCAATAGCTTGACGGTCCATGACCGCGATTGGCCATGCGCTTGTTTAACGTCCCGATGCTTGACGACCCCTGACCTCAAGGGTCATGGAAGGGTAAGACCACCTTGTGACGGTCGAATTCTCCTCCTTTATAAATCTTTAGTCTCTGTCCATTAACCTTAAAATCTTTATCTTCCTCTCCCGGTGGAAAAATTTTTATTGCACCATGAGGGAAAACTTCTTTGATAACAAACGGACCAGACCAACGAGACTTTAACTTCCCTGGAAACAACTTTAGCCTCGAATTGAACAGTAAGACCTGTTGTCCCTTATGAAACTCTCTTTTTATCAGACCCTTGTCATGATATTTTTTTGTTCTAGCTTTAAAGATCACTGCGTTCTCGTACGTTTGGAGTCTCCATTCTTCTAACTCATTAAGCTTCAGCACACGCTTTTCACCAGCCAAACTTGCATCAAAATTCAGAAACTTCACAGCCCAGTAAGCCTTGTGCTCTAATTCCACCGGTAAATGACAAGCCTTGCCATAGACTAGCTGATAAGGTGAAAACCCTAGGTGTGTTTTGAAAGCAGTTCTATAGGCCCAGAGTGTGTCGTCCAGCTTCATGGACCAATCTTTTCTTGAGGAAGAGACCGTCTTTTCAAAAATCTGCTTCAATTGACGGTTGGACACCTCGACTTGGCCACTTGTTTGAGGATGGTATGGGGTTGCCACTTTGTGTTTAACGTTATACTTTGCCAATAAATTCTCAAGATACTTGTTACATAAATGCTTACCTCCATCACTGATGAGAACTCTTGGCACCCCAAACTGAGTGAAAATATTATTCTTAAGGAACTTCACAACTGTATGGGCATCATTAGCTCTACAAGCAATGACTTCAACCCATTTCGTCACATAGTCTACACATACCAGAATATGGAGGTTTGACTTAGATGAAGGGAAAGGTCCCATGAAGTCAATCCCCCAACAATCGAATGGTTCCACTTCCAGCGTGCCATTGAGAGGCATCTCATCCCGCTTTGAAACATTGCCGGTCCTCTGGCAATTATCACAATTCTTCACAAACTCAACACAGTCCTTGAATAATGTCGGCCAAAAGAAACCGCTTTGAAGTACCTTGGCCGCAGTCCTTGGCCCACTGTGATGTCCACCATAAGGTGAACTATGGCAATGCCACATTATTTTCTGAGCTTCATCCTCAGCAACACATCTTCTAATCAAACCGTCTTGGCCGACCTTGAATAGGTATGGATCATCCCAAAAATAGAAGTTTGCATCTCTAATGAACTTTTTTGTTTGTTGGTAAGAAAAATCCCCTGGCATCTCATTGCTTGCCTTAAAGTTGGCCATGTTGGCAAACCAAGGCCTAGTAGAAACTGCAAATAACTTTTCGTCAGGGAACTCCTCATTGATGCACTTCTCCTTCTTGGTCACCAACGGATTCTCCAACCGTGACAGGTGGTCAGCCACCACGTTTTCAACACCTTTCTTGTCTTTTATTTCCAAGTCAATTTCTTGCAAGAGTAGTACCCACCTCAAGAGTCTAGGCTTTGAGTCGCCTTTTGTGAGGAGGTACTTTAGTGCTGAATGATCTGTAAACACAACCACTTTGGAACCAATTAGATATGAGCGAAATTTTTCCAAAGCAAACACTACTGCGAGCAATTCTTTTTCAGTCGTGGTGTAATTCACCTGATTATCATTTAAAACCTTGCTTGCATAGTAGATTGCATGGAAAAACTTCGCGTGTCGTTGGCCAAGCACCGCTCCAACCGCATAATCGCTTGCATCACACATCAATTCAAATGGGAGATCCCAATTAGGTGCAACAATTATGGGCGCGGTGTCCAACTTTTCTTTAATCAAATTAAAAGCATTCACACAATCATTATCAAACTTAAATTCATTCTCCTTAATAAGGAGGTTACTCAAAGGCTTTGCTATTTTAGAGAAATCTTTTATGAAACGCCGATAGAAACCGGCATGTCCTAAAAAACTTCTCACTCCCTTCACATTAACAGGAGGAGGCAATTCCTTAATAACCTCTATCTTTGCTTGGTCAACCTCAATGCCCTTTGAAGAGATTTTGTGTCCAAGCACAATACCTTCTTTTACCATAAAATGACATTTTTCCCAATTCAAAACGAGATTGGTACTTATGCATCTCTTCAACACCGCATTCAAATTGGCCAAGCAATGATCAAAAAATTTACCAAAAACAGAGAAATCATCCATAAATACCTTGATTGTGTCTTCCATCATGTCGGCAAAAATAGACAACATGCACCGTTGGAAAGTAGCCGGTGCATTGCATAGCCCGAAGGGCATCCTTCTATAAGCAAACACCCCAAAAGGGCATGTGAAGGCCGTCTTCTCTTGATCCGCCGAGTCCACGACAATCTGATTATACCCGGAATATCCATCTAGAAAGCAATAGTAGGCCTGCCCCGCAAGCCTTTCTAACATCTGATCCATGAATGGAAGGGGAAAATGATCCTTCCTTGTTGCCGAATTCAGCCTTCGGTAATCAATACACATTCTCCAACCGGTGATGATGCGAGTAGGGATCAACTCATTTTTTTCATTCCTCACAACTGTCATACCACCCTTCTTAGGGACCACATGCACTGGGCTCACCCAAGCACTATCCGAGATTGGATATATCATTCCAGCTTCAAGGAGTTTCAGCACCTCCTTCTTTACAACTTCCTTCATAGTAGGGTTAAGTCTTCTATGAGGTTGAACCACTGGTTTGTACTGATCTTCTATGTTGATTTTATGCATGCAAAAACCAGGACTAATACCTTTCAAATCGAATATGCTCCAACCCATGGCTTCTTTGTTGGCTTGTAAAACTCTAATCAATCTCTCCTCCTCTAGAGAACTCAACGCACTACTAATAATTGTCGGGTGTGAGGACTTTCCTCCCAAGAAAACATATTTGAGATGAGAGGGAAGTTCCTTTAATTCAGGAATAGTAACCTTGAGTTCTTTTTGGACACTTTCCTTTGTTTCTTGAATTGGCACCGCTTCTTTTACCGATGAAGTTTCTTCTATGGGACTTGCCTCAAGTTGACGGAGGCAAATCTCTATCTCTTTGTCCCACTCCTCCTCTAGATCATCAATGGAATTAACAATTACTCTTTCCAAAGGGGGCACAGGAGTTTCTTCAACTAGCACATCTTCCACTACTTCTTCTATCACATCCACACTTAAACATTGAGGCTCATCATTCTGTTGTTGCATAGCCTCAAACACCTTACACATAACTTCTTCTCCATGGGTTCTTAGCATCAGTTTTCCCATCTCTACATCAATTAAAGCTCTTCCGGTTGCCAAGAATGGACGGCCCAAAAGCAAAGGTTCAACCTCGGCATCATCTTCCATATCTAGAATGACAAAATCAGCTGGAAAAACAAACTCTGCTACTCTCACCAGAACATCATGAAGTATGCCATAAGGATGTACAATGGAGCAGTCTGCCAATGAGAGTTGCATCTTGGTAGGCTTTGCCTCTGCACCAGGTATTCTCTTCATCATAGATAAGGGCATCAAGTTGATGCTTGCCCCTAAGTCACATAAAGCTCTACCCACGGTGATATTACCTATGGAACAAGGTATGGTGAAACTTCCTGGATCTTTTTTCTTTTGAGGAAGCTTCTTTTGAATTATTGCACTGCACTGTTCAGTCATGTCAACTGTATCATCATCAAGAGGTTTATGCTTCTTTGTCAATAGCTCCTTCATAAACTTGGCATAAACAGGCATTTGTTCTAATGCCTCGGCAAAAGGTATGTTCACCTGGAGATTGTGAAGCATCTTCATAAACTTTTTAAACTTTTGGTGATCTTTAGCTTTTACCTTCTTCTTCCGCGGTGGGTATGGTAACCTTGCATGTGGTGATTTTTCTTCACGCTCTTCCACACCTTTACCTTTTTCAATTTTTTTATCCCTCTTATTTTCAACTACATCCTCATAGTCACTCTCACTGGGTTCTACTACTTCCCACTCTTTTTCAACTTCTCCCTCACTCACAGCTTTCTCAGCCTCTTCCTCGCTCAGTTTCTTTTCAACCTCTCCCTCACTCTCATTCTTTCTCTTAGGTACTACTTCAGGTGAAGGTACAACCCTATTTCTTAAAGTGATAGCCTTACAGTTTTCATTCCTTGGGTTATCCTTTGCCGAGCCTTCAAACCCATTGTTCTGGGAAGCTGCAAATTGTCTAGACAACTGACCAATCCGAGTCTCTAAATTTTTTATGGAGGCTTCATGATTTTTGTTAGCAATTTCTTGATTAGCCTTCATCTGATCCTGACTGATCTTGACAGCTTCAAAACTCCCTTGAGTGAATTTAATGAATTGAGAGAGTGTGTCTTCTAAAGGACTGGTACCCTTTTGTTGATTGTTGGAATGAGGAGGAGCTTGTTGATTTGATTGAGTAGCATTCTGGTTCTTGTTGCCACCCCAACCGAAGTTTGGATGGTCTCTCCACCCTGTGTTGTAGGTGTTAGAGTTTGGATTGTAGTTAGAGTTGCCTCTTTTGAAGTTTGCAAGATAATTAGCTTCCTCCGATCCAGCTGGGAAGCATTCACCATTGGCATGACCCTGACCACAAAAATCACAAGTTTCACCTTGAACCGCCTTTGTCTGCACCTGTGGATTAGGAGTAGCAGTAAAAACCTTTAAAAGGGACTCCATTGTGTTGTTCATCTTGGTTTGTTGTGCCAAGATAGCATTCCCTATATCAAGTTCCAGCATTCTGGGAATCTTCTTTGATCCCCAGTCGTTTTAAACTCGGTATTCGTTCTGGGCCATGGATTCTATCAACTCCCTCGCTTCACCTTCATCCTTATTTTTTAGAGATCCACCGGCTGACACATCCAGCAACATCCTAGTCTGAGGCCTTAAGCCTTGAGTAAAATACTGCATCTGTTGATGACTATCAAGACCATGCTTCGGACACTTCTTCAAACATAGCTTAAATCTTTCCCACGCATCATGTAGTGACTCTGCATCCCCTTGCTCAAAACCTGTAATTTCTGCTCTTCTTTCGAGAAATTTATGGATTGGAAAATATTTATCCAGGAATTTAACCTCAAGTTTTGCCAAAGACAATTTGAACAACCTTAACCTCTTGTCTGACTCAGATATGCCAGTCGGATCAGTGTAGCTGCAGGCTTCAAAGAAATATGCCAGATGAATATTCGGACACTGCGTCTCTGACCCGGTGAATTGATCTTCCTTAAAAGCATTTAGGACAGTGTTTTTGATGTCAAAGGACACCGGATTTGCTGGCTGAAAACCCATATTAGGATTCTCAGCGTTGTTTCTTTGCCCGTAGTCTCCTAAGGTCCTTCTAGGAGGTGGTGGATTATCTCCCATGGTGCTAGTTTCGTCGTCCGAAGTGAGTGGACTCGAAACTTCTCCTTTGCCTTCTTCTTGTGTGATAGTGGCTAGCCGAGCAGTTTCTCGGGCTAACCTAGCAGCTTTCCTGTTCTTGTTTGCAGTTTTCTCAATCTCAGGGTCGTATTGTAATTCGTCCTGAGCTTTACCTCGCATGCACACAAACAAGAAATACCTTAGTGGTAACTGCACTACACAAAAGAAATAAAACGAATTCAGAAATTATTTCTGGATTTTTCTTTTTGATCAAAGTAAATACGAAAATTAAAAACAAAAAGTAAAAGTTACTCTACGTATGTTCCGTTGCCTTGTTGATTCACTCAACAATCCCCGGCAACGGCGCCATTTTGTTGAAGTATAAAAGCAAGTTTATTTTTTATTATTGTTTCCACAGGGATTGTTCCGAATCAGACGCGAACAATAGGATAATACGTATGTAACTTAAAATTAAATAGAACAGGGGAAATATTTCTGATTGAAGTTTCTTAACATAAATGCAGAAAATAGCAAAGTTTTGTAAAAGTCAATGACGGAAGGCGATTGGATCGTTTCGGTTCATCTAGTTGCTTTTATCTTGCTAGTTCATGCTTATCAACAAATTACGACTTTAATTCCACGATTCGATTAAAAATAGTAATTATGTCCAATGTCTTGGCACATAATCCTCTCAATTGATTATCAATCCCTAATGTCTTAGGATGACCTATAATCAATTGAGGTTTTTGCCCTTTAATCTCAGAATTCTCAATTAACAAACCTATATTTCTAAAGCGAGAGTTAATTGAACGATTATTCCTAGGTCAATTGATTGCCTCTAATGTCTTAGTAAACAAACAATTTGATTCATTACACAATTGGCCAAATCATGAAAAGCATTAAGCATAAGGAATAAACGACTGGAACTAACTTCGTAATTCAATAAATAAGTCAAATGAAACTACATGGTTCAAGAGTAAAAACAACTAGAATCCCCTAGGATCCAATCATAAAAGTTTAGCCAGACATAATCAAACAATCAATTACATCAATTAAGTGGAAAGAATTCATTACAATGATGGATTAGATGTGTTTCCACAGTGAAATCCGTGCTCCAGAGGTGAAGAACTCGTTCTGCTCAATACTCTTCTCGCAGTCCAATTTCTAACCCTTCTTTTGAAAGAAAAATCAGAATAAATAGGTCTGAATCTCGTGCTTGTGCCGCGCGCAGAATCTCCAGTACCAAACCTCGACTTTTTCCTGTTATTACGCCGCGCGCCATTGGTCCTACGCCGCGCGCAATTAGCAAGCTTGGTTCTTTTTCCTCTTTTCCTTCTTAGTGATTCCAGACTTGTAATTGATGCAATTTCTTCTTATTTCAGTGCCGATACATAATAAAACTAACTAACAGTGCTTAATTAGTAGTGCAAAACCTTGTAATGACATCAAGTCATCACACGCATATTAAGAAAAAGGTAAAAATGAATGAGAGATACCCTTAATTTTACCAAATTACCCTTGTTGGGACTCCCTATGCACTTTTTAAGTGCAAGTAATAACTATTCTAAAAAGTGGAAATACAAGTATAAGGGGTATAAGTGGAAATACATGTAAAAAATTGTAAATGGCTCAAATGTTTTGGGACAAATTTTTTTTTACAAAAGGTTCAAATAAAATGGGACGGAGGGAGTAGTGTATATATATATCCTAAAGTGACTACTTGGGGTGTGCCCCAAGGGGTACCCCGTTTTGTGACCAACACACACGCGCGCGCGCCGCTGCCGCCGTCCGGCTCGGATCGGGCCGGGCTTGGGCTTGGTGATGTGTAATTTTTTGGGTCACAGAAAATTAATTATTTTAATTAATTAATTAACGCATTTAATGAGTCATTCAAACGTGGAACCACTTCCTTCGAACGTGGGCGAACTGATCCGAAACTGATCCAAATCAGCTCCCTTATTTTTCTCCTTTTCTGACTCCCACGTTTGCATATAAATAAGAGTCCTCACAATCAGTTCAAGTCACGACAAATTTCTCTCTTCTCTCTCTGATTTCTTCACTCAAATATTTTTCCTTTTGTTCATTGTTTCAGAAATTCGAAACAGTATCGTAGTACTGTTACAAAAAATCGGTATTGTTGTATAGATTCGAGTTGTATCGTTGTATAACTCGAGAAGGTGTTGTTCTTGACCGATCGCTACGAATGCAGTAGTCCTTCGGTTACTATTGTCAGGGCTGTTTTATCCTGGGGACGGCGTGGTTGTTGTCTGCCTTGCACGATTTTTGGCAATTCCACAAAACGTCTTAAATAGAGCGTATTTATCCGCAACTCAACCAATAACAATTTTCAGTTCCATATTTTTAAATAGCTTTTCGTAATTCAAAAATAACACATTGTCTTGTCCTTTTTTAAGGCCACAAGGCTGTTAACGCACAGCTATGTTTTCACAGTTTTTGGTACCAAAATCGTATCTGCCATTCTTTTGCTCAATCCCGTGCTAACTAGTCTCATAGTGTGCATGTGCCAACAACCAACACCATATATCCGCCAATCAATCAATTTAATTCTATGGTGATAAATTTTGAAATCAGCATTTTGATTTTTACGAAAGAGTATGCTGGGAAAAATTTCTAAAGTTTTCAATTGCAAAGTTTCAAATCAAATCAAAATGCTAGGGAAAAAATAGAGCGTCCTGTTTACAAAAGCTAAATGATATTTTGATGTTTAATTTGGAATAATTTTATTTTTTTTGACACAATTTGGAATAATTTTAGAGAACCTTTTACACAAAGTCATTTTACTTTTTTTAAATGCGAAGTAAATACAAACAACTTTAAAGAAAAGTAAATTCGATTAAAATAACTTAAAGAGAACGGTACACAAAATCATACACAGACCTTGCAGAACTTGTTTCTGGCTTTAACATGGATAATTTGAGTATTTAAAGAATTTTTGCAAATGATTTTGTAACCCCTATTTCCTATACAGAACTACTATATATATTGAATAAGAAATAACTAAAAATAACGGCAGTAGACAAAGCTTTCGGCGCGTCTCCTACTGTATTTCTCAAACGTCCACGTGTCTTCGACATCCTGGTCCTATCACCTTGCAAGCAATTTGAATTCCTTCAGTCGAAGTGAGTGACTTTGCAATTTCAAAATACCCAAGTTCATTGGACCTGTGGAATAAGACTATATTGAATCCTGTAATCATCTAAATCTTAACCAAGTACCAAGTTTCGACACAGTTTTCCTTGTCGAGTTGAGTACATATAAAAATTCAGGCTGATACACATTTTATTTGGATATATATATATATATATATATATATCCAAACACTATTGAGGTGAATAATTCTGATAGGTTTATAAATAGTGTTTGTGAACCTCTCAGCGGATGTACGATACATATCCAAATGAATTGTGTATCGGAGTATTCACCTTAAAGCCATCCTTTTTAGAGAAGAGCCGGGAAAAAAATGTTCTTTTTAGAAAGATAATTAAAATATTTTTTATTTTCATAAAATATGGGTTTAATTTCAATTTTGACCTTTTTTACTGTTTTACAGAATTGATCTCTCTATTTAAAAATTTGACAGTTTTAGTCCATACATTTTAAATGATTTTTTTAAGAAAATTTCCTTACAATTGTAAGAACCAGATGAGTTCAACCACAATGCCTCTCAAATAATGTTTTGATGATAACAAATCATACATAAAGCAACAGAACAATTTATCTAATAACGCTTAAATATGATTTTGGTCCCTGCAATTATGTCTTGTTTTGAAAAGAGTCATTGTAAAAAAAATAATTTGATTTTAGTCCCTGCAATATCTCAAAACTTTTAAAATAGCCCTGCCCAGATTTCTTGATATTATTGCAGGGACTAAAATTATTTTTTTTTATTTTTTTATAGGAGCTCTTTTCAAAATAAGGACCAAAAGCATATTTAAAAATTCGCCACGTCAACTCTAAATTCAGTCAGGGACTATTTTAAAAGTTTTGAGATATTACAGAGATTAAAATCAAATTTATTTTTTTTACAGAGGTTCTTCTTAAAACAAAACATAATTGCAACAACCATAAACTTCTTAAAACAAAACATAATTGCAACAACCATAAACATATTTAAAGTATCTAATATTTGTACTCAAGTATGTAGAACATAAATAGACAAGTACGATATTACTACAAAAGAAGAAAGCACTAGATCAGACATTTATTGAATGTGAAATGTCTGTAGTACTCAATAGTGATTGAATGAGAAAAATGTTTAATATCATAGTAATAAGCATTAACATCAAGAAAAATGAGAGAAAAGTAAAAAGGCATGTTCGAAGTCAAAATGCAAT
This sequence comes from Trifolium fragiferum, assembly GCA_954870985.1. Taxonomy (NCBI): domain Eukaryota; kingdom Viridiplantae; phylum Streptophyta; class Magnoliopsida; order Fabales; family Fabaceae; genus Trifolium; species Trifolium fragiferum. The sequence goes on from OX940792.1 coordinate 24,281,500, forward strand.
AATCTGAAAAAAAATCTTCAACATGTGATTCATCTTAATTGTATATCCTTTCAAGATGAAAGTCATTAGACCGTATTGTACATCAAGACATGAATTGATAATTTGATATAGGATTGAATTCGTGTTATCCTTTTAATGAGAGTTAGAATCCCATAATTTCTTTTTAAAGATTGTAATCAGGTGATTATAATAGATTAAGTCCTTTTGATTGAGAAAGGAAAAATCACTGTTATTGATGGACTAGACTAGCTTACCAAAGTAATAGTGAACCGGAATAAACATATACTATATTATCATTCTTCTTACTTCTTTTCTTATTTATTTATAACCGGAATAAAAATCACTGTCATTTTGTATTTTTTTATAACAAAGGTTAAATATTTAGAGTTTCTATTTAAGTTTATTTTGGTTTAGGTTTAAATATCATTTTCGTCTTTGTATGTTCTATTTAAGTTTATTTCTAAATGTACAAATCTTGTTGGTTTTAGTCCCTCCTGTTAAAAAAGGACTACATTTATAGCTAATTACCTACGAATTAGCTACAAATGCGGTTGGGAGGTACTAAAACCAACAAATTTGCACATTCAAAGATGTATTTGCAACAAAAAAAATATACAGAGACTAAAACTAAAAATTCGCAAAGATATAAACATGAAAAATGATATTTAAACCTTTGTTTTAAAACGACAAGTTTTAAAAGTGTTTTTATTAAAAGGAATTGATTAAAATCCGTCTTTTTGAGATGGAATCATAGAAGCTCCTTTTATAAAAATAAAAAAAATAAAATAAGGTTGTCTGATATATGATTTTATGATCAAACCCAACTTGTAAAATGAAGTATATTATTTTATAAATCTAGATTGTAAAATGAAGGATATATTTATTCTTAATAAACTCTTTAGCTCTTATCTGTTTTAAAAGTTGGGCTTATTGTTTTATATACAAGAAACACAATTTTTTTTTTTTGGTGTAAACCGGGTATCCTCTGCGCGCAACTGCAGAGACTAATCCCTCGAGCCTTGTGGGACCCAAATGGGTGGCAAACTCTCCCTAAGAGTTTTAACACTGCTTCATGCCCAAGCCAGGGATCGAACCTACAAGAAACACAATTTTACATTTGCAAACTTTGTGTCGCAAACTACTTGTTGCCTGAGAATGATTGATTTGGTTTAAAACGCCGGACAGAGGTTCTTCAGATTCTCCTTTTCCGTTTTCACTTTGGTGTCAAATCTTCTACTCTTTTGTATTTTGCATTTCAATTAGGATAGACGAATCAATTTCAACTCGACTCATTTTTTACTAAAACAGAAAGTTAAACTTCATGTATCTGAATGAAGTTTAGAAAAAGTTTACTAAAACAGAAACACTTTAGAAAAAGTTGAACCAGTTTCGAATCGACTCATTTTTGGACAAGTTCAATTACTTTGGACATAGAAATAGATAGTCAAAGCCAAACTATAAAAAATATTAAGAATCACTGCTTAAAAATAGAATAAGAGCTGTTGTGATAAACAAAATTGTAAAAATCCTCGATATCGTTCGATTTAGGTATTTCAACTTTTAAAAATACAACTTAACAATTACCTGGTAATTTAAAGCCCAACAAAAATACACTTCAATTATACGGATTGGACCTAACTTCATCTTAAAATCATGATTCTTGTCCAATCTTATATAAAGCCCTCACACCGAAGTCATGACTTTCGATGTGGGACTCCAAGTGGGTTCATGAAGCCCTCATTGCATATGAAAACCAGTAACATCAAAACAAATCATACGACCAAAAGTACAGCTCCAGATACGTAGTCATGTGTGGATTTTTTTATGTGGGGGAAGTGGAGATGACAAAAAATCTATAAGTACTCACATAAATGAAAAAATTAGCTTTGAGAATGGAAGACCTTGTTAAAAAGGCCAGTAAGTTGCTCTCAAATAAGTAATCAAGATATCAAACTCTAAGTTGCCACAAAGGCTAGCAATACAAGTTTCTCAAATTCCAACTGTACAATTGTTTTAAATCAGTTTTGATCTGAATGTCATAAATGAAAGGTTGGAATGAAATGAAGAAACTATTCAGAAACTACTACTTTGGGGGTTTGATTTAATTTGAGGGGATTGATATCACAAGCTTAATAAATCGGGTTAACGATAAATAATAACTACAATTTAATGATCAAAGCTGTTTTTCAAAAAATGACCATACAAATTTTACAAATCTCACAACTTCAAACTATTTACTTCTAACAAAAATCTCTCAGGTCGTTACCATGGAGGCCAAGTCCAATTCTTCGTCCGAGTCTAGCACTTCTTCAAAATCGTAGTAAGGATTCGCCTGTACTCAGAACAACAATACAATTAACAGCTTTACACAAATAATTCTATTATTAAAAATTGTTGAAGATGTCTTGTGTAATGTATAGAAATTTCATTGGACGTTCAAGTGAATATATATTCCTTGTGAAGATTAGTGAAAGATTTCTTTACCTTTGGTCTTGGAGTAACAGCCGAAAATCCATGAAATATAGGATTGTCGAAATTTGGGGGCTCAAGGACAACATATGCACCTTTGTTGTTATACCTCTCCTCCGTTGCCTGCAGTAAAAAAACAGTTCTTAGGAAAAATTATTATTATCAGCATTTGAAGCAATGCCTATTTATACACCAGTATGAACTCAATCGTCAATAAATAAATGAAAGGGTTCATGTTATCCACACATGCATTACAAATCATATATGCATTGGAATCTCAATAGATTGGTTGAAAATTTGAAATTGCTTACTTTACCCTCTAAAGTGAAACACTCACATTAGAGGTTTTCAGAAATTTACTATTTGAATAGAATGATCAATGATGTATATCAAGCTGCAAACTTTTCAATATTTTCCTACAAGGCTCACTAAAAATAGTGCTATCTAAAGCAAAATACAAGATAATTTACATTCATCTCAGCAAAGATAAGGTGGCAGCTAGTAAGGTTCTCTGGAAATTAGATTGGACAAAGCAATCCATAAATCATTGGATTGACAACATCAATTATTTTGATTCCTTACTGGAAATATTCAATAGGCTAGGCAACTTTCGAAAAAAGCCATTCATAAATTATTAGACAATATTACCATGAGTATATATATATATATATATATATATATATATATATATATATATATATATATGTATGTATAAAATTGCAAATCTGGTTGAGATGGGTAGAGATTTGTGGTCGTCTGTCATAGATTCAAATCATAATATATAGATTTTTTATGTTCCAAAAGAAAATACAAGGTAGAAAGTGTTTAAAAAAAAACAGAAAACAAAGTCCTTTTGTGAACTCTACTCATCAAAATCATCACCAGAAATATAGTTTTCATCAAGTTCATTTTGGGCCGTTTGTTTTGGCTTTTTTTAAAAATGGATTTATAGTGTTACATAATTTTGGGTAAAAAAAATTTACAAAGAAACTTTTTATAAAGGCTTCAAGTGAAAATTTGGTTTGAATAGTTATTCTTAAAATGTTGTTTTAGGTATTTCATCATTTTATTGAAACTTTTTTTGGATATCAAAATTACAAAAAATCACTTAATTTTGAAGCTATTTCAATTTTCAAATAGATTTTCATAAAAATCATTTTTTAAATACAACTTTTTTTAAAATTGTGATTTTGACTATGTTTTGATCTTCAATAATGTATGTTTATGTTATATGATATCAAAATTAGTGTTTCAATTTAGAAAAAACGAATATAAAAAAACTTGTAATATTTTGAAAAACGGTTTTACAAAATCTATTTTCAAAAATACAAAGAAAAAATCCTTTTTTTTAACGCTGAAACAAACAGGCCCTTTGTGTATATACTATACAGGATGAAGCCGTTCATATACACAATTTATTGACAAAAAAAATTAATATTGAAAGTTTTATTACTTTTTTATTCACCCAAAATGACTAGTAAAAAGTTCAATGCAAGACAATTACTGTTTTATTACATGTATATTTTCAAAACACTATCGCCTTATTTCCTATAATTAAACGCCTGTATATATTTTCCAGATAGCTGTAAGGTTCATGTTAACCTAAAAATAACAGGATCAGAATCAGAATATGAGAAAAGCACAAGGTTCCCACCAATGTGGGGAACTGTGAATGCAGCTTTGTCCCACAAGCAGAAAGGCTATTTCCAAAACTAGAACATGTGACAACCGACAAGTGTCACACTGCAATGCTATCATTGTGCCAAGGCTTGATGTCAATAATTGTATCCTAGTCAAGATACTTATCCTAATTATATATATTACATAATCATACAAATATATTCATCTATTCAATATCCTACCACATAAGTAAAACATTGGAGTGTAAATCATGTGTGGCCAAGAGAATTACCTGAAATTGTGGGTAATCTGGAGCACTAAACACGGTGACCAGCTTTCCAGATTCCACAATATGATCAATAGTGTAACCTTCGTCCATTCCCTCAAAACCATCCCTTTTCTCCCTAGCATCAGGACCTTCATGTGACCTGATGATCAACTGGAATAACAAATAAGTGACAATCCATATATCAGTAATAATAATAATAGTTAACAAGATAAACAAACAAGAAAGTAAAAAATATCACACAGGGCTACGAGACATTATGATTTAAAACTACGAATGTATATTTTCCCACAAATGCCATTCTCGAGAATATGATTTTCACAAGTTTTCTTCACTTCACTTAAATAACCATGTTAAATCAAGCAAGAATCTGAAGCTGGTGAAAGAGGATACATGCTCTCATAATATCAATGTCTAACAAATAATCCTTTTTCCTAAACATGATATGATGAAAATCCCCAAAACTAATTTCTGAGAGAACCAATTTAATGAATTGAATATTGTAAACTGAGAAAATTAAGATGTGTCACCATGAAATTAAAAACAACTTATTTATTACCTTAAATTGGTACTTCTTCAAAAATGCTTCAGTAACATCAGGACCCCAAATCAAGCCAATGCCTCTCTCTTTGTTTGGAGAAAGACCAGGCGTTTTTGAAGGATCAGACCACAAAACATCACCAGGAATCAAGTTTTGTCCTTCCCAAGGAGGATCAAGAACTGAACGTCGAGCCTTGGACAACTCTTCCAAGGAACCAAGCGATAGATTTTTGCTGTCAGTAGTAACATTAATCTTGCGATTCTTCTTTCCTTTTAATCTCTTTGAAGGTGTCACAGTTACACTACGGAAAAGTCCTCCATGAGCTGTGTATACACACCCTGCTATAATAGAAGCCAAAGGTAGACCTTCAAAGCATCCTAAACATTTCCGGTATGCGTGTTTGCCTTTGTCACCATACTTTACCATAACTTCTTTTTCAAAACCATAAACAGAAGTGCAGTATTTCGATTCATGATTCCCTCTTAATAAATATATGTTTTCTGGCATGAATACCTGATGAAAAATAATGATAGTAAAGTAAATAACATAAAAAGAAAAGCATCACACCCCTTGGTTATGTTCTGATATTTAATGAAGTGTGAAGTTAGTTAAATGACACAGAATTGAATAGAGTGGACAGTGGAGTTAAGAGCAACGGTTCCATCAAATTGTTTAGATATTGAAAGGGAAAGATAAGCCAGGATATTGAATTGAATGCAATCGAAACAGAACTGATTCCATCAATATGCATTATATCCTCTCCTACTGTATACAATCCGAGCAATAGAATCTTTACAAAAATCCATTTCACTGCACTAAAAGAAATCGAGCAAACAGCATCCCTAAAATTTGTACAGGAAATAGTAAAAAACGTATTTCTACTGCTTTCAATATTTCCTATGCAAATTTTCAAAAACAATAAACAAAGTAAAAAAAAAAAACAAAAAAACAAAATGATATATTTTGAAATTGCAGGTGAAAACAAAATATTTTCTCAAACCAAACTGCCTAAACAATTTAGACCTGGATTCCCTGCAATAGCAGAATTATGCAGATGCACTCAACAAACGATCTCAGCCATGAAGGGTTTACGTTTAAATCTATTTAAACTACATTCCAAAACATAAACCAAATCAGACAGCTGAAAGTGAAAGATTTTAACACAGTCACAACGGAGAATCCATTCCCAAACCTTCCTAGAACAGACTAAAATAATCCCTAGCTTAATCAAACTAATTATACAAATTATCATTAAACTTTAATTAGTACTGCTAAGGACCCGTTTGGATTGGCTTAATTTTGAGCTTATGCAAATAAATAAGCTTTTATGTTAATTCATAAGTTCTCACTAACGAAATTTGTATCTTCATAAGCTGTGTTTTCATAAATTACCTTGACAAGCTTATAATAATACATAAAAACTAATTTATTTGCATAAGCTTAAAAATAAGCCAATCCAAACGGACCCTATTTCAATTTTCAAATTTCAACAGGAGGGAAAACAAATGCATGATAATATTAATTCATCTAACTTAACTCTCCACATTCAATCACTTGAACTATTATAGTACATTAATACATGCATACAATTAGACAAACCCTAGCTTAATCAAACTAATTAGACAAATTATCATGAAAGTTTAAGTAGTACTATTTCAATTTTCAACTATTTCAATTTTCAACAATAGGCGCAAAACAAATGTATCATAGTGCATGATATCCATCTAACTTAACTCTCCACATTCAATCACCTGAACTATTTCACACCAACAAAAAGCACAAAATCCAAGAATTAAAAATAAATAAATAAAAATTGAAAAAACTCAACTTTACCAAAAGAATAAAAATTTGATTTTTTTTTACCTTCCAAGCCAACAAGAGCAAGAAAGTTTCAAGTCCCCAAGCTCCACGATCAACATAATCACCATTAAAAACAAAGATTCGATCTTTCGAAGGATAACCAGCATCTCGAAGAAGAAAAAGGAGATCATGCAATTGTCCATGAACATCACCAACAACAACAACAGATGCAGCGGAGGATGAAGATTCAGAAGAATCGAGATCATGGCGAAAAGGTTGTATAGGAACGCAATTAGGTTCCTTGTGAAGCATCTTGGAAGCGATGAGAATGAGAGAATCGAATACATGAACGGGAAGAACGGAAGGGAATTCGGAAGGAGGTAGGTTTTTGGAAGACCAATCGAAACAGAGTGTTAGATTTTGGATCCATTCTATGGTTAGTTTTCCGTCTTGTGGCCAAAATATTGGGAGTTGGAGTTCTGATGAAGATGACGGTAGTTCTGGATTATGATCTGATGTGGATGTGCCGTTGACGGTGGCGGAATCTGGTGGTTGTTCTGAATCAGTAGGAAGGTTCATTGTAAGAGTGACGAGGAGACAATCGAGTCACAAATTTTTTTGTTCACGTATATAAATTTTCTCTCCCTCTTTTTTTTTTCAATCTTTTTATTTGCAATATTATTTTTATATTTAAGTCAAAAAATAAATTCATTATTTTTTTTAAATACAAATTTTAGGGTGAATGGGATATAGTGACTCAATCTATGATTTTAAAATTCAACAAAGACTACTTATAAAAGTAGTATTTGTATTTATCTCTTCCAAGAATACTCTAGTAGAGTTCAAACTTGAAAATACACGAAACATCGATATCTTTATAATTAAGCGTATTGCGATGTTCAATATGTGTCGGTACTTGACACTCGTATAATACTTGTACGACACGTGTCGATGAGATAAGTCATATATCTCACAACTTCTCCAATTTATTATTTATAAATAAATAAATAAAAAATGATGAGATAAGTCACACACATATATAATATAAGTGATATAATAATGTTATCATGTTTATATCGTATGTTATAATTATTCGGTATTATATCTTATTTTTGATACATGACAACTCTCTTCATCTTCTAGCTAAACTTTTGTGTTGGAGAACTTTTATCATCCATGTTACTCTATAGATGAAGATGATTAGATCCATTGCTTATAATCTCTTTAGATGATTAGATCTATTGCGTATAATTATGTTTTTGTATTAGTCGTCAAATTTTCAGAAGAATGAGATATGATAATTTAAAATATTTTAGATAATCACTTTCCTTTACTTAATTTGCATTTGGTAGAAGACATGGTGAGAATTGTCATCTCAATTTAGTAATTCTTTTTACTAATCCCATCTCAAATTAGTTATGTAGTTTTTTTTTCTCCATTATAAAAGAAGAAATGGAACAAGCCCAATGATAAGTCTATAGTCAGAGAAATATTGGACTAGAAAACTTTTAGCTTGAATTCTCGCAATTAATTGTGAAATTATTTTCTCCCAAGTCCCAACACATCTTCCACTTGCCACAAAATTATTATTTTTGTCAAAATTATCCTTTTAATAAATTATTAATGATTAGAATTCAACCTTTAAAATAAATAAATTAAGTTTTTGAACTTAAACTCCAATTTCTACATGCATATATAATACTATATTCTTATACACTAAGCTGCGCTCACGAGCCAACTTACAATCTTTATTTTTATTTTATTTTTATCAAATCACCTATCTCATTTGTCAAATTAATATTCATATCAGTATAAAATTTTGCACGACATTTTCAAATAATGAAATTGTCAGTACACAAAATATGTTTCCAATGTTTTATTAAAAGCCAGTACAAAATTTTTAATGAATTTGTGGGTATGAGATGCTTGTGTAAAATGCTTTAAAGTATGATGTTTTAAAAGTGTTTGGGGAATTGGGTTACAACAACAATTGTATTATTTGAACATCCAAATATTTATAAATATTTTCTCGTCGTTGACGAGACATAATATTTTCATCATTGTGTTTTGATGATGAGGTGTGAGAATTTTATATTGGCTAGTGATGAATCGTTCAGCTGTGATAATTGATCAAACGAAAGTTTCTAGGTTGCTTTAAAACTGCAACACAAATGGGTTTCTCTGAGGTGGTGATGGTGATTCCTCCACATTTTTGGGTGTGAACAAAAAAATTTCATCTCCTCTACTCTACTCTCAAAAAAAGAAAGTTGAGTTGTCTAGTTTTTTACTTTTAGGAGAAGAAATCAATGAATGATAAATATGATACGGCTAAAATATGATTTTGGTCCCTGCAATATACACTTGTTTTGAAAAGAGCTCCTGTAAAAAAAAATTTGAAAACAGCCCCTGCAATTTCTAAACACTTTGAAAAGAGTCTCTGCACAGGAAATGTGGCAGCCATGTCACTTAAATTTCTACGTGGTAGGCGCTGACAAAGACACTTATCTGATGTGGCACAATTTTTGACACGTGGATATTACAAATCATTTAAAAAAAAAAATAATAAATACCTTTTTCCAATTTATTTATTTCTGAAAAACTAATTAACAAATTAAAATTACTGAAAAAAGAAGCAATCAGGGTAAGAACAACAACAAATCTGCAACACGCCCAGAAAAATCAACAACACCAAATCTGCAAGAAAAAGAGAAGAAGAGAAAAGAGGAAGCAAAAAAAAGAAACAACTGTTGTTTTCAATGGCGATAGCAGGACACGGTCGGATGAAGATTGACGAAGGAGGTTGTCTTCTCAGATTCAAGTTTCCTCCTTCTTTTTTCGGCATATGCGTGCTACAGTACACTAGGATGATGAGTTTTTCAAACACCCACCATGTATTATGTAAAGCAGCAAATAAAAGAGCTAAAAATATGTTGTTGAAACCTTCTGCAAACGACCAGAGCAACAAGCTCCTTGAGAATGAAACCCACAAACTCAATCAAGCTTCTTCAGCAAATGGAAATCTGCAACATATGCTTCAAACTCCACAAATCCAAAAATTAACAAAACCCATAACAACAACAGATTTGATGCCGATGGTTTGGAAACGTCGCACCACCAATAAGCTGAATTAACTGGTGCAAATATGTGATTTTAATTTTAATTTGTTAATTAGTTTTTCATAAATAAATAAATTGGAAAAAGGTATTTATTTATTTTTTTTAAAAATGATTTGTAATATCCACGTGTCAAAAATTATGCCACATCAGATAACTGTTACTGTCAGCGCCTGCCACATGGAAATTTAAGTGACATGGCTGCCACATTTCCTGTGCAGGAGTTCTTTTCAAAGTGTTTATAAGTTGCAGGGGCTCTTTTCAATTTTTATTTTTTACAGGAGCTCTTTTCAAAACAAGTGTATATTGCAGGGACCAAAAGCATATTTAAGCGATATGATATTGTTTCTTTGAGTTATTTATACATAGATGTTCATAGCTCATTCTTTATGTAGCTTTTTCATCTGATTTTGATGTAATTTTTCATCTAATTTTAATATAATTTTTTTGTCTGCCGTTTAGTGTAATTCTACTTTTTTTTTTAGTAATAAACTGATTTAATTTCGTTTTATAATATAATTTTGTCTTCTAAAATAAATATAGGTTACAGTTCTAAAATTCAAACAATAAAAAAATGCTTTATATTCTAAAACTCGAGCAAAATATTTAAAAATTTATTTTTTTAAAAAATGAAACATTAATAAAGTATGAGATAAATTTTCAAAAAAAACTTCAAAGTTTTGTAGGCCTCACACCCTTAGTCTAGTCTAGTCTAGTGAGAAAAGCATGCCAATGGTACCCTAAGAAGTCAAACTTTGCTATATGTAAATCTTTTTGACAATTACATACTCCTCGGTTACCGCAATAGTTACTCCTTTAAAAGTTCAAATGTATAAATTGTTTCGAGAAAAAAATATATTAATTAAATTATAAATTATTGTATATTGCGAATAAAATATTTAATGTTATTTTTTTTATTATATTTTTAATTATTTATTTTTTTTCTCAAATTTGAAATTATTTTTTAATATAACTAATAAAGGATAATTTTGTAAAATTAATTATATTTTTCAATTGTAAAAAAGTATAAAAAAAAATTATAATTCATTTCACACATATATGGGTCCGTTTGGCCTAGCTTATTTTAGAGCTTATGCAAATGGCTTATGCAATATAAATTAGGTTTTATGATATTTTATCGGTTTAAAGTAGTGAAAATTGAATTTTTAGAAGCTATTTTTTCATAAACTACCTTGAAAAATTTATAATAATACATAAAAATTGCATAAATTGTTTGCATAAACTCAAAATTAAGCTAGGCCAAACGGGCCAATAATGTGTAACAAGCCAAAATCGGAATTTCACTAATTAATTTGAAATTGACTATTATTTTTATTTTATGAGTAAACCGATTATCATATTCCTCAGTAATCACCTACTTTGAAAAAGAAATATTGGCATTTTCTATATTTATATGGTTCCCCATTTGTCCCTTATGGCCCTATCAATGATTCAACACTTTGATGTATATTGTCCTTTCAATCTATCCATCTATATATTTCAACATTCACAACTTCTCTTAAAGTTTATTCCTAAGTCATACATATCAACCATTCACACCCTAAAAATATACCTTCCAAATTCATATTTTCTTAGCAACTAAGCATATCTTAAATAAATCATGGGTCATATGAGCTACAATAGAGTTAGCAATGGAAGCAACAAAGGATTTAGATTAAACCCAAGAAAGTTTTATGTTCTAAGGCTACGCAAGAGGTTTAATATCTTTCTTAGGCTTTTTAATAGTTGGAAACTATCATATGGTGATGCTCTTCAAATGTTAAAGAGAGTGTTTTGTAGAAAAAGTGGCTTCAAAAGAAACAATAGTAGTAGAAGAAGTTTGGTTAGGGATGAAGAAATTAAGGGTCAAGATCAAAATTGGAAGATGAGATCATCTTATGCAAGGTCCAATTCTTTCTATGCTGAAGCCATTGAAGATTGCTTGGAGTTCATCAAAAGAACATCTATTTCTTCTAAAGATCAAATTCATCAAGACCCAACAATTATTCATATCCATGATAGAAATTCATGAATGCTTTCTTTGGTGGTGTACAATTACATAATATTAATATCGATATATCTTTGTGTTCTTTTATCTGGTTTGAGGAATTAGTCATGGCAACTACGTACATAATTATTAGGGATATACAAAAAATCAATACGGAGGTATTAGCTTATAGCTTTACTTCAGATTATTTTTGCATTTTTTTTCTTCTTTTTTTTCTCTTTTGGCTTATAGGATTGTTAGAAAAAAATGTATTCAATTTTATTTTCATCATGAGTTTTGGGTCAGTTATGGGTTGAATTTGAATATGTAAAAAAATGATAATTTAATTAGGAAATTTTGATGTAATAGCGTGTTGATTTTTCTCTTTTTAAATTTTGATTGATGGCAAGTTGCTTTGAAGATTCCTGGGTTTGGATTACCACCTAACACGACATTAATTTTTTGACTAAACTAAAGATAAAGTGGCTAAAGGTAAAAGGAAAAGCAATATGTTGACATTTAGAATAGAAAGTAGGGAGACAATATTGTCCCTCAAATTATAATTTATTTCATTGTTATAGCTTAACTTAATTAGTTTAGTACCCATGCTACTCATCCCCAACAATATTAAATTAATTGAGAATATATATTTTGATTCACATATCATTGTTGATGTTGATGAGACATCCACCAATGCTTAACTTCTCAGCTAATATATATCAACAAAAATAAACTTCTGAGCTATTATAACTTTAGTCTCTCTCTCTCTCTATATATATATATATATATATATTATTATTATTCTTTTACGCAAATATAATTTTTTTTATTAGACTATACAATGATTATTTGAAATATATATAATACTTTATGAAATTCACTTGTAACGATTAATTTTTTTTTTTTTTTTTTTCAAAAACAAATCTTAAAATTTGGATTGAGTAACTAAACTTTACAAAATTGGACTTTAAGATGAATGATGTATTTCTTTAGAGTCTCTATAGTGGATGTTTATTTTTTTTGTGTTCAAGTGAGTTTTATGTGCACATATTATTTATTTAGAATTTTTTTAATGTTGTACCTAAATAAAGTCAGTTTGATAACAAGAAAATCAATGTGAGTTCTGCTATCTCTTTAACTATAGCTAATACTTTCTTATTTGGTAATAATACTTTGAAAGTAGCTTCTAATTCTTTGAGGAATTTTTTTGTTCTTAAATACTTTAGAGTTATCATTCATCCACCTAAAACTCCTACTGTTAAGGAAATATTTTGGCATCCTCCTTTATCTTCTCGAATTAAATACAATATAGATGGTGCTTTCAAAGGTAATCCAGGTCAATCATCTTGTGGTGAGATCTTTAGAAATAATCTATCTGAATTTATGTTTTGTTTTGCTGAACCTCTTGACTTTACTTCTTCTTATCATGCTGAATTACAAGGTGCTTTGAGAGCTACTGAAGTTGCTTACCAAATGAATCGGAGGAGTTTATGGTTGAAAACAAATTCTGTCTTAGCTTTTTCTAAACTAGATAACCTTGTCCCATGGTCTTTAAGAAACAGGTGGTGTTGGGTTTTTATATGTTGGCTTCATTTTGTAAAAAAATAAGATGCTAGTCTAAGGTGGTGACAGATGTGGTACATATATGTCTTCAACACTGCCAGCTGTCGCCAGCTGGATTTGGAACCCTAATACGCACCTTGTAGCGCGCCGTTTCTTTGAACCCTAATATTTCTTTTGTTTCAAGTTTAGCTTGAGCGCCAAGACAAAAGGAAATCAACCAGCTTGCTGAGGAATTAATAGAAAGATTTATTTTTAAAATATGTAATAATATATTTCTAAAACAAATCTTTTGGTTCAAGGAATATTTTTGTAAGAGATCCTACACACCTTTTTCTACAAGGAATCAGAAGTCCAATTATTTCTTGTAGTCCAAGCAGCTCAAGACTATAAAGATATGAAGGCCAAGACCTAGTTCTCTAAGAGAGTCAGCCGTATTTGATTTTAGGGTTTAACGTGTCAAATCGAGTCTCTTTGTGAGCCTTTCGTGCATTCCATTGATGCATGTTTAGGACTGTGTTTTATTGAGTTGTAATGTTACTTTCTCCGAAGCTTTGAAGCAAGGAGTTAGGTTGTCTAAGCGCTTGAAGCCTTTAGGTAAAAGTGCATAGGTTGTCTAGGAGAGTGTCTCCATTATTGTGTTTTATACCCCGGTAGGTTTACGACGGTGTGGAGGAGCATCGTTATTAAGGAAGTGACCTGGACTGGTCATATCTAGGTTAGGCCTAGGTAGAGTTTGCACAGATAGGGATTGAGTGAGGAGTGTTGACAGTTTTTAGCCTCTGAATCAATACTATTATAGTGGATTAATTTCTGGATGTTGGTGTAAGCCCTAGAGGCCAATGAGTTTTAGTTTGAACTTAATCTTATGTATCATGAATTTTATTATTATCAATAATATAAGGCATTCTTTATTATGTTGTATCGTGATAAAGTCCCTAGAATAGCAAACCATACTAATGATATATTAAGTAAGACTTAATTGTGAGACTGCTATTCTTAAACTATCCATAGTCAAGTTTTAATATGAATTGAGATAATATTAAAGCATTGAGACTATTATGTATGTAGACTGATGACCATATCTCACTGGTCATAGATATGTAGATATCGAGTCTATACATAGATATAAATATTAAGAGTAATATTTATATTGGATTGACCCACCATAAGAATACTACATAGTATTTATGAAAAGTGTCATAAGTTATTCTCATAGTGATAATGGTGTATACCACCCTTAGACCTGAACCAACTGTGATCCCTAGATGTGGAGTCAAGTACTTTATTGTTATTCAAACGTTACTGTAAAAGGATAATTATAAAGTTAGTTAATAGGTATTTCATGAATCATGCTGAGGGACATGAGTGACCTAGATGGGATTTGCCCCTCCTATTTAACAGGAGTAATATCTATAGGTCTCTTGATGGAATATGACTGATAAAATGCGTGGCCACGCCGAACTAAGTCAATATGAGATATTGAGCTTATTCGTTGCTCAGTGTATTCTGGGATCAAGAAATAAGATATTGAACCATACAAGGGTGACACGATCTATGCCTTGTGTTCAATATAGATATAAAGGGCAAAAGGGTAATTATGCACAAGTTTGTTATCACGGAAATGTTTCGTCAGATCACATGACATTCTCGTCACTTGGGTGACAACGGCGTATTGCTAGATTCTAACCGTTGTTTATAATATTAAATACATGATTTAATGTTATTACCAATGTTACGAGAACCTACAGGGGTCACACACATAGGACAAATATATGAGAGAAATAGATAAGTTAGACTTATTTACAAGATAAATAAATAATATTTATTTATGAGATAAATAAATAAGATTTATTTATTTACAAGATAATAAGTGGGACTTATTATTAATTGGATAACTACGAAATAATTATATCGGATAATTATGAAGTAAATAGATATGATTTATTTATTAGTAGTTAGATAATTACGGAATAATTATAACGGATAATTATGCGCGTTTTGGTGTGATGAAAAATAGGATAAGGATGAGCAAGTATGACTTGCTGATCACACAAGAGACTCTATAAATAGAACTCTTGTGTAGAGAACAAAATTAACCTAATTTAGAATCCTAATTTTCTAAACTAAAGCCGCCTCCGCTCTCTCTCAAAAGCCTTCGATCAAGTTCCAGCTAGCACGGTGATTGAAGGAGCTGTTTGTGTGGACTGAGTAGAGGCATCGCTACGTTGTTTTGCTCGTGATCAGAAATCGTTTCTGCTTCAAAGGTTCTGCACTTCAAAAGGTAAACACATAAACTTACCGTTTTTGTGTTATTTGATTTGTGATTAATGATTTAATCAAGGTCCGTTCATAGGGATTGTTCCGCTAAGAGGATTAAAATTTTGAAAAACCCCTCTTAAAATCCCAACAGTAGTATCAGAGCTTCGGTTCCGATTAAATCATTATATTCAAATCGATTCGATGTATATTGATATTTATATGATGATATAATTATAGTTATAAGCACCTGTTCGATTAAAAGAGTTTAACCACATGTTTATAATTTTATAATCAATATACACGAATGTTTGATTTGAAAAGTATGCTGACTTTCGGTACCAAACAAATACGATTTGTTTAAAGATAAAATTGAATGAGATTTTCTGTATGTGTTTTGTTTTTAAATTCGTTTCGGTTTCCAGCGATATCATATGAGCAGTATACGGTCAATGAACAGCTTTGGTTATTTAATGTTAAAAACCAATTAAAATTGTTTTGATTAAAAGAAAAATAAATTAAGATTGTGTAAGTTGACAGTATCACACGTTTTCTTGGAAACCGAAACTGTGATATGAGATATTGCTATGCTATTATATGGTTGATCTCTCTTATGGATATATATGATTAATTTAATTAATTTTAGCCTAATTGAATTAATCAGTTTTTGTTTTATAATCCATATATTGAAATAATAATAAAGTGTGTTTTTGTTATTGTTTGTACGGTGAATGGTTATGGCCTTAGTCCTTTATTTTAATTGGTTTTAAAATACGGTCTGCGTGTCGTGCCTCTCTATTTAATTCTGTTTGTACATTCTCTTCTCATCCACTCCCTCGTATGTAAAACGAGTATTCTTATATGTATTCTTATATGTAATGTAATTAGTAGATAGATAAGCAAAGGATACATGGCGTAACAACAATCTTGGAAGTCAAGCTTGGAGAAGCAAGATCAATTCTAGGAATAGTTGAGATTCTTTCATTGACTTGAGAGAATCATTGCGTTATGGGCCATAACCATATCACGTTTATTTATATGTATGTTGATGCATGTGAATGTATGTATATTGATGCATGTGAGAGACGATAATATATTATTATATAAGCCGTGGTGAGATCATAACTAAAATAAATCCTTCCAAGAAAGGTGTGGGTTCGCCTCCGCGAAGTGCACTTTTCAATAATAGTAAGATGCGGTGAGGTAATTCTAATTTATC
This sequence comes from Trifolium fragiferum, assembly GCA_954870985.1. Taxonomy (NCBI): domain Eukaryota; kingdom Viridiplantae; phylum Streptophyta; class Magnoliopsida; order Fabales; family Fabaceae; genus Trifolium; species Trifolium fragiferum. Next base: position 24,298,354 of record OX940792.1, read on the forward strand.
CGAGTGTTATTGATTTTGGGTCTAACTTAACTAAATTAATTTTAATAAGATTAAAATAAATTTAGAAGCATTGTTGGGAACATCTATATGATAGATTAAAGTAAGGAGTTACTTGCCCAACTGTATTGAAAGTTGTATAGGATACAATTGAAAAGAGTTCCTACCTAAATAGCTTAGTTTGGGGGGATTAGCCTCCGCTGACTCAAAAATAAGTGAAATATGGATTTCAACCCACTAGAAAATCTTTTAACGGGGTTTTCCGAATCAAATATAGAAGGTTGTTTGATTTGAGTAAAATAGTGGGAGCGTATTTAATTAAAGTCCAAATTAAATATGTTTATTTCATGATACTTTGCAATATTTTAAATGTAGATAACCATGACAACTAACCATTCCAACAACATGTTGCGATTACTCCTCGACAAGGAGAAACTGTCTGGAAACAATTTTCTACACTGGCACCGTAACTTGAGGATTGTCCTCAAGAATGAGAAAAGGCTGTACGTTCTCGAGGAACCTGTTCCTGAGGAAGAACCGGCTGCTTCTGCACCTAAGGCTGATAGAGATGCTTATAAGAAGCACATTGATGATGCCTTAGAAGTTTCCTGTCTCATGCTAGTAACTATGAACTCTGAGCTTCAGAAGCAACATGAGAATATGGATGCTTTCGCTATGATCGAACATCTGAAGATGCTCTATGAAGAGCAAGCTAGACATGAACGGTTTGAAGTCTCCAAAACTTTTTTCCAATGTAGATTGGCAGAAGGAGCTCCTGTAGGGCCTCATGTGCTCAAAATGATTGGGTATGTGGAGAACCTAGAGCGATTGGGTTTTCCCCTTGAGCGGGAGCTTTCTATTGATCTTATCTTGCAATCGTTGCCGGAAAGCTTCAATCAGTTTGTCATGAATTTCATTATGAATGATATGGACAAAACTGTGCCACAACTTTCAGCTATGTTAAGAACTGCTGAGAAGAACTTGAACAAAGGAAAAGGAAAGGCCATTCTGATGGTCAATAATGGAAATTCCAAAAAGCAGAACAAGAAGCCGAACTGGGCTGGAAAAGGGAAGGGCAAAGAAGTTGCTAAGCCCAAACCAGCCACTCATGCTTTGAAACCAAAGGGTGGCATAGCTAAGGAGGGAAATTGCTTCCATTGCGGTAAGACTGGACACTGAAAGAGAAATTGCCCTAAGTACCTGGAAGACAAGAAGAATTGAATAGAGAGTTCCAATTCAGCAGGTATTTATGTTATAGAAATTAATTTATCTACTTCAGCATCATGGGTATTGGATACCGGATGTGGTTCTCACATTTGTACCAATGTGCAGGGACTAACAAGGAGTAGAGGATTGGCAAAAGGTGAAGTTGATCTACGAGTTGGCAATGAAGCAAAGGTTGCTGCTTTAGCCGTAGGAACTTATGAATTAACTTTACTTAGTGGTTTTATAATTCAGTTAGAGAACTGCTATTATGTACCTGCCATTAGCAGGAATATTATTTCTGTTTCTTGTTTGGACAAGTTTGGCTTTTCATTTATGATTAAGAACAATTGTTGCTCTATTTATTTAAATGATATTTTCTATGCTAGTGCGCAAATGAATAGTGGACTTTATGTCCTTGATCTTGAAATGCCAATCTATAACATCAATACGAAAAGGATTAAACCGAATGAGTTAAATCCAACTTACCTTTGGCACTGTCGTTTAGGCCATATAAACGAGAATCACATTTCTAAGCTCCACAAAGATGGAATATTAAACTCTTTTGATTATGAATCATTTGAGACATGCCGATCTTGTTTATTGGGAAAAATGACTAAGAGCCCATTCACAGGACAAGGTGAAAGGGCAAGTGATCTTTTGGGACTCATACATACCGATGTATGTGGACTATTAAACACACATGTTAGAGGAGGTTTCCAATACTTCATAACATTCACTGATGATTATAGTAGGTTTGGATATGTGTATCTAATGAAACACAAATCTGAATCTTTTAAAGTGTTCAAAGAATTTAAAAATGAAGTAGAAAACCAACTAGGCAAGAAAATTAAGATGCTTCGATCCGATCGAGGTGGAGAATATTTGAGCCTAGAATTTGAGAGTCATCTAAAAGAGTGTGGGATCTTATCTTAACTCACTCCTCCAGGAACACCTCAATGGAATGGCGTTTCTGAAAGGAGGAATCGAACCTTGTTAGACATGGTTCGTTCAATGATGAGTCATGCTGAACTTCCAAACTCTTTCTGGGGACATGCCTTGTTAACTGCAGCATACACACTTAACCGAGTTCCATCCAAAGCGGTAGAAGAGACACCATATGAGATATGGAATGGTAGAAAACCAAATGTACAACATTTGAAGGTTTGGGGCTGTGAAGCTTATGTGAAATGAATGATGTCCACTAAGCTTGAGCACAAATCTGATAGTTGTTTCTTTGTGGGATACATGACACAACCTGAAGGTTTTGGCATACCAAATGAGACCAAGAAAGTATGCAAGCTACAGCGATCAATCTATGGATTGAAGCAAGCTTCCAGAAGCTGGAATCTTCGTTTTGATGAAACTATAAAACAATACGGATTTATCAAAAACGAAGATGAACCTTGTGTTTACAAAAGGGTTAGTGGGAGCATTGTTTCATTTCTAGTGTTATATGTAGATGACATATTACTCATTGGAAATGACATCCCTACACTGCAAGACATCAAGACTTGGTTAGGGAAATGCTTTTCTATGAAAGACTTAGGCGAAGCTACCTATATATTAGGAATCAGAATCTATAGAGATAGATCACAAAGATTGCTTGGCTTAAGTCAGAGTACATACAAAGATAAAGTCTTGAGGCGCTTCAATATGCACGACTCCAAGAAAGGATTCATGCCTATGTCTCAAAGCATTAGTTTGTCAAAGAAACAATCCCCTTCAACTAAAGAAGAAAGGGATCGAATGACTAACACTCCATATGCATATGCAATTGGATCTATCATGTATGCCATGTTATGTACTCGACCAGATGTCTCGTATGCTTTAAGTGCAACGAGCAGGTACCAGTCTAATCCCGGCAACGATCATTGGATTGCTGTCAAAAATATCCTTAAGTACTTGAGAAGAACTAAGGACACATTCTTGCTCTATGGAGGCCAAGAAGAGTTCGCTGTGAAAGGTTACACCGATGCTAGTTTCCAGACATATCATGATGACTTTAAATCGCAATCTGGTTATGTGTTTTGTCTAAATGGTGGTGCTGTAAGCTGGAAAAGTTCAAAGCAGGAAACAGTCGTTGATTCTACTACAGAGGCCGAGTATATCGCAGCATCAGATGCTGCAAAAGAAGCTGTTTGGATCAAGAAGTTCGTCTCCAACTTGGGAATAGTTCCCAGCATTATGGATCCCATTGAGTTACTCTGTGATAACAATGGGGCCATTGCACGGGCTAAAGAACCAAGATCTCACCAACGATCCAAACATATACTCAGGCGTTACCATCTTATTCGAGAAATTATCGACCGGGGAGATGTGAAAATATGCAGAGTGCCAACAGAGGATAATATATCTGATCCATTAACCAAACCTCTTACTCAGAAAAAGCATGACGGTCATACTAGATCTATGGGTATTAGGTACATGCCAAATTGGCCTTAGGGCTAGTGGGAGACTGTTGGTGTAAGCCCTAGAGGCCAATGAGTTTTAGTTTGAACTTAATCTTGTGTATCATGAATTTTATTATTATCAATAATATAAGGCATTCTTTATTATGTTGTATCGTGATAAAGTCCCTAGAATAGCAAACCATACTAATGATATATTAAGTAAGACTTAATTGTGAGACTGCTATTCTTAAACTATCCATAGTCAAGTTTTAATATGAATTGGGATAATATTAAAGCATTGAGACTATTATGTATGTAGACTGATGACCACATCTCACTGGTCATAGATATGTAGATATCGAGTCTATACATAGATATAAATATTAAGAGTAATATTTATATTGGATTGACCCACCATGAGAATACTACATAGTATTTATGAAAAGTGTCATAAGTTATTCTCATAGTGATAATGGTGTATACCACCCTTAGACCTGAACCAACTGTGATCCCTAGATGTGGAGTCAAGTACTTTATTACTATTCAAACGTTATCTGTAAAAGGATAATTATAAAGTTAGTTAATAGGTACTTCATGAATCATGCTGAGGGACATGAGTGACCTAGATGGGATTTGCCCCTCCTATTTAACATGAGTAATATCTATAGGCCTCTTGATGGAATATGACTGATAAAATGTGTGGCCACGCCGAACTAAGTCAATATGAGATATTGAGCTTATTCGTTGCTCAGTGTATTATGGGATCAAGAAATAAGATATTGAACCATACAAGGGTGACACGATCTATGCCTTGTGTTCAATATAGATATAAAGGGCAAAAGGGTAATTATGCACAAGTTCGTTATCACGGAAAGGTTTCGTCAGATCACATGACATTCTCGTCACTTGGGTGACAACGGCGTATTGCTAGATTCTAACCGTTGTTTATAATATTAAATACATGATTTAATGTTATTACCAATGTTACGAGAACCTACAAGGGTCACACACATAGAACAGATATATGAGAGAAATAGATAAGTTAGACTTATTTACAAGATAAATAAATAAGATTTATTTATTTACAAGATAATAAGTGGGACTTATTATTAATTGGCTAAACTACACATTTGGTCCCTTACGTTTATTTTAGGATTCAATTTGATCCCTTATGTTTAAAAAGTTTCAATTTGGTCCCTTACGTTTATTTTAGGTTTCAATTTGGTCCCTTCCGTCAGTTTTTGCACATGTGGCAGACGGTTTGCACACGTGGATTGACACGTGGACACGTTGACACATGTTCAATTGAAACAGTGGAACAGTGAAATCTGACGGAAGGGACCAACTAATTCAAACGTTGATAACGTAAGGGACCAAATTGAAACTTTTTAAACGTAAGGGACCAAATTGAAACCTAAAATAAACGTAAGGGACCAAATATGTAGTTTAGCCTTATTAATTGGATAACTACGAAATAATTATATCGGATAATTATGAAGTAAATAGATATGATTTATTTATTAGTTGTTAGATAATTACGGAATAATTATAACGGATAATTATGCGCGTTTTGGTGTGATGAATAATAGGATAAGGACGAGCAAGTATGACTTGCTGATCACACAAGAGACTCTATAAATAGAACTCTTGTGTAGAGAACAAAATTAACCTAATTTAGAATCCTAATTTTCTAAACTAAAGTCGCCTCCGCTCTCTCTCAAAAGCCTTCAATCAAGTTCCAGCTAGCACGGTGATTGAAGGAGCTGTTCGTGTGGACTGAGTAGAGGCATCGCTACGTTGCTTTGCTCGTGATCAGAAATCGTTTCTGCTTCAAAGGTTCTGCACTTCAAGAGGTAAACACATAAACTTACAGTTTTTGTGTTATTTGATTTGTGATTAATGATTTAATCAAGGTCCGTTCATAGAGATTGTTCCGCTAAGAGGATTAAAATTTTGAAAAACCCCTCTTAAAATCCCAACACTGGATTGGTATCCCCCAGAGTAGGAGCAGTTGCGTCCGAACTGGGTTAACAAACAAAGTGTGCAAGTTTATTTTCTGCTTTTACTTGCTTAATTACTTGTTCTGTTATCGCTCGTGGAGACAAACGTGAGAACATCTGTCTCACAGTCCAACGTTGTTGCGACAGGTGTTAACACATCTACTATCACATCTGTCTACTGTTAGTGCCATAATTTCAGATGGTATAATGTATTAGTTTTGCTTCGGCAAATGCATTTTATTGTGTCTCACATTTGTAGGGAAGGTAACCAAGTTGCTGATGGTTTAGCTAATCATGGTTTAAGTTTAAATTCTATTATGTTTTGGCAAGATCTCCCTTTATTCTCTAAGGATAGTTTTGAGTATCAATGATAATTCTATAATTAAGTGGTAAAAGTGATGTCATTAATTACCAAAACATTTTTTTCCACAATGTTACCAAAACACTCTTGTTAATTATAGTGGAATAGTATAGTTAACTGGAATAAAATTCAATAAATAAGAGTATATAAGTGAAAAAAAAATATTATATAGTGACAATTATTTTAAGATAATTTAAAAAATGCAGATGTGTATTTCAATATTAAAATTGTGTGAAACTTGTGAAAAGAGAAAATAATGAGTTTTTTTTACAATAGAGAAAATAATGAGTTAAATATTACTTGTGTTTCTCCACACTAAGAGTACTGTTAAATAATAAGGCTTATGAAGACAAACCACCTCATTATGGATAGTCTTATAAACTTATTTTAAATCTGCCAACAAACTCACAGTATCCGTGTTAATAGTATAAAACAGAAAATTAGATATGCCCACAAGTATGACTATATTAAAGTGTTCGGAATATTCATGCATTCGGATATGTAGCATTAATGACACCAAAGTCGTCGATATTGATTGGATTTGCATTAGATCGAAATTAATCCTTTAACCTGAAACAAATGAACACCGCCCAAAGATGGGACAACAAATACTCCGTACAAAGACGGGACAACACAATACTCCGCACAAATGCGGGATAACAAAACAAACATGTGAAAATCACACTTAATTATTTATTATAACGAGAAAGAAAAAACAATTTGGAGGGGTGATTTTAGGCCAAAATTGACCTTAAATCACCCCTCTCCGATAAACTAAGAAGAAAAAAAGTGACGGCTAGGGTTAAAAGAGAAGGAGAAGAAAATAGGAGTATAAAATCTTATTTATTATGCATAAACTTATTCGTTATGTATGGTGCATAAACAAATTTCCACCATCAGATTGTATCTCATACTCTCACAAGCCCATCTCGATCACGCGCTCACCTGGTTCAGAGTTGAAATTGCAGTGAATGATAAATCGATTGAACTTTTCTGTAAGCATATTAATTACTCGATGTCAACCCTTTTTTACTGTGGAATGTATTCACATTAGATGTACTTAATCATGTCAAAATCATTTTATTGTGCAGTGGTTTCATAGGGTTTTACTCCAAAATCATTTTTCTGTAAAATAGTTTGGAGTGTTATTTATGCATGATGCATAAGCAATTTGCTTATGCACCATAACCGGACCCCTTTATTTTCACATTTATTAGAATTTTGATCTCAACATTTTGCTATAAAAATATTATAACTTTTTGTGTAAAAAAAATAAAAAAATTATAGTTTCAAAAGAAATATTTTCTCATTAAATTCAATATTGGGATAAAAAAATCACTATTTTTGTAAATATCATTTTTAGTAGAAAAATATCCGCTGACATTAAATTTACAACAAAGTTATAAATAAAGTCCAAAATATTGAATTGAAAAAGAGGAATCATTTTTGCAAGTTTAAGAAAATAGAAGAAAACAAAAGCAAAATTAAACCCAACAATATAATAATATACTAATATAATATAAGAAAAAGTTAAAAAAGAATAAAATTTAAGAGGGATTGTGACCTCTGCAAATCTCTTTCTAACTGTGCATACAAGGAAATTCAGATTTGAACTAATATTATGAGTATTGTGTTAGAGATTACTCATTCACATCTTATAACTAAATATATTTTTTACCAAATATTGTTGAATTAATTATTTAATTAATCAATTATGGATTGACAATAATAAATTATTAGAAATTATTATTAACATAAATTATGGTCTATTATTATTAAGTACTTATTGATGAATTATTAATGAGTTGTAATTAGAAACGGACCGTGATGTATTGGACCGTTTCTCATAGTAAGCCTGTTGAGAGGTCCTTGCCTCCACCTAGGGTCGTTCCTAACATTTTATGGGCCTTAGATTAAACATACAAAGAAAAAAACTTATTTCATTTAACATAATATGCATTAATAAATAATAATAGTTTTTTAAAATAGTAAAATACTTATTTTCACTCGAAAATTCATGGTTTTTTCGAGCATTTTGATATGCAAAATCATTTATAATCACATCAACATCAATGTTCTTCAAAATATCCTTCTCGATTGACAAATTTGTAAAGTCATTCAATCTCTCTTGTCACATTGACAATCTCAAAGTAGATTTTAATCAATTTCAATTTTGAAAAACTTTTTTCCATTGATGCTGCGGTCACAAGCAGTGTTAGTAAAACTCTACAAGGAATTGATACATTTGGATAATAATCTGTATCTTTGACAAATTGAAGAATATCAATGGTAGACACTAGACATTTTTTTTATTACACACTAGACATTATTTTAGTTGGCAAAGTAAATTGTAACACTCTAAATTTAGATAAAATATTATCTACATCAACATACGATGAATTGTCATGAGATACAATTGAGTGAAATTTAACACAACATTCTTTCAACTCATTATCATCTAATGATTTTAACTTTTATGAATCATATAAAGATTTTTTTTTCTCGATACTACAACATAAAGATTTCATAATTTTTTTTTTATAACAATAGCTAGGTATATCAAAAGTATATGGGCCCCAAAAAAATGTTGGGCCTAAGACCGTCGCACCCACTGTCCATAGCTCAGGGTCGGCCCTATCTCCACTAGTGAGTATATATTGACTATCTCATCAGATAATACACACACTTAATACAAAATCCTAACTGCTCATCAATAAGAGGTAGAAACACTCTCTCAACTTTTCTCTATCGCATCGATGTGTTTGCAATCCTAAAAGGTACGTATCATGATCTTACTTAACATGTCAATATGCTATAATTTTGTATCTATTGATCCATGGCTATTCTATTAAAATTTTCTTCAAACATTTGACACATCACCTCATTGATGGTTGTGGAGGTCTATAATGATGAATTACGTTAAGGACCAATGTTTTATTTTTCTTTTTTAAACAAAAGGCAAATATGCCTCTTTGAATAATTAGAGTAAATGTAAGAGAAGTTACAAATATTGAGAAAGTAGGTTAAAATATAGACGTGCAATGACATAAATAATCAAACTCGTTAAAAAAATTCAAAAAAAAATTAATGTTTGGATAAAATTAGGGTGAAGTAAAAAAGAGCGTTGAGCAAACAAAAGAAAGATATATCTCTTGAGATATATCAATAAAAATGATAATAAAAAAGCTCTAACTTATTCGGTTAAATAGATCTTAAAAAATTCCACCAAACAAAATAATTGCTTTGGAGCCCAATGAAATCAATTTGTCTGCACAATGGCCGCTTTCTATGAAGATATGAGAAATAGTAAAACACATTCTTAGTTAAATCAAACACAATTCGGCCACTTAGAGTCTTCAAGGAACAAGACTGTGATTCTTGAAAGCAAAAGTAACTAATTAAGAGTCTACTTCCAAGTCTAAATATAAAATGGCACGGGGATTATTCGAACCTGAGATCCTGAAAAGAGTACACTTCAAGATCTCCAAGCCTTTATCATTAGGCCAACTTATGTAGATTAAATTGTTGTGTGTGTATAACCGTCCCATAATAAACGTATTTGGTCATTTCACATAGATTAAAAATATGATAAATGAATTTTTTTTCAATAATTTTACTCAATTATCCATCTTAAATGTTGGTCTATTTCAATTGTGGTAATCATAAAGTGAAAAAAAATTGAGGTATAGTTAAAAAAAAAATACAATTAATATTGAATTCAAGACTTAAAATTAACAATTTTTAGTACATATTTTTGTGTAAATGTGACAATTATTACGGAACGGTGGAAGTATATATGAGTATGAGTATGAGTATAGTAATAACACAAGTGCGAACATATATGACACCTTTTACACAATTATTTTTGTTACAAAATACCCTTTAATGGTAAAAATGAGAATTTATATGGTACATTTGCTCTATAAATAATCAGTAAATGAGTTTTTTTTTTAGAAAACTAATTCCTATTGTTGAAAAAATTGTAATAACTAAATATCATTTACCAAAATAACTTAAGTGTTAGTGAAATATTTGTTTTTTAATTTTTGTTGCTCATATTTGAGAATACTAATTTTACAATAAAACGTAAACAATTATTATAATGCTTTTAGTGAAATGATATTTTCTAAAATATAAAAGTTGACAAATAACTATCTGATTCGTAAAAATAAATTATTCTAAATTTTTCATACATCTAATTTTTTTTATGAATAGTTGGTTTTTGGAAAATAACAAAGTCACATAGAGGCATTGAATTAATATGTAAAAAAAAATTCACAATTTTTTGTATATATGAAACTAATTCAATAGCCAAGAAGCAATTAAAATGAATCAATAGGTAAGAAGAAAATTAAGGTATCTAAAGGTTTTAAAAAATATGCAATGTAGCACTCCTTTCATCATGAAGATAAGACCACAATTCATGCATTTTTGTTGGAAAAAAAAATAAAAGCATGCACTACAGTGTGCCTTTTACATAACTATTGTGATATGTGAATAACAACCGCTCATGCATTTACTTTGAGGGTTCCAAAAATACTTTGTATTCCATGAACGAATAACATATACATGCATAACAGCTATAAATTTACCATATATTATTTCATCTTTCCATTTCACTTTGATCTTTTCTTTATGTCAATAATAATAAATTTATATGTACATATAACACCGTTGCACATTTAATCCAAAAGTAAGAAATGAATTAAGTCGTTTAGTAATTCAATATTAACAATGATTTCCTATTAAAAAAATATTAACAATGGATTTTGACCATTGATTATTGTTATAATTATAATATAGGCTAAACTACACATTTTGTCACTTACGTACGTTTATTTTGTGTTTTTATTTGATTCCTTACGTTTAAAAAGTTTCAATTTGGTCTTTATATTTCAACCGTTTGCATAATTTGGTCATTTTCGTTAGTTTTGTCATTAAACATGACATATGTCCAAGTGTCAACGTGTCTGTCCAATTTGGCGAAAAGGAGCAAATTGAAACTTCAAATAAACATAAAGGACCAAATTAAAATTTTGTTAAACGTAAGGGAACAAATGTATAATTTATCCTATAATATATTAATGATCAAACATACAAAGTTTTATATAAATTTCAAATTTATAGATAATCTAGCCATTGATATTTACCTTTTTTTTTTTACTAAATTCAATTATATTTTTTAAAAGCTTATTAGGTTCATTTGAAATTATTTAATGATGCATTTAATAGTTTTAAAATTTTATTCAAATTTGAGGAGTTAATCTACTCAATATATAAGAGGTTTTGATTTGATGGTTGATTAATCAAATTCATTGTTACTAATGCATTATTATTATTATTATTATTATTATTATTATTATTATTATTATTATTATTATTATTATTATTGTTGTTGTTGTTGTTGTTATTGTTATTATTAAGTAGAATAACTCATCTCATAGTTACTTTTAGAGTTAACGTATTGTAACTCATAAATATATTATCTTAAGGTCGTGAAAAAATCATATTATCTTTTATTTTGGTATAAAAATTATCTTAATTACATTAATTAGTGTAATTCTATTTTTATTAACTCCTTTCATATCAATTTTTTAAAACTTATTTTGGTGCTTTAATTCAATATAAAATGTACAATAAAACTGTAATGATGAGTTTTTATTCAATATAATATTTTCAAAAATTAATTTTAATTAAAGATATAATTTTTTAAAATTTCATGAGAAATAAATTGTTCAAAAGATTTCAATATCTTTTGTCGCTCTACTTTTTCTAATATAAAGCAATTCTATCATATTTTCCAAGTTTTCAAGAGTTCACAACGTAAGAATCAACTCATATTTTGTATATAATGATATCGTTATTTTATTGCTTTTATATATATATATGAGTCAGGATCCGTTAACACCAATTAGTTTGAAATCAATCGATTCAATATTCTTACTCTCTTGTACAATAAATAAAGTTAAATTTATAAATAAAATGTTGTTATTATGAATAAAAAGTTAAATCTTATAAATCACGGCCCCTTCTCAAAAGTTTATGAAACTTGTTTTAGGTCTCAAAAGTTTTATGCATGCCCTTGTTTCTTGCACAGCTACGTGATATTTTTCTTTTATCTATATATTTTTAAAAATTATTACATTACATATATTATTATAATTACGTAGATTGAATGTCAATTATAGGCGAATTCTATTAAACTTAATGACAAGTAGTTTGAGTTTCAAATAAGTAACTACTAGTTTATTCTCATAATTTTCCAAATACTTATGATTATGCAGTAACATGTCCATAATAAATATGAGAATAATTTATATGTTCGCATGGTCACTTTAACAACTTAATGGGTAAATAGTATGGTAACTAGTACCAAAAACTTTGGCGAATTGTCAAGACTCAAATAATATTTATTCTTTAGATGAATAATTTTAAAAGATATATTAAATAAATGAACTTTTAAATTATACTTAGTTAATGATTTAAAATAAGTTATAATGACTAAGTTATCCATTAATTTTAATTATTGTTAGGACTAAATTATTTCAAAAATAATTTGTACAAGAGTTGAAGAAACATTTTTCAATAAAATAATTTATTACGACTTTTACAATAATGGCCTGAGTGTGGCTTTCCACGGTGATCCTAAGTATATAGTAGATGACAACATCCACATTCTATGTTGTGGATGAGATTAGGGGTGTTCACGGTTCGGTTTGGATCGATTATGAGACAAAAAGTCATCCGATCCAAAGAGAAAAGAGTATGCTATTTGGTTCGGTTTTTGGATGATTAAAAAAATATATCCAATCCGATCCAAATTTATGCGGTTTACTTCGGTTCGGTTGGTTCAGTTTTATTCGGTTTTTAAATAAACAATACATAAATGCTTGTAATATAAAAAATAATTCATAACAAAGCAAAATGGGTCAATTTTCGTAATAAAGTTCAAACTTGATAGAACAAAATAGTTCCCATAACAAAATTGCAGCACAATAGTTCCAAATTGATAAAACAAAAACAATAAACTCTCAAAATTGAAGAGATATATAATAACTAAACAGAATCAGCAAAGCTTCTTAAAAAAAATTCAGCAAATTTCCAAAGACTTCAACAGAGATATGCAAAAAACAGTCTTCCTCATTCTTTCAAATTAGTCTTCACACAAACAAAATCTTCATCATTCTTCCAAGTGCAGCAGCTAATCAGAATCAGTATCAGATACACCTTCATTCAATTGTGGGATTGGAGCAAGTTCTGCAAAAGTATACCATATAAAAACAAAGTTAGATATTAACCAATATGAGTGAATAACAAAGTTAGGCAAAAGCAATAATACAAATTAAAAAATATTTACCTAATTCTAGATATTCTAACTCATCTAAAAGCTCTTCAATATCTTCCGCCACAGTAGAGGATTTACACCAATTTTGTGTACAAATTAAAGCTTCAACTGTCTTTGATGAAAGAGAGCTTCTATAATTATTAAGTACTCTACCTCCGGTAGAGAAAGCTGACTCTGAAGCAACAATAGAGAGAGGAATGACTAATATATCTCTAGCCATTTGAGCAAGGATAGGATACTTGGTAGAATTCACCTTCCACCAGTTCAAGAGATCAAATCCAGAACTTTTCTTCTCCAAATTCTCCAAATTCATATTTAGCTTTCATATCTTCAGCCATCTTTCCAAGCAAGTTGTCTGAACTCTTTAATTCTATCCACCCCTTGAAAGTAGTCAATATCATAACATGTTCATTGAAATATTGAGAAGAGATTACAAAAGTAGAACCTGAAACCTTGTTAGTGATATCAAAAAATATTTTCAAAAAATTAACAAAACACCTTGCATTATCCCAATCTACATTATTTGGACAACCATCTTGCATCAACACAAAATCAGCACACTTCTCACTCAATCTCTTAAATGCCTTTTGAAACTTCAATGCACTTTCAAGCATAATATATGTGGAGTTCCACCTAGTGGAAACATCCAACTTAACAATCGATTTTTCTTGTATCCTAGCTTCCTTAATGCAAGTTTTAAACCTTTCCAAACAACCCGGAGATTTAAGAACATAGTTAACAGCATTCCTAATCTTCCTAATTGAAGAATGATAATCTTTTAGACCATCTTGGACCACAAGATTTAGAATGTGAGCACAGCAGCGAACATGCATATATTCCCCTTTCAACGGATGTGAATTCCAATCACTTATTGTATTTTTCAAGTAAGTGATAGCAACATCATTGGAACTAGCATTATCAACCGTTATGGTGAAAACTTTACCTATCAGCCATTCCTCCAAGCATTTTTCAATTTTTTTGCCAATAGTCAATCCTTTGTGATCCACAATTGGACAAAAATTAAGAATTCTTTTATGCATTTTCCAATCATGATCAATGAAATGTGCCGTAAGACAAAGATAACTCATATTTTGCACAGAAGTCCAACAATCAGTAGTAAGACAAATAGACTGATTTGTTTTATTAAACACACTCTTTAACTTATGTTTCTCACTTGTGTACAAATCCCAACAATCTCTAGCAACTGTAATCCTTTTTGGAATTGTTAGTTTAGGTTGCACAACACTCATATAATAAAGAAACCCCTCCCCCTCAACAAACTTAAAAGGCAACTCATCAACAACTATCATCCTAGCTAAAGCTTTTCTACATGCCTCGGCATCAAAATGGACACCGGTGAGAACACTACCAGATTCGTTCCCATCTTCTTTTTTCAATTGTTGAAGGACAAGAGTCTGTTGAGTGGGATCAAGAGACTCTTTGGGAAACTTATGACATTGGCGTAACAAATGGTGTTGCAAATTACTAGTGCCATTTTTATGTGAATCGGCAACATATGATACACCACACCAATTACACTTAGCTCTTGAACCTATTTTTGTAAAATGTTTCCAAGTCCAGGACCAAGGTTTAATAGGTTTTCTGTTACCTGTATCTCCAGCTTCAACATTAGGATCATTGATTGTGGCCAATGTTGATGGTTCTCCAACTTTTCTTTTCTTCTTAGAATTTTCTTTGTCATTGTTCACTTCATTAGCTTGCACCAATGGGCTTCCACCGTTTGAACCTACAAAATAGAAACAAAAATTGTAAACCCAAATTAAAGAACCAAACCAACAAACCAAAACACACTAGCAGCTCACTAAAATAAACTTATAAATGATAAAATAAAAATTGATACCTCTGTGGGGCTGCTAACAAGATCTGCTTGAGTAGATGAACCAACAAGAACAGAAGAATTTGCTTGGCTCATTCCTTTAAAAAACACATAAAACCAAAAGGTTAATACCAAAAGATATTTTCATCAATTTAAAATATAATGTGACATGAAATGATTGGATGCAATTGATTATAAAATGACACAATTTTGACATGCAAAACTCGAGCTATGATATGCAATTGATTTTGACTATCAATTTTAATTTCAACAAAGTTGAAAGTACATTCAATTATTCAATTGTTTGTCCACTTTTAAGTATAAAGGAAAACATAAAACACTGCTTTGTTTCAATTCATTTATAGACAATACAATATAAACTGTCACAGTATACAATTTAGCAAAAGGGAAAAACTAGAGAGTAAATGCTAAATCAATCAACACAAAAGAATTATAAAGTAAAACTAGAAAACAAATAAAAACTTACTAAAATATAGAGAAAATTTCTGTCGCAAGAGTGAAGGAAGAGGGAATACAAGAATAGGGTTTGAGACTTTGAGAGAGGCAGTGATGAATTGAGAAATATGAGTGAGAAGACAAATTCTTTCAGACTTAAATAGAGGCATCATAATTCATAGGGAGATGAAACGAGAGAATTAAAATTGAAACGGGAGTGAAGGAGTCTGGGAAGGCGAAACAGAAGCTCTGTGTACGCGTATTGTTCTAGAAAATAGGAATTTCTAATTAAGTGCCTTAAATATAGGAAAACGTTGGATTTTAATATATATACTTCGGTTCGGTTTGGATCGGTTCGGTTTTATGTAGCCAACCGAAAACCAAACCGAACCGATCGGTTATACAGTTTGGTGGTCCAAATACATCCAAAAAAAATTGGTTTTTTTCGGTTTTTTCGATTCGGTTTTTTTTTTTTTTATTGGATTGGATTTGAACACCCCTAGATGACATGGAATACATTTGTTATGGCATTTTCAAGAATGGCTGAGTGTGGTTTTTCATGGTGATCCGGATCATATTGATTAAAAAAATTATATTTCATGTCGTTGATGGAATGAAATGTTGATTGAGTATGCGAATTAACTCCTGTTGACAAAAAATAATAATTAATACTTCCTCCGGCCTTTTTTATAAGACTAAATACATTACTTTTTCAATGAATCTAAAAAGCAACTTTTGCTTATAAATTAGACCGGAGGGAGTATAAAAGTAATTGGTCCCGGCGGGGCTCGAACCCGCGACCTTCGGCTCATAAGACCAACGCTCTAACCAACTGAGCTACGGGACCTTCACATTAATGAAGTTGTATCATTAGTTTTAATAATGTAATTTTATATTTAAGCTTACTTTGTTTTTGTTCGCTTTGATGTAGGCAAGATTATAAGTTGCTAAATAGAGAAACAAATCTCTATAAAAACAAATAGAGAAACAAGTATAATTTGATAGAATTGAGTTTGATAGAATTGATTTATGTTTGGAAATAATAATGTAGAATTCATTGTTATGGATCCATGTTTGGATAATTTTGAACAAAATTAAATTACTTTTGAGTGTATAATTACCATAATGGACATAGATAAAAACATATAAGACACATTATCATAATACTTGTTAAAATACAAATTAAATTAGCATAATACTAAATATGAAGTATACAAATAAAAATTACAAATAGACAATAGAATTTAAAGTACAATCATAACACCTGAAAATTACATAATTGTCTAGAATATTTAGTCAAGATATACATAATTGAATCTGAGTACATTAAATTACAGACTAATTCACTTGAATTACAAGATACAACGAGATAATATGTTACAAACAGTGGATAGAAACGTAATGAAACTAAAACAGAATATAACAAAACAAGGAAGAAGACAATTATTCTTCTAATCCAATAATCCTAGCTCAACCTCGATCATCAGTTTCCATCTGGTCCTTGCTTTGATAAACCTGTTTGTTCGAAAAAAATTGAAAGGCGTGTGATGAGACTACTAAGCCTCAGTAAGGCCTACTACCCGACTCATGGTGACTACATTGGGGGCAACTGCCTAATAAGTCTGAATATGATATAGATTAATAACATGTTTTAATGATAAACATAAAATAAATGTGTAACACAAAAATTATTATCTTGTCAATTTTAGCTCTTCGAAGGTCACTCCGAGGCAAGCCGATTTTGGAGTGCCTGAAACTGCGTAATACTGACAATAATGTACATTGGGTTTCGACCATGGGGTTCACGGTTATTTAAGTCTTTAGTTAGAATTCATAATGAATTCTTTAATATGGTACTAATGACCATTTAATGAAATTTCTATAAACATCTTAACCAATAATTTCCACCCAAGGTGTTTCCGATTCTTTCCTGGTTCTTAGTATTGTTGTGTATTTTGACGCTATAATTATTTATTAGTTATATAATGTCCATGCAAATTTCATGATGCATAATAATATAAAACAAGTGGTTTGAAGTTTGAAAATCACATTCTGCAAATTCTATACTGATGTGCTCGCTTAGTCGAGTTCATCCTTTCTTAGCGGGGACTTAGCCTGCTACCAATATTCGCTCACAACATGAATCCTTGTTTAGCAAGCTTGAAGGCTCACTTAGCAAGTACCTTAGTTCAGACCCCTGTTTATGCGTGTCTATGTTACAATTCTTATTCATCAATTTATAGACAATATATATAACATATAATAATTACAGTAGAGGTGAATTTAGGGAGTTATTGAGCCAAAATTCATGAAACGGGTGCCAAAATGATCAAAATTTCGTTAGCTAAACACAGAAATAAACCTCACTAAATTTAGAGTTATAGGAAGAGAGAATTTACCATTTTACTGAGGGTATGTCATGAAGTTGGGATGTTACAGCAATATGATATAAGTATAATGAAGCAAGATACTAATGAAAGATCCTTTCTACCCTTACTTTCCATTGTTGAAAATTTGCCACATTTCAATTTTAACGGCAACTCAAGTCTTTGCACAAAAAATTTTTATCAAATAATATATTTTTTATACTTATCAAATAATAATTTTTTATTACCTTTATATTGATTGTATCCTATTGTTTTTTATAGTAGTTATTTATATGGAGATCTATATTTCTAATCATATAGTAATACTTGTGTTTATTTTTTTATAATTTTTACGCGAAAATTTCGACTCATGAAAAATCTTAAAAGCGTCTTATATTTAGGGACGAAAGTAGTAATTTCTACGGGGACTTATATTTCTACTCATATATTAATATGCGCGTGTTTTTTTTTTTTTTTAATAATTTCTACGAGGATGAGTATTTCTAATCATATAATAATGTGTCTATTTTTATATAACTTTTACGCGAATCTATAACTCTCCTCATGTAATAATGTGCATGTCTACTTTTTATAATCTCTACGCTGACCTATATCTGTCCTTGGAAATTTAAAAAGAGGTGTTATGAAAAGGTACAGAGAAAAATTTCAGGAGGGTCTTATATTTAGTGACGGAGGTAGTAGTTTCTATTGAGACCTATATTTCTACTCATATATTAGAGAGATAATATCATGATTAACAACATAAGAGAGAAGTAATCTAATTGTTTCTAACCTAGCACCCGGTGCAAATGTTTCAGTAAAATCGATACCTTCTTGCTAACTGTAACCTTGAGCTGCAAATCTAGCCTTATTTCTTACCACTTTACCTTGTTCATTACTTGTTTCTGAATACTCATTTTGTTCCAATAATGTTCTTGTGATGTAATTTGGGTACCAGATCCCAGACATATTTTCTTTCAAAATGATTCGGTTCTCTTCAAAGGTGCTTCCGCTCTGATTCCTTCAAAGGTAGCCATTTCAGGGGTAGCTCTAAATATGTCAAAAGTTACAACTGGTAGAACCTCAAACTATACAACAACTTTCGATGATTTCTCAGGTTTTGAACATTCTTCAGAGATCTGTAAATCTACAAAGCTCTCAACCAGCTCTAACATTTTATTGTCAGACTCTTTGTTATCAAACTTAACATGTATAGACTCTTCAACTGTATGAGTTTCAGAGCATTTAGAGTTATACAATTTGTATGCCTTTTAGCATTCAGAGTATCCAATAAAGATACCCTTACAAGCTCTTGTATCGTCTTGATGTTAGAGTAGGATTGTTTAGTCGAGTTGTAATAGTGATCTACTCTTAAACTTTTAAGCATGGAGTTAGGTTGATTTATAGGAGTGTGTCTCCATCTTTGATTCTTATATTTTGTAAACACTTGTGTTGATTGAGGGTAAGTGAGAGGGGTTTTATATCTAGAAGTTCTTAGGTAGAAGTTAACACGATTAGTGATTAGGCGAGAAGACATAAACTGAGGTGTTTGCTGGAGTCTTCAAACTAATACTATTATAGTAGATTTTCTTCCTGGCTTGATAGCCCCCAGAGTAGGTGACATCTTCAAACTAATACTATTTGTGTTATTTACTTTTTTGTAGTTTATTTTACATTGTTCATCAAGTTTAGTGTTGTCACAATGTTACAACATTAGGCACAACATCATGCCATATAGTCCTGGTGTTGGAACATTGTACTCAACATTTGTCACTTGCATGCCAGAAATTTCAATTGTCATCACCACTATCAAGAATTGAGTTCAAGTGTGATTTTTAAATATCAAATATGCAAATATCATACACAGACACAACTCAGATGATAATTGTAAATGCACTTTTTTTTTAGTTTGAATTCAAAATTTTATTCTTCCTGATACATTTAAACTCTCACCACAATTCCTTTGGTCTCAAGATTTTACCCTACTTGTGGACAAAGGAAAGAATAATTACAAGGTTTGTGGAGGAATTTTTACTTAGACGATCTGTTTGGTAAAAATAGCAGATGGTTGATAAGATAGTTTATAGTGGATGAATTTATAGCGGACAACTTATAAGCTAGTTTTTAGCTTATAGCATATAAACTAACTGATTGAATTTACAGTGTTTGGTAAAATTAGTGGTTGAACTAGCTTATAAGTTTGAAATGACATAAAAATGATATGTTTAATTAATATTTAATTTTTTTCAAGTAAGATGATGGAGTAAAATTGGAAGAAAAATAATAAGCTATAAGTTCATAAGCTACTTGAAATAATGTTTAAAAATTAGGCTATAAACTAGTAATATGAGTTATAAGCTCTTTTTTAAAAAAACTAAAAGCTCTAAACTAGTTTATTTGCCTTTTCAAACAGAACCTTAGGAACAAATGATATAGACATAAATTTAGACAAATACATAAATTTATAAAATGGAAAAAAAAAAAAGTTATATCAATCAACATTACTTTAATCATTTTCTCTTTAATTTTTTACCTATATTGTATATGTGTCTAAAATAAAATTAATTGGATTTATGTCTATATTAAAATTTCTCAATCTGTAAAATTAGTTCAATTGACATGAAATTGCATTATATATATAAAGACCGAAGTTCAAATTTCCGTCATTCCACTTACGGTGTATTTACTTAGTGAAATTTTTGCCTTAAAAAAAAAACTCTCGTGTTTGCGCCAGAACCATAACACAAAACAAAGCACAAAATCAAGCGTTAAATCGTGTATATATAATATAATGCGTCTGATGTAAAATTAATGGCCGAAATGAAACACAACGTGTTTTTTTTTTTTTTTTTTTTTTCCCTATAGCACCAAATCCGAATCCCAGAATCAACACACCTCAAATGTCGCATTTTTTCAGCAGTAATACGAATAGAATTATAAAAATTAAAAAAAATAAAAATAAAAAACTGCGAAAATCCAAATGAGAATTTTCCCAAACAAGTTCTTTACCAAAGCTCGCAACTTGATAGGCATAGGACTCGCTTCCGCCGCCACATTCGCCGCCGCATCTTCCTCCTCCGCCGCCACTTCCACCTCTTCTTCCGACGACACTAACTCTTCATACTATTCTTCTCCTTCCGACCAAACAAACGACCGCAAGTTGCTCAAAACGAAGCTATGCATAATCGGAAGTGGTCCAGCGGCTCATACAGCCGCCATTTACGCCGCTCGAGCCGAGCTCCATCCGATCCTATTCGAAGGCTGGATGGCCAATGACACTGCTCCAGGCGGTCAGCTCACCACTACAACCGACGTCGAGAATTTCCCGGGATTTCCGGACGGCGTCCTCGGTGCAGATCTCATGGACAAGTGCCGTAAACAGTCACAGCGTTTTGGCGCCGAAATCATCACTGAAACGGTTACAAATGTTGATTTCTCGAAACGGCCGTTAAAAGTTATGACTGATTCTACCACCGTGGAGGCAGAATCCGTCGTTATAGCCACCGGAGCCATCGCGAAAAAGTTAGTTTTCGACGGCTCTTGTGACCGTCCTGGCGGATTCTGGAACCACGGGATATCGGCCTGCGCTGTCTGTGACGGCGCAGCACCGATATTTCGAAACAAACCCTTAGTGGTTGTCGGCGGTGGCGACACTGCTATGGAGGAAGCTACATTCCTGAGTAAATTTGGTTCAAAAGTGTATATAGTTCATAGGAGGAATGAATTTAGGGCTAGTAAATTGATGCAAAGTAAGGTGATGAAGAATCCAAAGGTTGAGGTGTTGTGGAATTCAGTTGTGGTTGGAGCATTTGGTGATGAAAAGGGAAAGGTTCTAGGGGGAGTTAAGGTGAAGAATTTGGTGAATGGTGATGTGTTTGATTTGAAAGTTTCTGGTTTGTTTTTTGCAATTGGACATGAACCTGCTACTAAGTTTTTGGATGGTCAAGTTGAATTGGATTGTGATGGTTACATTGTGACAAAAGCAGGTACTACAATCACTAGTGTTGAAGGCGTTTTTGCTGCTGGTGATGTTCAGGATAAGAAGTATAGACAAGCTATTACTGCTGCTGGAACCGGTAATTTTTTTGTTTCTTGATTACATTCATTTGATGAAAGATTATTGATTACATTGATAAGATTCCTGGTTTTGGAACTGCGTGTTTTCGAAATGTGTTTCATTATTTACTTCACTTTAAATGTGACTATGGTAAAGGGTAATATAGTTTCGACACTTCAAATTGGTCCTCAAATCTATAGCCTTGTGGGATGGGTTGGGATAATGAGTTTAAGTAGGAGGTTTAGAGTTTGATCTTTGTTGCTAACAATTTCTCAAGTTATTACTAGTTTCTATGTGTCCATGTAGTGTCTAGTATCTATGTCGGTGTTTCATCATACCTGGTTTTGAAACATTGTGTTTTGAAAATCATGTTTTCTTTGTAATCCTTATTATCAATGTATTCCATTTTTATTTGTCAATGACAATTGGTAGAACCACATGCTGCATATTGGTCACAATAGTTTTTTATACCCGGTGATGCAACCAAGGTTTTAAATCCTGATTGCTCGTGATCATTGATATTGTGAAAATTTGTAGTTAATTATGGCTTATTCTGGCACAATTGCAGTCGTGTTATTATTGCCGATACATGAAAATTCTTGATGTTAAACCCACAATCATGATCGCCGATATAATCCAAGTTTAGAACCTTTAATGAATTGTTAGAGAGAACAACGCCTGCCGAAGATAATGTTATTTCTGTCAAGGATTAGTTATATTAGAACTTAGCAATCATAGTTCCTCTACATAAATTTCTTTGTTTTTCAGAAATAAATTAGGCATATTAATTGGAGTAACTTAGAGAAAGCACACTACTCATTTATAAGTAGGTTGGTTATGTAGTTTCTTCAAACCTACGTGAAAGTATATATAGATATAATGGCCCTTCTTTCAAAGCATAAGTTGTTTATTGAGGAAACTCGTACTTATGGGAAACCCTCAATTCCCATATTGAAAAGAGATAAGTCTTGAAAAGAATTTATAAAGAACACCTTTGAGACCTCTCACCTTACAAATAAGTTTAGCGACAGTGTTGGACGTGACCGAGCGTATTGAAAACCTAATAATCCTGAATTCTAAAACTTATATTACTAAGTAAATGGTCACAATGCTTGTGCGAATGTATATCGCTATTTGTTGTTACGACTGTGTTTATTGGCTATTGAACTTGAAAGTATCGTGTATTAGCTATGCATAATGTAATCATAATCAGATTTATGCAACAAAAACTTTATTCTTCCAAAGAATAATGGAAATCAAATTATTGGTGCAGGGTGTATGGCAGCCTTGGATGCAGAACATTACTTGCAACGGATTGGTCTGAAGGAGGAGGGTAAGAATGATTGACTCACCAGGTTATACTCGGAGTTCAGGAGATGCTTCATTAGAATCAATGTTTAATTTATTTAGATTAGATGGTAAAAAGCACTTTCTTCGCCCAAACCATCATCTTAATGTGTACATTGTTGTTCATTAGTATTTGATTACAGAGTTATATAGACTTCCATTATTTTTTGTGATACTCTGTGAACAACAGGTTCTGATAACTCAATATTTGAGATTCCCGGAAATTCAAGAAACTCAATTATTGAGTTATATTGAACGTAAGTATTAGTTTTCTTTAGAACAAAACATAAGATTCAAAAAATTCAAATTTAGTTTTTAGAACAATAAATTTTTAAAAAAATATAGGGTAGAAAACTAGATGTTACTGTTGAAGTTTTTCTTTTGTTCGATAAACAGATAATTCATTCATTGAAATAGCTTAAAAGCTAGAGATTACAACATGAGTAGGAAAAAGAAAAACTATCCGCTAATGGCATAAAATACAGGATTTTGCATAGCCTAGCTAAGAATGAATACCCACAAGCTGAAATCACAACACAGCTTAGCTACAACACTGTGAGAGGCTTTGGAAGCTAACAAGGTACACATCATTCGGAGACACTAAAAACACATGAGATGTTATTGTTGAAGTATAAAATAATAAAAGTTTCGTTCCTTATTGAAGAAAGATGGCAATGTTAACTAAATGCTTATTCTTGTGTCAAAAAAAAAAAAAAAAAACTAAATGCTTACTCATAATATATAGAACACAACATGGCAGTGATAAAAATAGTACATGTAGGTTAACTCTGTCTTACAAAAAAAGCTCAAATATCTTAAATTGTAAGATTGTATCTACTCTGTTTATGTACCAAGACCTGCAAAACAAATAAACGTAAAATAGTCTGAGACGTTCTGCTGTTCCTTTGATTTAGCCAAATAACTCATGGCACAAAGATAGCATATAAGTAGGAAGTGAAGTTAACAAACTGAAGGAAAAATAGCACGTGGCAAAGTTGATATTTTAGTTACCAAACTTTTGAAATAGAATTAATTCAAAAAGTACGGATAACACTTCCAATTGGGGCAAGTCAGAGGAGAAAAGTTACATAACATCAAGTGATCGATCGAGGCAGTGGAATCAATATTGTCAACATACATTCTAAGTTGGAACTTAGTCAATGATGAACCTATATAACTTTTGTTGGAACTTAGTGAGAAAATTGGAGGAACTTGATATGGAAATAAACATAAGGGCTGGAACCAAGCTAAGTTGCAATTGAAAAAGGGTTTTTGAGTTCCATATTGCTTAGATCATACATATTGATAGTGTTTGTAAAAGACGGAACATACATGCATTGTCCTGAATATCATACGCGAGTTGCCGCCGTCTGGCTCGGATCGGGCCGGACTTGGTGATAAATTAATTTTTTAATGCAAAGAAAAGAAAAATTATTTGAATATTTTTTCTTATACGCGTGCCACTTTATTTCACACTGTTAATTGTGCTAAGACCAAGTTAAACAGATCGATGTATCTCTCCATTGTCCCGAATATCACACGCGCTGCTGCAGTCCGGCCCGGATCGGGCCGGGCTTAGTGATAAATTAATTTTTTAATACAAAGAAAAGAAAAATTATTTGAATATTTTTTTCTTATGCGCGTGGCACTTTATTTCGCACATGTTAATTGTGCTAAGACCAAGTCAAACGGATGGATGCTTCTTCGCTCCAGTTCAAACGGTTGTGTGTACGTGGCCTTAAAAAACTGAATTTTCGGCTCTCACAAAATCCTTCGTTTCGGTTCCTCATTTGCTTTATAAGTACTGACTCCCAAAATTCATTTGTTCAGTTCCTGATTTCTGCAATTCGAAATCATTTAGCTTTTTTCATTTTCGAGTGGCATTGTCATTACATAATTGATATTCGTATATCAATTATGGAAATGATTCATCGAATCAATAGAGGGTGTATCGCTGTCCGAATTCTACAGTGCAGTAGCAATTTAGTATCGAAAATCAGAAAGTTGTTTTATCCTGGGAACTTCGCGGTTGATAGTCTACCTTGCACAATTTGGATAGTGTCGCGAAACGTTTTAAAAAAAGCGACTTAGTTTGCGACTTAACTAATATATTCTTCAGTGTTAACTTTTGAAAATCGTTTTTTTAATTCGAATATAACAAATTTTTTTATCAAGTGTCTTATATTATGTGTCATTGGCTTTAGATATCTTTGATATTTCAAAAGGAAGTCATCTTCACCTTGAGCAGTTCAGAGGATTGATAAATATGGAAAGAACATTCTCAATGCATGTCAGCATGTTGTGGTTTGCGTGTTGTTCTGGTAAAAATAATAGGGGGGTGAGTACAAGTATATTAATGTGGAATAATGATACTAGGATCTTGTATTTACCAAAAAGTTGAACCATTTACAATGAACTTTTCTCCTCTATTTATAGAGGAGGATTACAATCGGAAAATATCTAAAACCGCCCCACTCCTCTCTAATGGAGGTCGTGGGTGGTTTTCGCCGTGTCCACCGTGTTACAGGGGTGGTTATGGGCGGTTTTTCTTCTCCTCCGCGCTTACATGGTGGTAGTCGGTGGTTAACTTCTTTTGGGCGACGTGATCATAATCTGAGGGCGTCGCCCCCAGCCTCTTGGTCTCGCCCTCGCCTTATCTTTCCCGCCAAGTTATTTATTTAAATTGTTTGGGCCAATTATTGGATCATTGAGTTATTCGGCCTCTTGGATTTTGTCCGGTACACAGCCCCCCAAGCACGAGGCTCAAAGAGGCGAAGTGCTGATAATGGCCGGACGTGGTGTGGTAACTGCCCACTACTTCTGATCATGCTTTCTATCCCTTAATTATAAATAGGAGCTTTGCGGTATACCAAGTACTTCATTCCTCATTCTCAATTTGTTTTTGCATCATTCGCTTATGCGACTATGTCTTCTCCTGCCGTTACTCCGGAGTCACCTGCTATGCCGATTTTGTTCCAACTGAGGAACATGCTGTGTTATGACACTGACGATTTGCTGGACCAGGTGGAAGATTTTTCCTCCATGGTGAAAGAGTTGCAGGACTATTCTTGGAGGCTGACAGATGGGCAAAAGGAATTTCTGGCCATGGTACAGGAACTGAACAAGAGGTTCTCAGATGACGGTGCTTTCATTGAGACCACCGAGAATGTGGAGCATTGTCAGAGAGAACTTTCTGATGCTTTGGAGAGAAAGATTGAGATGGTGAAAGAACATATAACATCTCAGGAAAAGGTGATGGCGCTTTCCCTCTCGGCCGAGGAAGCCATAGATAACCGAATCGATGAGTCGGAGAGCCAACTTAAGCCCCTTGTGAAGAGGAAGAGGTATTTGCAGATGGACATTCAATATGACGTCGCCAAACTAATCCGAACTCGCTCACACTTGTGCCGTCTTCAGGAGAAGGATGACGCCCTTAATGACGACATGAGGAGAATCGCCCAAGATTCTGACGCGGCGAAGAAATTGAAGAGTTTGATGGAGGATTGCCACACCCGCGCCGTCGAGGCTGCTTACAAGGCGTTTAAGTAGTTTTTCTTTGTTTTCCTTTGTTGTATGTTGTTTTTCTTATTCCTCCAAATGGTGTTGAGTGTGCTCCGCCTCCCTTTGTAATCGTTGAATTTTATGAATGAAATTATGTTTTTTGGTTAATTCGCGAATTTCTTTTCCGCCATATATTTCTGACTAATTCTTGTGATGTGCTTTATCTCGCCCATTGGCGATGTCATCGAATTTCAAACGTTTGACTTTCTCGCCTTGCCTCGGGATACGTGTCCATGCGTACACGTCAATGATGACACGCGTAAGGATGCTTTCTTTTACCCGTTGGGTATTAGGACGTTTCGTTTCCCCCTCCATTTTTCCTATAAAACAAGAACTTCAACCTCTTTATCGTATTCTTCCTTCATTCGTTCATTTTTCTGCGTTTTTTCCCCAAATTTCAAAACCCACTTTGCGCGGTTAGTTGCTCAGCCAACTTCCCTTTACACGATCCCCACTACTTCTTTGCCTCCAATATTTAAGGTAACTTCTATTCCTTTCTTCGTAACTGTCTTTACTCTTTTTTATCATTCCCATTCAGATTTCTAGGGTTTGGAATAGGAAAAATGGTCAATTTACGAAGTTTGAGTGATGACGAAGATGGGGTTTTACCAAAATTCCTCCTCGTGGTTTTGTCTTAGAAACTCAAATACGTAACCATCATACAAGGGCCAATGGTTCTCTTGATTATGATGGTTACTTCAAGTCTTTAATGAATATTCAACTTAGCTCTAGCGATTCTGAGAGTAGCGATAGTGACTGTGGGATAATCTCGCCATCGTCTTTCACAGGAAAACGAAGGGATACTACTCTTGCCATCTTCGTCGCCCAGACTCCACCCGCGATCATGGACGTATCTTCAAAGTATCTAGACCAGGAATCCGTGTTGGTGTTTAGGCGGAAAACCATCTTGTCTGGTTCTCAGGATGAGAACGATATTATTACTGAACCTGTGGGTGAGGATGAGATTGTCACAGATACTAACACCCAAACACCCCACTTCTTTTATATGTACACTTCTATCATTGATTCTTTCAATGTTTGGTTTCCTTTTACCCCTTTCGAGGTTTCCATGCTTAAAACCTTGAATGTCGCCCCTTGTCAACTGAGTCACAACAGTTGGGGTTACATGAAAGCCTTCAAATTGGCCTGTTTAGGTTTGGAAATAGAGAAACCTTCTGTTGCTGTTTTCTTTTCTTTTTTCACAATCAAAAGCGTTTCGCTTGACTCTCAGGTTTATCTATCGAGTCAGCCGAATCGAAAGCGTTTCCAACTGTATACTTCTAACTTTAAGAACTTCAAAAATACCTTTCTTCGTATCCGCGGCAGGGAGTCCTTCCCTGACGTGATGTTTGATGAAAACCAAGAGCCCTTGTTCCCCTTTTACTGGACTCAGAATCCTCGCGTCATCAAAGGGACTCGTTATGAGTGTTTGGATGAATTCGAGAAAGAGTGTGTCGCCTACATTGAGACATTGTGTGTCATGAATGTGAGCGACCTTCTTAAGGCTGAGGGTCATGTAGAATTGTTGGCAGATTACATGAGTAAGTTTCTTTAATATTGTCTTGTCTCGCCCTTGTTTATTCTTTTCTGGCGACTAACTTTTTCTTTCATTTTTGCATATAGAATGAAGTCTGTTTCCTAGGATAGGAGAATGGAATTTTTTATGAGGTCCAGAGCTAAGAAGGAGAGAGACGCTGCCCTTGCCGCTTCTGGAGAAGTTGTGGCCGTTGTTGATCCTTTGAGCCAGTTGGTTGTGGCGGACAGTGATGCCTCCAAGGGCAGGAATAAAAGGAAGAATGAAGGAGGAATTTCTGTTGCCATTCCGGGAAAGAATCTTGAGGTTGGTGGGAGTTCAAAGGGTGAGCAGTCCATCTCAAAGAAGTTAAGGTCGGCGAGTTCTGGGGCTGCGTCAAATGTGGATGTTGTACCTCTGCAGGAAGAGGATCTTGAGAAGACTCCGTCTCCTCGTGCTGCCGCCACCATAGATATAGTCTCGCCTCCTCCTCCTGCTCCTTCAAATAACGTCGTGGCTTCTCCTTGGGATCCTCTTTTAAATCCTGAGGTTTTCATTGAGAAGGCAATGGATATGTCCGGTGGAGGCGCTCGTTTTGACTCCAATTCGACTGAGGAACTGGCTAGGCTCTCCATGGGTTATGAGCTGAAGGGGATCTTGCTCAACCATGCTTTGGCGTCTCGCCAAAAGCTTGCAGTTTCTGCTGCTGAGGAAAACATGAAGGTGATTCGCCGTGAGCTGGACACCATGGAAGAAAAGGTTAAGGCCACCTAGGAAAAATTCATTGCTGACATGGAGGTCGCCAAGGCTGAGAGCAAGAAAGCCTTGGATGATTTGGAGAAGAACCATGAGGTTGCCCTGAAGAAGCTGAAAGATGATCACGCTGTTGAGGTAAAGGCACTGAAGGAGGCGTCTGCTGGTAAGGACGCCCATATCAAGGAGCTGTCCGAATACCGAGATGTTCTGTCGAAGGAGAAGGCAGGCTGGGCCGAAGAGAAGATGAATTTGGTGGAGAGTATCGGAGCTCAGTTTGATGAGGGTTTTAACTTTGCCGTGGAACAAGTAAAGATCTTGTTCCCTGACATTGATTTTGTACGTCTGGGCAAGGCCAGTGCTCTGATGGTTATCAAGGATGGCCAGTTGGTGCCTTATGTTCCTCCTTCAGATCCTACTCCATGATTTCTGTCATCCTTTTGTATCTTTAACCTTTCAATCATGTACGCCCTTTGTGGCTTTATGAATGAATTTTTTGTATGCCCTATGGTGGCTTTATGACAATGTTTCTTGCCCTTTGTGGCTGCAATTATAATACTCTTTTATTTACTTGCTTGTGTTTCTTCTATTATTTTTGTCGCATCTTGATAATATTTGTTTGTGTAAGACTTTATAATATTTGCCTGCATAACCTTCTCGCCAGTATGTCCGAGGCGATACGAACACCTGGGCGTGATGCCGTTAGACGACGGTGTCGCCCATAAACCGTTTCCCGAGGATTTTTCGCAGATATCCATGTGGTCAACGTAACTGTTTAAGTCTTGCGCCGTTTTCCATGCAGTCAAAAGTGGGAAGTTGCAACTGCTTGACCGCATTTATTGCGCACCGCCCAAAATTTCCTAATAAATAGCCTCATTCATCTCCACTTTTCTTCACTTCCATTCTCACTGATTCCGTTTTTCTTTCGTTTTCTCTGATTCTCTTTGTTTTTCTTCACTTTCATTTTCTCTGATCCCTCATGGATCACAAAAATAAACCCAAAAAGAAAGGTGTAGCTTCTAGATCAAAATCTCAGAAAAAGAAACATAAGATAGGAAACTCTGTCTCTAAATTTAAGCGAGATAAACCTTCTTCTAATATCAAAATGGAAACCCTTGCCATTTCGTCAGATTCTTGCGTCTCCGCTGATGAAGATTTCATTGAATATCTGAGGACTTATGCTCCTCGAGAGTCTTCCCCTGATGTTGGATCCTCTGGTAAAGAAGAAGGATCCCGGATCACCGTGGAAGCTAAGGAAAGACCACGGAAGGTATCACGTAAGGCCTCAGGGAAAACTCCAGGGTAATTATGCTCTGATGAGTTGTTCCTTCCACCTGATTTCTTCCTCTTGGCGAGGGATTGGGACTTTGCCTCCAGGTTTTCCTTCTACCATTGAAGAAGCTGGAGTCTTCCACCCGATTTCTTTCTCTTGCGAGGGATTAGGATCTTGGGGAGTTGAGGAACTATTGAGACTGCCTCCAGTTTTTTCTTCTCTTCCTTGAAGAAGCTGAATCCTTTGTTAGAATTAGGATTTCTTCTCTCTTTTCTTTGAATTTGTATCTTGATTTCATTGTAATTTTCTTTACTTTTGTCTTTGAATTTGTATCTTGATTTCATTGTAATCTTCTTATCAATGAAAAGTGGATATTTGTTGACATAAGTCTTTTTCCAATATTGCTTCTTTTTCTGCACTGTTGCGTTATACAATACTGTAAAAAATGATTAAATAATGACATGCATTATACCTTTGATTTTCTTTGGCGGTTATTGGACTTCGTCTTTGGTATTATTGTTTCTGACGTCGCCTGCGCCTTGCTATGTGCGCCTTTTATTTTACCGTCGTATCCAACTCGTAAGATTTAGGGATGACGCCGTTTCTATTTTTGACATGTCCAACTCGTAAGATTTACAGATCATGCCATGGTGTTTCAACGCATTTCGGTCGTATCCGGCTCGTAAGACTTAGGGATATCGCCGTTTCTATTTTAGACATGTCCAACTCGTAAGATTTAGGGCTTACGCCTTGGTGTTTCAACGCATTTCCATCGTACCCAGCTCGTAAGACTTAGGGGTATCGCCGTTTCTATTTCAGACGTATCCAACTCGTAAGATTTAGGGCTCACGCCTTGGTGTTTCAACGCTTTTCCGTCGTACCCAGCTCGTAAGACTTAGGGGTATCGCCGTTTCTATTTTAGACGTGTCTAACTCGTAAGATTTAGGGTTCACGCCTTGGTGTTTCAACGCTTTTCCGTCGTACCCAGCTCGTAAGACTTAGGGGTATCGCCGTTTCTATTTTAGACGTGTCCAACTCGTAAGATTTAGGGCTCACGCCTTGGTGTTTCAACGCATTTCCGTCGTACACAGCTCGTAAGACTTAGGGATATCGCCGTTTATATTTTAGATGTATCCAACTCGTAAGATTTACAGATAACGCCATGGTGTTTCAACACTTTTTTCTTCCTTTGTCGCCTTCAAGAATAAGATTGAGATAATAATAAGCCATCTGCAAATATTGGAACAACAATTCTTTTCTGATTAAAGGAAGACTTGTTTGCATTTTGAATGACGAGTCTCGTTAAAAACTCCTGCTTTCGCCGGAGAAAAGAGTTTCTCATCACTTTAAAATTGTTTAAATCAGTAATACATTCTCATGCATTTTTTTTTTTAAATAAAAACGAGAAACGAAAATAAAAACAAGAAATATCTCTGGGGTGGCGAGGCGAGGTTGATAATGCTCCTTGGAATTCGTCTCGCCTTTTAGGCGTTGTTGGTCTAGCTGTAATAAAATCTGAGATTAGATATGTTCCACGTCCTGTGTAGGACCTCGCCCTCTATGGTTTCCAGCCTGTACGCTCCGCCTTCAAAGACTTCATTGATTCTGAAAGGACCTTCCCAATTTGCTGCCAATTTTCCACCTTTATCCTTTCTCATCGGTCTTTTCAGGACTAGGTCACCTTCTTTGAATTTTCTTGGGATTACCCTTGTATTGTACTTTCTGCCTACTCTTTGCTTTGTGGCGAATTCCCTGAAGTGTGCTTTGTCCCTTACTTCTTGTATCAAGTCAAGGTTCTCTTGCAACGCCTCATTGTTCTCTTGAGCTGTTGTGGTTTCACGCCGCCAACTTGGGGGATTTATTTCTGCTGGGATCATGGCGTCAGCGCCATAAACCATGGTGAACGGTGTATCTCCTGTTGATGATTGCGGAGTTGTGTGATACAACCACAATATGGCAGTGAGGTGAGCCACACAAGCCTCTCCTTTGCTTGATAATCTTCTTTTCAGGGCTTTCAATATGACCTTGTTAGCTGATTCAGCCTGCCCGTTGGCTTGAGGGTGCTCAACTGATAT
The DNA here is from genome assembly GCA_954870985.1 of Trifolium fragiferum. Taxonomy (NCBI): domain Eukaryota; kingdom Viridiplantae; phylum Streptophyta; class Magnoliopsida; order Fabales; family Fabaceae; genus Trifolium; species Trifolium fragiferum. The sequence goes on from OX940792.1 coordinate 24,330,891, forward strand.
GAAGGTGTTTTGAATTCCTTTTTCTTTGCAAAATGAGACTACCTTCTCACTTGCAAACTGTGTGCCGTTGTCTGATACGATGTATTTAGGAAGACCAAATATGCATATGATCCTCCTCCAATAGAACTTCTTCACCTGCTCTGCTGAGATGCTTGACAAAGGTTGCGCCTCTACCCACTTAGTGAAGTAATCCACCGCCACTATGATCCATCTGGCCTGTTTCCATGAAGAAAGGCCAAGGTTTGAGAAAGGACTGATTTGAATTGTTTGGGCCAATTATTGGATCATTGAGTTATTCGGCCTCTTGGATTTTGTCCGGTACACGTGTGCTTGGAGTATTTTAAAAGCAAGGAACGAGAAATACTTCAATAATAAATGAATGAGAGTATTATTAGAACAACTATTTTCTAGACAACTTATAGACATCTTATACATCATTTTATACACAACTCGAAACATATGAAAAATGTTGTAGGATATGTTTTTGTATGCTTGTATGTTTGCTGAGCAAACTAGGCCTAGCTGAGCCTGCCTGCCTGAGTGCGCGCGCGTGTGCCTTGGCTTACAAGGCATAGGATTGAACCTTTGTATGTTTTGCTAGAGTGCCTATATAAAGGACTCTACTCTATGATAATAAGTGTGGAATACCATTTTATGCAACAAGTGGTATCAAGTCCTGTGATCTAGGAGCCTTTAGATATTGAAACTGCAGTTTCATAGAGTTTGTTATAACCGTTTTTTTTTCTCCCGCGTTTTTCCTGTTTCACTCTTGTTTCTTCTTTTCGGTCATCTTCTCCGTTCATTCATGGCGGAGAATCCCAATTATACTCACGTGCCTAAGTTTGATGGCTATTATGAGCACTGGGCTATGCTGATGGAGAATCTTCTCCGTTCAAAGGAGTATTGGTCTTTGATTGAGGATGGGGTTACGACGGCGCCGGCAAACGCCACGGCTGAGCAACAGCAACTTGCTGCCGCTAGCAAATTGAAGGATCTGAAGGCAGAACTTCTTGTTTCAATCAATTGATCGTTCAATTCTTGAGACTATTCTTGTGAAGACTACAACTCGTGATATTTGGGAGGCAATGCAAAGAAAATATCAAGGTTCCACAAAGGTAAAGAGAGCTCAATTACAGGCTCTGAGACGTGAGTTTGAGGTTCTTGCTATGAAAGAAAGTGAATCAGTGGTGGATTACTTCTCAAGAACCCTGGCGATTGCAAATCGCATGTCTGCACAAGGTGAAACACTTCAACAGAGTGTTGTAGTTGAGAAAATTTTGCGCTCTATGCCGGCAAAATTCAACTATGTTATGTGCTCAATAGAAGAGTCCAATGATGTGACTACACTCTCTATTGATGAGCTTCAGAGCAGCCTCATTGTTCATGAACAACGCATGAAAGGTCAACAAGATGCTAGTGAAGAGCAAGCACTGAAGGTTTCCAACAATGGAGGGAGAGGTTTTGGTAGAGGCAGAGGAAGGAATACCACATCTAGAGGGCGTGGTAGAGGCAGACAAAGTAGAGAATTTGTTGAATGTTTCAAATGTCACAAGCTTGGTCACTATCAAAGTGATTGTCCTGAGTGGGAGGGAAATGCTAACTATGCAGAATTCAATGAGGAAGAGGAAATGTTGTTAATGGCCAAAACTCATCAAGAACAACACCCAGGTAATGATCAATTATGGTTCCTTGATTCTGGGTGTAGTAATCATATGGTAGGACAAAAAGAATGGTTCTTTAACTTTGATTCAAACTATAGAGATTCAGTGAAATTGGGTGATGATTCAAGAATGCCTGTTATGGGAAAAGAGAATGTGAAAATTAGCATCAAGAATGTAATTCATGTGATCAGTGATGTATACTATGTCCCTAATCTCAAAACCAATCTCTTAAGCATTGGGCAGCTTCAGCAGAAGCAAGTAACAATAATTTTCAAAAATGATGTATGCAAGGTATTTCATGACACTAAGGGATTGTTATTCATTACTCCAATGACAAAGAATAGAATGTATATCATCTCTGCACCTATGGTGAGTCCCATGTGTTTGAAAACTAGTAGGCAAGATTCCACATTGCTATGGCATGCCAGATATGCTCATCTAAGCTTCAGAGGTCTAAGCATATTGTCAGAGAAACAGTTAGTCAAAGGCTTGCCAAAGTTTGAAGAAGTTGAAGAGAACTGTGGAGATTGCTTGATTGGGAAGCAACAGAGAGACTCAATTCCAAAACAAGCAAATTGGAGAGCTAGCACCCAGCTGGAGTTAATACACTCAGACATATGTGGTCCCATAAATCCTCAATCAAATGGTGGAAGCAGGTATTTCATTACCTTCACAGATGACTTTAGTAGGAAAACATGGATATATGTGATGAAGGAAAAATCTAGTGCATTTGAGATTTTCAAAAACTTTAAAGCATTAGTTGAGAAAGAATATGGGAATTCCATTCAATGCCTTAGAACAGATAGAGGTGGAGAATTCCTGTCTAATACATTCCATGAATTCTGCAGTAGAGAAGGAATTAAGAGACAACTAACAACTGCCTATACTCCACAACAAAATGGGATATCTAAGAGGAAGAATAGAACTCTTCTCAATATGGTGAGAAGCATGATGAGTGCAAGGAAGGTGCCTAAGCAATTTTGGCCTGAAGCAGTGAAATGGGCAACCTATGTGATGAATAGGAGCCCTACCTTGAATGTTAAGAATATGACTCCTGAAGAAGCCTGGTGTGGAGTGAAGCCCTCAGTACACTATTTTAGAACATTTGGCTGCTTAGCTTATGTTCATATACATGACAGTCAAAGGAAGAAATTGGATGACAAGAGTAGAAAGTGTGTGTTACTTGGTGTCAGTGAAGAATCTAAAGCTTATAAGCTTTATGATCCTGTAAACAAAAAGATAGTCATCAGCAGGGATGTGATTTTTGAAGAATCAAAAGGTTGGGAATGGGACAAGCCACCTCAGAAACAAGTTGAAATTATTGATGATTGGCCTCAAGCTGAAGAAGAAGAGGTAGAGGTAGCAGATCAAGTTGAAGAGGTAGTAGGACAAGCTGATGCTGATGAGGATTTGATCATTGAAAATACTACCAGTGAGAGTGAAGGTGAAGATGGCATTCCATATGTTACTCCACAGTCACAAGGAAGGATAAGGAAACTACCAACCAGATACAATGACTATGTAGTTAGTAGAGAAGCTGAGGAAGACAATGAACAACATAACTTAGTTGTGTTTCAAATTGGCCAGGATCCAACTACCTATGAAGAAGCAGTAAAAGTTAAGGCATGGAGAGAAGCAATGGATGCTAAGATTGAGTCCATCAAAAGAAATGATACATGGAAATTGACTGTCCTACCTACAGGGTGCAAATCCATTGGTGTAAAATGGGTGTACAAGACTAAATACAATGAGAAAGGGCAAATTGAAAAGTATAAAGCAAGACTGGTAGCTAAGGGATACACTCAGAGGCAAGGAATTGATTTTGGTGAAGTCTTTGCTCCTGTTGCTAGATGGGATACTATCAGAACAATCTTAGCCTTGGCTGCCAATAACAGATGGAATGTATTTCAACTTGATGTTAAAAGTGCTTTTCTGCATGGTGAATTAACTGAAGATATCTATGTGGATCAACCTGTGGGATATGAAAATGGAGACAAGAGCATGGTGTTCAAGTTAAGAAAGGCTTTATATGGACTCAAGCAAGCTCCCAGAGCTTGGTATAGCAAAATTGAAAATTACTTTGCCTATGAAACCTTTGTCAAGTGTCCTTATGAACACACTTGTGAAGTATTGAATGAAGAATGAGATATTGATTGTGAGTCTCTATGTAGATGACTTGATCTTCACAAGTAATGATCAAGGATTGATTGAGAGTTTTAAACAATCTATGAAGAAGAAGAAGTTTGCAATGACTGACCTTGGCAAAATGAGGTATTTCCTGGGAGTGGAAGTAAATCAAAATAATGAAGGAATTTTCATTCATCAAAGTAAGTATGCTTCAGAGATACTAAGTAGGTTTGGAATGGAGGATTGCAATAAAGTATGCAGTCCTATAGTCCCTGGATGTAAATTGACTAAGAATGAGAGTGGCAAAGCTTCTAATGCCTCTGATTACAAGCAAATGGTTGGGTGCCTGATGTATTTGCTTGCTTCAAGGCCTGACCTGGCCTACTCTGTGTGTTTGGTGGCAAGATTCATGGATAGACCCACAGAGATTCATGTTGCTGCTGTCAAAAGGATTATGAGGTATCTCAAAGGAACTTTGGGATATGGTATTCTATACAAAGCCTTCAGCAGCAAGGAGTTATGTTTGGTTGGTTGGAGTGACTCAGATTATGTAGGTGACTTGGATGATAGGAAGAGCACCACTGGATATCTCTACATGCTTGGATCAGGAGCCATATCTTGGTCATCTAAGAAGCAGCCTATTGTCACCTTATCCACTACAGAAGTAGAGTTTGTAGCAGCTGCTTCATGTGCCTGTCAAGGAGTTTGGCTCAGGAATGTGTTGGAGCATTTGAAGTTAAAGCAACAGGGAAGCACCTTGATCTACTGTAATAATAGTTCTTCTATAAAGGTATCCATGAATCCCATAATGCATGGAAGGTGCAAACACATAGATGTTAGGTTTCACTTCCTTAGAGATCTCACTAAGGATGGCATAGTTGAGCTTGTGCACTGTAAGACTGAAGAACAGCTTGCTGATGTGTTTACAAAACCTTTGAAGCTTGAATCCTTTTGTAGATTAAGGGAGGGCTTAGGAATGATTGATTGTAGCAGTATTATAGAATAAATTGAGCCTTGGGATGTAAGGTCAATTTAAGGGAGGGTGTTGTAGGATATGTTTTTGTATGCTTGTATGTTTGCTGAGCAAACTAGACCTAGCTGAGCCTGCCTGCTTGAGCGCGCGCGCGTGTGCCTTGGCTTACAAGGCATAGGATTGAACCTTTGTATGTTTTGCTAGAGTGCCTATATAAAGGACTCTACTCTATGATAATAAGTGTGGAATACCATTTTATGCAACAAAAAAGTATTTAAAAGTTGTCATATTTTTATTTGAATTTATTGTTCAAATATCTTTTCTGTAAATAAATAGATGCAAGCGGATAAGCCCGCTCAACTCGGACCAAGACATATACACTTCCATCAAAAGAAACTATACATATTTGCTTAAAGGTTTTTATATTTCTCTTCCGCATTGTTCACACAAAAAAAATACACTATTAAAAAGAAATTTTCCAATAAAATTTCATACACCATTAAAATTTTCCAATAAATATTTTTCGGTGAAAATGGCTGGATTATGAGCAATCGTGGACAAGAACAATTATTTGATTAAATAGTTAGAGCATCTTTAGTGGGAATCATCAAAATGGGTAAACTAAGTTATTTTTTGTGGGGTCAAATTGCCATGTAGGATTTAAATAATTTATAGTTGATTTGAGTAGTTTTAATTTTAATGATAGTTGTTTATAAAAAACTCAAATATGACCCCACATATTTATATTTTTGTTTATGTGTAACTAGTTTTGATTCAAATTTTGAAGAATTTGATTGATGAAATAATAAATTTTTAACTTTAGAAATTTGTAACTGTCGTTCACTAGTTTTAACACACCCACTTGACAAGTCATACATACTATAATGCTGATTCTTTATAGTTGTCGTGTTATATAAAGAATTTGATACTTAGCTAACTAGCACTAAAGGTGCTCTTAGGCTTTTCTTTTGACACATTAAATAGTTAGGCTTAGTTAAATGACATTTTACTTATTTCAATTTGTGCAGGCTCACTCAACTAGCTAGGACCACACATATAGTTCCATGAATTGAAGAGCCATGTATATTTGCAATTATTTGAGTTTAATTTAACATTGGGCAAATATTTTTTAAAAAATACCCTTGTGAAAGAAAAAAATTGCAAATGCCCCTTTTCAAAAATTCACCAAAATACCCTACTTTTTGGGAAGGCATAGTAGCACCATTACCAATTAGTAGTTACCAATTACCATTGCCATTCAAGACTAACATTTTTGCTTTTTTATTGGAACAGGACGGAAATGGTGTTTTATGTTGCCTTAGGATTTAAAAAGTTTTTATTAGATTGTTAAAGGTCCGTTTTTAACTTTTCCTAAAAACGGACTTTTAGCAATAGGCAACACTTTAAAATGTCCTCTAAAAATATTCTTTAATATTGAAATTGACAATGTTTTTCAACCATATATATTATGAATACTACGACGACGTCTATTTTATTAGATCAAAGTAACTTATTTAATAGCCCTACTAACTGTTCTCAACCTATATCATATTTTAATATAGGCATAATAATACTCATTAAGATATAGAAGACTCTATTCACATACCTCTCAATACATCAAAACTTGATAAAATTCGTTTGATGTAATTACTATTTTTTCCTGTTTATATAGTATGTGTAAAATAAACAAGTGTATAGATTGAGGCATCATTTACTACTAAGGTAAAACTTACCTCTAGAATCATAGTAAACTACACATTCTTCACCAAAGAATATACAACGTGAACAAAAAGCTGATAGGTTTTCTTTGGACTATTCATAAATGCTTATCTTGTGCTTTTGTTTTATAACTTAGACTAAGATATACTAATTATAAATCTCATCCTATTTTAGTCCGTCTTAATTAAACACTTAATCTTCCAAATTTATAATGAGATCCAGATGCAAAAGATTAACCCAATAAAAAAATTAAGATCAGTCATGTAAGCCTAGCTCAGTTAGCAGGACATTTGCACGCAAAGTGCAGGAATCGAGATTCAAATCCTGATACGCCCACTTATTCATCTTTAAGGGGTAAAATTCTAGCCACTAGACTATCTGATAAAAAAAAATAAGACCAAGTTCAAGATATTTTGGCAGAATAATACAGTAATGTTTAAGACAGATTAGTAGAACCGGCACACGAATATCCTTTACTCTCTTTTTAGTCTCAAAGATGCCTTAAAATCGGCACAACGTGCTAAGTGCCAACTACCAAAAGACAATGGAAGAGACAAAAAAAAGTGTTAAAACAATTTAAGCTACAAATTAAGTATTCACAACTCTACATCTCATTGATGTCTTAGCTCTTGCTAAAAATTACAAATTAACAAGTTGGAGACTACAACAACACATCAAAATACTCACACTAAAATTACCAAATCTTTGAAGCAATATCTTATGACACAATACAAAATAAATTAAAATAAAAAGAATAAAACTAATGCCAAAGGTTTATTAATTAGCTACTTGTTTTCTCCATCTTCTGATTCAACCTTTCTGTACAAATCTCATAAAAGACAATGCCTCACATGGACTATGTGTTCAAGCTTTTCTTATTTGAATCTTACCACATGCTCTTGTTTAGCTGGATATACTCTTGAAAAGATGCCAATCATAATTTATTATTCACCTCTGGCCATCACCAATAGTCCTTTTGAAAACCAACTATATGCTTCTTTTTGGTCTTCTTTTTTTGTTCTTATTAGAGGCATTGGTCCCCTTCACAAGTTTATTGTTATGTTGTGTGAGGCCAGCTCATGAGACAATTTTGGTGATATCCTTGCTAGATCTGTTGTATTTCATGTGACTCTTAACTAGTTGCCCGGCTGCAATTGCAGACATGAGCGATAGCTCGCCGGCGAGGACTGAACCAGCGACAATGGTGGCCAGTAGGCGAGAATTTGCACCTGGTGAATCTTTGTTGGCACCCTTAACACCAAGTAAATTTAGACAGGCTGACTGTGATGCGAGTTGTGTTCCCCCTCCAACAGTGCCAACCTGAATCATAATAAGGAAGGATCTCTTCATTATACAAAATCCGGCTAATGATGAATAAAATGGAAGAGATTTTCAAAATAAAAGACCCTTTTAATATAGCTCTCTCAAAATTGCTTATAAAAATATGCATTAATGATTTTACTAAAAAATATTAAAAAAACATGCTTGGTAGTTGGTTGTGGTAGTTTGCTAAAAATCAAGTTTGCTTCAACATGCATGTTTGGCTACAAATGGAAAAAAATATTGACATTCGCATAAAAGTACCTCAATGGAAGGCATGGTGACGGAAATGTGAAGGTCCTTGCCATCATTCACAGGTTCCATCATGGTAATACAGTGAGAACTTTCCACATTCTGAGCAGGATCTTGACCAGTGGCTATGTAAATAGCAGAGACAATATTGCTAGCATGAGCATTGAATCCACCAAGAGCACCAGCAATGGCTGATCCAGTTAGGTTCTTAAGCATGTTAAGCTCAACCAAGGCCTCCACATTAGTCTTCAACACTTTCTTCACCACTTCTTCCTTAATTACAGCCTCACACACGACGGACTTACCACGGCCTTCAATCCAGTTCACAGCTGATGCTTTCTTGTCGGAACAGAAATTTCCTGCCACAACCAAAGCAACAGTGTGCATGAAAACATTAGCAACTACTTTAAATTCAGCCTTAACAAAGATCGATTATAAGATTACATGCATGGTGAACAAAGCATAACAAATCATATAAACAAGTTAATGTTTTACCAGAGATTCCAATGACATCCATGTCAGGGAAGTCACTCTGAAGAAAATCAAGGACATTTTGAACTCCTTTTGATACCATGTTCATCCCCATGGCATCACCTGTACTGCAACGGAATCTAATGTACAAATTCTTGCCAGCAATAGTAGGTTGAATGCTCTGCAATCTAGCGAATCTGCTTGACCTGCACAAACCCATTAAACGATTAATGAACTAACAATAACACATACCCAGTTTAATTAATCACCCCCGGTAATTCTCAAAAACAGAAAGTAATCATAATTCAATAAATTGCACCCTCTATGACCTCCCCATCCCATTCATAAATTGGATCATCCTATTAACCTCTCCATCTGCACCGACTCCAATGGCTAAAAGTGTTGATCTCTCAACCGTTAGATTAATCAAATAATTAAGATTTTGCACGAGAAACAAAACATTAGTGTGTCGAAGAGGGTCAACGCCTAATTATTGATTCTCTCCATCCATCTTTAGCTCATTCCTATTTTCTTTCTTTTTCACGTACTTTGATCCCCTGCAAACGCTACATGGCCGTTGTACCCAATACAATTAAATTTTAAAATTTGAACCAACGGTCATGCGGTCATTGGAGGGGATTCATTCTACTTTTTCACCTAAATTCATATCCTTTCAAACAACACATCCCTCAACCAAATTTTCTACATGTGATAATCCATAAATCCCTAAATTATTTCATCCTCAATTCCAATCAAATTAATATTCATTTGTTCACCTAATAATAATTCATAACTAAAAAGAAAACTACTAAAAACACAAGGAAAAAACAAATGAAAAATTAAATATTCATACTTGTTGAAAGTGACAGCAAGTGCATCAAAATTAAGCGGATCTTCCAAGAAAAACTTCAACTGAGCAGCTCTTTTCGCCGACGAAAACCTAACAACAGGTGCTCTAGTCATTCCATCTCTAAGCAAAACCGAAGAAGCTCCACCAGAAGCATGAATAGCTTTACACCCTCTATTAGTACTTGCAACCAAACAACCCTCAGTTGTAGCCATTGGTACAGTGTACTCAACTCCATCTAACAACAATGGACCCGCAACACCAACCGGAATCTGAACAAACCCTATTGGCATCTCACAACATTGTCCCAATATCGAATCGTAATCAAAACCTTCCAATGGTAAACCTTCCAACGATTTTCCAGTTATCATCTGAACCGCCGAACGTCGAATTGCCGCCGCTTTCCGGCAATCAGCAAGTCTAGATTCTAATGAATACGACGGAATTGAACCGGAAACCACCGATTTCACCGTTTCCTCGTCTTCCTCTGTGAGATTCACCGGTGCAACGTTATGGATTTTCGCCGGCGGAGCCATAATTGCCGGCGCCGGTTTCACGTCGGTGTCAACAAGTGCCGCCGGACACGGTCCTGGCTTCCGTGAATCTTCTTTCGCGAGAATCTCTTCGTCGGAGAGATCATCGGGGAAGGAAGTACGAGATCCGATACCGAAGAAACCTAGAAGATAAACGGCGGAAGCTACAAGAGAAACAATGGCGGCGGTTTCTGATGCGGTGACTACATGAAGAGGTGTGGAGGTTCTAATCTTCTCACGCCAACGGTGGAGAAGAAAATACGCGACGGAGAAGAATAAACCGAAGAAAACAGCGTTAGCGACGCAGAGAGGAACGGTCTGTGAGTCAGTAGTTGTAAGCTTCTGAGCTTTGAGATGTTCGGCGGAAGAAACAGGTGACGGTGAAGATTTTCTCCGGCGAATTTCCATTTTCCGACGAGTTCTGTGATCTACGAAAACGCAGATACAAAAAACGAAGGAAAATGGATAAAACAATAAACCTTGAGCGAAAACGAGGGAGTTTTAAGGGAAATGGAAAAATGAAAAGAGAAAAGGAAAGAAGGATTAGAATGTTTTTGTTTGGTTTGTTGGAAAATGAGAGGGAGGAAGAAAAAATTGGAGGAATGAACGAGTGAGAGAAAATTGTAACCGTTATAAAGGAAATGAAAGAGGTTAAAAATATTGTTTTTGACATAAAAGTGGTTAATGAGAAAAAATAAACAGTGGTTGGCGCGCTCTTTCTTTGCCCACGTGTACTAAGTGTGACTCTTTGTTTTCAGTTTTTTGTTTGAACGGTGTATATTCAAATTGCTGTCACTAACTCACTATCCACGTGCATTAATTCGTTTTTGTTGATGTAATTTTTTGATACCATCCATGATTGCATGGATTGCATGGAATCAGCGAGATTAAAGTTGTTTGATTAAGATCGGACGATTTTAAATTTAAAATAAAAAATATATATATTTAAATATTAAAATTGAGTTAAAATATGAACCCTCAAACATTGATCAGACGGTTCTGGTTTAATAACTGCACACAAAACAAATTGAATCTATTTACGTAATTTAAGCTTATGTCTTCTTGCTTTCCATGCGGAGGAGGGTACTAATAAATAATAATTGATGCATGTAGTATGTTTTGAAAAATATTATTATTGTTATGAACTCGTATTCCATGCTGCTGCTAGGAAATCTTAGAATAATAATATAAGGAATTTTAAAATTCAATTTTTTGGAATTTAAATGTTTTCATTTGAATTCCCTTCATTTTAATTTTTTTTTTTGATTTTGATAAAAAAAAAATTGAAATTAGAGAAAAATATACTCGATTTTTTTTTCAATTTCAAGAATAAAAGATACAAAATTCTTTCGATTTTGAGAAAAAATATCTCGATTTCAATACTTCTTAAACTAGTTTAGAGACCCATGTGATTGGCTTTTATTTATAAAATATTGTTAAAATATAAGTGACGTCGTGTACAAAAAAAAAATTAAAATAATAAATGAGGTTATTCTGTGATATTTTTGTAAAACTTATTAAATTAAGTCTTTTTTTTATTAAAGTAATTGTCCCGTGTATGATTTTTGTGTAATAAATAATAATTAATAATAAGAAATATTTATTATTCAATTCCTTTTTTTTATTAATCTAATTGTCCCGTGTATGATTAATATTTTTTATTAAAACAATTGTCCTGTCTATTATTATAACATATATTCATCAACAATTTGTTCCGTGTATTATTATAATACATTATTAAATTCCTTTTTTTTTTATTAAAGCAATTGTCCCGTGTGTTATTACAATATATATTTACCCCTTAATAATTATTATAATATATATTCATCAATAATACGCTTCTCCTGTATTTTTTATATAAGAGTAAACAAAAATAGAATAGATTTTTTATATAATAAATATAGAGTACAATTTAACTATTTTATAGAAAAATAATAAATTGAAAAATATAATTTATTTTTTTACGAAATAGAAGATTTGAAATATTTTTAAGAATTGATGAGGACAAATTAAGATTTTTAGTAGTAATACCTTTAATATATTGGGCCCGTTTGAATTTGGCATATTTTTAAGCTTATGAAAATACTTTACTTTATGATTATTAATTTATAAATAAACTTTTATGTTATTTCATTATGTTTTTTTACGCATTTTAATTTATAAGTTTTCACTGGCAAAAATTATATCTTAATAAGCTGTTTTCATAAACAACATTAAAAAAATTATAATAATACATAAAAGTTTCTATATTTGCATAAGTTATTTCGTGTATGATCATAAATAAATCAATCCAAACGGGCTAATTGTCTTTTTTTTTTTTTTTTATGTTCTTTTATTTTTAAGCTGATAAATAAGTATATTATTTTATTAGGTTCTTATATTTTTATTTTTTATATATAAGTTTTTATATGTTAGATTGAGTTACTATTTCTGGCGCGTATCTTTTATCGTGATTTTTGTTTCTATTTTTATGCGTATATTTATTTTAATTATTTTTTTTTTGTTCCTATTTTTGAAGTTAAAATAGATTGGCTTATGATCTTGTTTTTAGAGGTGCTTTCCGTTGTTATTTTTATGGAAAGATTTCTTTTATGTTTATCTTTTTTTTTGGAGATGTGATTTTTAATGCTATTTTTATGGAAGGATTTATTTTAGGCGTATCTTTCTTTCTTATTTTTTTTTTTTTTGTGTTTTTTATTAGTTTAAGGATAAAATTATATTTAAGGGCGCAAAACTTGAAACACCATTAAAAGTGATAAGGACAAATTTGAATTTTTAATAGTAATTTCTTTTAATATATTGTAAGTAGATGATAATTATCGGTGAAAAATATTTATCCAAATTTTTTATACATGAGTGAAAATTATTTGTCCATGATTTTTTATATTTATCGATAAGAACTAATTGTCTTATTTTAAAAAACTATTAGTTAATTTTTATGTTTATCTTTAGAAGTGGTTTCTATTGCTATTTTTATGTATAAATTTGTTTATTATCTTTTTTTAAAATTCATCTTTAAAAGTATTTTTTTTATGAGTAGATTTGTTTTATGCTTATCTTTTTTTTGTATCTTTTTTTCATGAGTAGATCTGTTTTATGTTTATCTTCTTTTTTATTTTTTTTGTTATTTTTATTTTGTATTTGTTTTTTTTTTAGTTTATAGTTAAAATTACATTTAAGGGCATAAATGGTGAAATATTATTAAACGTGTTAAGGACAAAAAAAAAATTTAGTGGTAATTTCTTTTAATATATTATAAATAGACGTCGTACGAAAATTCTAAAATCGACAATATACTCTATAATCGGCCAAAAACCCAAAATGGGCCGATATACTCTATACATGAAAGTAAAGTAGATTTTCCTGATCCAACAGTACCACAAATAGAAACTTTCGTTCCGTGAAAAATCTTAAAGATTTATGTTTGTCAATACTAAATTTGAAGAAGGTAAATCCCAAGAGAAATTTCCATCAACTACTTCAATTGCTATATCAGAACTATTACTATCCTTCGGAAGCTTCTCAATAATATCCGACTTCATGTCATCTTGACAAAGAAAAGATGCAATCCTGTCAAGAGAAACCTTAGCTTGTGCCCAGGGACGGATTCAGAAATTTTAACTAGTGGGGGCATAGTTGTTTGTTATTAATGATTATTATTTATTGTAAAAATAAAATGACTTATCTACAAGGACGAAGACAAGGTCCGGCCAGGATGTGCAATTGTCATGGCTCGTCCCAAAAATTTTGGTATTTTAAGAGTTAGTTTATGGCAAAATTGAAATTTTTATGAATTAATTTAGGACAAAACTAATATCTTTTAGTTTAAAACTGAGATTTTACCCAAACTTTTAAATTTTCGAGCACGCCACTACTTCTCTATATATATATTATTTATTTTTTTTGACGGAAGGATGCTTATAGCATTTCATTTAAAATAAATTGTTCAATACAATGGGGTACATCAATAAAAATAGTGGGACTAGCAGAAAACAGGGCAACCCTCGCCAAAACGTGAGCTACCTCATTTGCTTGTCGCCGATTAAACTCAACCCGAGAGTTTGTAAACGAAGAGGAGACTTCTACTAGCTGCCATAACTTGACCAAACTCAGAAATATCCGGCCGTTGATGATAAAAGGCATCGGTGACAATTTTAGAGTCTAAGGCGAAATCAATATGATCAAAAGACATGTCACGCAGCCACTGAAGGGCATGAAACAAGCCCATGGCTTCACCAAGGGGAACCGAACATTTCGATGAAAATTGGAGTGTCTTGGCCAGAACAAACGTACCAGCAGCATCTCGAATGCACACGCCAATACCTGTCCTATTCAAGGATTCAGAAAATGAGGCATCAATGTTGCATTTCAGTCTTCCTTGTTGAGGAGGTTGCCAGGTCAGTGTTGGCAGTCCTACAGATGTCGAACTAAGCCGATTACTCGGTGTCCCTTGAGGAGAATCAATGGAGAGCTCTGAATTCTGAATAATGGAGTTAGCTGTGCACCAGTCTTCAATCAGATGGAAAGCTCTATCTATCACTTGAGCAACAGTTTCATTAACATCCTGCCAAAGTTTGAGATTGCGTCGCTTCCAAAAGCTCCAAAGAATGGCGGTAAATCGCTGGCAGTTTTCAACATCATAATGTTGTAGTAGAGCAAAAATACATCCTAACACAGTCCCTGTATTCACGAGAGCCTGTTCGATGGAGCTCCATAAACCTATCCGTTGCCACACCTGCATAGAAAAAGGACAATTAAAGCAAACATGTTCAAGATCCTCCTCCGCACTGTTACAAACGACACACAACAAGGGACATTGCACTCCTTTATCCTGTAATCTTCGCCGGGTAGGTACTACATCCCTACAAATGCGCCAGATCAGATTCTTGATTTTGGGAGGCACTTTAAGACGCCAGATACCCTGACATAAGGTGGGAGGAATCAGTGAGTACCTCGACACACAACCTGCAAGCACTTCTAACCGAATAGTAACCATTTTTCTCAACCTTCCAGATTAACCTATCCTCAGTTACTTGATCAACCAAGTGCGTATTTAGAATTAAATTAGCTACCTCGAGGCTAAAAGTTTGGTGCACTATGTCCCAGTTCCATGTCTTATCAGTAGTATCTATAAGACTTTGAACTGAAGGACCAGACATAAGATGTGACAAATCGTAATTACCTTCGATACACTCCCCATTCGAAAGCCACGATTCACGAAGAATAGGAATAGACGCACCTGACCCAATACACCAACAAGACCCACCCCTCACAATAAAACGGGCCTGTAAAATACTGCGCCAAACATAACTGGGATTATGTCCCAAAGACGCTGTCAAGTAGGTACCTCGAGGGAAATAACGAGCTCGGAAGATGCGAGAGACCAACGAATTAGTGTCAGTTTGGAACTTCCACCCCTGCTTACCTAACATTGCCAAGTTAAAAGCCTTAAGGTCTTTGAAACCCATACCTCCATGATTCTTATGCATCGACAGTCTTTCCCACGACATCCAGTGGATCCCTCTGTTATTAGAACCCCCACAACCCCACCAGAAAGAATTCATCATTTTTTCAATTGTAGAAATAATAGTGCTAGGTAATAGAAAAATACTCATCACATAAGAGAGGATAGCCTGGAGAACCGATTTGATCATAACCTCCCAACCGGCCTTAGAGAGACATCTGCTACTCCAGGAATTAATTTTTTTCCAGACACGGTCTTTAATATAAGCGAACACCTGTGTACGATTTCTACCAATCAGCGAGGGTAAGCCAAGATACTTGCCCGTTCCAAGAACGGCCTGAACGCCCATAATTCCGGTAATAGCATGATTGAGATCATCTGTCACATTACGACTATAGAAAATTTCAGATTTGGGGAGACTAATAGCCTTACCAGAAGCCTTCTCATAAAGGTGTGTAGAATATTTTTCATGGTTTGGGCTTGCCTCTCACAGGCTTTGAAGAACAAGAAACAGTCATCAGCAAATAACAAATGAGTGATCTGTGGGGTGCCTCGACAAATAGCAGTACCTATAATATCTCCTGTAACTTCAGCTCGGCCAATAAGGGATGAGAGGCCCTCGGCACACAATATAAATAAGTAAGGGGATAGAGGATCCCCCTGCCTCAATCCACTCCCTGGGATGACAGGGCCGACCTTTTCCCCATTAACCAGCACCGAGTAGTCCACTGATTCAACACACATAGCCATCCAGCGAACCCAAGTCTCATGAAAACCCATCTTGACCAGGACGGCTCTGAGATATTCCCAGCTCATCCTATCATAAGCCTTGCTAATGTCCAGCTTAAGTGCAACACAACCCACTTTGCCTCTAGTTTTGGTTCGCATGTAATGAACGAGTTCGATCGCAACCATGGCGTTATCAAGAATCGACCTCTTTGGGACAAAGGCTGACTGATGATGTGAAACACATTTGGGGAGAATATTCTTGAGACGGTTAGCTAACACTTTAGCAATGATTTTGTACAGAACGTTACAGAGAGCAATAGGTCGCCAATCTTTCATGGTTGTCTGAGCATTACCTTTAGGAATAAGCGCTATGTTTGTAGTACTAAGAACCGCAGGGAACTGACCAGAATCAAGCCAGAAGCAGTAGTCCTTAAAGATATCATCACTACAGAGAGACCAGAAGTGTTGATAGAACCCCGGGTTGTAAGCATAAGATTATCCTCAGCAGTCACAGTCTGGCGAATGACATCAATAACTAGAGCTAGATGGCTTGGCTGCGCTTGGAAAATATTAGAGAAGTAGTCTTTTGCAACAGAACACAAATCATCTGCGCTAGTAACTCTGACTCCGTTGTTGTCCTCTAAAGCAAGGATGCGATTCACCTTTTTACGAGCCATGGCTGAAGCGTCAAAAAACTTTGTGTTACTGTCACCTTCTTTGTACCAGCTTTTCTTTGCACGTTGACGCCAATAAAAATCATCCTGCAGCATGAGTTGAGATAGCTTGCGTTTCTCAAGCAAAATCTGAGACTGATCAGAACCTGTAAAGTTGTTACGAAGGTACGCAAGATGTTGACGACAAGAAATAATGTCCTTCCGAAGCTGATTGCAATGAGAACGACTCCAATCAGATAAGTCATCAGCACACTGCTCAAGACGAGTAATGATAGAGCCGTTACCCGAAGAAATCCACCGCTCTTTGAAAAAGTCATTAAAACCCGGTTCTAATTTCCAAGCATTCTCGAATCGGAAATAACGATGATTTCGGGAAGGGTGTGTAGTCGGTGAGCAATCGAGAAAAATAGGATAGTGATCAGAAGCAGGAGCGACAAGGTTCTTAAGCTTAGCATCTGGGAATAACTCAAACCAGTTGTTATTAGCTAGTGCACGGTCGAGTCGTTCCTTTACAGCCCGAGCGGTGCCAAGATGTTTAAACCATATGAAAATATAACCATCAATCGGAATATCAGTTAAACCAGAATCTAACACAGCTTGACGAAAACCATTAATCAACCAAGGCGAACGAGTGGTTCTACCTCGTTTTTCACTAGCATCCATAATATCATTAAAATCGCCAAAAATACACCACGGGAGAGTCGATTGTTGTGACAAAGTGCGTAAAAAATCCTAAGAGGCGCGACGACGACCTCCGTTAGGATACCCATAGTAACCAGTCAGACGCCAGTTACCCCAGGCAGTGTCTGTAATTTCAACGGAAATATGATTTTGAGAGTAATCAATAAGCTGACAATTTATGGAGGAGCGCCAAAACAACGCAAGACCTCCACTTTGACCCACACGATCAACAGAAAAAGACGAATTAAAACCAAGCACATAACGAAGTTCCTCTATTTTATTACCGTAGACTAGTGTCTCACTAAGAAAGAGGATGGCAATATTATGATGCCTAACAAGGTACTTAAGGTTGGAAATTGCGCTCGGGCTACCTAAACCCCAGCAGTTCCAACTTACAAGATTCATAATTCTCGGCAAGCCTGAACATCAGGTCCTGCAGTTACAACACTTTCATCATACATAGGATTGTCATGAACAGACATTACAACATCCCTCCCATGTCCTAGACTAGTTCCTATATCATCATAGCCCTCTAACCCAACCTGCATAGTATCAACATGTAACTCCATGCCCTTGTCATGTTGTGTTTCAATGGCTGCCTTTGCGCGCTTCCTTTTTTTCAATTATGCACCATTTTCATCAGTAGCAGCATCTTCTAAACAGAGCAAGTCCTCACTATGAGGCTTAGAAGGAGCTTCGGCCAACAGGCCCAGAACCACGGGGCGATCAATAACAGTGTGACGTCCAAGCAGAGAAAGAGTAGACGGGGTTGCAGGAGGAGCTTGAGAGGAGGACGCAATAGTCAGGTTCTTACCAGCTTTCTCTGTACCATATTTTTGAGCACTCAGAATTCCGTTCTTGATCGCAGCAATTTCTTTTTGAACTGCAATAATTCGCCCATCAAAATTACTAGTAACTGGGGGCGCAAAGGTAGAAGGTGCAGCACCTGTGAAACCAGTTTGGGAACCTGTACGAGACTCAGCAGCAGTATGTGGACGAGATGGAATAGGGTCCTTAAGATACTTGTTGGTAGCCGTTGTACCCATACAGTTAATAATAGGACGCAAATTTTCTCCCAAGCCACGAACACCATTATCATGTTCCATATCAAATAACTTCGGACAACCTTTATCCGTATGTCCCAGCAGACCACACAGGTAACAGAATATTCCCAACTTCTCATATTTAAATTGAATTTGCACAAAATTACCTTCATCGGCTCTAACACTCCAGGACTGTTGCAGAGGATTGATGATATTAATTCGTACTTTCAGCCTCATGTACGAACTGTGGACAGTATTTCTTTGATCATATTCTTTCAATTCTCCGAGGAACTAGCCGATTGCATGTCCGACTTTCGGTTGAATGAAACCAAAAGGCAATTGGTGCACCTGCACCCAGATATCGATGTGGTTCAGTTGGACGTTGGCTGGAACAACTTCTGGGGCAATACGTTCGATGACCATATTAAAATTGTCGAACAACCAAGGTCCTTCTTCAAGGACTTTTGCAGCATCCAGGCGATGATTAAACTGGAAAACGTAGCGACCGGCATCAGTGGGCAAAATCGAAACTTTTTCCCGGGTTTCCAAACATGACTCAGCCGCTCTGTGAAGTAGGCGAAACGGATGGGCTTGTCGGAGAGTACACGGCCGATCAAGCAGTGGTCGAGAATTGCTGTGGTAGACGGGTCAGCATCGAGATTCAGTGTGAGCCCTTCATCAGAGAGGGAAAGGCCAGCAAGGGAGATGTTGGGTTCAGACATGGTGATGAAGGTGAGTGAGAATAGTAACAGTGTGAGAATTTTGAGACGGCGACTATGGGTTGTTTGCATAAAGGAAATTTACCGGGTTTGGTGATTGTTAGAAAACAGAGAACAAAGATTTTATAAGGCAAAAGGAAGGCATCTAGGTTTAGGTTGTAAACCAGATGGAGGCAGCAGCATCTCACAAGGGAAGCCCATGGTGGTTCGACGGCCCATTAGGGCGGCGGCGCTAGGTTTCGCACCCTAGGAGAGAAGACAGGGGTAGTATCGGTAGATTTTTGGTTTGGCTGAATTTTGTTACTTCTCTATATATAGTTGAAAGCGTTTCAGTTATTGAGGCAGGATCATAAATTTTTATTCATCAATATTTAACAATTCTTCACAATACTATTAATTTGTGTAAGTTTCCATTAGTATGTGTAAGTGTGTGGGGACAACACAACATTTTAAATACACTAAATCATTCAATTATTAGTTAAAAAATAATTAATTTTGTGGGGTCAGCTGCCCCCAATTCACATGGTGTGGATCCGTCCCTGCTTGTGCCATCATTGAAATTGTTTCTGGAAGATTGTAAATTGGTTCTTGAAGAATCTGAAATGTTGCAAGTGAAGATAATATCTTTCCTGATTCAAGTGGGACCCTTATAAGCAAACAAGTACCAAAAGTAACCACAGACACAAACGCTGGTGCACTCCAAAATAGGGGTGTCAAAATGGATGAATTTGAATTGTATTATTAATGGATGGATCAAAATAATTTATTTGTTCATTAACAATCCATTAAAATGAGATCAAAGAATTCAATCCATATCTATTTAGAAATAAAATTCATCCAATTCATCCATTATCATCATTTTAATGGATGGATATCCAATCCATTCAACAAAATTAATTCAAAATAAAAAAATAGCTGAAAAACCTAAAAAGTTGTTCAAATTGCTGCGTGTGACCCTTTGTTTTCAGTTTTTTGTTTGAACGGTGTATATTCACATTGCTGTCACTAGGGCTGGAAATGAGTCGAGTAGAGTCGGTTCGGCTCGAAACTCGGCTCGAGTTCGAAACGAACTATTTTTTCAGCTCGAGTCCGGCTCATTTATAGTTCGCGAGCAGTTCGGTTCGGCACGTTAGGTTCAGTTCGTTTGCTCGAATCACATAGTTTAAAAGTTACTTTTTTGTTAAAAGTCAAATTTTATATATTTGACATTTTAAATTAATTTTTTTAAAAGAAAGAAATTGAAATACAATAAAAATTATCCCAATAGCAAATTAATTCAAAGCTACAAGAAAATAAAGACATTGAAAAACTAACCAAAAAATAAGTAAAAATAAATATTCTGGTGCATTATATTAATTGAAAAAAAATTCTATTGATATCTTTCTGTCAGGCTTTTTATATAAAAAAAAAAAAGCTTATAAAAGTGTAAGGTGTGTGTGTGTGTGTGTGTGTATATATATATATATATATATATATCGAGCTGGTTCATGAACCAAATGAGTCGAACTGCATACCGTTCATGTTCGGCTCATTTAATTATCGAACTTAATTTTCAGCTCAAGTTCAACTCAATTGGTTCATGAACGAAGTTCAACGAGTTAATTAGCGAATCGAATCCCGAACTATTTTTGAGTTGGTTCGGTTCATTGCCAACCATAGCTGTCACTAACTCACTATCCACGTGCATTAATTCGTTTTTGTTGCTGTAATTTTTACATCTGGATTGATATTTGATACCGCCCATGATTGCATGCACTTAGCGAGATTAAAACTGTCTGATTAATATTAGACGATTTTAAATATAAAGTAAAAAATGTATATTTTAAAATATTAAAATTAAGTTAAAATATGAACTGATATAGACTATATTTATAATATACACATGAACCATATAAGAACCAAAAAAAAAAATATACACATGGACCGTCTGTTTATTTAAATACACACATGAATCGTATAAGAACCGAAAAAAATATACATATGGACCGTCTATTTATTTAAATATACACATGAACCGTATAAGAACCAAAAAAAATATACACATGGACCGTCTGTTTATTAAAATATACACATAAATCGTATAAGAACCAAAAAAAAATACACATGGACCGTCTGTTTATTTAAATATACACATGAACCGTATAAGAACCAAAAAAAATATACATATGGACCGTCTGTTTATTTAAATATACACATGAACCGTATAAGAACCAAAAAAAATATACACATGGACCGTCTGTTTATTTAAATATACACATGAACCGAATAAGAACTTAAAAAAATATACACATGGACCGTTTGTTTATTTAAATATACACATAAACCGTATAAGAACCAAAAAAAATATACACATGGACCGTCTGTTTATTTAAGGGCAAATAGTCATTTTAGTCCTTGAATGTGTAACTCGCTGTCACATTAGTCCCTGAATGTATTAAAATTGCAAACAGATCCACAAATGTCTTTTTTATTAGTCATTTTGGTCCTCGAATATGTTTTAAGTAGTCAATTTAGTCCTCGAATGTGTTTCTTGTTGGTCAATTTAGTCCAAAAAATTACTATAAAATGAGATACTAGGGACCTATTTGCAATTTCGATACATTCAAGGACCAATATAACAGCGATTTAAACTTTCAGGGACCAAAATGGTGATTTCCCCTTTATTTAAATATACATATGAACAGTATAAGAACCAAAAAAAAAATATACACATGGACCGTCTGTTTATTTAAATATACACATGAACCGTATAAGAACCAAAAAAAATATACACATGGACCGTCTGTTTATTTAAATATACACATGAACCGAATAAGAACTTAAAAAAATATACACATGGACCGTTTGTTTATTTAAATATACACATAAACCGTATAAGAACCAAAAAAAATATACACATGGACCGTCTATTTATTTAAATATACACATGAATCGTATAAGAATAAAAAAAAAATATACACATGGATCGTTTGTTTATTTAAATATACACATAAACCGTATAAGAATAAAAAAAAAATATACACATAACCGTCTGTTTATTTAAATATACACATGAACCGAATAAGAACTTAAAAAAATATACACATGGACCGTTTGTTTATTTAAATACACACATGAACCAATCTAGTACATATTTTAAACTCGGATGCACATGGCCAGACGGATGTACATATTTGGATTAGAAGCAGTTGTCGCGGTGATTTTTGAATGTCAAGTTATAGGGAAGCGTTGAATAACAAAATATTTAATTACACCACCTTGCTTTTATTTTTCCGAAGAAGGGAGAAAAGTCCGTTAAAACACCCTAAATAAAGAGATCGAGGTAAGGGGGTTGGTTACGCAAAGGGAATGTATTAGCACCCTAGGCGTCTATAGTACTCTATAGGAACCTCTTGTATTCTATCTTAAGCGCTTTGTTTTTATGTGTTTGAAAATATGTATAAGATTTAGGGCTAATTGAGTATTTTATTGGAAAAATGAGTTTTGAGTGACAAAATGCAATTGGCTTGAGTTCCAAGGTTTTTATCTAATGAAAATGAGTTTTGAAATTGAAAATAAGACTTGATTTGAAAAATCAAGGGTTTTTGCCTAAAGAAAATAAAGTTTGATTGATTGAGGACTTGGTTTAAAATCCAAGTTGTTTTTGAGAAAAAAGTTTGATTAATGACTTGGTTTAAAATCCAAGTTGTGTTTGCTTAAAGAAAATAAAGTTTGATTGATTAATGACTTGGTTTAAAATCCAAGTTGTTTTGAAAAAGGTTTTTGATAAGTGACATATTTTGGATATTTTTGAGAAGAGGTGTTGACCTCTATTTTTTGGCTAAAAAAGGTTAATGGTTCTAGCGATGGTTCTAACGCTTTAACTAAACAACCTAAGATATTGAATCGCGCCTAGACTTTTTTTGCAACGACATATAGGTCGAGGTTTTTTCCTTTCTTCGGATTAACACATTAAATACACTAACGAGCAATAATGAGTGAGAATTTAAAGCATACAATACATCCGGGGGGGGAAACATGCAAAGGGGATTGAATTAAATAAATGACAATGATAATAATGACTGAAAATAAATCGCGCCAATTATGCGCATTTAAAATTACAACCAGGGGGGAAACATGCGAAGGGGATTTGAATAATAATAATAATAATGATAGTATAAATAAAAATAAATGAGATATAAATATAAAGCATATAATATAATATAAATACAAGAAACATAAATATAAAGCATGTAAGCATAAAATGAATATAAGGCATATAAAATAATAAGTGTAAGCAAGTAATAAAATATGAGTGTCATGTAAAGCGCAAAACAAATAGCAATCAATGGTGAGACTAACACATAAAACACGCGAATAGAAATAACCAAGAAAAATCAAAGGCAAAGATTTAACACAATCATAAATAAAATAAACAAATAACTAAATAAAATAACCTAGATAGTACCAAATATTTCCAATTCACATACATGCATATATTTGTCCTAAAATAAAAATTGGAAATCAATCAAGGTACATAAAACTAACATATCATGTTATAGAAATATCATCAAAATAAATCAAGCATTTTCAAAGTCATACACATGCATACATATTTTTAATCGAATAAAGAAAATAATTCACAATTCAAACCATACTATTAACAATTAATCACATTAAATCAAAAGCATAGAGTTAAATCATGGAAACAAAAATTAGGCATATTATCAAGTATAGAACAAATTTAGTAGCAATTAATAATTAAAACATCAAATAAGTCATTTAAAACCCTAACATGTGAATACTATGATTAATTAATACAATTAAAATATAATAAACAAAAGAAAATCATGTGATCAAGACAAAATGAATCAAAGTCAGAGGGTAACATTCAACAAAAAATAATTAAAAGTTCATGGCATAACAATAACATAGAAAAATGATTTTTATCTAAGGTTAATTATTAACAT
Organism: Trifolium fragiferum; assembly: GCA_954870985.1. Lineage (NCBI taxonomy): Eukaryota > Viridiplantae > Streptophyta > Magnoliopsida > Fabales > Fabaceae > Trifolium > Trifolium fragiferum. The sequence goes on from OX940792.1 coordinate 24,355,053, forward strand.
TTAAACCTAATTAAATAGTGCCAAAAGATAAAAATCAAAATAATACATGACTATATACACATCAAGATAAAAAGTCTCAAACATTATCATATTATTCATATCATATGGTAAACTAAATAACACAAGCATATTATCAAAAATTAATTAAGTTAAACCTAATTCATACCAAAAAATAGAGAAAATATGGAAGAAAAAAAAACAAATAAATAAATTAAAAATTTATTCCACCATGTATCAGTCAAAAATGAATAAAAACATAATTTAAAATAAAAAAATACGTCTCAGAAAATAAAATAAAATCATATACAGAGGGGGGTGCAAATAATAAGCAAAATAAGAAAGGGGGTATGGCGCAGCAAAAAAGCCCAGAAAAATAAAGCCCAACGCCAAACAAAAAATCTGAAACCCATTTAGGCCAGGATTCAGTGTGACGCGCAACAGCGTGATCACGCTTTACCACCGTTTGATCTTTCTCAGGAAAGATCAAACGGCTACGCTCATGCTCACGCACGCGCCACTGGATCAATCCTAAGGCCATGATCAAATCTGGGAAAATCAAGTAACACGCGTGCAGAAGCAACGAATATGGATCAGGTGTGGGCGCGTATAGTGGTCCTATCGTCTGACCACCGTCAGATCTTCATTTAATGAGATCTGACGGGTGCGATCAAAGGAGCACACGCGTCGTACGATTGATCCAACGGACACGTTTTAAACTTGGTGAGGACGGAGACTCATGATGGATCATCGTCTCCGTTCAACCCTCACCGCCGCCGGCGCCGTTTCCGGCACCGGAGTTGCAAAAACAACCCAGAAATCAACAAATCTTATATGGTTTTGTTCGTTTTTTCACAAGGGTTTCAGATATGTAATTAGTTTTTCGAAATAACTACTGTAACTTCAAAAACGAACGAGAAAAGAAAATTTAATCAAAACTCAAACTCACAAACAGGCAAGAATCAAAGCCAAATAACAACCCAGATAGTTTTATCATGTTAAAATAAGATGGAAAGGATTAAAAAGGAAGAGGAAAGCTACCAGAAACGAGCTAGAACAACTTGGATTTTTCACGAACTTCCACCTCCTTCACGAGCTCCAAATCACCACTGGAACTTCAAATTGATGGTTGGGTTTTTGTTCTGAAGGATTATAGAAGGTGTTTGAAGTGTTAATTGCAAGAAAAAGTAAGTAAATCGTGTTTTTGGATTTTTTGAATAATGAGAAAAAAAAGGATGTGTTCTTCAGCTGCTCCCTTCTCCAAATCTTTCAACCTCTGGCTCAGAAAAACGTGTTGTTATTTATAGAAGGGATTTAGGTCATGAGAAGAGTGATTTTGTGAAGATAAGAGGGGTATTCTTGAATTTTTGCAAAAGGGATATTTTGTGTTGATGCTCAATCAAAGGTACATGTGTATTAATCTGATGCAAATGGTATTTTGAGGTATATTCTGAGATCAAATGGTTGGGAGAGGATCATGGGATTTTTGGAATTTATTTGATGAAAGAAATAATTTAAAACCATTTTAAACCATTTTTGAAAATAAATAAATATGTGAAAAATATAAATATGCATGAACAAGGGCAAAAGTGTCCATTTTTAGGGTTTATAAGGTGCTTAAGTTGAATTGGAAAAGATTGAAAAAAGTTTGAATAAAAAAGGTTACTTGTTGATGAAGAAATGAATTTTTTGAATTTAAAGTATAAATATAAATGATATAAAATAAAAATGCAAATGAAAATATAATTGAAATATTTTGTTATGTTTATAATATATGAAAAATAATGGAAATGGAATTATAAGTCCAAAAATCATCAAAAATGGATGAAAAAGAAGATTACTTGCAAAAGAAGTTACCTCATTATTTGAAATTTGAAAAGGGTAAAATGGGAATAAAATAGAGTTTATGAGCAAATTATGGTACAAGAGTATATTTGAAAATATATGGTAAAAGAAAAAGATCAAAATGTCATGCACTTAATTATCTAAAAAATGAAACAGTTAAGCAGCGTAAACAGGATAAAATACTATTTTGGCAATTTTAAATTAATAATAATAATATGATGAAAATTAACATTTTTAAAATATGAGCCAAAATTAAATGGAAAAAAAAAATTAGGGGTGGTCAAAAAATGGGGTATGACAGCAGTCACTGCTCATGCAGTCGGCTGCAGTCAGCTTGTCAGGATCGTCCGATCTTAATCAGACGGTTCTTGTTTAAAACAGTTTTAATTTTTTGTTTTATATTAAATTTTTATTATTAAATCATGACCGTTTATTATCAATCGTGCGGCTATGATTCCGTTGACTGCATGCACTCACTAACAGAACCCAAGTCCCATTCACACTGCAAAATACTGTAATATATTTATGCAAGTCTGACAGCTAGCTAATGCTAATACAATTAAATGGACATTTAAGCTAATTAAGTGACAAAGTTGACTAATAGAAAGGATGTAGGGTGTAAGGGTTTGGTGAATATGTCCGTCAATTGAAAAGTTGATGACACAAGAAGCAGATGAATTAACTTTGAATTGATCTTTTCTAACTACATGGCAATCCAACTCTATATGCTTAGTTCTGTCATGAAAAATTGGATTGTGAGCCAAATATATACAGCTGATCGGTTATCACAATAAACATAAGTTGATTTTGAAAAACTAACTTGCAAGTCATGAAACAAGTAATTCAACCATTGTAGTTCACATGGCAAGTGAGCTAGAGCTCTTTATTCGACCTTTATTGAAGATCTAGAGACTATACTTTGTTTATTGGACTTCCAAGAAATAAGAGGAGATTCCAAAAGTACATAATAACCGATTATTGACCTTCCAACGATTTTCCAAAGAAATGGTCTTTTCTAATTTAATTTAATCATAAATTTTGAATTTAAATTCAACTTTAAAATGCAGTATTGTTATATCTATTGAGGAAAAGTTTTGTTACTATTTTGCCACTCATTGTTGATGGTTGATTTAGAAATTTTTTTGATGGAGTTAGAAAATAGTGTGTATATTTTGACTAAAAAATCTATCACATTTTGCTAAATATATAGTTATAAACTTATAATGATAAGAAAATCAAAATACATAAAAGTGTATATAAATAAATTACAATTATCTTTTACCGATTTTCATAATCTAAAAATGTTTAATGATTTGTTCATTATCAAAAACTAAAATGCCACTCTCTATTAAAATGTCACTCTCTATTAATTAATCAAACAATTATTCAGCAACTCATCTCACATAAGGTTAGTGAAAAAAAAAGGCCATCTCATATAAAATTGTGTAGTTCATTTTTCACAAAATCATGGCAGAAAGAGACCTAGGAAAGAGGAAATTTGGATGGTAAAAAGTTTTTTTTTTTTTTTGGACAAATGGATGGTAAAAGGTTGAAAACCGAAAAATTAAACTTATATTACTGTTGTAAATATGATTTTTTTTAATTTCTTGTTGGGGCTTACCTCCCAATGCATTATAAATTTGTAACCCTTAAATATGTTCTCAAGATCTCCTTTTACAAGCTATACCAGTGTGTTCAAATCGTGCCACGATAAGGATCAACCGTGCCACGATTTTCAACTTAATTTATGTGGCAACCTAAGATTTGCACTACACATTATGTCGCAATATAGTGGATGAGGGTTCTGTGCAATCAAAACATCAATGCAGTTATGTAGTCAGGTTGTCTGATCAAGATCGAACGGTTATAAATATGATAACTGCATGACTGCACAAAGGGATAACTGCAACTAGCAACTAATTCAATTCCTAATATAGTACTATCACGTCACATCTTTGCTTTTCTATATCTAAAATTCATGCTAGTAGTATAGTTAGTTTAATGGGGGTGGGGGGGGGGGGTGAAAACAAATATATAGTAGTACAATCGAAAGAAATTTTTGATTTGTTGTGGGGGCTTGAGCTCCCAATGCACTACAAGTGCATCCACACCCTACTCATTTTAATTAGTCCTATATGACTCAAGAGATTAATATATATTGGATTGGATACACGATAAGAGATTAGGTTTGCATGACTTTAAAGCGGGAAAGTTAGGCTGACATTGAGCCAATCTCATTCATCTGATCAATCGTAGGCACTATATTAAGTCACATGTCTTATTTTTATTTTTATTTTTGTTAAATTGAAGGAAAAATAAATAACAAGAAGAAAGAAATCTCAGATCTTTTTTCCGGTCCGGCTTCCACCTTCCGGCTTGCTTTCAGCCGTTGCCTTGCCTCGCTCCTTCCATCGTTATTGTGCCGGTATCCTCCCACCGTTACTGATCTATGCTTCGTCGACGTTGATAGTCGCCCCGTCGAAGTCAGAGAAACGCCGATGTACCCTAAAATTTCAGAGCCACCCTTCGTTTCTCTCGGATTGGTTATTACGTTTTTCCCCAATTCTCCATTGTTACTTGTTTGAGCTTTGAACAGTGTTGTTGTCTTCAACAGAGTGGTGGTCGTCGATGGTGCTGCGACGGCTCCTTTTTAATTCATTTTCATCATTGGAACAAAATATTGTTATTTCATCAGAAGAAAAAGAGAGCAATAAATTGTAGATCTCGCCGGCGGCACGAAGGTCGACGGAAGGGGTGACAAACGGTGGTGGTTATGTGTATTGGCTTGGAGTCCTTGGACGATGAAACTCTGCAAAAAAACTGTAACTTTGAGCAGAGGCAGAGAGAAGAGATGGAAATGTAGTGTTTTTCCTTCATAAAGAAAATATAGCACACGTGGCCAAATGTAACACGTAAGATTGATCAGACGGATAAGGGTAATCCAAAGTCACCTTGACTTTCCTGCGCGAAAGTCATGTAAGCCGGATCCCACGATAAGGATCATTCACGTCACAAATTTTAAATTAATATCCGGTATTATCATGTCACGCTTTCTTACGATGTTTTAAAAACCGGACCGGACATTGAATCGATAAGGTTTCGGTTCACTGGTTCATTGGTCGAACCTCTGGGTCATTGGTCGAACCGCATGACTAAATCGGATCAAACCGAATAAACCGGTTGAATAAACTGGTCAATATAACAATACTATATAGTTATTAAATCGGTAGAACCAAATGAAACCGATTCTAAAAAATTGGCAGAACAAACATAAATCGAGGAACCGGATCCTCTGCAGTCTGCCCTCTCCAGTTTTCTCTCATGTGCAGATCTAAACCGTCCATCAATAATATTAAAATGCTGACTGCTACAGTGTAATGGTAAACAACGGTCGAGATCGCACATCACGGTCCTGTGCTTGGGGAGGATCCGGATCCATAAATTGATAACTTCATGAAACAGAACAAAAAATGATAAATTGAAGTAATATGAAAGAAATTAACAGAGCATAATATGAAAGTAACAAACATAAACTGATAAAAGTCGAAGAAACAAAATAAACAAAGCATAGAATAAAACAAAATTATAATTAACTAAGATAATAAAATAAAAACAAATAATCATAATAAATCATAAATTTTAGAACTGATAAACTAAAAGAAATTGAAGAAATAGAACAAACAACATTTCTATTTCCTTTTTTAATTGTCGGTTTTTTAAATAAAAAAAAATTATAAACAAAATGACGTCGTTTACGCATTTTTGGCAAAAAAAAATAGAGGCATGCAATCAGACCGCCGGTTCGGTCAGACTGCCGGTTCACCGATTTTTCCGATTCCGAGCGGTTCTGAGCGGTCTGATTATAACTCCGGTCCAACTAATGAACCAGACCGGTTTTTCCGATTCCGAACGGTTCTTAGATATTTATTTGTTTGTCTCTAACTGCTAAAAATTGTGTCACAATGTTGATGGATCATGATGCGATATTTCTAAAAAGGTCACTTGTTTTGTGTTTTTTCTCCAAACTCTTTGTGATGTCTTTCTATAATCATCTCCAGACAATGTAATTACGCCTAAAAACTCGTTAAAATACTCTAAAACTATTAACAAAAAATTGGAAGCGCAAATGCATCATTGTGAGTGAGTTACATGTACTATGTTAGCTTGACATTATTGAAGTTGTGTTGGAATGTTACATTGTCATGACTTTCGAGTTGTTAGATGTATACATGCGGTTAAACAACCTTATTTTATAAGCTAACTTTTAGATGTGAGATCAAAACTCATTTAACAGACATATCAATGAAATAATAATCATTTGCGGCGCACATCAATAAAATATTTAAAATAAATATATAAAAAAAAAAAAAAGAGAAACGTGGAGGATAAACCTGACCCATTTATTGCAAAAATATTCAGAGACTGAATTTTGGTGGCTAATATTTAAAATTTGTGAAAGCAGAAATATTGCAAAAATATAATCCCAATTTGTTTTTAAATACATTCAATTTAAGGAATTTGTTTTGCTTTTGTATATATGAAACAAAATAGATATAACATAACTTGTATAAGCTTAGATGTAAATCTGAACCTTAGGAAATTTAGTTGTGCAAATTTTGTATAAGTTTATATATGTATCCGATTAATTTAATTATATAAAAAAATATACAGAAAAAAAATAAAAAAGCTCTAATTTTTATTTTTTTGGTAACAGAGAAGTTCTAATTAAAGTCACCTAAGCATATAAAAAAAATAGAGAAAAATTGAATGTCACCTAAGCAAAACTCTTATATATATCCGATTAATTTAATTGTATATATCAAATAATATTTTTTTAAAAAAAATTGGGTTAGAGAAGATACAAAAAAAAAAACTCTACGTGAATGTCACATAAGCAAAAGCTCTTATATATATATATATATATATATATATATATATATATATATATATATATCCGATATATCCGATTAATTTAATTGTATATATCCTACAAATTTATCTTTTAAACAAAGGGCTAGAGAAGATAAAAAAAACAAAAAGAGAGAGACTAATTGAATGTCACCTAAGCAAAATTTAATTGAAGGTTACATAAACAATTTTTCTTGATAATGCACGAGAGAACTGCGTGGGAATATCATAATGTATATAATAGAAGATAGAAGATAGAGATATAATAGATATAATAATAATAATAATAATAATAATAATAATAATAATAATAATAATAATAATAATAATAATAATAATAAAATGCAAAGAATATTATTTAAAAACAAAAGAGAGAATGAAATTATAAATGTTGAATGATAATTAGCGTAGTTTTATCGACTAATAGACTATACTATTTGTAAGAATGAAAAATGATTGATTGATTCTTTTTAAGAAACCAACTTCAATTTTATTCATCTTTCAATATACAGTGTTCCTCCTCAACTAAATTTATTTACCATTTTGAAAAAAATAAAGGACAACATATGAATAAATAGTATTAACAAAAAAAAAAAAAAAGAATAAATAGCAATATATTGAAAAAAGTTAAAACAATTGTTATTAATTTATTCGAGAATTTGTAGTTTCATATATCAATTCTGGTTTACCATCCATGTTCTTATTCATCATCCTAGTAGCATTTGGTGACATTGAAAGTAGATGCTACTTTACTATCGGAAATGACAGGAACTCTCAAATTTGGACAATGTCGATGAGGTAAATCAGTTATGTGCTCTAATAAGTTCAAATCTAAGTTGTAAATCCTTAATTGTGTCTCCTTATTATACTTAACAAATTGTTGAGGCTCGAATATCATCACACTACTTCCTTCGAACACTATAGGCTCAAGCGTAACAATATTTTTACTGTTTAATATAAAGGGTCTAATTTTCACCGAAGCTAATTGATTACCTTTATACGAAGCAATTGCAGTGAACTCATTAGATTTTATGTTCTGGTGGGAGTTTTTTACTGCAATGGTGACCTTAAAATTATAATGTAAGGTGTTGTTTGTAAGGTTAAACTGCATGATTGAAGCTTCAACTATGCTTAATTTGATCTGATGCTGAAGAAGGTGAGTTAGGCCGATACTTATGCCAGTAAATAGGCCACCTATAATAAGAAGACCTAGGCCAACGACAATAAGAGTAATGATATATACACAAATGATATATTCTACTCTTGATGAGTTGTAGGACATCTTGATGATGATCTGCAAGCGAAGGTATAATCTGCTATATCAAGGATAAATTTTTAATATATCATTCATCTAACAAGGAATTGTAGTTATTTCAACAACAAAAAAAGGAAAATAAGAAACAATAAAGATAAAGAACACGCATAGAGTAAATACAACAATTTTCTATAAGTCGTAAATATTATTATAATCGAATAAATTCGAGTTGTACAAATTTTAGTAAAGTTAAAACATTTTCTAGAACAATTTTTATATATGTACTGATTTATAGGTTGAAAAGGGAATACCAAATAATTGTTCTTTGGATTATTATAGGTTTAATTGCGGTCTTGGTCATTAAAATCCCAATTTTGGTCCCTCTATTTTATTTTTTCCAATTTAATACTCCTTGTTAATAAAACGGTTTTGAAAAAACAGTTTGAAAAATACCACCGAAAAGAATTATTGGCTGAGTCGCGGAACGGTACGCTTTCTTTAAGACGTTTCGCGGCACTACCTATTAAGTTGTGCAAGGTAGACTATCAACCGCGAAGTCCCCAGGATAAAACAGCCTTCTCAATTAAAATACCGAATCCTATGCACTTTAGAATTCGGGCCGAAATACACCTTTCAATATTGACTCGATGAATCAATTCAATAACCGATAAACAATTATCAGTTCTGTAATGGTTAATAAAACCAGTCGAAGAAACAACAGACAGTGTTTAAGATTTCGAAGAAATACAAAGAGAGGAGAGAAAAGCAGAGAGATTTCAGAATGCAGAAATCAGAAAAAGTGAAAAATAAAATAACGATCGTTTTGTATTTAAAGGAGGAAAGTGGGGAACCGATTAAGGGATCAGAACGTGCGAGTGGAGCGTGGAGCAGCAGTTACACGATCAGGAATATAGGAATTTCAGTTTTGACCGATTTGCTTATCGGATATTCCTTCTGACTTGGTTTCTGACACAATTAACATGTGCATTAATTGAAAGACACGCGTAAAGAAAAATTAAGAAATTTAATTTTTCTTTTCATTAAAAAAGTAATATATCACCAAGCCCAAGCCCGGCCCGGTCCGAGCCGAGCCGGCCGGACGGACGGCGGCGGCGGCGCGCGCGCGTGCGTGATATTCGTCATGGTGTGCGGTCTCCCTTTCTTACAAAAGTGGGTACCCCAAGGACACGCCCTTAGGTGTCACTTTGTAGTATATAAACACTACTAAGGGTTGTGTCCTACCCAATGTGGGACTTAAAAAGACTTTTTTCAATTCACAACACTTAGTTCTACAAACACTTGTGTTCATATCTTATACCAAGTTTTTCCTTTGATGTTCATCATGTTCCAACAATCCCCCACTTGAATTTAAAAAAGTTGTTTCAAGGATAACTTAAAACATTTCTGTAAGATTGTGCATAAGCAAAGGTGAACTATGTCTTGGAACCTTTACATAGCCAGTAAGAGCCCGATTTAACAAGAGTGACGATTAGTCTTGGAACTCTATCTCGGATTTTTCTCAAACCAGCACACAACCTTTCTTAAGGTGTATTCTATAGCCCGTGCATTTATGGCCCTGCACGTGTATCCCAGTTTCATGAATGATCTAGGAGTTCGCCTCTAGACTCCATAGGAACCGGCCTCAGTTCCACATTCATATAGGTGAGTCTATCAAGAGTACTCCTGACGTACTCCACTCTTATAGAGTATAGATCTCATTAAGGGTTTAATTAACTCATCCTCTCTTCTTCAGGATTCGTGCCTCTTATACATGCACGTTCACTTCATATTCCTTACAACTTGTTTTTTACCCATTGGAACCTAATTCTTGGGATCTCCAGTCTTTTAGGTTGGGTTACCATCATAAGCAATTCATAGGCATTAGTCCCATCTTTACAGATGTATTGAAGACTTTCTCTCTAGCTAGACCTTTCGTCAAAGGATCTGCTAAGTTATCATCTGTGCGTACATGATCCACTCTAACAGCACCTTTAGAGACCAAATCTCTCACAGTGCTGTGCTTCCGTCTTATCTGACGTCTTTTTCCATTATAATACCGGTTCTCAACTTTAGCGATAGCTGCAGTACTATCGCAATGGATCAACACAGCTGGCATAGGTTTTTCCCATAAGGGAATCTCAGATAGCAAGCATCTTAACCAGCTTGCTTCCTCACTAGCAGTTGCTAGTGCTATCATTTCAGATTCCATGGTGGACTGTGCCAGAATGGTCTGTTTCTTTGATTTCCAAGATACAGCTCCTCCGGCTATACTAAATATGAAACCACTAGTTGCTTTGCAATCATCTGATAGTGTGTTCCAATCAGCATCACTGTACCCTTCAAGTACAGCAGGAAATCTCTGATAATGCAAGCCGAGATTCATGGTCTTTTTAAGATATCCCATGACTCTCTTAATGGCTTGCCAATGCTCATTACTAGGTCTGCTCGTAAACCTGCACAGAAGTCCCACGACATAAGCTATGTCGGGTCTAGTACAATCAGTGGCATACCTAAGACTACCAATGATGCTCGCATATTCAGTTTGTCTTATGCTATCACCAGTGTTCTTAAAGAGTTTTACACTGGCGTCATACGGGGTGCTCGAAGGTTTACAATCAAAGTAATTATACTTCTTTAGGATCTTTTCCACGTAATGTGATTGATCTAGGGATATTCCCTTCTCAGACCTAGTGATCTTGATTCCAAGAATCACACTTGCTTCTCCGAGGTCTTTCATATCAAAATTGTTACACAATAATGATTTCACTTTATTTATGGCAGAGAGGTTTGATCCAAATATGAGTAAATCATCTACATAAAGACATATGATGGTGCAAATGTCATTTTCAGATCTATAATAGATACATTTGTCACTTTCATTTACTTTGAAACCATTTGATATCATCAAATTATCAAACTTCTCATGCCATTGCTTAGGAGCTTGTTTTAGACCATACAGAGACTTATCTAACTTGCAGACTTTCTGTTCTTGTCCATGGATCACAAAACCTTCAGGTTGTTCCATATAGATTTCTTCTTCTAGGTCACCGTTTAAAAAAGCAGTTTTAACATCCATTTGGTGAATTAGTAAATTATAAACGGCAGCAATTGAAATAAGTACCCTTATGGATGTTATACGAGTGACGGGAGAAAAAGTGTCGAAGAAATCTATATTTTCTCTTTGTCTAAAACCTTTGGCCACAAGGCGAGCCTTGTATTTATCAATAGTACCATCCGGTTTTAGTTTCTTTTTCAAAATCCATTTACAACCGATAGGTTTACAACCAGGAGGTAAATCCACCAAGTGCCAGGTCTTGTTAGATTCTAACGAATCCATCTCATCATTAATAGCTTCTTGCCACAAATCTGCATCCATCGATGACAAAGCTTCTTGAAGATTTGCTGGATCTTCATCTAATATATGGACCGCATAATCCGGACCATAGTCTTTAGCAACTCTTACTCGTTTGCTTCTTCGAAGTTCTGGTTCTACTTCGTCATTGTTATCAGCATCTCGTATCACAGGAATGTGACTCGAATCAGGAGTTTGACTCCGTTCTGCGCCCCCACTATTTCTCGATTTAAAGGGAAATTTATTTTCATAGAATTCTGCATCATTAGATTCTATGATCACTTTTGCATTCAGGTCGAAAAACCTATATGCTTTACTGTTTGTTGCATATCCAATGAATACGCATTCATAGGCTCTACTAGCGAGTTTAACTCGCTTCGGATCCGGTTTCCGGACATATGCTAGACATCCCCAAGTTCTCAAATAAGACAAGTTTGGTTGTCTTTTCTTTAATATCTCATAAGCAGAGATATTTCTCTTAGATTTGGGAACTCTATTCAAAACAAAACAAACAGTCAATATTATTTCACCCCACCAATGTGTAGCGGCACCAGAGTTTAGCATAATAGCAACGACAAGTTCAGTAAGAGTTCTATTCTTTCTTTCAGCTTTACCATTCATTTCAGGGGAGTATGGTGCAGTCGTTTCATGTATAATTCCATGTTGTTTATAATAATCATTAAATAAACTAGAATTATATTCTGTTCCCCTGTCACTTCGAAACCGCTTTATTTTCATATTAAATTGATTTTCAATTTCAGTTACAAACATCTTGAACATATCAAAAGCATCACTTTTATTCTTCATTAGATATACGAAAGTATAGTCAGAACAGTCATCAATAAAAGTGATAAAGTAACGTTTGTTGTTTCTAGTCAAAGTTCCATCTAATTCACATATATCGGAATGTATTAAATCCATGGGTTCAGTTTCTCTAATTACTGATTTATGTGAGCTCTTCGTTATTTTAGCTTGACTACAAAATTCACACTTTTCTTTTTCATTAACATTTAATTTAGGAATTAAACCTAAGTTGCTTAAATTATGAATGGATCGCATATTAACATGACAAAGTCTATAATGCCACAAATTAAAATCACACACAGAGTAAACAGAAGTAGAAATTTTATTCAAATTGAAATCAACATTTAATTTAAACATGCCATCAGTGGCGTACCCTTTCCCAACAAACATACCATTCTTAGTGATGGTGTACAAATCAGCCCCTATAGTTTGACTAAACCCAGCCTTATTTAAAAGAAAACCAGAAACAAGATTCTTCTTCATGTCAGGGACATGCATAACATCCTTCAAAATCAGAGTCTTCCCGGAGGTAAACTTTATCTCTATGTCTCCAATTCCAGCAACTTCAGAGGTGTGAGCATTCCCCATCTGAACTTTCTCATTTTCAGCAATCGTGTATGTTTTAAACATAGCACGGTCAAAACAGACATGGCGTGTAGCGCCAGTGTCTATCCACCAACCTTCAGTTACACCGACCATGTTGATTTCGGTGATCATTGCAGCAAGTGGCGCATCAGCCACGTTCACTTGTGCATTCAAATGAGCAGGTTTTGGCCTTGGTTTGTTTCTACATTTTTTGGCCATATGACCCGGTTTCCAGCAATTGAAACAGAGAAATTCATCGGCGTCATTCTTAGGAGGTGGTGGTGGTTTATGCTGAACAGCATTATGGGTCCTTGAAGGATTCCCATTCTTAGACCGATTAGATGCATTACGGTTCTGATTCTTAAAGGGTTTGCCCATAGGCTTCAGAACCGCTCCGGTCTTCCTTTTGGAGACAGCATTAACTTTTTCTTCTTCTTTCATATCTTGTCTCCGAGATTCCTCTTCTATTCGGAGGCGGGTAATCAAACTTTCGATAGAAAATTCTTTAGTTTTGTGACGTAAAAGATTTTTAAAATCTTTCCAAGCAGGGGGCAGTTTGTCTATAATAACAGCAATTTGAAACTGGTCATCTAGAGGCATACCTTCGGAGATAATCTCATGTGCGATCTTTTGGAGCTCATGGGACTGCGCCTCTACCGACCTCTCATCCACCATCTGATACTTTAGATACCGACTGACTGCATACTTCTTCACGCCAGCCTCCTCAGTGTCATACTTTTTCCGTAAAGCTTCCCAAACATCCTTAGCAGTTTTGTATGTCCGGTAATAGTCATACAAATCATCAGCAAGTCCATTAATGATATAATTCTTACATAAGTAATCATTATCCATCCACAGCTGTTTCTCTTTTCTCAGTTGTAGCTCTTGAGCTTTCAACTGTTCAGCAGCGACCGCTGGATCAGATTGACCCTTATCTTTACCGTCGGCCGATGGATCGGTCGCGGTTCCATTAATAGTAACAGCCTTTGTTCCCGAAGCAGAAGCGGCAGGAACCTCTGGCATGTTTTCAGTCAGAACATGAACAACCTTTTTCAAAGTCAGAAAAAAATACATCTTTTGTTCCCATCGTTTGAAGTGGAAACCTTCAAACTTAAAAGGTTTTTCAGTTCCGACTCCAGAATTGTTACCAATAACTTCTTCGGTAGACATGATAGTTTGAAAACGTCTTAAATTGTTAATAAAACGGTTTTGAAAAAACAGTTTGAAAAATACCACCGAAAAGAATTATTGGCTGAGTCGCGGAACGGTACGCTTTCTTTAAGACGTTTCGCGGCACTACCTATTAAGTTGTGCAAGGTAGACTATCAACCGCGAAGTCCCCAGGATAAAACAGCCTTCTCAATTAAAATACCGAATCCTATGCACTTTAGAATTCGGGCCGAAATACACCTTTCAATATTGACTCGATGAATCAATTCAATAACCGATAAACAATTATCAGTTCTGTAATGGTTAATAAAACCAGTCGAAGAAACAACAGACAGTGTTTAAGATTTCGAAGAAATACAAAGAGAGGAGAGAAAAGCAGAGAGATTTCAGAATGCAGAAATCAGAAAAAGTGAAAAATAAAATAACGATCGTTTTGTATTTAAAGGAGGAAAGTGGGGAACCGATTAAGGGATCAGAACGTGCGAGTGGAGCGTGGAGCAGCAGTTACACGATCAGAAATATAGGAATTTCAGTTTTGACCGATTTGCTTATCGGATATTCCTTCTGACACAATTAACATGTGCATTAATTGAAAGACACGCGTAAAGAAAAATTAAGAAATTTAATTTTTCTTTTCATTAAAAAAGTAATATATCACCAAGCCCAAGCCCGGCCCGGTCCGAGCCGGACGGACGGCGGCGCGCGCGTGCGTGATATTCGTCATGGTGTGCGGTCTCCCTTTCTTACAAAAGTGGGTACCCCAAGGGCACGCCCTTAGGTGTCACTTTGTAGTATATAAACACTACTAAGGGTTGTGTCCTACCCAATGTGGGACTTAAAAAGACTTTTTTCAATTCACAACACTTAGTTCTACAAACACTTGTGTTCATATCTTATACCAAGTTTTTCCTTTGATGTTCATCATGTTCCAACACTCCTAGTTTCAAAAATTGATACATTTAATCCCCCTCTTAATTTTGCATTCAAAATTGTGAAAAATAAATTAGAGGTTCAAAATTACGATTTTTTAAAATATGAGGACCAAAATTGCATTTAAACCATTATTATACTCATTATTATAGCTATTAAGAGTTCCAATAGCTGTAACTAATATTAATCAAAAAAAATTATAAAACATACAAGATAGAACTTTTAATTATTTGGTTTTGACGATAGAATTTCAAAACCTACCAAGCAATTAATTTAAATTTCACTCATAAATGAAGAGTAATTCAAGTTTGCAGCATAGATGAAGCAAAAAGAGAAGAGTAATTCATTATCAAAAATAAAAAATAAAAAAATAGGGAAGAGTAATTAAAAACCTAAATCCAAAAACAATTAGCATGGGATGGAACCTAGGCACAATACGTTGAAATTCATGTAAAGAGAAACAAAACTTTATTTATATGTTTGGCAACTAAATAAAACAAAAAGCCATAATTGTGGATTCATGCAAAAGATACAACTTATAAAAAATTATAATGAATGATTAATAAAATTGAATACCTTTTAGAATGACTTTCACTCTCTGAATTCAACTTTGGTTGCTATTTGACTCTCCTTATTATGCATCGATCTTATTTATAAGTAGAGACTAATAATATCCCATTCGGATGATTCTGTTTCTGGTTTTTTATTTTTGAAATTATTCCTTTTTTTGCTTTTTTTTTATATTTTTTTTGAAATTATTCTTATCTATTTATTGTTTAGACTAAATAATGATTATTTTTAATTTTTAATATATAAGAATAATAGTCTCTACAATAACACAACAAGCAGTCAAATGTAGCGAGCACTCAAATTATTAATATTATGTTATTAATTTTTTATTGTACTTTTTGTTGTTATTTTAATGAATAGATTTGTTTTATACTTATCTTTTCTTTCTTTTTTTGTTACTTTTGTTTTGTATTTCTTTTTTATGAGTGAATTTGTTTCATGCTTATCTTTCTTTATTTTGTTATTTTTGTTGTATTTTTTTTTTAATGAGTAAATTTATTTTATGCTTATCTTTTTTTAGTGGTAAAAGATGGCAAGTCAATCGTAGCGGTGAAAGATGACATTCAAAATTGACTTGCGACCAACTTTTTTTTTCTGGGTACAAACTACAAACTTGTAACCAACTTTTATCAAATACTAGTAGTTTTTTTTTTTAAAAAAATAATCATTATATAGTCTAAACAATAAATCGATAAGAATAATTTCAAAAACAGTAAAAAAAAAAAAAAAAAGGAATAATTTAAAAAATAGAAACCAAGAAACAGAATCATCCGAATGGGATAATAGTCTCTACTTATAAATAAGATCGATGCATAATAAGGAGAGCCAAGTAGCAATCAAAGTTGAGTTCAGAGAGTGAAAGTCATTCTAAAAGGTATTCAATTTTATTAATCATTCATTATAATTTTTTATAAGTTGTATCTTTTGCATGAATCCACGATTATGGCATTTTGTTTTATTTAGTTGCCAAACATATAAATAAAGTTTTGTTTCTCTTTACATGAATTTCAACGTATTGTGTGCCTAGGTTCCATCCCATGCTAATTAAAATGTGTTACTGTTTTTGGATTTAG
Organism: Trifolium fragiferum; assembly: GCA_954870985.1. Classification (NCBI taxonomy): domain Eukaryota; kingdom Viridiplantae; phylum Streptophyta; class Magnoliopsida; order Fabales; family Fabaceae; genus Trifolium; species Trifolium fragiferum. The sequence continues at coordinate 24,371,542 of OX940792.1, forward strand.
GTTTTTAATTACTCTTCTCTGATTTTGGATTCATTTATGCTGCAAACTCGGATTTTTTTTATAAGCGCTGCAAACTCGAATTTGATTCGTTTATGACTTATGAGTGAAACTTTCAATTTCATTCGTTTAAGAATTTTTTTAGTTTTTTGCTCTTAAAAATCTATAAATAATTCATCCTATGTAAAACAATACTAAATTTTTGTGTTAGATAATACAAGAAACTATTCAAAAATGTAAAAGTACATAAGAGTTGATTTAAGCATGGATTAAAAGTTATGATTGAAAATATTTAAAGGACTAAAAGTTGCAGAAATTTTTTATATGAACTACAAATAAAATTTAAGATATTTATAGGGGACCAAAAAATTATTCAGTCCTATAAAAATTGTTCTAGAAAATGTTTTAGCTTTATTAGAATTTGTACAACTTAAATTTATTCGATTATAATAATTTGTACGACTTATAGAAAATTGTTGTATTTGCTCTATGCTTGTTCTTTATCTTCATTGTTTCTTATTTTTCCTTTTTTTTTTTTTTTTTTTTGTAGAAGTAACTACAATTCCTTGATTCTTATTGAAAATTTATAGCATATTGTACCTTTGCTTACAAATCATCACAAGATGTCCTACAAACCATCAGTAGGGTGTATCAGGACTTGTAGAATTCTCATTCTTCTTATTGTCCTGGGCCTGCTTATTCTTATTTATCTTGGCATATTTATCGGCATACCTATCTACCTAGCATACACGCAAGAGCCACCTCCGACCAAGTTCAGCATACTTGACGCTTCAATCGTGCAGTTTAACCTCACAAACAACATCTTATATTATAATTTTAAGGTCACCATTATAGTACAAAGTTTCCGCGACGACATACAATCTTATCTTAAGTACACCGCAATTGCTTCATATAAAGGTAATCAATTAGCTTCGGTGAAAATGACACCCTTTATTTTAAACAGTGAGAATATTATTACGCTTGAGCCCATAGTGTTTGAAGGAAATAATTTGATGATATTCGAGCCTCAACAACTTGCTAAGTATAATAAGGAGACACAATTGGAGATTTACAACTTACGTTTGGACTTAGATTTTGACTATGGACCTCATATTCATTGTCCAAATTTAAGAGTTCCTTTGATTTCCAATGGTAAAGAAGCACCTACTTTCAATGTCACCAAATGCCACTAGGATGATAATGTATAATTGATATATTGAAACTACAAATTCTCGAATAAACAAATAACAATTATTTTAAATTTTTTTCAATATATTATTCTTTATTCTTTTTTTTCTTCTAATACTCTTTATTCATATATAGGCCTTTATTTTAAAAAACAAAACATTTCTCCTCTAAACCTTTCTATCCGACCTTTTTCTAAACCCTCAAATTTATGGTCCATCTCTCTCAAATCAAATCAATTTCTCATAACAATGTAGACAAGGCGGTGGTGGTGGTGCGACGATCATCTTTTAAATTAAATGGTTTGATTTTTATATTTTATTGTTTCGGTTCGATTGCGTAAATTGTAATGTTTATATATAGAACTTTCTTACCGCATAAGCGAAATCAAACTGATTAATTGGATTCATTAAGTATGAAGTTATATAAAAGGTATTTGTATTTGTAATGTTCATTAAGTAATATAAGATTTTGTGTTTATATTTATAAATATATGTGTATAAATCCTTTTCATTCTTTTTATATTAGTAAGACTGTCTGATATTTGTAATGTTTAAACTAATGAATCATGAAATCAAACCAATAATATTTCAAACATAAGGATTAGTGAGGATTAGCGTCGGTTCGTAGTTTGTACCTCTCATTAAAATTTAAACCGATGATTTTATGCTTGGGTTAATTTTGTTTATGATCTTTGATGTGGTTAATTTATAAATCTATTGTTAGGTTTGATTAGAGTCGTATGTGTATAGTTTTTTTTAAATAAAAAAAAAAAAAACTATTGAGAATAATCAAACTAAATCGAAATAAACTATTGAGAATGAAATATCCTTATTTGAACTTGTTTCAATCTTATGACAACATTCAACCTAGACTGAATTTTTTATTTTGAACTGAAAATTAGCATGTCAATGATTAATAGTATTTTTAAACCTAAGAGCACTTAGATGAGATGGCGCGGGTCTCTTCTAGCTTAACCAAGGTCCTGGGTTCGATTCCTGACTTGGGCATGAGGGATTAGTCTCTGCAGTTGCACGCAGAGGATACCCGATTTACACAAAAAAAATAGTATTTTTAAAAACCGTTTGGTTAAGTAGTATAATGACTAGAAATTTTACATTTAAGATGAATAAGTGAGATGATCGGCGTTTGAACCCCCGATCCCAGCATATATAATGCAATGTCCTACCAATTGAGCTAAGCTCACGGGTAGGGATGCTTAAATCCAAACCAATCCAAATAAAAACCGCAAACCGATCCAAAATAACCGAAAAGCGCAAAAAAATGAATTTTTTGGATGTGTTTTGATGTTCTTTTGTGAAAACCACCAGATCGGATTTTGGATTGAATTTTCAAAACCAGTCCAAACCGTAGGTTGTTTTCGAATGAGCTTTTTGGAGAAAACTCATAGGTTGTTGAGCTTGGATCGGGAGGTTTGAGTTAGTCATGCTTATTAGAAAGCCAACGGTTGTGTGGATGTAATGGCGAATATAGTTTGTGAAGGTGGTATCACTTTGATTTTGCATGAGCATTGTCCGTCTTAGATTAGTTCTATTTTTAGCTGGCTTCATTGATATTTCGACTCCGCTAGATGTAAAGTGGTACGTTGATTCTTTTGTCTAGGCTTCAACCTTCTTGTTATTAAAAAAGAAAAAATATTTTATTTGACAATGTCAAATTTTGAACTTATGATTTATAGCTTATAAGCTCATTTTTTTTTTAAAAATTGCTTGGTAACCTTTTTTTCATCACGGGCTTATAACTTATTTTTATTAGCTTATGGCTCTGTTTGGTAAGGCCAAATTTTGAACTTATAACTTATAAGCTCATATGATCAAAAAAGTAAAAAATAACTTATAACTTATTTTAGTAACGTATAACTTATTTTTCAAATGCTATTTCTAGTAGCTTATTAGCTTATACCTTATCATTTTTTCTTCCAATTTTGCCCCTACCATTTTACTTGAAAAGAATTAAATATTAATTAAACATGTCTTTTTTATGTCATTTCATACTTAGTTCAACCACTAATTTTACCAATCACTACAAATTCAATCAGCTAGTTTATCCGCTATAAGCTAAAAGCTAGCTTATAAGTTCATCCGCTATAAGTTAGTTTATCAAATATCCACTATTTTTTTACCCAACAGAGCATATAACCTTTTTTTATATACTATTTCACATCTATAAGCTAGTTAAACCGTAAATTTTACCATTACAAATTCAATCAACCAACTTATCAATCATAAACTATAAAATAGAGACTGAACAATTTTTGAATTAACAAACAAAGCCTTAATAATTTGATTTTTTATAAAAGAGAGACTGAACAATTTTTATTGTGTCCTATTTAATTTAGAAACTAACTATAAAATTAGAGAAAATTGATAGTATAAAATAGGACAAAAACAAATTTTTGTATCCCTTGCTAAACTACAAAACAATTTTTTTTATTCGCAATATAACTATAAAAAGCCTTCCAATACAATTTTGAACACGAGAGAAATGGCATATAAGCCTTCCACTCAGTTTCTTACTATCACAATCGTTAACTATATGTAAGCTTTAAATAATTAAAATAGACGAAGTTATTCCATCAGCTGGAATAGCTCAGTTGGTTAGAGCGTGTGGCTGTTAACCACAAGGTCGGAGGTTCAACCCCTCCTTCTAGCGAATTATTTTTATTTTTATTTCTTGGCCCAATTACTATGATACTGAGAAAATTACAAGTTTATCCTCACCCTCCTTCTCAGTTCGTGAAACCCTACCCATACTCCACTCTCTCTCTCTAAAACGCGACGGCCACCGGCGAAGCTTTCTCCCTCTCTGAAACGCTCCGGCACCGGTAAGCTTTATCCCTCTCACTCTCTGTCTCTTTCTCTAGCCAAATAAGGTTTTATTAACTTGTTTATTCTTATCGGTTTTTTTTTTGGGATTGTTTTGTTTGATTGTTGGTTGAATGAATGATTGCACATTCCCTTTTGTTTGGATTTTTTTGTTGATTGAATAAGTGATTGTTAATTATTGACGGTTGCCATTGTTGATTGTTGATTTGTTTCCTATCGTGAGTGATTTTGTTTTGTTGACTGTGTTCTGTTCTTCTTATCGCGCCAGTTGACTTCAAAAACACAAAAACGACTTTGTTTCTTCAACTCAAACGCAAAAGCTCCTCTAAAAAGCGATTAATTAATTAATCAATCATTCGCGTAGAGTAAGTAACTGATTCCGTCCATTTCTTTCCTCGGAGATCATGGCGGTTACTGAGAAAATCAAAATCGGGGTCTGTGTTATGGAAAAGAAGGTGAAATGTGGCTCTGAGGATCTCTCTTTCTTTGCCCTTCACATTCCGCCGTTTCTTTTTCCTCTTCACACAGTCTCTCTGCATTTTTTCTGTTCTTCTTATGGCTGCTGTTTGTTTCCCTGTGCTCAGTATTGGTGGTATATTTATTACTTATGTTGTTTAAATGTCTAATTTATCACCAATTTATTATTTTGTTATGCTAAATGCGTAAAGAATATTTGCTTCTTCGATTTCGATTTGTGTTTGATTTGTATGTTTCCAAATGCTGATTGCTCAAATTGGGGTAACTATTTTTTATTTTGGCTATTTTTGTGAAGTTTAGGGTAAGAATCTAAGGGTTTTGAATTTTGATAATGAATTAACTCATTTTTTTTGTGATTGGTTTCAATCTTTTTAAGGGATTTCCATATTTTCATGAATAAACAAAAAAGGTTGCCACTCCTAAAAGTCATAACATTTATGTTTTAGTTTATATTTATTGTCTCTAACTGCAATCTTGGTCATGCCACGGTGTTTCTAATTCATATATTTCCCACTTTTAATCCTCTGCTAAAACTTTTTTGTGCAGCAAGCACAACGGCAACTATATTAGAATCAGAAGAACTTGCATCTAACTTTGACATTGAAGTTCTATTGGTCAAAGCAACAGGGTTTAGGCTCAATGTTCTATCTCAGTAAGATTGAGCATAAATTGACCTTGCCTCCTTATCTTCTTGCCCTTCCCATTCGAGACGCAATACTCTCGGAGCTTGAAAGGCTTTTCTTGGATAAGGTTTTCTGCTACTAATATTTTCAATATCCTTTACGACCCATTATATGTAATTTATTTTATTTATTTCAGCTGGATTCATTTTGTGTTTCTTTAATCATGTTAGGTTATTGCGAAATTGGGCCTTTGCATATCTGTTTATGATATCATATCCATTGAAGGAGGGTCTGTCTTCCCCGGTGATGGTGCTCCGACCTACCTGGTATGAGTTTATGGGTTGCTTTTGAACTTTTCCTTGTCATATGATTGAACTTGAGTTCTATATAAGGGACTATGGATGTTGGCTTTTAGGTTTAGTGAACTAATATTTTTTAGCTTTATTTTTAACTTCACTAGAAGGAAAATCTCCTACTTGAAATGCAGTCCTCAAATTTCGATTTATGGACGCAAATTTGATACCATACTATACTGTACTATTATGTTATAATAACAATAACAAGTTATTTACTGGAAGTCTTGGACCTATAAAAATGAATTTCTTTCTTTTCTTTCCTCATTTACAATTTTCTGATGTACTTGGCAATGTTTTGTAGTTTGATGGCAGAAGGTTCTGTGATTGTTTTGAGTATGCAGTAACTGTATTCTGGATTTTCTTGCAGGCGGTATTTAATTTGATTATGTTTCGTCCATTTACGGGGGAAATTATTACTGCAAAACTAATTGGATCTGATGCTGATGGCTTACACTGTATGTATTCTGTTTTGAGCTGGTTCCTTGAAATATCACTCATTATCAAATTTTGTTACATTTTAAGATATTCCCTGCTTAGTAATTATGAATTTGTGATTGACAGTATCCCTTGGATTCTTTGATGACATTTATATTCCTAAACATCACATGCCCAACCCAAGCCACTATGAACCAACTAATAGGTAACGCTACCTCTATCCAATTTTACTTTTGGGTGAACTATAAGCATAATACAAAGCATATCCACATAAGATATTTTTCTCTGTGTACAAAATTCCCTCTCACATGTATGCTAAAACATGTTATATGTTGGTCAAATTTACAGCAAAAAAGGCTTATGGTATTGGGATTACAATGAGGATCCATTATCAATTGATGATTCTGAAGAGGTTAGACTCCTTTTTCTTTTATCTCAACTGTATGCTTGGACAATAAAAGCTGAAATGAAGTTTTGGTTACCAATGTGGCAGATCAAATTCGCAGTTCAAAGTGTGAGTTACCCACCTATTCCAGTTGAGCAACCAAAAGATTCAAAGCCATTTGCCCCAATGGTGGTTAATGTAAGTAGTTCTTGTTCCCCATTTGTGGCCTCTACTTTCTTCATTACCTTGGTTCATGCATTTCTATGATTTGTTTTTTTGACTTTCGCACCAGTTTCCGACCCACCAAAGGATTTCTATGATTATTTTAAACTTATACATATATATGGCTTTTTGAAATTGTACATACTGAACATATTTTTATGTGCCATGAATTATGATGTTCATGTTATGAAAATAAATACGATGTGATATCAATATTAGGGTTTGAATCATCCACCAGGGCAAAGGAATGGATCCCTTCATGTTATTTTTTTCTCATCTTAAAGTTAAATATTTCTTTTCACGTTGTTTCACCTTCTCCCATGTTTTTATGTATGCCATGTTTTAAAGCAGTTGTAATGTGATCACATATCTTGATTGTGAGCCAAAATTTCATCGGTTGCATCATTGTACAAACTAATTAAAAAAACCGTGTTTGAACTACTTGCCATATCAATATATTTTGTATAGAAGATAGATTAAAAACCTAATAAACAAGCATTTTATTAAACTAAATAAATTACACATTGATGGAGGATTGATTAAATGTCTATTTTACAGGGATCATTAGATCAGGATGGTCTGGGCCCTATTTCTTGGTGGTAATGAATTCCTTCCCAGGTTTTTTTCATTTTCAAGATTACAATTAGAAGAAATTGGTCCTTTTGATCGAAGAAAACTGGTCGTTATCTAATGGTTTGCTCATGTCCCTGTCAACAACCATGGAATGTGATTTGATGAATTTCATTTTTCCGTTGCTTTGTAGAGTATTTATTTTGATTTAATTGGATTTTAATTTTAATGGGAACACAACATCCTGAATAGCTACTATGTTTAATGGGAATCTATACATTCTGGATAAGCTACCATGCTGTAAGAAAGATAGTTGGTACCCATACTTTTGTTTTTCATTCGAAGGAACCCATACTTTTATTATTTCTTGGATGTAATTAATTACTTGTCATACTTTATTAGTTACTATTGATATGGGCTTCAAAAATCTATTGTGAGAAGTCACAAAAAAGAAGGTAATAATAGAAGAGTGTAATAAAGATGAAATGTTGGTGTAAAATAGTTTTACATTGACGTTCAATAAAAATTCATTATATTGACATGAGCAGATTTTGTAACTAGAATTAAAAATAATGTAGAATATTCATTTCTCATTGTAAAGTTAGTTTATGATGAAAATGCATGACGCCGTTTTCTCATATACTATAGATATTCAGTTTGATATGAAGTTGATTTGTTCACCTGGACAAAAAATGTGAAAAAATGTGAAGAAATGTGAAGAAATTCAAGTAAATTAGATTGTTATAATTTTACATTATTGAACACTACCATGTACATAAAATAGAAATATTAAACCCATCTTTAATTTTACTTACAATCACAGCGCCTCTTTTTCCAACTATCTTCAAGATCAACTTCTTGTGAACGACGGCATCACTCCTACCACCAGCTTCTTCCTCACCATCTCCACACGACCTCGATCGGTAGAGACCACAACCTCACCGATCTCTAAAACACCGTGATAACCACTTGTCTCACCATCAAGGTCTTTAGTTTTTGTGGCCAGAGCTACCCCAACAATAATGATGGTCTTTGTGACTGAAGATGTGGAAAAGTAATAGGAGGAGTATTTGAAATTTGGCTGAAGAAGAGAGGAGAAAAAATAATATTTGTGTGCTTTTAATTTTTGCTGTTGATTCCTCATTAAAGAGAAAAAAAAAGTTGATATTTCTTCATATTATTTTCTCCGACATTTGTCCATGAGATAGAATCCGCTCTCTATAAATTGAATTTTGAGTTTTTTTTTTTGTATGCACACCCAACACAATATATATATATATATATATATATATATATATATATATATATATATATATATATATATATATATATATATATAAGTGGACTGAAAAATAGTTAAGCGTTTCTATGAAGTTTCGATTGATTTTAATTTTTCGGCCGAAACATATTTGATATCTTGCAAAAAGACGCATCTAACAATTCCTAATGAAGAGGTTAAAGAGGCTGTTTTTGCTATGGGTGCTTCGAAGGCTCCGGGTCCAAATGGTTTCCCTGTAGGATTCTATCAAAAGGATTGGGAAATCTTGGCAAGTAGTGTTTGTGAGTTTGCAAGGTCATATTGGATTTATCCGGAAGAGATAGTTGTTGTTAATTTTATAGATATTTGTCTCATTCCAAAAGTGAGTAAGCCTGAATTTGTGAGTCAATTTAGACTCATCTCTCATTGTGATGTCTCTTATAAAATTCTTACAAAGATTGTGGTGAATAGAATGAAGCACATTATGTGTCAAAAAAGAAGAAGAATGAAGCATATTATCCCTCTTGTTGTCTCACCGTACCAAACCGGCTATGTTTCGGGGATGCTCTATGGTATGACGTGCATGAGAAGTAAGACATACTTCTTTGTTATTATAGTGGATCTTGCAAAAAGAGCTTTCATTCATAAGGTTTTGATTGAAGTTGGGATACCCAATGAGATGAGTAGTTTTATTATGCAATGCATTTCCTCGGTGAAAATTAATGTCATTTGGAATGATAGTTGTTCTGAATATTTTGCTTCTCGACGTGGAATCAAACAAAAAAAACCTATGTCGCCCTATTTGAGTTGTTTTGGGAATGGATAAGTTGATTCATATAAGAGCAGGAAGGAATGATTCAATGATTGCACCTTTACCTTCTCTTTGGACAAGCTACATAAGACCAATGTTTTAAAAATCAGACTGAATATCGAATCAACAAAAGCTCTGGTACATGGTTCAATCGATTCAACAGATTGAACCGTAATTAAACCAATTGAATCGAATAATTAAAAATAAATAATAAATATAATTCTAAACAATAAACAATAATTTTAGGTCGAACAACTTAAAAAAATTCAAATTAAACCCCAACTCAAACAATTTTGGTTCAAACTTTACTTTTTCTTCGAACTCTAAATTATCAAATTTTTACTTCAAAATTAAAAATTAAAATAAAAGTTTATAATTTTATTAAAAAAAACTATTATTAATAATAACAAAATGAACATCTACTATAAATCAAAGACAAAAATATGTTCAATAAAATACTGATTTGCCCCTTTATATTTTTTTTCGCTTTTTTTTTCACTCATATAATCAGGGACTATCTTGGAATATTTGAAGCAAATTTACCACATTCATCCTTATTCAAATTTTTACCATATCTCTCTTTTACCCTTATATTTATTTATTTTGGTTTAAACATTTTTGTAATTAGTACCACAAGTACAATGTTATTGTTGTCTTTTGCTTACCCTTCCCTTCACACTGCCCAACTCAGATTGTGAACAAATCTGATTGGACTTTTTACAGGGTGAAAGAAAACATTTTGTACCAAATCAGATTTGAATTTCAAATTTAGTTTTCTCAATTCTATCTTTTCTCTTCCCATCAAATGTGCCATCTCATTCTTTTTCCTCTCACGCCTTCTTCTTTCTTTTGCTCCCTCCTCACTTTTCCATGCTCAAATCGAAACCGAGAAATAAAAGACAATGGCGGAAGACGGGAGAAAAAAATCCACCGGCCACCGCGTTTTGTTTAAACTTACTTATGGTTTTATTGTTTTCTCTTACTCTGTATTACACACAACAAACATCAGAAGCTTGCAATGTCTTCTTTGGATTAAGAAAAAGTTAAGGTAATGTTTGCTATTTTCATTTTCAGTTCCATATCATATCTTTTTCCCCTCATTTTGATTTTTCATTATCCATAATGTTTACAAAACCATTGAAATTTAAATCAGGTTGTTAGGAGTTCAAAGGAGACTGAGAAACTTAAGGAAAATTTTACCACTTACTTCAAGTTTGATAAATACTTTGATGTTTCATAAATACATGCTTTCAAGTTTAAAAATCTATATTTGTTCTTAAAGGTTGTTAGCACTTCAAAGGTTGTATGCACACCATGTGTTTGATAAAATGTTGCTGTGGATTCTCATCAACATTAGAGGCTACGGTGCAAAAAGACAGTTCAAAAAGTTTATTTTATTTTAGAATAACAAAAAAAATGAACATTGAAAGTTTATTTTAATTTTATTAAAAAAAACTATTATTAATAATAACAAAATGAACATCTACTATAAATCAAAGACAAAAATATGTTCAATAAAATACTGATTTGCCCCTTTATATTTTTTTTCGCTTTTTTTTTCACTCATATAATCAGGGACTATCTTGGAATATTTGAAGCAAATTTACCACATTCATCCTTATTCAAATTTTTACCATATCTCTCTTTTACCCTTATATTTATTTATTTTGGTTTAAACATTTTTGTAATTAGTACCACAAGTACAATGTTATTGTTGTCTTTTGCTTACCCTTCCCTTCACACTGCCCAACTCAGATTGTGAACAAATCTGATTGGACTTTTTACAGGGTGAAAGAAAACATTTTGTACCAAATCAGATTTGAATTTCAAATTTAGTTTTCTCAATTCTATCTTTTCTCTTCCCATCAAATGTGCCATCTCATTCTTTTTCCTCTCACGCCTTCTTCTTTCTTTTGCTCCCTCCTCACTTTTCCATGCTCAAATCGAAACCGAGAAATAAAAGACAATGGCGGAAGACGGGAGAAAAAAATCCACCGGCCACCGCGTTTTGTTTAAACTTACTTATGGTTTTATTGTTTTCTCTTACTCTGTATTACACACAACAAACATCAGAAGCTTGCAATGTCTTCTTTGGATTAAGAAAAAGTTAAGGTAATGTTTGCTATTTTCATTTTCAGTTCCATATCATATCTTTTTCCCCTCATTTTGATTTTTCATTATCCATAATGTTTACAAAACCATTGAAATTTAAATCAGGTTGTTAGGAGTTCAAAGGAGACTGAGAAACTTAAGGAAAATTTTACCACTTACTTCAAGTTTGATAAATACTTTGATGTTTCATAAATACATGCTTTCAAGTTTAAAAATCTATATTTGTTCTTAAAGGTTGTTAGCACTTCAAAGGTTGTATGCACACCATGTGTTTGATAAAATGTTGTTGTGGATTCTCATCAACATTAGAGGCTACGGTGCAAAAAGACAGTTCAAAAAGTTTATTTTATTTTAGAGTTACTGAACATTGAGGTGAGAATTTGGTCTTTTTATTCATTAAATTCTGTAGGATACTTGATTTTTGACCTCCTTTATTTATTTTGTTAATTTGTGTCTGAGATATATGTTGGGGCTGAAAACTTTGACAGTGCTTCATGTGACCTATATTTTGTGAATTGAATTAATGCTTTAAGATTGTTATCTCTAATCTATGTTTTCATTACTTTTTCAACTCATTTGGAAAAGAAGAACAATTTGAGATGGTTATTTGAGATCTGAAGGTCATGGTTTACACATTTCAACATTTTTTTATACCATCAATATATAATAAAATCTTTGTTTCATGTTGAATCATAATCATGGAATTAAATTTCAAATTGCAAGGTAATACTATCCAAGTTATCATTCCAACTGAGGAGGTGAAAAAGTGAAAGGAGGACATTGCTCATTTGAAGAAATGTTTACCAAACGTCATAAAGTCCAGCCCAATGATTTCAAGTTTAAATGCTCTAAAAACGAATTTAAGTTGGTCTTCTTTCCTGGTACTCCAGTCACTCCGGTTGATAACAAAGATATACCAGTTAGTGGTTTCAAGTTTAGCAAACTGGAGGATATCAAGGCTGGGAAGTTTCGGGAAGATCTTTTAGTAGGTATAAACTTATTTTGTACTCATCAAACTATCTATCAATAATATCATTTGAATTCCTACATTTTCTCATTATGTTAATGGATATTTTAGATGTTATTGGTGCCGCTCATATCACATTAAGTAGCAGAAAACTTAACATCGCTTTCACTATCAAAGATTTAGGGTATTGATTTGTTATATGCTTAATTATATTCTACTATTATACATATCAAGGACTGTTAAGGCGATAAAACATTTTAATATTTGATAAAGTTGAGAAACCTTCATCAAAAGATGAGGAAAGAACATACAAACAATGCTCTTGAAACTTCCGGAGTGATCCTGGCAGTCCGGATGCTTACATTTGATTCTAGACTGGATCTCAAATCCCCATGTGGCAAAGAAATACAGATTCTACTAGGTGCAGGTTTGTAGACACTTGGCTAATCATGTTGTTACCGTCTTGAAATTAACTTTTATATATTCACTATTGTAATTAAATAGAAACATTGTTAATGCTAAATGATAATCTGTCTCAGCAAAGTACCCTATTTCTTTTGTTGCAAATCACACCTTTTGAAATGAAAGTAGTAATGATAATGTTTTCTTTTCTCTAGGTGTCATTGAGAATGAGATTGATGTTTCCCTCATGAGAGTATATGTTATGTGTGCAATTGTTGTATATTGTGTAAATAAAGTGATATTGTAGTGGTTGATACCTCTATATAAATTGTCCAAGATCATCACTTTTATTCTTACTACTATTATGTACAATTTCTAACCATTTACGACCAACAATCTGCAACTGGCCCCGTGCTTATTATATGCTAACTTACTTACCAAAAAGACTGTAAGTTCCGCGCACAGTTTTATTAATTTCCAATTACTTTAGTAAATCACACGTGCTTATTATATACTAACTTACTTACCAATTTATGTTATGATTTATAGGAAACTTATTGTGTGACTATTGTTACCACTTCGTACATTAAAGGTCTCCAACCAGGGTTAGTATTTCTATGGTAGTACTGATTTCCCTGAAAGGCTGATGGATATGAACCACCATTTAAATGTCAAAACGGCCACCAGACCTATGAGCCTCTCATTAAGTAAGTGATTTCAATATATATATATATATGACTACAATTTAATTCACGAGTAGTTCATTCATTTAGAGAACTGTCTTTACAATGTTTTTTGCTTGGTTAGGTATAAGTTAGATGTTGAGGTATATGATGTCGATGCAACAGCGAAATTTGTCTTCTGGGACAACACTCTTGATGCATTGGTTGGCCTCACCGCAACTACTCTACTGCAGAAAATGAAAATTGTACCAGTTCCTCAAAATGTATTCAACCTATTAATATATTTAATTTGTCTTTCTAATCAACTTTTGTTATTTGTAGCTCAGTCTAAACGGTCCAAAGGAATATCCTGAAGCTTTTGACGATATAATGGAGCGGAAGTTTGCTTTCCGAGTCAAGTGGCAACCTGGATGGGAGGGGGTCAAGCATCTGTGCTGATGTGCAACGATAGTAAAGAATTGATCGCAAAAATTCAGGAACAACTTCCAGTGGCAGAGGTCATCAATTTTCATTATTATTTCAAGTATTAATATGTCTTACTGAATACTAAAAATTAAAAATATTTCAATTGATAGAGTTCCTGCAAAGACACTCAAACAGTTCAACCATCCGAGGATCAAGTTCTTGCAATTAATGACTCACCTACAATTCAGGTGTGTTATTGTCATACCCCAAATTTTGTCCATTTTTCTCGTCGCGTTTTTGTTCAATTAAGTTATTTTAGTTATTTTTAATTCGGTTAGTTTTCCCGAGCGAAAAGTCAAGTAGGAGTTCTTTTTTTATATAGTTGAATTTTCGAACGAAATTTCGATAGAGGTATTTTAAAATACCTCATTTGTTTAGGTTTCGATCGAAATTTCGGCAGAGAGGTATTTTAAAATACCTCATTTAGTTTGTTTTTTTTATTATTATTATTTTAGTTTTTTTTAGTTATTATTATTATTTTCGTTTTTTATTTTTATTATTATTATTATTATTGATTATTTTCGTATTTTTATTATTATTATTACTGTTATTATTATTTTTATTTTATTATTTTTCATTATTATTATTATTATTATTTTCGTTTTATTATTATTATTATTATTATTATTATTATTATTATTATTATTATTATTATTTTTGTCCTTTTTCTATTTTTTTTATCTGTCAAAAAAATGTGTCCGAGTCCAGAATCCATCTGCAGAGGCGTCCCCCCTCCTCTGATTTTTCTTCCATTCTTTTTTCTGCATACCAGAACATAGATCAGTGAAATTCATTGATCAGAGCAAAATTCCAAGTTCCCCATAGCCTCCACTGTGAGGAATTAAATGCCACAGGACAAGAACCAATTCAGAAATTTGTGAATATAATCAGAACAGAGCCATAGTCTCAAACACACAGAAAATTATCAGAAACACAGAAAATTATCAGAAACACGATTTCACCATCAGAAAAAAACAGAGAGAAACTCAATTTTTCTCTGAGAACAAAAACTCAAACCCCAATCACAAACTCTAAGCTTTTTTTTTTTAACATCACAAATCCAAATTTTTCTCACATCACAACATCACAGCCGCACCAAAATCATCATCATCACAACCCAGAAATCAATAACAAAAACTCACAACATAAACACAAATCAGAACCGAAATCAAAACACGCACACACACACACGTTCCAGAAAAACAAAAAAGGAATAGAAGAAGAAGAACAGAACCGACGCAGGAGTGAAGAAGAAATTTGAAACAAAAAAAAACTTCAAAACTTTAATCTCCGATCTGCACAAATTGGTAAGGTTTTTGTAAATTTGGAACTCAGAATCGTGTTTAGGAGGGTTTAAAAAGAGAGATTGAAAGAAAAAGTTCTGATTTTGACAAATTTTTTTACTCCGGCGCGGTGGCCGCCGCCGTCTGGCCTAGCCGGCCACCGCGCCGGTGTTCATATGCTCACCGGAAAATTCATCATGTTCTTCCTCATGAAGAACACTTGCCCAGAAAATAAGAGAGAATGAGAGAAATTAGAGAGAAGGAGAGAGGGTTAGAGAGAGAAATGGGAGAATAAAAAGAAAAAAAAAACCGGAGATATGAATATATAGGAGACCAGTCCGTTCGGTTCAACCAAACCGGACCGGCTCACCTCAAACCGGCTGGTTCAGCCCAAATACTCTGTTGGACCTTCAACCCACGCCCAGTTTCTGTTTGTGAGCCCAGGGTGCTTTCAGCACCCCCTGTTGGTGCTGTGTGCACCCCCTCTGTGTGCGTTTTTTTTATTTTATTTTCGTATTTTTATGTGTTCATTTTTCTTAGTCGTTATTTGTGATTTTATTTGTGCTTTATTTTTATATGGAATGCTTGTATATAAATATTTAAAATGCATGATGTGTTAGTATTTATTTATTTATGCAATGTTCTATTTTGTTTATAGATCACTCATGAAAATACAAAAATATGCTATATAGTTTTAGCTTTATTTTCGTAAGAATGTGTAAATATACATGTAGAGTTTATTTGTTAGTTTCGTACATATTGTCGTAATAAACGTACCCTCGTGTTTTTATTTTTATCGTTTCAAAAATAACTAAAATACCAAAAAAATAACACATATTCTAAAAATACAAAAAATATCAATTAAATTCTCTTTTTATTTAATTCATGCAAAACAACTACTTTTTCTAAAAAATTTCGTGGATTAAAAAAGGGATCGACGAATGTACATTCGTTCGTCTCTCGAATAGTCGAGACTTTAGCGTGCGTTTTGTCTATCGACTATTTGTCTTCCACACCAAAAAATACATTCTTTTTCAAAACTTAAAATAATAAATAAACTCAACCCATCAAATTAATTTTTGCCTTAGCGCATTCAAAAAACAAAAACAAACTTTTTCTCAAACGAACGTATTATAATCCTTCTAACGTGATACAAACAACGCATAAGCCTCCCACGCGCGAGCAGCATACGTTTAACCACTAGAATGCGATTTAAAATACCGTTCGCTAAAATCAACCAACACACAAATATTTTTTACACAAAGAACTACGTAAGCTTTGAATTTCCCATTGCACTTGGGAATACGTAGGAGCGGGATCCAACAACCGTCAAGCACAATAATAAAAAACTAATTTTTTCCTCTTTGTAAATATTTAATAATTAATAGAAATTAATGCAAACAATTAAAGAACAATTTTTAAACCCTAAAATAACGAGAAGGTTCCCGTTGAGTACAACGGATGTGAGGGGTGCTAGTACCTTCCCCTTGCATAATCGACTCCCGAACTCGAAATTTGGTTGCGATGACCGTTTTTCTTTCTTTTTAAGGTTTTATCGATATTTTCCTTTTCCCTCGGGAATAAATAAAGTTCGGTGGCGACTCTGTGTCATTACCGAGTGTTCCGACGCTCGGGCGTTTTTCGCGGCGCGACAGCTGGCGACTCCGCTGGGGACCTTTTAGAGAGTCAAGCCTATTCTCTTTTAGGGTCATTTGCTTGTTTGTTTGTTTGCATTACATTTTTTTTATTTGTTTTTATATATGTATATATGTTTATTTTTGCATTTATACCATGCTTATTAATTTGATATATGTATATAAATTGTGGTTGGGATATTTTCTTGAGAGAAGCTCTACACCCGGGCTTGAGAAAAACTAAGTTAAGTTAGGAGCTAGTAGTATGGGCCCATGAGAATCACTTCTCATTCGGTGATATATGAAAGCTCCGCCTAGAGTAGATCCATTCAAAGTTTCGTCTCGAATTGGCTAGCCCATCCTCTTGACGAAATTTTGAATGTTGATCAAATACTCTAGGGACCTTGTGTAGAACCCGATAAAGTCCGCCTAGGGGAAGCCCCGGAAATTTTCCATGAATTGGCCGGTCCAATTTTATGGGAAAATTCCAAGTGGGGTATACCATCTTGGTGGTCACCAAAAACAAAAAAAAACTTAGAATTATCCTTGTGAGGGGTGGGAAAAATTAGAATTATCCTGTTACCCATCCCAATTCCTTTTGCATGGCATACATTTTTTTTATTTTTATTTTTTCATTAAAATTCATTTGGCATTTTTTCACATTTTCAGGAAATTTCAAAAAAGTATTATTTAAGCATCTTGAAAAATGAGTTCGACAAAAAAGAGCACGCTTCAGATTAAGGCTCGGTTACCCGAGGTAAACACTTTGAAGGCCCTCAATAGCCAACTAAGCAACTTGGCTCGAGCTCATCTCACCTCCAAGTATGGGAAAATCCTAGATCTCTTGAACATTCCGGTGCAAATAGAGGCCATCACTGCTTTAGCTCAATTCTACGACCCTCCTTTGAGATGTTTCACTTTCCAAGACTTTCAGTTAGCACCTACTTTAGAGGAATTCGGGTGAATTTTGGATTCTCCAAGGGATAAGATGGTTCCCTACAAGGGTCTTGGTGTAGTTCCAAGGTTTGAAGACCTAGCTTCAGTATTGAAAATACCAGCTTCCGACTTGAACCTTCACTACAAAACCGAGAGAGAAGCCCATGGTTTTAAAAGAGAGTACCTTGAAAAGAAGGCAAAAGAGTTCGCGAAAGTCCGTGATTGGGGAGCTTTAGGGGAGGTTTTGGCCTTACTCATCTTTGGGTTAGTTCTTTTTCCTAGCCAAAAGAACTTCATAGATACCGCAGCTATCAGTGTATTTTGGGGAGTTGGAGTTCGCAAAGAAGATCTTGTGTCCGCTCTTTTGGCCGATACATACTATACCCTCCACATGCGGTATGAGAAGAAGGGGGGATTGATGCTATGTTGCATTCCTTTGTTGTATGCTTGGTTTGCTTCTCAAATCTCCAAGGATATCTACACTATCAAAGCTATGAAGAGTCAAGAATGGTCACAAGCTTTGACATCTCTCACTGAGCGCTCCATTTTGTGGTACTCTAGGAAAATCAGTGAAGGCGAAGTGATCGTCAGTTGTGGGGACTTCCCCAATGTACCTCTCATAGGGTCCAAGGGTTGTATAAACTACAATCCTATGCTAGCTCTAAGGCAACTCGGGTATCCTATGGCCCGCAAACCAAATGAGGGGGTATTGCAAGAATTTGTACTTCATGGTACCGATGCGAACTTCCAAAACACGCTCCAAAGGGTCATCCGATCTTGGGCTCAAGTGCATCGCAAGGGGAACGAGCTAAGAAAGAGAAGCCTTCCCATCGAAGAACCATACTCTCATTGGATCAAAGAGCGTGTCAAAGTGATTGGGCTCCCTTTTGTCCTCATCCTTCCATCTCAACCTAGCCCACTTGAGCCAATACCTACCTCTGTCGAAGAAGTTGATGAGCTTAAGGCCACCATTGAGCACCTTCAAAAGGAAAATGAGAGTTTGCAACAAAAGCTTCATCAAACCTCATATGAACGTAACAAGTTCAAGTTCAACTATGAGGAGAAGAAAAGACAACTTGAAATGAGCGAGGCATTGGTCGAAGAGGAAAGGGCCAAAAAGGAGCGAGTGGACGAATGCTTGGAAGGGGTCACGGATGGGATTCGTGAACGTAACCACCGATTAGACCAAGCTTGGAAAGAGATCAAGGAATGAAAGGACCTATGGAACCGTACCTTGAAAGAGAAAAAAGAGATGAAGGAAGGGTTTGAGGCTCGAATCTTGGATCTCACTAAATTACTTCAAGAATCACAAGTCTGTGTGACCAATGAATGCCAACTCCGAGAAGAGTCTGATAGAAAGCTCCACAATCTCTCCACTAATTGGAATAGTCTGCTCGGAGATATGAGGAATCTCAAGGGTCGTGAAGAACGGCAAAAGCAAGAGCTAGAAGTCAGAGAAAGCCAAATTAGGCGAATGGAAGCACAACTTCAGAATTTAAGTGAACGCTCGAGTCGATATCAAGCTATTATTAGAGAGCAATACCAAGATGTCTTAAAATGGAAAGAAGAGTTCTCCAACCTAGCGGGTTTTGCGAACAATGTGGTTCGAGGCATCCCTAGCATGCACAAGAAGGCATATTCTGTGATGATCCCCAACAACACTCCTACCTTTGTGTTTGATTTTGTTGAATCATGTGGGGTTATGTTGAGAGAGTTCAAGTTATGTTTGGCTTTGGCTCGCAAAGCAAAGCTCTAGGATTGTCTTAGTTTCTTTTCAAACTTTGTTGTATTAGGCCTCATTTTGGGAAATTATGTAATAGGCCCTATTATGAATGAAATGATGTATTCTCTCTTTTGAATGAAATGAAATCAATGTTCTGGTTCTACTTTGTTCGTTCTCATAATTCTAGATGCTTACAATAAAATTACGAAACTTTGAAATTTCCTCCAAATAAAATAAAGATTCTTTTTGCATTACATCAAAAAACACAACATGCATTTCATCTTTTTCAAAAAAAAAAAAAAAAAAAAAAAAAAAAAAAACTCATTTCATTTTCCTCCGAACTTCAGGAATTTCCATCATTGCAAGGAAACCCAAAAAACAGTTGGCCCAAGAGTCTGCCTATCGGCATTCACACGGGACAAGAGCTAACCAAAGAAGAATCATGGAGCCAGCACCAACAAGTCAGTTTGCACAAAAAGAGGATGTTGATGCCATCAAGGAACAAGTTGCTATACTTACGGAAGCTATCCAAAATTTAACTAACAGGGAGAACAATCCTCAACCAACGGTCATAAGTGAGGAGACTACTCCAAGGTACCCACCTGGTTTTGTCCCAATGTTTGGTCTTCCTCCTAACTATACTCCTCCCATGGAAGGCGGTGGTGTTACTCAACCTCCGGGGGTAATCTTTACAATACCGGTTGTGAATGGAAATTCCGCTCCACAAGAAGCTTCAAATCCTCAAAATGAGAATGCAACACCATGCAATGCATCAAAGAGTACTATGCCGTTTGTCTTTACGCCCGAGCAAGCAACTTCTGCAGTCGATCATGATGATGAAGAGGCGACGAAAAAGTACAAGGCTTTGGAGGAAAGGTTGAAAGCCATTGAAGGTTTCAGTACTCTTGGGCTAGATACCTTAGATATGTGCCTAGTTCCCGACGTGGTTATACCACCAAAATTCAAAACACCTGATTTTGAAAAATACAAAGGCCTCCAATGCCCAAAAATTCACCTAAAGCGGTTCTGTACCAAAATGTCTGCACATGTGACCGACGAAAAGCTGATGATGCACGTGTTCCAAGACAGTCTGAGTGGAGCCTCTCTAGATTGGTATATGCAATTGGAGAGAGCACAAATCCAAACTTGGAAAGGTCTGATGGAAGCCTTTCTGACTCAATACAAGTATAACATAGGGGAGGCTCCCACTCGTATGCAATTACAAGCAATGACACAAAAGAGTGGAGAATCATTCAAGGAATATGCGCAAAAATGGAGAGAGGTAGCCGCTAGAGTGCAACCACCTTTGAAAGAAAAAGAACTGACTACTACCTTCATGAGTACGTTGCAAGGGCCGTATTATGAAAAGATGCTTGGGAGTGTTTCCCCAAATTTTTCTGATCTTGTCATCATAGGGGAGCGCATAGAGGAGGGTATCAAAAGTGGAAAGATTCAAGGTGCTACTAATGCTCAAGTCGGGGTTAAGAAATTCTTTGGTGGTCCCCCGAAAAAGAAAGAAGGTGAGACCAACGCTGTCTCAGTTGGACCCTCAAAAGGGCCTCCTATGCAAGTGCCATATTATCACTATCCTTATGTGGCAGCTGCGGCTCAAGGACAGTATCAACAGCCATCATATCCAATGCGCCCACCTCAACAACCATTGATGATGCCTCCGCAAGGTCAGCCTCAGCCAAACCCATATACACAGTGGAATCAACCTAGGCCTCGAGGAAACTTTGAAAGGAAAGTGGTGCGTTTCGATCCCATACCAATGTCATATGGGCAAATTTTGCCATACCTACTTCAAAAGGGCATGGTAGAGCAAAAACCTCTCCCACCAATGGTGCCTCCATATCCACCTAGTTTCGATAGCAATGCTCGATGTGATTACCACGCTGGGTCACCCGGGCACAACATCGAAAATTGTAAAGCTTTCAAGTTCAAGGTACAAGATTTGATTGATCGCAAGATGATATCCTTCAAGGAAGAGGGTCCGAATGTGAAGACCAATCCTTTGCCAGGTCATGCAAGTTCCTCAGTAAATGTTATTGAGGGGATGGAAGATGTGAAGATTTTAAAGGAAGTATCCAAGATAGGAACCCCTTTGTCGGTAATGAGGGAGAGATTGATTGGCTTTGAACAGTTTGAAGAATTACACTCCAGTTGCAAAGCTTGTTCGACAAATCCTGATAATTGTCGAGGTTTAAAAGAGACCCTCCAAAAGCTAATGGATCAAGGCTTGATTCAAATTGGGTACTCAAGGAAGGAAACAAGTATTGCTGTTGTGGAATCACAAGGTCTTGCACCTTTTGAGATCCCTTACCAAAGAGTTGAAATCCAAATTCCTGCACAAAAAATAGACCCTATGGTGTTTCATGTGCCTGCACCTTTCTCTTTCAAGAGTACCAAAGAAGTGCCATGGAATTACCAACCTACTGTGTCTGTTGGAAGGGAACTTATCACCGGTATAGAACCTATCATTGATAACATTGCCGGAATAGGAGGAATGACAAGGAGTGGGAGGATTTACTCTCCAAATTCACCAAACAAAGACTCTGCAAATGCACCTGTAGGGTCCGATAAAGGAAAAGCTGTTGAATGAGTGGCAGTAGGAACTGAGCCACCAAGGAAAACATTACCACAAGAAGAGGCCGAGGAATTTTTGAGAATCATCCGAAAAAGTGATTAAAGGATCATTGATCAGTTGGGGCAAACACCCTCAAAAATCTCCATTCTGTCACTATTATTGAGCTCCGAGGCTCATAGGGAGGCATTGCTCAAAATCCTCAACGAGGCCCATGTGACCAAAGACATCACGGTTGATCAGTTTGATGGGGTGGTTGCTAATATCACTACAAGCCGATACTTGGGATTCAATGAAGATGAGTTTCCTTCTGAAGGGAAAGACCACAACAAAGCCTTGCACATATCAGTCAAATGCTCAAACAACATCTTGTCCAAAGTGTTGGTAGATACTGGATCCTCTTTGAATGTCATGCCAAAGATAACACTGGATAAGCTTGCAATTGAAGGAGCGCTTTTGAGACAAAGTGCACTAATTGTGAAGGCGTTCGATGGATCCAAGAGAGCAGTCATGGGAGAAGTGGATTTGCCGATTCTAATTGGTCCGCAAATGTTCACTATTACATTCCAAGTCATGGACATTAACCCTGCTTACAGTTGTCTACTTGGAAGGCCATGGATTCACGCTGCTGGGGCAGTCACTTCCACCTTGCATCAAAAGCTTAAGTTCATAACCGGTGATAAGATGATTGTCGTGTCAGGACAAGAAGATATGATGGTGAGTCATCTCTCCTCTTTCCAATACATAGAGGCGGGCGAGGAAGCTATTGAAGTCCCTTTTCAAGCACTAGAAGTGGCAAGTGTTACCACTATGAAGTCTAGGCGTGAGCCTAAGAAGAAAAAAGGTTTAACTTTAACCTCATGGAGAGCTGTGAAGGAGGCATTAGAAGAAGGAATTCCACCAGGTTGGGGCGAAGTACCAAAGGTTCAAGAGAAGAAAGACCGCTTTGGATTGGGATACCAACCTACTACAAGGGATATGCTGAGATTTGCTCCGAGAAGCATGGGTACCATCCAAGGGATATTTCGTAGTGCGGGCTTTAGCTACGAGGGGCATGTGGCAAATCTAGAAGATGAAGAAGAAGGTGTACCTGACTTGGTGTATCAATGTGATCTGGATGATGTCCTGTGCAACTGGAAGGCTTGGGAGATTCCTGAAATTATCTTTAAGTAATTTGCTTTGTTTTTCTTGAAAAAAAATCTTTTGCTCTGCCCAAGGCAAATGGGTATCTTTTGTAGGGCACCCCTATGTTTTAAATCTTATCAATCAATGAAAATGCATTTTATGTTCATCAAAGTCTATTTTCTTATGCTCCTGTTTATTCTAAAAATGGCAACTTTTCAAAATTTATTTTTACAGTTTTTAAATCACCTCCATTTCTCTTTCAATAATTCTAAAATAAAAATCATCCTCATGCAGATCCACCAATAAACTTGTTGAAACTGACACAGCTAAAATCCCTATCGACTTTGAATTTCCAATCAACCAAGCCGAAGAAGGCGATGAAGACGACTGTGAGCTCCCCGAAGGGCTAGCTCGTCTCTTAGAACAAGAAGAGAAAGAAATTCAAGCGCACCAAGAGCCTGTGGAAGTGATCAACTTAGGGTCCGACGAGGAGAAAAAGGAGATCAAGATAGGGGCCTCTTTGCAAGATGATGTGAAAAGAAGCTTGATCAACCTGTTGCAAGAGTACGTGGATGTGTTTGCTTGGTCTTATCAAGATATGCCGGGATTGGACACCGACATAGTCGTGCATAGGCTACCACTTCGACCCGAGTGCCCACCAGTGAAGCAAAAGTTGAGAAGAACAAGACCCGACATGGCCCTTAAGATCAGAGAGGAAGTCAAGAAGCAATTTGACGCGGGGTTCTTAGAAGTTTCCAAGTACCCAGAATGGGTGGCCAACATCGTACCAGTCCCAAAGAAAGATGGAAAGGTTCGGATGTGTGTGGATTATCGAGACTTGAATAGGGCAAGCCCAAAAGATGATTTCCCATTACCTCACATTGATGTCTTGGTGGACAATACAGCTCAATTCTCAGTATTCTCCTTCATGGATGGCTTCTCAGGATATAATCAAATCAAGATGGCTCCGGAAGACATGGAGAAAACCACCTTCATTACTCCTTGGGGCACATTTTGTTATAAGGTAATGCCTTTCGGATTGAAAAATGCCGGGGCAACATACCAAAGAGCCATGGTTACTCTCTTTCATGATATGATCCATAAGGAGATAGAAGTCTATGTGGATGATATGATTGCCAAATCTCAAGGGGAAGAAGATCATTTGGTCCATTTACAAAAGTTGTTCGTCCGTCTGAGAAAATTCAAGTTGCGCCTGAATCCTAACAAGTGCACTTTCGGCGTCAGATCAGGAAAGTTATTAGGGTTCATTGTCAGCCAAAGAGGAATTGAGGTAGATCCTGATAAGGTCAAGGCCATACAAAATATGCCAGTACCTAGGACTGAGAAGGAGGTACGTGGATTCTTAGGAAGGTTGAATTACATTGCTCGCTTCATCTCACATCTCACTGCCACTTGTGAGCCTATCTTCAAATTGCTAAGGAAAGATCAAGCCAACGAATGGAATGAAGATTGCCAAAAAGCATTTGACAAGATCAAGGAGTATTTGCAAAAACCACCAATCTTGACACCTCCAGTTCCAGGAAGGCCTCTCCTTATGTATCTTACCGTGCTAGAAGGATCAATGGGTTGCGTGTTGGGGCAGCATGATGAAACAGGAAGAAAAGAGCATGCCATCTACTTCCTGAGCAAGAAATTCACCGAATGTGAATCGAGATACACAGCACTCGAGAAAACTTGTTGTGCATTAGCATGGGCTGCTCGACGTCTAAGACAGTACATGTTAACTCATACTACTATGCTGATATCAAAGATGGATCCCATTAAGTACATATTTGAGAAGCCTGCACTCACAGGGAAAATTGCACGATGGCAAATGTTGTTATCCGAATACGACATCCAATATGTCACTCAAAAGGCAATCAAAGGAAGTGTGTTGTCTGAACATCTTGCTCACCAACCATTGGAAGAATATCAACCCATTCAGTTTGACTTCCCAGATGAAGACATCATGGCCCTGAGTTACAAAGAACCCATAGGGGACGACGAAGGACCCGAACCAGGTGCAAGATGGAAACTCGCCTTTGATGGAGCCTCAAATTCCATGGGGCACGAGATTGGAGCTGTTTTGATATCTCCAAGAAATGGATACACTCCTTTCACTGCAAGGTTGTGCTTTGATTGTACGAATAATGTGGCAGAATATGAAGCGTGCATCATGGGTCTTGAAGCAGCAATTGACATGAGAATCAAAATCTTGGAAGTGTACGGAGATTCGGCATCGGTCATCTATCAAGTGAAAGGAGAATGGGAAACACGACATCCCAAGTTGATCCCATATCGAGCCCATGTCATGAAGTTGATAAAGCACTTTGACGAGATTACTTTTCATCATTTCCCAAGAGAAGAGAATCAAGTTGCAGACGCATTGGCTACACTATCATCAATGTACAAAGTGAAATTCGACAATGAAACACCACTGATAATTGTGAATCGAAAAGATGAGCCGACTGTGAGTGCAGTAATTGAAGAGGAACACGACAACAAGCCTTGGTTCCATGACATCAAGTTATATCTCGCAAAGCAAGAGTATCCTGAAAATGCCTCGTCCATTGACAAGAAAACTTTAAGAAGATTGGCATCACAATTCTTCTTGAATGGGGATGTGCTCTATAAAAGAAACCATGATATGGTCTTGCTCCGGTGTGTGGACAAGCGAGAAGCGGACCTTCTCATCACTGAAATACATGAAGGATCCTTTGGAACCCATGCCAATGGGCATGCAATGGCAAAGAAGATTCTAAGGGCAGGTTATTACTGGTTGACAATGGAGGCTGACTGTTTTCAATATGTCAAGAAATGCCACAAATGCCAAATCTATGCTGACAAAGTGCATGTGCCACCAACCCCTCTGAATGTTCTGACAGCCCCATGGCCATTCTCAATGTGGGGAATAGACATGATTGGAATGATCGAGCCAAAAGCCTCTAACGGACATCGGTTTATCCTAGTGGCTATCGATTATTTCACCAAGTGGGTTGAAGCTGCCTCTTACGCCAATGTGACCAAACAAGTGGTGGCCCGTTTCATCAAGAAAGAGATAATCTGCCGTTACGGTATTCCCAACAAGATTATCACGGATAATGGGTCAAATTTGAACAATAAGACGATGAAAGAATTGTGTGAAGACTTCAAGATTGAACACCACAATTCATCACCATACCGACCAAAGATGAACGGCGCCGTAGAAGCAGCCAACAAAAACATCAAGAAAATCATTCAAAAGATGGTAAAGACTTATAAGGATTGGCATGAGATGCTTCCTTTCGCCTTGCACGGCTATAGAACAATTGTCCGCACTTCTACTGGGGCAACTCCCTTTTCCTTGGTATACGGCATGGAGGCAGTACTTCCGGTTGAAGTGGAAATCCCGTCATTGAGAGTCTTGATGGAAACCAAGTTAGAAGAAGCTGAATGGGTACAAACAAGGTTTGATCAATTAAACCTCATTGAAGAAAAGCGCCTAACAGCATTATGCCATGGCCAGTTGTATCAAAAGAGGCTCAAAAAGGCTTTCGATAAGAAGGTTCGTCCTCGAGAGTTCCGAGAAGGGGATTTAGTGTTAAGGAAAATATTGCCTATACACAAAGACCCACGGGGAAAGTGGACACCTAACTACGAAGGGCCCTATGTGGTAAAAAAATCTTTCTCAGGCGGAGCATTAATCCTTACCACCATGGACGGAGAAGACCTCCCACTTTCAGTGAACGCTGACGCAGTCAAGAAATATTATGCATAAAAAATAAAAAATAAAAAAGAGCTCGCTAAGTTGAAAACCTGAAAAGGCGACTTAAGCAATAGAGAGCGTCCCGGTGGACTGAAAACCCGAAAGGGCGGTCCAGGCAAAAATTAGGGGCATCAAAAAAGGAAGTATAACCCGGTGGACTGAAAACCCGAAAAGGGCGGTCCATACAAAAGTTAGGGATTTTCAAAAAAAAAATAAAAAAAAATAAAAAAAATAAAAAACAGCGTTGGCTCCGAAAGGGAGGAACAAATGACTGTAAAGCGTCGGCTCCGTGACGAAGGCTCAAGAAAGGAGGATCAGTCTAATCATCAACTCCGGAGGCAAAGTTTTGTAAATTCATGAGTCGTGGGGAAAATAGCACGTGTCATGTTTCCATTCACTTGTTGCCATTTTATCTTTGACAAGTAATCTCCTCTTATAGGAATTACATCCTTATGTACTCTCACCCATTCACGGGTCAATAATCAATTAAATCCAATTGAGCTCATTTTCTTCTACTCTTATGTCTTTGCATGTTCATAAAATGCTAATTTATTTTTGATATCGCATTAAAATGTCAAATTTTTCAAGCAAAAGGGACTTCAAGAAAACAAATTTTTTACTTTTAAGTAACTAAGGTTCATCCTTGCCTTTCGGGTTTGCATCCGTCGATCAAAGTCCGGACTCATCATCAAGCATCATTGTCCGCTCAATACAAAAGTCGCATGCTGCAATAGAAGCAACAAACTGCTAGAATCTATAAGCATAGTTGGGGCATCTCCAGCACCTCAAAGATTTAGACAGAAAATCATCAAGGGTTCTAATATCAAGAAAATAACGAGGGCTCTATCCACGATGGGCAAACTCTTGCTTGGCCAACTCAAAAAAAAAAAAAAAAAAAAAAAAAGGAAAAGTTTCAATCAACATGTCATCTCATGCATTATATGTAACATACACATCCAATCACAATATGCATTTAAAAAAAAAAAAAAAAAAAAAAATCATGCATAAAACGAAAGCATAAGCATATAACATGCATTATGGCATGCAAAAGGGTGTCAACCTCCCATAGCTCCAAAGCGGGTAAAACCATCTCTAAGCAGTGTCCAGGCCTTATTCCTGTGACAGTCGTCAGGCCTTATCCCTACGACAATTTTAATTTTCTGTCTGTGTCCAGGCCTTATCCCTGTGACAGTCGCTAGGCCTTATCCCTGTGACAATTTTATTTTCTGTCTGTGTCCAGGCCTTATCCCTGTGACAGTCGTCAGGCCTTATCCCTACGACAATTTAATTTTCTGTCTGTGTCCAGGCCTTATCCCTGTGACAGTCGTCAGGCCTTATCCCTACGACAATTTTATTTTATGTCTGTGTCCAGGCCTTATCCCTGCGACAATTTTAATTTTCTGTCTGTGTCCAGGCCTTATCCCTGTGACAGTCGTCAGGCCTTATCCCTACGACAATTTTATTTTCTGTCTGTGTCCAGGCCTTATCCCTGTGACAGTCGTCAGGCCTTATCCCTACGACAATTTTAATTTTCTGTCTGTATCCAGGCCTTATCCCTGTGACAGTCGTCAGGCCTTATCCCTACGACAATTTTATTTTCTGTCTGTGTCCAGGCCTTATCCCTGTGACAGTCGTCAGGCCTTATCCCTGCGACAATTTTATTTTCTGTCTATGTCCAGGCCTTATCCCTGTGGCAGTCGTCAGGCCTTATCCCTACGACAATTTTATTTTCTGTCTATGTCCAGGCCTTATCCCTGTGGCAGTCGTCAGGCCTTATCCCTACGACAATTTTATTTTCTGTCTGTGTCCAGGCCTTATCCCTGTGACAGTCGTCAGGCCTTATCCCTACGACAATTTAATTTTATGTCTGTGTCCAGGCCTTATCCTTGTGACAGTCGTCAGGTCTTATCCCTGCGACAATTTTATTTTTAGCACATGTCCGGCCTTATGCCTGCGACAATTTTTATGTTTTCAGTCCAAGCACCATGCAAGATAACGATCTTTTTGTCTACAACTTTCTTTGTCCAATCGGACAAAATTTTGGATCTTTTGGTATTTAACTATCTTTCATCAAAACACGAGTACCAATTTCACTCGCCCTTTTTGATTAAAGATATTTAAATAGGGGCAGCTGTCATACCCCAAATTTTGTCCATTTTTCTCGTCGCGTTTTTGTTCAATTAAGTTATTTTAGTTATTTTTAATTCGGTTCGTTTTCCCGAGCGAAAAGTCAAGTAGGAGTTCTTTTTTTATATAGTTGAATTTTCGAACGAAATTTCGATAGAGGTATTTTAAAATACCTCATTTGTTTAGGTTTCGATCGAAATTTCGGCAGAGAGGTATTTTAAAATACCTCATTTAGTTTGTTTTTTTTATTATTATTATTTTAGTTTTTTTTAGTTATTATTATTATTTTCGTTTTTTATTTTTATTATTATTATTATTATTATTGATTATTTTCGTATTTTTATTATTATTATTACTGTTATTATTATTTTTATTTTATTATTTTTCATTATTATTATTATTATTATTTTCGTTTTATTATTATTATTATTATTTTTGTCCTTTTGTCCTTTTTCTATTTTTTTTATCTGTCAAAAAAATGTGTCTGAGTCCAGAATCCATCTGCAGAGGCGTCCCCCCTCCTCTGATTTTTCTTCCATTCTTTTTTCTGCATACCAGAACATAGATCAGTGAAATTCATTGATCAGAGCAAAATTCCAAGTTCCCCATAGCCTCCACTGTGAGGAATTAAATGCCACAGGACAAGAACCAATTCAGAAATTTGTGAATATAATCAGAACAGAGCCATAGTCTCAAACACACAGAAAATTATCAGAAACACAGAAAATTATCAGAAACACGATTTCACCATCAGAAAAAAACAGAGAGAAACTCAATTTTTCTCTGAGAACAAAAACTCAAACCCCAATCACAAACTCTAAGCTTTTTTTTTTTAACATCACAAATCCAAATTTTTCTCACATCACAACATCACAGCCGCACCAAAATCATCATCATCACAACCCAGAAATCAATAACAAAACCTCACAACATAAACACAAATCAGAACCGAAATCAAAACACGCACACACACACACACGTTCCAGAAAAACAAAAAAGGAATAGAAGAAGAAGAACAGAACCGACGCAGGAGTGAAGAAGAAATTTGAAACAAAAAAAAACTTC